>JARQOD010000001.1:586044756-586139679 GCA_033576555.1 Oophaga sylvatica | reverse complement strand
AGTCATGAAAATACAGAAAAATCTTTGAATGAGAAGGTGTCCAAACTTTTGGTCTGTACTGTATATATGTCTCAATGACATGTATATACTGTATATGTATGTATTCTATGTGTATATATCTATTCTTTCTATTCTTTATTAAACCTGTCAGTGTGATTTTACAGTATAGCCGGGGATGAATTGCCGGCTTTTCTAAAGGACACCGGTGCGTATTTCTCGCAAGTCACACGTTTGGTCCGTGTGTAATCCATTGTTTTCTCGCACCCATAGACTTTCATTGGCGTACAATGGGCGTAATACGCGTACAATCGCAGCATGCTGCGGGTGTCTCGCACCGTAACATACGGGTGAGAAAAATACGCATGATCAGAGCTGGCCCATAGAGAAATATTGGTCCGTGTGAAATGCGTGGTTTTCACGCCTCTCACTCGTCCGTATTCCTCCTTAGTGTGATGCCGGCCTAATTCTTAAAATAACATTTATTTCCCTATACACGGTAGCGTCAGAATCTCTGCACGCTTCTCATTCTCCCTTCCTCTGGCAGGGACGCTGACTCATTCACCACCCCGGCCCTCGTCTCACCCCACTCCTCCAAAACCGTCCAAAATTGTCCCCAGCCATCCATGCCAGCACCTGCCATTCCAGCTCTCTGCCCTTTTGGGGGTCAGCTAACGTGTGTCCAAGGTCCGTCCTGGAGAGCACCTGGGAATGAAGTCTAGCCCCACCATCAGGAGCTCCATCAGAGCAGGGGCGTATCTGGGGGGGGCAGCCGGGGCATGTGCCCCGGGCGCAGCCGGCAGGGGGGCGCAGTCGGGCCGTCTAATGCGGTGGTCCGCAGTGTCTCCCCTGGCGGCTCCATTCTGCCACCCCCGGCCTGGGAGTCGGCGGTTCCTGTGTCGGCTGTCAAGCTGACAGCCGGCACAGAGTAGCTGCGCGTGCCGGCTCCCAGGGATCAATTGTACTGGCGTCTATACAGATGCCAGTACAATTGAAGCTCTGACCGCCGGGTCAGAGCGACGCCAGCAGCTGATCAGGTCATGTGATCACGCTGCTGACGTCACTCGCCGGCGGCGCCCAGAAGGGTGAAGACTGGTGGTGAGTGTGCTCCACTGTGGAGCTAAAGAAACACTGAAGATTAACGCGGGACATAATGTGTGTGTGTGTGTGTGTGTATTGGAGGGGGAATTTAAAGTGGGGATGGGGATACTTTGTGTGTGTGGGGGATTTGGAGTGGGATGGGTTTTTTTTAATGTGTGTTGGGGTTTAGAGTGGGGATAGGGTTTCTTTTATGTGTGGGGGGATTTGGAGTGGCGATGGGGGGTTATTTTATGTGTGGGGGAATTTGGAGTGGCGATGGGGGGTTTTTTATGTGTGGGGGATTTGGAGTGGCGATGGGGGGTTATTTTATGTGTGGGGGGATTTGGAGTGGGGATGGGGGGTTATTTTATGTGTGGGGGATTTGGAGTGGCGATGGGGGATTAGTGTGTGGATTTGAGTGCAATGGTTATTTTGTGTGGGGGATTTGGAGTGGCGATGGGGGTTTATTTTATGTGTGGGGGATTTGGAGTGAGGATAGGGGATACTTAATGTGTGTGGGGTGATTTGGAATGGGATGGCGGGTACTTAATGGTGTGGGGGATTTGGAGTGGGGATGGGGGTACTTAATGTGTGTGGGGGGATTTGGAGTGGGGAAGGGGGGTACTTAATGTGTGTGGGGGATTTGGAGTGGGGATGGGGGATTTAATGTGTGTGGGGGGATTTGGAGTGGGGATTGGGGTTACTTAATGTGTGTGGGGATTTGGAGTGGGATGGTGATACTTAATGTGTGTGGGGTGATTTGGAATGGGGATGGCGGGTACTTAATGTGTGTGTGGGGGATTTGGAGTGGGGATGGGGTACTTAATGTGTGTGGGGGATTTGGAGTGGGGAAGGGGGGTACTTAATGTGTGTGGGGGATTTGGAGTGGGGATGGGGGATTTAATGTGTGTGTGGGGGATTTGGAGTGAGGATAGGGGATACTTAATGTGTGTGGGTGATTTGGAGTGGGCATGGGGGATTTAATGTGTGTGGGGGGATTTGGAGTGGGGATGGGGGCATTTAATATGTGTGGGGGGATTTGAGGGTACTGAAGAGTATGTATGTATGAGGGCATGTATGAGGAAACAGTATGGGGGATGGTTGCAGACAGTATGGGAAGTGAATGGGTGAATGTATGTGGACACAGTATGGGGAGTGAGTGTGATGGGATGTGTGCAGACAGAGTATGGGGAGTCAGGGGTATGTGTGAGCAGACTGTATAGAGAGTGAGGGGTAAATATACAAGGAGACAGTATGTTGAACAGGGGGGATGTGAGAGGAGACAGTATGAGGAGGGAGGGGAATAGTGTGAGGCGACAGTATATTGCAGATATTTTTATTTAGGAGCATTATAATGACTCTTCTGTCTTTAAGGGCATCGTGTGGAGAGTTGGTGCAGAAGAGAGGAGAAGATGGAAGTCTGCAGAGACGGCTGTGGATAAGAAAACTCATCATGGGATCTGGACAAGATGAAGAAAAGGAGAACGACTCCAGAGACGACGTCATCTATAAGGTACCTGGATGGTAAATGTTATTTGTGAAATTGACTAATTCTCATGTTTTTATTTGTTAGGAGCATTAAAGGGGTTCTCCAGGTTTGTGCTGAGTCTGCAGTCACATAGAATGACTGCAGACTCAGCACAAACCTGGACAACCCCTTTAATGCTCCTAACATAAATAAAAACATGAGAATTAGTCAATTTCAGAATTCTCACAGTGCACACTGTACGCTGTTAGGATTCTCTTGTGCCGGTAATTTACATACATGCGATTACATGCTAACTAGACATGTGTGGCCTCACTCAATGAAAATGAACAGAGCGAGGCCGGGCACGTCTAGTCGGAATGTGGTCCAGAAGTATATAAATCACATGCTTGTGCTGAATGACCGTGTACTCTTGCCACCGGTAAGGGAGAACCCTAAAAGTGTGCAGTGCATTCGTTGTGAGAATTCAGAAGCTGCAATGTCAGGATTCAGCTCTGCAGGTTCCAGCAGTCATCACATGGACACTTCACTCATATGCGATTTTCATACTTATGGTCCTGTGACATACGAGCTTCTCTTCCTGCTTCTCTCAATTTTTCACTGAACATTGAGAGCATTAGGGAGAGCAGCTCCTCGGTACATGACTAAGTGTGCAAATCGTATGTGTGTTTGGGCAGGGGGGGCGCCAAACCGAATTCTTGCCCCGGGTGCCAGAAAGCCTAGATACACCTCTGCATCAGAGAGTCAGGTGTTTGCCTGGTCATGCATTTCCAGACTCTCCTCTGTCCATTCAAGAATAAAAGGTAGCACACTGTAGCGCTATAGCTTGCGGACACAAAAATATGAAAAAAGATGAAAAATGAATTGCATCACTGCCTTAGAAATATGAAAAATTGAGAAGTCTTAGCGCATAAAAAGGCCAATTTATGTGTACCTGATAGCCACGTTAAGGCTCTTCTCGTATATCAGGTCCTAACTATGCCAATCCTCACTTAGAAAAGTCAGCCTATCAGATCACTGGGCACTGCGATTGTGCCGCGTGCTCCTACTCTCTTGAAGAAGGAGTTACATCTTCTACTCAAATGTTCACATTAAAATTTTTACATTACATTTTGCTTATGCGAAAGTCCCACGAGCTAAGATTAAGAATTTGTCAAGAAATTATTAAATAATGATCTATGAACTCTATCCGTTTACTCGTCGTACATGATAGCTAATAGAAATAATTTACCAAGGATAAATACTTGAATTATTCAACATCCTACTGAGATTCACCATCCAAAAGTGACCCCAGCCAATGGCTGGGAGACACTTATAATTTAAGGCACCTCCACCTCTTGGGAGGGGCCTAAGCAACATGTTCACTCTGCTTTGTTTCCACGCTTGCAAGTTCTCAGGTCCCCTTTACCTGCCAGTAACTGACTTTTCCTGCTTCTATCTGTCTTTCCGTACCTGCAGTGTGTTCCTGTATTCAAGATGTGCCTGCCAGCACTTGCTTGCCTGTATGTCAGCTGTGCCCATCAACACCTGTCTGCACTTGCCGTGCCCACCTGTATACCAACCATTCCTGCTTGCACATGCTGTGCTCGCCTGTATACCAGCCATACCTGCCTGCACCTGCCTGTATTCCAGCCATACCTTTCTGCACCTGCTGTGCCTGCCTTTATACCAGCTGCACATGCCTGCAACTGCCATGCCTGCCTGTACACCAGCCATACCTGCCTGCACATGTCATGCTTGCCTGTATGCCAGCCGTACCTGTCTCACTTACTATGCCTGCCTGCACCTGCCATTCCTGCTCTCCTCCCCTTTGGGGTCAGCTGCCGTGTGCTTGAGGTCCATCCTGGAGTAGCACATGGCGTCCATCGGGAGCCAAGTCTAACCCCACAATCAAGGGCTCTAGCGAAGAGTCAGGTGTTCGCCTAGCTATACCCCTCCAGGCTCTCCTTGGTCCACGGCACAGTGGTTCCACTACCACGGACATGACATACACAAAGGCACTGGGAACATTACACATTCAAATCCAAATGGAATCATGAATAAAATATACATTTTTTAAATTGAAAATGAAGAAAAAGGAAAAACAGGTTGTTTCTTCGCAGAATGAATGACCTCACTAATTGAACGTCACACTACTATTAATTAGAATACCCCTTTTATTAAATGAGTCAATAACACCTAATTAGCAGCGTGTATGTCATGACTGTTGATTCTGTTGGTTGCTCATTACTCGCTTACACCTAGACACAATTTTTTTCTCTTGTATGATCTTTTCAGCCAAAAACAGTAATTAAAAACATTAGTTATGTTAGATTGTTGTTATTTTGCACATAACTGTATGCCTGTTTCTACACCTTTCACAAACATATACATTTGTAAAAATAGTGTTTTTAATAAACAGATGCGTATAGAGATAATGGCTATATACAGAATTATATATTTCATGTACATACCCAATGGGAATAATGCTGATGAATACCAAGCCACCAAACACAGTAAAACAGAATCCACTGTACCAATCTAGGTGGCTTGATAGAGCTTGTTGAATCCTGCAGAAGAGCTCACTGCCACAATTTCTATGCCAGCTGTAGTGCAACAAACACTTTGCCTTAAAAAAAAGTTGAGATCTTAGGTGTACAGGAATCCATGATAACAATTTAAAAAAAACTTATCCAACTACAGTCATCCTCTGTCACAAAGCTCACCCTTCTACTCTGCCATGACTAAAGCATAGAATGAGAAGAAGGCTGGCTTATATATTTAACCCATTAGTGACAGAGCTAATTTTGACCTCAATGACAAATTTAAATCTGACCAATGTCAGTTTATGTGATAATAACTCTGGAACGCTTCAATGGATCTCAGTGATTGTGAGAATGTTTTTCGTGACATGTTGTACTTAATGTTAGTGGTAAATTTTGTTCACTGTGATTTGCGTATATGTATTAAAATGTCGAAAATTTTATAAAAAAAATTTTTTAAATTGCGCTATTTTCAAACTTGAAATTTTTTAGACTTTAAATCAGAAAGTTATATCACACAAAATAGTTAATAAATAACATTTCCCACATGTATACTTTACATCTGTATCATTTTTTAGTTTCAACATTTTCATTGAAGAACAGAAGTATCATTTGACACAAAAACATTAGCATAGAAGTACAGGGATCCCCTCGCAGGGGGAATTATATGAGAGAATAGGCAGTAGAATATACAGTATCCCTGACTTTATAGTTTCATTTTTATACTATAAAATGACAGTTTTAGCTTAACTAAATTAGTGTTGATGGGGAAGGGGAAGGAAAAAAAAAAAAGGGGCGGGTACATCATGAGTTTTGACAATAAGAAATAGGCTGACATACAGTAGAATGATAGAAAGTGTGGTTCGTAATTTATTCTCAACAGTAATGATTTCTATATATTAGATATTATATGGATAGGGACAATAATCTAGAAAGATCGTCATCATTTTGTGAATGGATCCAAGGGTCCCAGTTCCCTCGGAAAGCATCAAATGAATCCGATCTTGTGGCCTCTATTTTTTCATTCAATAACAAATTAACTTGTCTCTTCACCTGTGTTATCGATAACGTATTTGTTTTCCATTTACTGGCTATATGATTTCTAGTTGCCATAGTGATAAAATCGATCAGATGGCAGGTTTTATTATTGGCATTGATTGGCCTATCCCCCAAAAGTATTACCGTCAGTGTTAGAGATAATTTCCTCTTTAGAACAGTATTAATTAATTTGATAACGTCATTTAAGAGAGATTTCACTATCGGGCATGTCCACCATTTGTGGAGCGTGTCTCCATCATCAGGACATCCCCGGAACAATTGACGGGAACTGTATGATAAATTTTGTGTAGAAAGCTAGAATGAATTCTGTGGAACAATTTAAGGGATGTTTCAGTGAGCGATATTTGATTACTTCCTTCCTTCCATCTTTGAGGTATGATATTTGTAGATCTTCTTCCCATTGCTCCATAGCCTTTAATTTTAAACACTCTCTAGGTTGATTGAATATGGAGTAAAGTTGGGATATAAAACCGTTTCCCAAGGGATCATAGAGGCATTTTAGTTCGTAAGTTGTTGGTTTTGGACTTATTAAGTTTTCGGTTAGATTTTGCAAAAACTGGAAAATTTGTTCTAGTCTGAAAATTTCAGACCTCGGTACTTGATATTTTGTTATGATCTCTTGTTTTGACATTAGTTTAAAGTGAGTGGATAGATTTTGTAGTTTAGTTATATTGTTTTGTTTCCACCATGCATGGTTCCTTGACGCTACACCTGGGGGAACATGGGGTTATCGAATAGTTTTAAAAGTGGAGAAGGTTGGGATTGTAGCACAAATTGAAATCTATTGGCTCTCCAAACTCGTAGTCAATGAGAAGTGTATGGCGAATGTATAGCCAAGTCCTTTGGTAATGGACCTGTGGCCCAGATCAATCCCTCCAAAGAGTAAGGTGCTATATGTGAGTTTTCTATTTGTGGCCAAATGGGTACGTGTTGCTCTGCGTTTATCGCCGCCAACTGGGAAATCTGGGCCACCTTATAATAGAGAGCAAAGTTCGGCAGCGAAATTCCTCCCTGTCTTTTGTGTCTGAATAGAATTTGCTGAGAGATACTGGATTTTTTATTATTCCAGATAAAACGCATTATTTGCGAATTTATCGTTTAAAATGTCGTGGTGGAGAGGACCATGTTGATAAGGTTTGCGTTAATTTTTGGAGAAGGGGCGTGTAATTATGTTTAAATAGAGTTGATTTGGTTGATGTAAGGTTGATTCCTAAGTAGGTAATATATTGCTTAGCATGTCGAAAGTGAAAGTTCCCTAATATCGAAGCTTGTACTGCTGGGGGACTGTTCAGAAACATTATCTCTGATTTATCGACATTGACTTTTAGACCAGAGATTTCCTCAAAGTGTTTAAGCGTGTTCATAAGATTAGGCAGAGCTACATGGGGATTTGTCAGTGTTAGTAGGAGGTTGTCAGCAAACAGACTGTGACCAACAGGTGGAGTGCTCAGGTAGAAGGTAAATGAATACATATCAATTTCTTGAATGTGTATGAGTTGGTGACTCTAGGTTTTAGCACCTGTTCACACTGGATCTATGTTGGATGTGCCGGTCAGTTTTTTGATATGTATTCATTTACCTTTACCTGAGCACTCCACCTGTTGGTCACAGGCGTTTTAATTATACCAGGTTCATTACCCCTCCACAGAGATGTAGATTTTAGTTTGAAGAGAGGATTCATATGTTCCCATGCAGACAGACTTTTCTAAGTGAGGATTGGCATAGTTAGGACCTGGAATATGAGAAGAGCCTTAACGTGGCTTCCAGGTACACATAAATTGGCATTGGCAATTTTTCATATTTCTAAGGCAGTGATGCAGTTCATTTTCCATATTTTTCATATTTTGTGTCCGTAAGCTATAGTGCTACAGTGTGCTACCTTTTTTTCTTGAATGTGTATGAGTTGGTGACTCTAGGTTTTAGCACCTGTTCACACTGGATCTATGTTGGATGTGCCGGTCAGTTTTTTGATATGTCAGCAAACAGACTGACCTTATATTCGTGTTTGCCTATAGTTTGGCCCGAGATATCGGGGTGCAATCGTATCTTTTGAGACAATGGTTCCATTACCATAGCGAATAGAGCTGGGGACAGGGGACACCCATGCCTAGTTGAAGGTAGCTTTAAGTAAGCCACCGGTTTATTACAGAGAAGTTTAAGTGAGTCATTAGCTGCTGTGAAATCCCCATTTTACGCAAAATGCTAAACATATATGACCACGTAACAGTGTCAAAGGCTTTTTCTATATCTAATGCCAACAAAACCAAGGGGGTCTTAAGTTTATTGGCGGTGTGGATTCGATTTAGATTCTTGCGAATATTATCCGGGGCCTGACGTGTTGGAATAAATCCAACCTGGTCTTTGTGAATAAGGTTAGGTAAGCATTAATCCTATTGGCTATTATGGATGAGAAAATTTTAAGGTCTAGGTTCAATAGTGAAATTGGTCTATAATTTTTGGTAAGTAATGGATCTCTCTTTTGCTTTGGGATAACAGCTATATGAGCAGTGTAGAATTCTGGTGGCATTGCTCGGCCTGCTAACATATTATTACAATATGTCTGGATATGCTTAGACAAGATATTTATGAATTTTTTATAGTATAGTGCGGTCAGTCTGTCGGGACCTGGGACTTTCCCGGTTTTTAGATGGTTGATGGTAGAAGTAATTTCCTCCTCGGAAATGGGAGGGTGTAGTGTTGCAGCAAAAGTCGGGGTTAGTGAAGGTAGAGGTACATTAGGTAAGAAGTCGTCCAGTTTAGGCAGGGAGAAGTTCGTATTATCAGTGTACAATTTTTGGTAATAGTTTTGAAACGTTTTGTAGATTTTGTTTGGGTTATAGGTAGTTTGAGACTGCTCATCTTTTATGGAGAAGATGGAATTTAATCGCTCTTTTTGTTTCAGTTTACGTGCAAGCATTCGGTCCATTTTGTTAGAAAATCGATAAAATGTTGCTTGTGTCCATCTAATCGCTCTTTCAGTTCGAGTGGTTAATAAAGTATTTAATTGCAATTTTATATCGTATATTCGTTTAGTTAGATACAGTGAGGGGCTTGATTGGTTGGTGGTTTCTAGTTTGTAGAGTTAGTTTTCAAGAGTTAACTGCTCTTGAAGTCGATCTCTCTTTTTTGGGAGGCTATTCTAATGAGAACACCAGTGATACATTTTTTATGTGCCATCCATATATTACCCATAGAAGTGCCGGGGTGATATTTGAAATAAAAAAAGATTTGAGCTCTTGCTCAACTATTGTCCTTGTGTGGGGATCAGACAATAGAGATTTGTTTAGTCTCCATTTAGTGTAGTAGCTGGGTTTAGTTTAAATACAGAAAGTTCGCTATCATGGTCAGACCATGAAGAGGGGATGTGTCTAGAATACATCAGTGAGGGTATAGTTTCTGAGTTGGTGAGAATCCAGTCTATCCTGGAGTATGAATGATGGACTCTAGAAAAATAGGTATAACCTCTTGATTGCTGGTGAGTTTCTCTCCAAGTATCAACTAGATGATGGGCTTGAAGGATAGTTTCAAGTATAGCTTTTTCCTTCTTTGATACATCAGATCTCTCGTTATTAAAGCTATCAAGTGCTACATCTATAGTCAGGTTAAAGTTGCCCCCCCATATAATATTGTCATATGTTATGGAATTCAGGGATCTAGCAATTGATTTAATAGTTTTCATTTGAAGCGTTGGGGGTGCGTAGCTGCTAACAAGACATACCTTTTTTCCCTGAACAGTTCCCCAGAGAATTATATATCTGCCCTCTGTGTCAGTAATTATGCCCTCTTGTATAAATGGAAAAGAGTTATGGAGTAAGATGGCTACTCCTCTGTTTTTTTGTCATGAGAAGCTAGAAAAAATCTTGAGTAAAATTTATGGAGATATTTGGGAGATGAGTTATTAGAGAAATGAGTTTCCTGTAGGAAAATCACATCAGGAGAATGTTTTAAGTAATCAATAAAGGCACGATTTCTTTTTTTTGGGGAGTTGAACCCCCTCACATTGTGTGTCAATGTCCTATACATTTGGTTTGTGTAGAAAGAAGGTTAATTAAATCACATCGTATGCCAGTGTATGCAAAGGATCGTTCCACGTCTGTTATCAATCTAATTGAATACCCGAATCTTGTCCGCATTCTATTAGGTAAGGGGAAGTTAGTAGGGTAAAAAGAGAGAAAATAATTAGGGAAACGGTCATAACCAATAACCAATATGTGGGTTAAGGTATGTCGGCCCATTATTATTAGGGCCAGAAACAACAGTAGCCCAAAGTGGAGTGGCATAACTACTCCAAGGGCACAGCACTCTAGAATTAAAAGAAAGCAACATAGTTTGTAATCAATCAAAGAGAGTCAGGTGATAGCATTATCAGAACAATATCTTAACATTTTAAATGTTTTTTGGGTCCGACCCAATATATTCGTCGATAAAGGCTTCAGGAAGCATCTTGTCAGTTGTGCGGTAATTTATTGGGCTTTGTACGGCGAGCTTCTATCCAGTCTCTGCGCGGCCTTTGCCTTTGCGTCATTGTTCCTGATTCTAGTACTGGGATGCCCGCTTTTTCCAGTGCCCTTTTGCCTTCCTCCAGATTTTTTGGCAAATAGGTGGAGTTACCATGTGAGAAAACTAGCGCATGCGGGAATCCCCATCTATATTTAATGTTTGCTTTAATTAAAGCTGTTGTTATATCTTTCATGGCTTTTCTCCATAGCAGAGTAGCCGGGCAGATGTCAGGGAATAGGGTAACGTTATCTGGGACTCCTGGTAGATTATTTATTTTACGAGCTGCTGTTAAGATCAGGTCTCTGGATTCTTCGTGGTGCATTTTAAGGACAACGTCTCTTTGGGGAGGCATCCGGTTTGGGGCCTCCCAGTGCTCTATGAATTCTGGTTATTCGGAGAGTATTCGATCTGCGTGAGGTAGAAGGGCGCCAAAAAGGTTAGACGCTACCTCCATTAATTGGTGTTGCTTTCTGGCAGTCCTTTGATTCTAATATTGCCACGTCGTGAGCTATTCTCCAAGTCTTCACACTTAAGCTCTAGGAACTCAATTCTAGCATCTTGCTCCTGTAGTTGTTCTCGGTCGTATTCAATAGCATCAGTGGTATCGTCCATTCTTTTTCCAAAATCATTGGTTCTTTGGGCAATATCTTGAATTTGGTGTGTAAAATTGTCCTCAGCGGATGATAATTCAGCTCTGAACGTTTTCTGAATGGTAGCCAGTAGTTCCTCCATCGTCATTGGGATCATGTTTGCTGATACGTTCGTATCAGTCTGTTGAGACCTCTGAGGAGGACTTCTGGATTTTAATGAGGTTGATTGTGGTGCTGACATGACTTGACTTGTCGGTTTTGTACATTGAGACAGTAAGTGTGTAAACGATCGAGTATTGATTTCCGATGTAGTGGATTTTTTAGAAAGCATTGCTCAGAAACCTCCTTTGTTCTGCATTTGAAATCAAGGAGATTGATTATGCAATTGAGTGCATACTTGTGCCCATGGTGACAGATCTAGTGCGCCATATGTATAGTCCACCAGGGCTGCCTATGCCCTCCAAGTCGAATTTCGTCAAGATGCGGGGTATATTTTAATATCTACAATGTGCCACTAGTGTGGCTCCGTTGTGTGCTCAAGTCTCTGTACCCCTTTATTATTATAGGAGCAAGGGGGGAGGGTGACCCAACAAGTGTGGGTCGTAGGGTGTAATGCAAAAGGAATCTATATTTCAGTGTTCCAGCTGGACATAATAATATGTTAGAGTCCTGGGTGCTCCTTTAGTGCAGATGGATGAAGCACCCACGTGTGCTAACCAGTGCCCTGGCTACTCGGGCCTTATATGTGGCCAGAGGGAGCAGTAGACACCCCTCTTCCCAGCTACTCCTGGGTGCTTCTCCCCGAAGTCTCCACACCGTACTCTTTGATGTGACTATGCAGCCCGTAAATTAAGGCCGCTGAGCCCCTCTAATATTTTAGGAACAAGGAGGTATTATGACCCTGTAAATGGGATCCGTGGGGAAAGGCCCCAGCGTTTCAGCCAAACACTGTGTTAGAGTCCTGGGCGCTCCTATGCTGCGTATGAATGGAGACCCCCAAAGGCGTTGTATGGAGCTCCGGCGGTATTGGGCCTTAAATATGGCAAGTGGGGGGCAATTAACTCACCGCTCCTCGGTGCTCCTGGTTATCTTCACCCACTGCCTCCATACTGTAATCGCTGGTGTCGGCTATTCAGTCCACAAATTGAGGCCGCTGTCTGACCGGAAGTACAGGCCCGAGGCTCCCGAAGCTCCGATGCACGTACCAGCCGACACCGAGCTCACCACCTTCGCCTCCTCGCACCAGGACCTGGGCGATGTTGTCGGGCGCGTCCTCGCAGCCCTCGGGGGAAGCAAGTGCCGACGCCAGTAGCCGGACGTGCCCCTCGCCGCCACGTCCCAGGCCCACGCCCAGGCCCCAGCGTCCACGGGTATTGTGCCACCCGGTGTTACCGTCCCTCGGGAGCTCCAGGTACTCTGGTGAAGCGGGTATATTCCGGATGGTGTCTTCCTGCGTGCGGTGCTAATTTTAGAGTCCTCCGGCGTGAAAGATGAGGCCTGCGACTGGCAAAGATTCGGTTCCGGAGCTGTCTAATGGCAGGCAGGGAGGGCGCTTTCTTTGCTGCTTATTATCTCCTGATTCCTGCAGGGCAGTGACCCGATCCCGGTCTTGTTTAGAGCAGACCGAATAGGCTTTCGATCTGGGTCCAGAAAATTGTGTTCTTATGTTTCAGATTCTGGTTTTCACCGCTTTAGTAGGGGTCTGAATCAGAGCTCCACGTTCTTGTGTCTTTGCTTGTCCTGAGCCAGGCTCCTCCCCCATCTGTATCATTTTTTAAACATTTCTTTCTTTTTTGTTAGGAAGTTAGAAGGGTTCAATGTTGATCAGCTATTTCTCACTTTTCCAGCAAAATTTACAAAACCATTTTTTTAGGGACCACATCACATTTGAAGTGACTTTGGGGCCTATATGACAGAAAATGCCCAAAAGTGACACCATTCTAGAAACTGCACACATCAAAGTCCTCAAAACCACATTCAAGAAGTTTATTACCTCTTCAGGTACATGAATTAATGGAATGTGGAAGGTAACATTTTATTTTTTTTCACAAAAATTTTACTTCAGCCCCAAATTTTTTACTTTCATAAGGGTAACAGGAGAAAATGAACCCCAAAATTTGTGGGGGAAACTACTGTTTGGGCATACGGCATGGTTTGGATGGGAAGGTGCATCATTTGACTTTTTGAACAAAAATTTGCTGGAATCATTAGCGGACACCGTATTGCGGAAACTAGACCCCCTGAATGAATGTATTTAGATGTGTGGTGAGCACCTTGAACCCACGGGAGCTTCATAAAAGTTTATAACGTTGAACTGTGAAAATGAAAGAATATATTTTCTTGCTAAAATGTTGATTTCGCCCCAAATTTTTCATTGTCTCAAGGGTAACGGAGCAAATTGGACCATACAATTTGTTGTGCAATTTCTCCTAAATGCACCAATACCCCTTATGTGGACGAAAACTACTTTTCAGCCACAGTGCAAAGCTTAGAACGGAAGAAGCCCCATATTGGAGTACAGATTTTGCTGGAATGATTTGACGGTGCTTGTCACATTGGCAGAGCCTCTGAGGTGTCAGAACAGCAGAAACCCCCCATAAGTGATGTCATTTTACAAACTACACCTTTCAATTAATTTCATGTAGGGGTTCAGTGAGCATGTTGACACCACATGTGCTTCACAGAAATTTATACCATTTGCAGGTAAAGAAAGAATAATTACATTTTTACCGCTAAAATGTTGTTTTAGCTTCCAATTTTTTATTTATATAAGGGGATAAAATGCACATTTCAATTTTTCCTGAGTATGCCAAAACCCTACATGTACTCAGGAACTACTTTGAGCCACAGTGTAAAACTCAGAAGACAAAGAGCGCCATATTATAGTGCAGATTTTACTGTTATGGTTTGCGGGTGCCATGACCCACTGGTAGATGGACTTTGAGGGGCCTATATAATGGAATTTCCCTAAAAGTGATACTATTTTAAAAACCGCATCCCCAAATACTTTAAAACTGTTGTTGGGAAATGTTTTAACTCGTCAGTTGCTTCGCAGGAATTAATGAAAAGTGGAATGAAAAAAAAAATTTAATTTTACCTCTAAAATCTTTAGCCCCAAATTTCTTACTTTTGCAAGAGGTAACACTGTGGAACCCACAGTTTGTTACCCACTTTCTTACAAGTATGACAATACCCCACATGTAGTCAAAAACTCTGTTTCGACAAACTGCAGAGCTTGGAGCAGAAGAAGCAATATTTGAATTTTGGAACACAAATTTGGCTGAAAGTGATGGGGGCACCATGTCACCACATTTGCAGTGCCCCTAAGTTGCTTAAACAGCATAAACCCCCTACAACTGACCCCATTTTGGAAACTACACCAATGAAGGATTTTATCCGGGGGTATAATGGACATTTTGAACCCACAGGTCATATTGAAACGTATGAATAGTGTTGAGTGCAAGTGCTCGCTACTTGAACTTGCATCGGGTGCTCTGGTATGCACCTAGTATCTTGGGTGCTCGAGTGACATGTTTTGCTGCTGTTAGACACCGAAAATAACTTTGCTCGTGTATGGCAGGTAATCACCGCATATTATTTTTTGGGTTGCTCAACAGTCGCGAAACATGCGGGGCAAAAACTTGAGTATGTCACTCAAGCACCCGCAATACTCGAGCATACCCGAGCACCGGATGCAAACGCAAGCACTTGTACTCAACACTAGTTGTCATATCGTCATCATTTTTTTTTAACTTTTGAAAAAACGCTAACCCAATAAGCCCAACACCAACTCTATCCTTAACGGTAAAGAATGAAAGAAATGAAAATTATAAAATAAAAAATAATCTGACTAAGGAGATGACACAGGGAGGGATGACATACTAAGTATTGGCTTTTGATCACTGTGATAGGGTCTATCACAGTGATCAAACGCAACCATTAGGACAAAAAAAACACGCTGGGTGACAGCCAGAAGATCTCAGCTGGTGTACTGCGCATGCGCCCGCCATTTTTTTTTTCATGAAGAGGAGGCGGAGGGCCAGTGGACACAGCAAGAAGTGGAGGTATCGGGGGGAAGCCTGGGGACATAATTTCTCTTTCCTCTGACATGTATATCATGTCAGAAGAGAGAGAAATTATTTTAATATCGGGCACACTTTTTTTATGTAATCGCCGTTCATAACGGTGATCACATCATCGTGTTCTTAGCTACACCAGGTAGCTGAGTCCTTGGAGATTTTCGGATTTTGGGGGGCAATTTTCCCTTATTCCCGATCACCATTTTAAACGTCAATGACAGAATAAGGACCCTAAACAGCTGCCATTTTAATGCATATTGGCAGTGGTTAAGGGGTTAAATGAGCAGTCAGCCAGCCGACTACACACACAGTACTGATGTGATGCTGAAACTGCCGAACCAGGACTCGAGGGAATATCTGAAGACCAGGGAATGTGATAATTTAAGCATATTAGTAAGTTATATTACTTATTTTTGTAAACACATTTAATTAATAATTTTATTTAACTGAACACTAGAGATGAGAGAATATGTTCTGAAAACGATTGCCGAATCCGAATTTGCCATATTCATGCCATATTCGTCCTATATCGGTGCCGAATTTATGTTTGATGATCGTTTCCAAACATATTCACTCATTTGTACTCCCATTGACTTCTATGACGTTCAGACATGTTCGGGAAATATTGCATATACAGCGATTGTAATCCGAACTAAATTGAAATGTTCGCTCATTCTACTGAACACTCCCTTTAATGACCTTTACACAGACACCTAAGACTAGACGATTAAGAGTAATAGCATTTATTATTATAGTATTTATTATTATGTTATTGTGAAATAACATATCGCCTATGTCTACTAACAGCTTTCTAGATTTTATGCCTAACCTCTATAGTCTATAAACAACTCTGCATAATAAAAGTGCAGGTGCTAAATGAAAATAATAAAAGTACCCTCTGAAAGAAAAAAAACACATTTCAAAATGCACTGTGTTCTGCCTGCATTATAGTGTAAATATATGGTAGACTAACCATGAGTTTTATTCATGTACAGCACTGTGACATCTTACCATATGAGGAGCCTTGAACTTGCTTCGATATCATTGATCTGATAGTTGGTGTAGGGATTAATGAAAATATCATCACTAATCGAGCTGAGAAGAATATTAAAAAAAAATTAATGCAAAAATATTTCAGAATAGTGCATCATATAATTTCCTAATTTTCAGCTGAGCAAAAATGTCTATATTCAAATTATTATTAAATATTCAACTAAAGGAAAGTACAGTAAACACTTCTCCATAAATTATTTAGGATATAAAGTCATGCATGGAACATTCATGGAACATAACTAATGTCTTGCTATCTGGAAAAATAAAGCAAAAGTGTAGACAAATCACACAAATAATCCACACCAAAATACACAGCAAAAAAAGTAGTAAAAATGCCGTTGAAATGATGAAAAATGGGCATTTTGAATGTTTTTACTGCCAAGAGAGTAGTTTTTGTCTGCTTGAAAAAAAAGCTTAAAAAATACAACATGTAAACATAGCCTAAAATTTCAGATGCACAATTTCCAAAAATGTCATGCAGGTCCTCTTATTGCTCTAGTTTATATCTCACTTCCCCTGTATGTGCATTGTTACACTACTCATTCAATGATATATACTTACCTATATAATACATATATGTTGAGCGCACAAAGGCCATTATTATAAGTCCGGAACCAAACGAAATGATTCCAATAGTAATTAATCCCAAATCGCCTGTAAATCGAGAAAAAATAAAAACTCCTAGAAAGCTGGTGATGTAGGTCATGTAAGCAGCGGCATTGCCATAGCCAACATCTACGGGACCCCAATTTAGAGGCTTCTTTAGTACAAACACATTGATTATATCATTAGTTCCCGCAGAAGCAACATTAAAAAGTATAGCACTGACAAACAATGTAATAAGAATTCGCTTCGATGGTACTTTAAGAACAGAATTTTCGGTCATGTCCTCTTGTACAGTTCTATTTGTAGAGTCTTTCAAAACTCTGGTGGTCTCCGAATTATAATCTTCTGGTCTCTTCATAACAAAAATGCAGTATAGGACACAAAATGTGTAGCCACCAATGCTACAAAACATAAGAATAGTCCCTTGATGGCTCGTTATATGTAAAAACACAAATAAATATCCTGATACCAAGCTTCCTACAAATCCTGCTAATCCATACACCATTTCAATAATAATAAGTTTAAGAGATCGTCTTCTTTCAGAAGAACATGAAGAAGCCCAAGCCATAACACCAGACCAATAGGTTGTGAACCAGCCAGTTAAACCATTCAGTGCTGCAGATCCAAACATCACTTCCACTGGCCATTCCCAGATGATGACAAACAACAAAAACATTCTTGATAGGAGGTATCCGAGCAATGGCACACAAATAGTGACTTTCCTGCTTGTCTTGTCTCCAATTTTTGCTAAGAGATAGGCAGACAGAAGAGGCGTTAATCCTATGATGATGTTATAAATCAAGTAGAAGTTCAAGATGGCTTTCTGTAACATGTCATCTCTACTATAGTTGGATGGAACCTCTTGGCTGTTGATGGATGTGTTGTAATGATTCCTTACCACCATAAGCAGTGCCGTGTCATAGAAGGAGCTCGCAATCTGAGCTCCTGCAACTACTGGCTCAATCCACATCCGAGACATCTCTAGTATTGCGGATAATTAGTCTAAAGAGGACCTATCACAAGAGAAAAACAAAAGAATGGCAACATAAATTATAAAAAGTAAATTATAAAACATATTCCAAATACATATAATTAACAAAACCGAGGAATTCCCTTGGTATGACAGGGATGGAGGTTTTTTTTAACTTTAATTTGTGGAATTTTGATAACACTGAGTTTTCCTCCACTGGGACTCAACTGTGATGGGGATCTGATTCTATAAAGGCTAGGTGAGAAATTCTGGACTGAGGTCTAAGAGGTAACATTTCTCCATTCCTTGGCATGCCAGAGCCGGTATGTCACTCTCCACAAGGAGAAATATTACCCTTTAAACCTCGGTCCAGAGCCTCTCACCTAGCCAAATCATTTCTCATACTTTGCACTGATGAGGGCCAATAGCCCAAAACACTGTGTCTGCAAATTGAGATTCTGATTTTGCTTTTATCTTAAGTCATATTGCAAGACTCATTAAAGGGTCGATAGTGACTTGTAGGATTGCTGCTTCCTACAGGTGGCGCTATAGAGTTCAAGTTCTCTTCCTTTCTGAAGAAGCAATTTGCATATCAAACCTAGTGACTTCATTTGCTAGTGCATCCTAACAGCATTTCACAGAAAAAGTACATCAAATCCAAAAAACATCACAGATAAAGCAGCCATACTTACCGATATCTGCTCACAATGCCAATATACTGCAGGGTGCAGATAACAGGTGGAGGCAGCATGGGTGAAAAGTACTGATGGACAATCATATGCCTAGTATCCACATTCGGGGGCATGTATTATAGATACATATGTATAAGGCTTGTGTGAGGTGCCATTCACACTGTGCAATGTATTGTGCACCATAACAGCATACATTTTATTGGAAGCCCCCTGAAGGATGGTCACTTTTAATTAATTTTCATCTTTCCAAGCCTGAAGCGGTTAAAAGAAGTTCAAAAGACTTAAAAGGGTTGTCCACTACTTGAGCAAGGCTTCCTCTTCATGTTCAGTTTGTCTGAAGGCGGAGAAGGTGTCGCCAGCGCTGATTTGGCGCCGGCATCATGAGTAACACCTCATCATGCCCCGGGGAGATCGAGTGACGACACCACGGGAACAAAGTTGGCACGGGAGGTGAATATAAGCTTTATTATTTTATAGGGGCCAAACATTTAGTTTAAGAAGGGGTTGTCCTAGTAGTGGACAACCCCTTGAACGTATGCACAGCAAGTTGTTTTTACATTGCAGTGAATTTGTTCATTCTTTTTAGTGTTTATTTAGCACTTTTTCAGGAGGTTTAGGGAGAAAAAATGGTGTGTGCACTTTGTCTTAAAGGTCCAGTGCATTTATTACCAAATCAGAATATTTTTAAATTGAACATAAAAGTTTTCAGTTGGTAAATGTAAAGGTAGGTATTTAAAGAGGTTTTCCAGTTTCTACACATACAGTATTGCTTGAAAATTTGTGAACTCTTCAAACCTTTCCATATTTCTGCATTTATTTGCCTTAACCCCTAAATGAAAGCCGATAAGCCTTTTAATGGTGGCAGTTATGGGGCACTATTCCTCAGCATAGCTTGTTAATGCTCTGAGAAATAAGTGAAAAGTGCCCCTCATCTTCAGAAAATCTCTGAGGTTTCAGCTACCGGGGATAATTGAGACCCGGGGAGCATGATCAGGGCCGTTTTTTTTTACTCCCCAATCAAGTGATCACCGTTATTAAACTAATAACAGCCATCACATTAAAAAAAGTGAAGTCCTATTTAAAAATAATTTCTCTTTCCTCTGACATTATCTAATATGTCAGAGGAGAAAGAAATGATGTCTCCAAGCACCTCACAGTACCCTAGTACTGGATCCGTCATCCCCCGGCCCTCCTCCTCCTGTTCCCAAAGCAAAATGGCAGTCGCATGCACAGTGCACTTGCTGAGATCTACCAACCAGCACCGGCAACAGCAGGGATTATTCCTACTATGACTTTTCACCACTGTGGTAGACCCTATCACAGTAATCAAAAGCCCAATATTTGTCATTCACCTAGTCAGACTAATTTTTTTTTTATTTATTTTATTTTAGAATTCTTTCTTTCTTTGCCTTTAGCTAGGGTAAGGGTTAGGCTTTAGGGCTATGCATAGACTTTAGGGTTAGGCTTATACTTTAAGTTTTAGAGTTAGGGTTATGCTTTAGGGTTTCTTCAAAAGTAAAAGAACAATTACTACTGTTATGTTAGTTTACTAGTGTTAGATTAGGTTAGGCTTTTAGATTAGGTTAGGTTTTTTTGTCAGCTATTCGTATAGAATAAAATAATGGCCCACAGAATATTCACCGTGGGCAGGTGTACACCTTGCTTTGCTCCGGCAGTGAAACCAAATCAGTTTTCAGACAATGACAACTACTCTTCCTCTATGGTACTGTAGTCAGTCATCACTGCTGAATCATCAAAAGTAGGACCAAATTCTGCAGTCTCCCCTCCAATGTGGTATCACAACAATGCATTTTCCCCTCAAATTCCCCCTTTTTCAGCAATCCTGGAGTAAAATTAGATATCATCAATTTTACCCCCTTTGAATTTTTCCAAATTTTTGTTACCCCAGAAGTCCGATAATGATTTGTCCACCAAAACAAATTTATATGCCCAACAAAATACTTCATGACAAACCACTGCCTTCATTCCCATTCATGGATCCCCACAAATGACTCTAAAATTAAAAAAAAAATTAGACCTTAGCCTCCACATGGGTTTAGTAAAGAAAATCCACTTTCTGTTCCTACTGGGCAATAAAACTATGTGACCACTCCTGGCACATAGTGCCAGGTGTCAACTGTGATAATCAGCTGACACCCGGCCTCGATCAGCTGCGCTCCCCCCGTGAGTGCAGCTGATCGCATATGACGTACTATCCCGTCCACAGTCATACGGGCCCGGGTCACCTGGATGGGATAGTACGTCTGATGTCAGAAAGGGGTTAAAATAAAAATACACATATTTGGTATTGCTGTGTTCAGAAACACCCAATCTATGAATACATAAAAAGAATTCATCCGATTGGTAAATGGTGTAACAAGAAAAAAGTCAAAACGCCAGAATTATATTTTTTTTATTGCAGCAACACTGCATTAAAATGCAATAACTGGCGATCAAAACATTGTATCTACACCAAAATGGTATCAATAAAAACATCAGATTGGCACGCAAAAAATAAGTTCTCAAAAAGCCACAGATCCTAAAAAATTGAGACGCTACGGGTCTTGGAAAATTACACATTTTTTTTAACAAACTTTGGATTTTTTTTCACCAATTAAATAAAAAAACAACCTATAAATGTGTGTTATCTATGAACTTATAATAACCTGGAGAATCATACTGTCAGGTCAGTTTTAGCATTTGGTGAACATGGTAAAAAAACAAACAAAAAACTATTGTGGAATTGCACTGTGTTTGCAGTATCACAGGTCTTTGAATTTTGTTCCCGTTTTCCAATACACTATATGGTTAAAACAATGGTGTCATTCAAAAGTACAACTCGTCCACAAAAAAGCAAGCCCTCACATGGCTGTATTGATGGAAAAATAAAAAAAGTTAAGTCTCTAGGTAGAAGGGGAGCAAAAAACAGAATTGCAAATATGGAAAATGGCCCGGGGATGAAGGGGTTAAGGTCAAAATTGGCTCCGTCAGTGATTAAAACTATATCAGACTTTCACACAAGTCCTAAAGGTAGATATAAAGAACCAAATCAAACAAATTAGTTAAAAAATATTAGACTTTGTCATTTTTTATTGAGGAAAATTATTCAATTTCACGTATGTTAGAGTATGTGAACTTTAAAAATGATCAGATAATTTGAAGATCCAATTAGAGTTTGGTGTTTTTCAATCAATGGGATGACAATTAAGCATGAGTGGGAGACAATTTTATATGAAAAGTACAGTGATCTATTAAAGTATGATTTTTTCAACATGTTTGTGGAAGTGTATGACATGAACAAAGGAGATTTCTTTGGACTGTAATAGTGGTGGACTGCACTGCTGTGTTCCTACCCCTGAAGACACCAACTGCGTCAAGAAGATAATGTGGAACATTTTTTGCCCCCTTCCTGATTTCCTAATCTTTTGCATGTTTGTCACACTTAAATATTTCAGATCACCAAACAAATTTAAATGTTAGACAAAGATAACAGAAGTAATCCAAAATGCAGTTTTTTAAATGAAGGTATTTATTATTGAGGGAAACAGAAATCCAAACTTACAGGGCCCAGTGTGAAAAAGTGATTGCCCCCTCCTGAAAACATTAACTGTGGTTCATCACATCTTTGGGAAGATGAGTTCAAATTCCCTAGCCACACCCAGGCCTGGTTACTGCCACACCTGTTTTTAATCAAGAAATCATTTAAATAGGACCTGCCTGACTAAGTAGACCAAAAGATTCTCAAAAGCTAGACATCATACCGCGATCTAAAGAAATTCTGTAAAAAATGAGAAACAAACTAATTGAGATATATTAGTCTGGAAAAGGTTATAAAGATATTTATAAGTTTTTGGCACTCCATCAAACCACAGAGAGAGGCATTATCCACAAATGGTGAAAATATGGAACTGTGATGAACCTTTCCAGGAGTGGCTGGCCAACCAAAATTACCACAATAATGCAGCGATGACTCATCCAAGAGTTCACAAATAGAGATGGGCAAACCAAAACAGTAAAGTTGGAATAGAACACCTACTCTTCGAGCACGTACACCAAACACAGACTTCACCAGGAAATCTGTGTTACTGTTTGGGTTCGGCCCCTCGAACACCGCGTGTTTGTCGCACTGTCATGTGCATGATAGAGTGGCAAACAGTGCTTTTCATCAGTGTTAAAATCATTATCGCTGGTCAGATAACCGCAGGTCACTGAAGCTGTGTTCCCAACCAGGACCCTGAACTGCAATGATTACCGCTTACACAATGAGAAAAAGCCTCATGGTGCAGCAGTGAGTTCACAGGGAGAAATTTCTGTGAGCCTTTTCTCATTGTGATAGCTGTGATCATTGCAGTTCATGGTCCTGGTTGGAAACACAGCCTCAGTGACCAGCGGTAACCTCGATGACATCACCGCTAGTCACTGATGCTGCGCTCGCAGCAGCTCATTCATCAGTGGTTCTCAGCCTGATTGGTCGCATCTTGGCACCGTCCAAGTTGAAAACTATTATCCCCAAACATAGATTACGGCGTGGGACAAAGCGTTGGACAGGTGAGGGATATTGTTATTTTTTTATTTTTATTTTATTACAGGAGATGAGGGATTCAATGGAATGGGTATTAGGTGAGTATAACTGTGTTTGTTATTTTTAAATAAAAAAGTAAAAGTTTGTTTTGTTTTAGTTCAAATAAAAGACTTTGTACTTGCTGTGTGTTTATTTACCATACAACTATAGGATTAGTAATGGAAACTAATCCGTGGACTTGATGCCATCGGATAATTCAAAGGTGACATCAACCCCACAAATATGAACCCAACTTGCCACCGCTACAGGGCACGTGGGAAGATCAGGGCCAAGGGCCAAAATTGTCGCATCTAATAGATGCGCCTTTTCTGGGCGGCTGTGGGCTATTTTTAGCCTGGGGGGGCGATGACTATGGTCCCTTACCATCCTGAGACTACCAGCCCCCAGCTGCCCAAGAAAAGGGAAAGCAGCCGACAGCACGTCAATCTCAGGATGCACGCTCCAGATTTAATGACCCAATTGGAAATATATAATCCAAAAAGTAAAAAGGAGCAGCATCCAGTCCAGGTGATGAAAAAAGAGAAAAGTTTATTCCACCGTGATACAACATTTCAACCAGTATTGGTCTTGATTATCAAGTATACACAATACATAAAATAGAAGCCTTTTATAGTGTGGAGGCACGT
Source organism: Oophaga sylvatica (assembly GCA_033576555.1). NCBI lineage: Eukaryota > Metazoa > Chordata > Amphibia > Anura > Dendrobatidae > Oophaga > Oophaga sylvatica. The sequence continues at coordinate 586,115,837 of JARQOD010000001.1, read as the reverse complement.
GCACACCAGTCACTAACAAGGTATTGCACACTTAGAATTAATACAAAAAACACATAAAATATCACATAATATACAACAATATACATAGTTATCAAATACCCATTATCAGCCCCCAGCTGACTGCTTTAGCTTGGTAAGTTGTCAAAAATGGGGGGAAGCAAACGCCGTTTTTTTAAATTATTTATTTACATAATTAGAAAAATCGGAGTGGGGTCCCCTATATTCTTGATAACCAGCCTTGCTGAAGCTTAGAGCTGAGGGTTGCAGCCCCCAGCTGTGAGCTTTGACTGGCTGGTTACCAAAAATAAAGAGGAACCCACACGGTAGTCCCATCAGTCAACGCCAGTGACCGGAGGTAAACTTTTTACCTCCGACAACAGCTGTAGGCTCACGTTGTAATTTGACAGCGTGGAAACCTGTCACAGGTGTGTCAGATGCTACAGGCAGTCGCTCTGCATTTGACTGCAGGTCTCTGGTTTGGCATTGCAGATGCCTTCTTAATCCTTCTGACTTTTGGACCCAGTGGCAACCTTCCTCCGGCTCTGATTGACAGACCCGGAGCTGGGTGTTTATAGACTCCCATTCTGCTTCAGGGAGTCGCTGGTAATATTCACATTTTTCCTTGTGAAGGCTTGGAGCTATAGCAGTCGGCTATCTTTCTCTCTGGTGCTCTTGGAGGACATTTGGTGTTACCTCTTTGAGTCTTTAGTATACAGTGGTGACTGACCAGTGCTTATCCCATCCCTTCACAATTCATGGCCTAGCTCTAGGGATGTACAGGGCTCCTGCTTGGCGATTGGTGTGGAGCCAATATAGGGATGGTAGGGGAGGCAGGTTGTTATCAGATCTGCCTAGGGGTCTCCACTGCCCCTTTCCCTAGCATTTTAGGTAGCCAAGACCCCAGAGAACATGATTCGAGTCGGTTTTTAACGACCCCGCTTTTGCGATCGCCGTTATTAACAATATAACGGCGACCGGAAAAAAAAGCCGTAATTCTGCATTATCTTTCTCTCTCCTCTGATGTGATCGCACATCAGAGGAGAAATAGGATCCTCAATCCCCCAGTACCTCCTGGAGTCCCAAAACCCTCCTTCCTCCTCCGGTGGGCGCCGCCATCTTGGTCCGGGAAGAAAATGGCGGGCGCATGCGCAGTGCGCCTGCCGAATCTGCCGGCAGGCAGATTCATTCATTCAGTGAAGGTACATTTTGATCACTGTAATAAGCCCTATCAATAAAAAAATAGTAAATAAGCCCCCCTTTATCACCCCTTTAGTTAGGGAAATATAATAAAATAAAGAAAATATATTTTATTTTCATTTTTCCATTAGGGTTAGGGTTAGAATTAGGGTTAGGGTTGGAATTAGGTTTAGAATTAGGGTTAGGGTTACAATTAGGGTTGGAATTAGGGTTAGGGTTGGATTTAGGGTTGGGATTAGGGTTAGGATTAGGGTTAGGGTTGGGATTAGGGTTAGGAGTGTGTTGCGGTTAGGGTTGAAGCTAGAATTGAGGGGTTTCCACTATTTAGGCACATCAGGGGATCTCCAAGCATGACATGGCATTCAAAAAGTCAAATGGTGCTCCCTCCCTTCCGAGCCCTGCCGTGCACCCAAACAGTGGTTTACCTCAACATATGGGGTATCAGCGTACTCAGGACAAATTGCATACCAATTTTGGGTTCTAATTTCTCCTGTTATCCTTGGGAAAATAAAAAACAGCGGGCTAAAAAATCATTTTTGAGGAAAAAAATTATTTTTTATTTTCACGGCTCTGTGTTTATAAACTTCTGTGAAGCACTTGGGGGTTTAAAGTGCTCACTACACATCTAGATAAGCTCCTTGGGGGTCTAGTTTCCAAAATGGTGTCACTTGTGGGGGATTTCTACTGTTTAGGCACATCAAGGGCTCTGCAAACACATGACGCCCGCAGAACATTCTATCAAAGTCTGCATTACAAAATGGCGCTCCTTCCCTTCCAAGCTCTCCCATGCGCCCAAACAGTTGTCCCCCCACATATGGGGTATCAGCTTACTCAGTAAAAATTGCACAACAACTTTTGCTGTCCAATTTTTCCTGTTACCCTTGGGAAAATAAAAATTAGCGGGCTAAAAAATCATTTTTGAGGAAAAAAATGATTTTTTTTTTCATGGCTCTATGTTATAAACTTCTGTGAAGCACTTGGAGGTTCAAAGTGCTCACAAAACATCTAGATAAGTTTCTTAAGGGGTCTAGTTTCCTAAATGGGGTCACTTGTTGGGGGTTTCCACTGTTTAGGCACATCAGGGGCTCTCCAAACGCGACATGGCGTCCAGCCAATTCTGCATTGAAAAAGTCAACGGCGCTCCTTCTCTTGCGACCTTTGCCGTGTGCACAAAAAGTGGTTTATCCCCACATATCGGGTATTGGCGTATTCAGGAGAAATTGCACAACAAATTTTGTGGTTCATTTTCTCTTTTAACACTTGTGAAAATAAAAAAGAAAATGGTTCTGAAGTAAATTTTTTGCAAAAAAAGTTAAATACTAATTTTTTCCTTCCACATTGCTTCAGTTCCTGTGAAGCACATAAAGGGTTAATAAACTTCTTGAATGTGGTTTTGAGCACATTGAGGGGTGCAGTTTTTAGAATGGTGTCACTTTTGATCATTTTCCATCATATAGATCCCTCAAAGTGGCTTCAAATGTGATGTGGTCCCTAAAAAAAATGGTGTTATAAAAATGAGAAATCGCTAGTCAACTTTTAACCCTTATACCTTCGTAATAAAAAAAAAATTTGTTTCTAAAATTGTGCTGTTGTAAAGTAGACATAGACATGTGGGAAATGTTATTTATTAAGAAATTTGTGTGACATATCTCTCTGATTTAAGGGCATAAAAATTTAAAGTTTGAAAATTGCTAAATTTTCAAAATTTTCACCATATTTCCGTTTTTTTTATAAATAAACGCAAGTCTTATCAAAAATTTTTTACCACTAACGTGAAGTACAATATGTCACGATAAAACATTCTCAGAATCAGAGGGATTCGTTAAAGCATTCCAGAGTTATAACCTCATAAAGTGACAGTGGTCAGAATTGTAAAAATTGGCCCTGTCATTAAGCTGCAAATTGGCTCTGTCACTAAGGGGTTAAGAAAACAAAATGGACACTCCCAACATAGAATTATTACTAATGCTAGTGAAAAGCAGGCATTTCCTGATAGTTAGTCAGATATGGAAGTACAGGTCAAATGCAGAGGGCTGCTAGTGCCAGCAATGATATATCGTTCATGGCAACGGGAGGCCTTCCTAGAATACCTTGAAGACATTTCTGCAACATCCGGAGCTCAAGGCTCAGTACAGGTACTACGAAGAATGCCTTATCTTCTGGCGTACAGAGGACTATGAACGAGGAACTGCAAGAAGTGAAAGTAGTGGCTCCCGGGTGCACTGCAGGACTGGAAGGGATATCCCTGGGGCTGAAGTAAGCAGTAAGCATTGGGGATACTCCAGGAGGTAAGGATAGCGATGCCTAGGCTGCACTATACTAAAGAAATGAAAACTAAGAAATGTTGTGCCCAATACTGCGTGTTACAATCTGATGATCTTGAACTGTCCAGTAAACTTCTGGTTTTTTGTTGAAATGAACTGCGTGTCCCCTGAGTTGTGCGGTGGCTCCTGAAGAAGGAGGCCTGAAGAAAGAGGAGGCATGTGGCCTACAAGTGAGTGTGATGCATCCCACACTAGACAGCACATTGGGACATGATTTTCCTGTAAAGTGCCAGAACGTGATGGAGCAGCAACTCGGTCAGGCCACCGCCTGCGGTCACTTTACAGGACCTCATAAGAAGATTGTTTGATACTCAACAGGCTGTAAAAGGTTACAAAACTATCTCTAAAGCATTTGGATTTCACTAACCCACGGTCATTCAGACTATGTACAAATGGAGGAAATCCAAGATAATTACACACGTGATCAAAATTGTTGGTACTCCTCCTGACAGAAAAACCCACACAGAAATAACTTGAATCTGACAAAAGTAAAAATAAATCAAAAATCTATTACAATGAACAAATGAAATTCAGACATTGCTTTTCAACCATGCGTCCACAGAATTTAAGAAAAAAGAAAACTCATGAAATAGGCCTGGACAGAAATAAGGGTACCTTTAACTTAATATTGTGTTGCACAACCTTTTGAGGCAATCATTGCAATCAAACAATTCCTGTAAAGGTACTGTCACACTAAGTGAGATCGCTAACGAGATCACTAATGCGTCACCGATTTTATGACGCAGTAGCAATCTCGTTAGCGACGCAGCTGTGTGTGACATGTAGCGGCGATGTGGCCCCCGCTGCGATGTCGCTGATCGCTCATGAACATTCTGAGTCATTTTTTGGTCGTTGGTGTCCTGCTGGTGAGCCTGAATCGCTGAGTGTGACACCCTTTATGAACAACTTTACCAGCGTCGCAGGTGGGACTAGGTTTTCCCAACGACCGCAGAGGTTGTTATACAGATCGCTGATCTCTGATGAGATCTGTTTGGAATCTAACTAGCAATCACATAGCGATCGCACCAGCGATCTCGCCAGGTCGTGTCATTGTCGTGATCTGTTATGTTTCGGTAGCTGAGGAGAAATTGCAAAAATAGCAATACACCAGAGAGGCTGGAAACTATTGGAATGCAGTACCCTAAACTAACCGCCACACTAGAAGTAGCCGTGGAGCGTACCTACGGTGATCCTAGACGCCTCGTCACAGCCGGAGACATAGCACAAAGATGAAAGCTATCTGCCCCTTAGCAGAACCCCCAAGAAATAGGAAGCCCCCAAACATGTAATGGCGGTTAGACAAGAAGAAAATACGGACACAGACAGAAAATAGAATGAGCAAACGCTGGGGCCCAATCTGTCTACTGTAGATAGAAAAGTATAGGAAAGAATTCTGACTGCAACCCAAATAAACCCTGACAAAAATAGCAACACATCTGATTAACAAAAAACCTGAGATCACACAATCTCTACCACCTAAATCAGATCTCTGGTGTAAGGCTACTTTCACACTTGCATTTTTTTGCGCTGCGTTTTGAGTGCACATAAAATGCATGAAAAAAACGCGTGCAAACGCTTGTAATCGCAGCGAAATTTAGTCGCATAAGAGTGCGCATTACGACAAAAAAACACAGCGAATTTATGCGATTTCAAGCGTTTTTCTATACGTTTGCGTTTTTTCTGCGCATTTCACAGGAGGAAAATCCTTTAAAAATTCTTGCAACAGACTCCACCAATGGGACACCAGTGGGCGTGTGTTATGGGAAATCTTTATATAGAGCCTGTTTACAGCCATTCTTCACATTTGCTTGCATTTGCCTTTGTGAACATGGATCTGCGCTGGAAGAGTTTCCACTTCAACTTGGATCTGGACATTACGATGGCTCAGGCTTATGCAGTTGCTTGCCATGAAGAAAGGGAGAGAGAGAGACAGCGAAGATGGCAGCGGCGGCGTTTGTGGGTACATCCCATTGTTGAACTCCGGGAGAGCCGTGGAGTGTACCACACCCTCTATAGCGAGCTGCAGGCAAACCCGGAGAAATTTAGTGACTATACCCGGATGTCCCAAGAAAGCTTCAGGGATTTACTTGGTCGGGTCCAACAATTCATCCGGAGACAGGACACACAGCTCCGTCGGGCGATTCCTCCCGAGGAAAGACTCCTAGTGACATTACGGTACGTAATATTGAGAAACCAATGCCTGCATCATTTTATTTGTTCTGCCATGTACTATTCCAAATCTGCCAAAATTATTGTTCTGCCATCTAGTAAACAAAGACCTGCAGAATTATTTGTATGCCATGTCCTTTTTTTTTTCTTTAGTTAAATGTTTTTTAAAAAAAAACATATACAATAATATATATTGTTTTTCTTTCTCAGATTCCTTGCTACTGGAGAGAGCCTCTCTTCACTCCACTTCCAGTACCGGATTGGTATCTCCACCTTGTCAGGAATTGTTGTGGACACCTGCCGGGCATTGTGGAATGTTCTCTGTCCAGCATTTATGCCCCTGCCCACCGCAATTTCCCCAACTGTTTGGGAGCAGTTGATGGGAAACACATCCGGATCATCAAACCCAAAAGAACAGGCTCGGAGTACTACAATTACAAAAAGTACTTCTCTATAGTTCTCATGGCCATTGCGGATGCAGACTGTATGTTTGTTGCAGTGGACATTGGGGCATTTGGCCGTGGAAATGACTCACAGGCTTTTAAGAACTCGGTCATGGGCCGGAGGTTGTATGGAAACCAGTTCAATTTCCCCATGCCATGGCCTCTTCCCCACACCGAAGGTTCACCACTGCCATTTGTCATGGTTGGGGATGAGGCATTCCAGATGTGCCAACACCTGCTCAAACCCTACTCCAGCCGGGACTTGGACCACAACAAAAAAATATTCAATTACAGGCTGACCAGGGCAAGAAGAACTGTAGAGTGTGCCTTCGGTATACTGGTTTCCAGATGGCGCATTCTGGGCACAGCCATTCATCTGAAACTGGAAACAGTGGATGAAGTGGTGAAGGCCTGTGTGGTGCTACATAATTTTGTAATGTCTAAAGAGCACCCAAACTTTGAACTTGATGATGCAGCTCCTAACCCATTGCCTGAGTTCACTCAGCACCCTCTCAGGTCTTCTGTTGAAGTCAGCCAAATGAGGGACCAATTTGCGGCCTACTTTATGTCAGATGTAGGACGGGTGGAATGGCAAGAACAAATGGTGTAAAAAACTGTTCTTGTCTGTATATTAATAAAATACCTTCTTGTCTGTATGTTAATAAAATACCTGTGTTTATACCTGTACCGAGTGCAGTCTGTGTTTTTACACTCAAATACAATAATCAACTGGCCAGGTTTACCAGTGAATTCATGATGCTGTGTTTTTTGTGCGTCATGAATTTACTAGTAATCCTGACCAGGTGACTATACATACACACACACAAGTTGTATGACCTTTATCATCTCTCCAGTTTTGGTTCCATTTGCAGCAACGGTGGAGATAAAACAACTAATATTTGTGTCACCTGGCCTGATGTTACAAATAGTGATTTGGGGATGAGCATCTCTTTATTACACCTGATATACCTGACCATGTGACTATAAATATTATTTGTAGTATCATCACTGTGACTTGATTTTGAATGCAGACTGGAGAGATGATAAAGATTATACATCTTGTACAATACCCAGGCCAGGTGTCATGCTGAAGTGGTGATGCCCCAAATAACGCATCCTCACTTCAGAATGTATCACACATGGTCAGGAGAATACACATATGAGTTATAAACTGCAGCATCGCGACAGTATGCTTGAAATAAATGCAGACTGAAGCGACGCTTCAGGTTAAAACTCATGTGTATTCACCTGCCCAGCTGTGATAGTAATGATACAAAGCTGGGCAGGGGAATACACATATGAGTTATAAACTGCAGCATTGCTACACTATGATAGAAATAAATGCAGACTGAAGCGACGCTGCAGGTTAAAACTCATGTGTATTCACCTGCCCAGGTGTGATAGTAATGATAAAATGAAACAAGGCCAGGGTGTTGTACATATAACGTGTATTTTCACCATCATCTCCTCAGTTTATTCAACACACACTGAATAGAGGATGTGATTAATTACAAGGTATATCTAGAATCCCTGGCCTTGTATCACAAAGTGAAATGATGGTAAAAACACACCATACTCATTTAACTTTTTATGATACCTGGCAAGGTAAGGCCTCTTTCACACATCCGTTTTTCTCCTTGCGGCGCCCCCGGCATTTTTTCCGCAGCGCCGCATCACAAAACCGTATGCACCGCATGCGGTTTTTTTTCCCATAGACTTTCATTAGCGCCGGATGGCGCCGCATGTCACTGCGGCGCGTCCGGTTGGTGCCGGATGCGGTGTCTGGTCACCGTCCGGTGTCTGGAAAAAACGTTGCATGTAACGTTTTTTGTCTGCGGCGAAAAAGCCGCATGCGCCGGATGCGGCGCGTGCGGCTTTTTTTTACAATGAAAGTCTATGGACGCCGCAATGCGCCGCATCCGGCTTGAGCCGCATCCGGTAGCCGCATCCGGTTTTTTAATTGATATACCAGCCCACAACAAACAGATACCAGACAGATACCACCCCTCAGCAAACATATAAAAAAAAAAATTTTGTGGGACATCAGACACATCCACAGAAGCCACAGAGCCACCGACGCAGCCACCGACGCAGCCACCGACGCAGCCACCGGAGACTCAGCCACCGGAGACTCAGCCACCGGAGACTAGCCACCGACGCCTCAGCCACCGACGCCTCAGCCACCGACGCCTCAGCCACCGGAGACTAGCAGCCAGGATCCGCACCATGGAGCGCCAGGAAAACAGACGGTAAATATGCCCCCCCCCCCCAAAATCCAAAATTTACAATACATATGTCACCAATGCTGTGTGAGCTGATGTTTATTTTTGGCACCCTGGTACATTTTTATATTTCATGTTTTTTCTGTGATGGGGATTGGTTCCCCTGGTATTGTATGAAATTAAATTGCCGATGATGGGGTGGGTCCCCGAGTTTAAAATGCATTTGTTTGGGAACTTTATTGTGTATTCCCTGCTACTGTTGTGAATGTTGATAATGTAGATCTACTGGTACTGTTTTTTTGCAGTGATGTGCTTGGTCTCCCTGCGACAATATGAAATGTGGATGTATTTGTGTATCATATAATGTTTTTTTTTTTTTTGGTTTTTAAATCTTTTTTTTGGGCCTGTGATGTGGTTACTTGTCCTGCTACTATCTGAAATGTGCATGTGTTTACTATGGTAATGTTTATCTCCCATTTTTTTTGCCAATGTTTATTTTTTTTGGCCTGTGATGGTTTTTCTACTAATGCTCTCTTGCATTTGTTTAGTATGCTAATCTTTGTATTTAGTATTGCAATCTTTGTTCTTTGTGGTCTGTCACGGTTTATCTACTCATGGTCTCTTGCATTTGTTTAGTATGCTAATGTTTTTTTGTTTGCAATCTTTGTTCTTTGTGGCCTGTCACGGTTTATCTACTCATGCTGCTATTACATTTGCATGTGTTTTGTATCCAAATGTTGATCTACTTTTCTTTTTGTTGCAATTTTTTTTTTTGGGTGCCTCTGACCTTAAATCTCCTCATGCTCGTATGTGAAATGTCCATGTTTTTATTATCATTATGTTTGTACTGTTTTTTTATTTTGTTATTGGGGATCGGTTGATTCAAACTGTTAATTTTTTATTTATTGATTTTTTTTTTTTTTTTTGTCCAGGGATACGGTTTACCCATGGTACTGTTGATGGCTACAAATGATTGCATGTGGTCGGAATAATGTCCTTGTTTGAATGTTATATTTTAAAACAGGGACAATCAATACATATAAATTCCTTTTTGTCTGTTAATTCCACAGCAGAAGAATTGATGCTGCTGATCCAAGGGCGCAGGAGATCCTGGATGCAAGGAGGCAAGCCAGTAGAAAGTAAATATGACATCCCCCATGTGCCTAAAAATTAAATGTTTGTTTTTCTCTTTCAGCCAGGGACAAGGAATCCGCATATATTCACTGTCCCTTTTTGTGTCCTTATTCAACAGCAGAAGAATTCAACGAGCGGCGGCGGCGGCGGCTGAAGCGCAAGTTGAGCAGAGGGGAGGAGAGGACCTCCAAGCTAGGAGGCTAGCAAGCAGAAAGTAAGTATTACAGCACACATTTTGCTCTAAATTACATGTTTGTTTTTCTCTTTCAGCCAGGGCAAAGGAATACAGATATATTCACTGTCCGTTTTTGTGTCCTTATTCAACAGCTGAAGACTTCACCGGGCGGCGGCGGCGGCTGAAGCGCAAGTTCAGCAGAGGGAGGAGAGGACCTCCAAGCTAGGAGGCTAGCACGCAGAAAGTAAGTATTACAGCACACATTTTGCTGTAAATTACATGTTTGTTTTTCTTTCAGCCATGGACAAGGAATATAAAATTTACAGTCCCTTTTTACTTAACAGCAGAAGACGTCAAGAAGAGGGGAGGCGGCGGCTGGAGATAGACGAGAGGAGGAGAGGCGGGCAAGGAGGGAAGCCAGTAGAAAGTAAAGATTACATCCCCCATTTCAATAAAAATACATGTTTGTTTTTCTCTTTCAGCCAGGGCCAAGGAATATAGAAATATATTGACTGTCCCTTTTTGTTTCTTCCACAGCAGACAACGTCAAACAGCTGCTGCAGCTGCCGCAATGGCGGTGTTGGCGGAGGAGGCAGCGGCTGAAACGGCGGCGGCAGCACCACCGGCATCGCCATCTCCTCCCTCCCAGCCAGAGCCAGAGCCGCCACAGCAGGACACATCTTCTTCTGGGAGCCCTCCTAGCCATCGTCAGGAATTGGCGTAAAAATATGTATTTTTAATTTTTCTATCCACAATCCATCTGTGGGCTATATGTCTTGATTGGGTTTTTTTAATAACAGGAATCTGAAGATGACGAGGAGCTCCCAGAGGAAGAAGGACGGGGTGGAGAGATACCCGGAGTGGGCTCACAATTCGTAAGTATCCTGCATCAATCGCAGAAACACACCATCACAGTACACACAATACATAGAAAAACATTTAGTACATACTTCACACAGCAGCCAACACCTGCCAATATCCTAATTTTTCTTTTCATTTTAGTCTCTCGCATCTGGGAGCCAGAGGGTTTCTCCCAGCACCTCCCAGAGTCGTCGTGAGACTGTCGGCGGTTCTCAACGTGTAAGTTTTTTTTTTGTGCCATTTTCTATAATTTTTCATTTGTACAAAACGTGTTATCTAAAAATGTTTTGTGCATTAATTTTCCCATTGTAACATGTATAATTTTGCAAATTTCAAACAATGTGTCTGATGATTTTTTTTTTTTCCTTTGTTAATTTCACAGGCTTCACAGCGTGCTCCCGACTCGGACACGGAGGAGGGATTGGACATGGAGTTGATGATCGACCTGGTCCGAGAAAGGGAGCCGCTGTGGAACATGGGGGACCGCCAGCATGCGGATCAAATTGTGACACGACGGCTCTGGACGGAAGTGGCAGCAGCAATGGTGCACCGCTGGGAGGACCTCAATCCTAGGTCCCAGACTAAATTACGTAAGTATAGTTCATGTTGCTGACTGTAAAGGTGTTTTTTCAAAACTTCTGTCCTCGTGTAACCAACGCTTCTTGTTTTCCATTTTCTTTTGTGAAACACTATGGAAACAATGAAAACATTAACTCTGGGGGACACGAGAACTAAAGTGTGGTTGTTGTATAGTAACCAATGTGTGCTTTCTCGTTTCAGGGGAGAGAATTATGAAGCTGTGGCGGTCTGTGAGGGATCGCTTTAAGAAGGAATTTAACAAAGAGATGCGGGCCCCGAGTGGATCTTCAGGACGCCAGAGCAAGTACAAATATGCACGAGCTCTGGCGTTCCTGCGTGAAACAATGGTCACCAGAAGGTAAATATAACCATAAAATGTTAACTTTTTTTTTTTACAGCCAGGGCCATTCCACATCTGTATATTAATTTTATGTTTTTGTTTCTTCCACAGCACGGTGAGCAGCACTCGGGCGCCCGCAGAGTTGGAGCCTTCTAGAGCGATCCCTCAGGAGACCGACACCGAGGGACACTTTGACCAACCCTCCACATCTGCACCTTCCCAGCCTTCCCACACACTTGATCCCGCTGTCCCCTCCACCAGCGCTGGAGCATCGTGGCCAGCTGCATTACATGAATCTGCTGGTCAGGATATAGCCTTCCCTTTACCCCACCCTTCTGACCCTGCCACCTCTAGTACAGCTGCGGGTACTGGGCGGCAGCGTCAGAAGGGTCAGGAAAAGAACTATGCGCCCGAGTTCTTACACATGAACGCATCTTTCCAGAACTGCCTTAAGTTGCTATCTGAACAAGTTGCCGCAGGTGTTCGTCAGATAACCACACTAGTTGGTGAGGTCAAGACACTTCTGGAAACTGTGCGTTCTGAGTTAAGAACACCCCCGAACTACAGCTTTTTTAGGTCGGTTGCGGAGCGCATAGATCCGCTATCTTATGACCAGCAGATGTATGTGATGCACACGTGCCACGCTGCTCTAGCGCAGGTTGTCTCCCATCCTCAATCCACCCCAGTCATTCCACCACCTCCCCCCCCTACAGCCGCCGTCCATCTCCCCCCCCTCCACCTGCCATACCTCCTCCCCCTCCTATTCAATATCAACCTCCCCAATACCAACCACCTCCCCAGCTCCATCAACCTCCACTATATCAACCACCTCCCCAGGTCCAACCACCTCCCCAACTGCAGTCACCTCCCCAGTACCAACAACCTACCCACTACCAGCCACCTACCCCCTACCACACTTCTACCTACCAATCTCCTTCCCCCTTCCAAATACCTACTATGTCACCTGCTCCTCATGCACAACCCTCCACTCCACCACCACCCACCTGTTCTGCCTTGTCTTCCCATTCTTTTGGTCTTTCCACCCCTTCACCTCTTCCTGTTCCTTCCCCACCACCATCCCGTTCGTCCCTCCACACTCTCCACACTCCCACTGGTCGAAGTGTCCCGCAGCCCCTCCAGCAGTATTTCCACCCCACACTACACAGACCTTTAAATATGTGTTTGTTTATAATTTTTTGAATGAAAAAAAAAAATTTAATAAAAAAATAAAGTTGAATAAATAAAGTTTAATAAAAAAATAAAGTTGAATAAATAAAGTTTAATATAAAAAAAAGGTTATTTCTATGTTAAACATTTGGCCAAAAGGCCTAATTTTATAACAATTATATTAAAAAAAAAAAAATTCAATAAATTGTTCATTGGTTTAACATTGTTGTCTGTCTTTAATTTATAGGATGTTAAGTATTAAATTTGTTATACAGGTAAAGCTAACTTTGGCTAAAAGGTTCATAAATGCAACCTTTTTTACAAAGTTATGTTCCGGGTTTCTATTATCTTTTCACTAAAAATGTGTACTTTTTTAGATTATCCCCTACCCCAGGTTTCCCCTACTCCAGTCCTCAAGGCCCACCAAAAACATATCATGTTTTCAGGATTTCCTTTGTATTGCACAGGTGAGGCAATTATCACCTGAGCAATACAAAGGAAAGACTGAAAACTTGACATGTTGGTGGGCATTGATGACTGGATTTGGGGAACCATGGCCTACAATGTACACTTTTTTTGACAAAAGGTGAAATAGTTTTGTTAATACAATTTCACCTTTTGTCCAAAAAAGGGTACATTGTAGGCCATGGGTCCCCAAATCCAGTCATCAAGGCCAACCAACAGGTATTGTTTTCAGGATTTCCTTTGTATTGCACAGGTGAGGCAATTATCACCTGAGCAATACAAAGGAAAGACTGAAAACTTGACCTGTTGGTGGGCCTTGAGGACTGGATTTGGGGAACCATGGCCTACAATGTACACTTTTTTTGACAAAAGGTGAAATAGTTTTGTTAAACAGCCATGGACACAACAATGGCAAAAAGGTTACAGTAGAAAACACACAAGAAGGTAGACAAGTAAAACTATTGGTTTATTGTGGGTAAAGAAAATTATTAAAAGAAACAATACATTTATCACACTCTGTCATCCTGCCAGTCAACACTACCTTCCGGTGACACAAAGTATTGAGCAAACTTGTCCCTCATTCTTGAAACCGCGACTGTACTGCGAGTGGTAATGTTGCTGTAGTCGTGCAAAGTTGTTTCTTGATTGTGGTCCTCCATAGAAATTGGTTCCTTGGTTAGGACAAAATTATGGAGGACCACGCACGCTTTCACTACATCATCAACAGTCTCGGTCTTCAAGTTAATTGCAGTCAAAAGGACACGCCATTTTGCTGTCATAATGCCAAAGGCACACTCCACCATCCGTCTGGCTCTTGTGAGGCGGTAGTTAAATTGTCAATTCTCTGCTGGCATACGGCTTCAATAGGTGTTGGGACAGCTGGAATGCCTCATCACCTACACACACGAATGGCATCGGTGGGCCTGAGGTTTGAGGCAGTGGCCTAGGGGGGGGGGAAATGAAAACTGTTTCCATACAATTTACGTCCCATAGCAGATAGTTTAAACACTTGGGAGTCATTAGACCGTCCATAAGACCTAATGTCCACCGCGATAAACTTGTAGTGCGCATCTGCAATAGCCATCAGGACGATAGAGAAATATTTTTTATAGTTAAAGAATTCAGATCCAGTTCCTTTTGGCTTTTGAATGCGGATGTGCTTTCCATCAACGGCCCCCAGGCAATTGGGGAACTGGCAGATGAGTAGAAACTGGTCCGCTATTTGAAGCCATCGCTCTGTTGTTGGCTCTGGAATAAATTCTCCAACCAAAGTATCCCACAGAGCACGACAAGTGTACTTTATTATGCCGGATAGTGTGGAGATTCCAATCCGATACTGAAAATGTAGCGATGCCAGCGTCTCACCAGTTGCCAGAAATCTGAAAACAAATTAGAAAATACAAATTATTTCAGAAACGCAGCATTACATACCAGAACTCAGCTACGACTATTGGAGATACCAAACATAATCACATCTATGACAAAGACTGTTTTATAACTAAATTTGGGGATACTCATGTGGTTTCCTAGTTGGCCTGTGATGTTCAATTAATGATAAAATTACAAGTGCGCTCAAGCAAACAGATCCAATACATATAGCTTACCTTATAGTCACCATGAGACGCTCCGCCGGAGATATCGAGAACCGACAGTAGGTGTCTGATTTTTTAATTTGGTCTCCAACACGCTCCAGCAAATCATCAAAGTTTTCTTTCTTCATCCGCAGATAGGCAAAGAACTTATCTGGATTTTGTCGCAGCTCCATGTTCAGTGTGGAATAGACACCACGAGTTAATCTCTGTGCTAGCATGGTTACAGGCTGCAATCTTAGGTATATTACAAGAGGATCCATTCCCATGCAACCAGCAGTAACATAATGGTGATATATAAAATCAATACCATATTAAAGACAATAAGCAGAGATAATAGTGCATCCAAAACTTACTGGACAACGGACAGGAGAGCCCCAACGCACGTTTCGCTGAATGCTTCCTCGGGGGGCCTGTAACCATGCTAGCAGCATTTGCACACATGCAAAAGATATGTCCATCATAATAGCAGCACAGGCATTTTGCTGAGATGTCCACTTGGTAATCGCAGCAGGTATACATATTTGGTGCTTATATTTTTGGCAGTGGCATTTAATAAGGATTTGCACACATACCTTATAGTATACTATTTGTTGCAGTAGCACATGCATATATATAATCCTTCTTGCAACATATATGGTAGCATATTAAACAACTTTGATTGTATTTGTATATTTATGCATGTGCCTCCCTTCTATGTATACCGACTCTGATTTATATAGCATAGCCTTGTAGTCCTACTTCCATGCATGTGTTTTGCACATCTATGTATGTATATACAATCGATTTTTGCTGCTATTGGCCCTTCTACCCTCCTATGTTTATATCCATAGTGGAGATATATATTTATGACATGCTGTGATAACGCATCTGAGCTGTTTATAGTATTGAGTGCAGTTTTGCTTTTTTAAGGTTTAATTTATTACCTCATCATTATTTTTTTGCATCATGCACTCCCTTCCCTGTTTTTTTGAATTTTTTTTTTTTTTTCTATACTGATGGGATTATTAGATTAATACTATCTCCATAAAATTCTATTTATGTGCACTGTGCACTCTATTCGTACGGCTCTCTATACATATGCGTACCACGGCATAGTCATCTTTTTACATAGTATCCTGTGATATGTATGCATCCAACCCTCTGAATAACGGTATCTAGGTTTTTGCCTTCTTCTTTGTCATTAACATTGTGTACTACAATTGTTATCTCTTTTTTAAGAATTGTTTTTCAACTTAATAAAATTGTTTTGTATTTTTCTATAAATTGGCTCTGTTTTCATATTTTCTTTGGGTATTCGGATTTACTAAAAGCAGATTTGCACATTTATTTTGTACAACAGAAACCACACATTTTTATTGCGAATCACGTTTTGGTGGAGATTTGAATACTCTGGGGGTGTGCAGAGATGACGAACGGCTGGAAAGCGAGGAAGGTGTTCGAGGGGAAGGGGCGACGAAAGTAGTGGGGGAAGGAAGATCAGACATGGAAGTAGAGGCAGGTTGAGACACATTAGGAGGAGAAGGGGGATGGACAAACAAAGTCTTCTTTCTCTTCTTGGGGGCAGGAGTCCCCTGCATGGACCGACTTCTGTGTGACCGCCTTGAGCTGGTGGACCGTGGCCTTGAAACATAAAACAGTGAATGTCGGTCACCTGTCTCATGCTCTGTGGTGGCGGTGCTGGGAGAAGGAGAAGTGGTGGCGGTGCTCTGTGGAGGACAAGTGGTGGCAGTGGTCCAAGGAGAAGTGTCTGTGCGCCTAAACTGGTGGATAGCGGTGGCGGTACTCCTAGAAGGAGAAGTGGTGTCTGTGCTCCGAAAATGGTGGACAGTGGTGGCAGTGCTCCTAGAAGGAGAAGTGGTGTCTGTGCTCCTAAAATGGTGGATAGTGGTGGCGGTACTCCTAGAAGGAGAAGTGGTGTCTGTGCTCTGAACATGGTGGACAGTGGTGGCAGTGCTCCTAGAAGGAGAAGTGGCGGCTGTGCCCTGAAAATGTTGTGTAGTGGTGGCAGTGCTCCTAGAAGGAGTAGTGGGGCCAGTGGCCCAAGCAGGTACTGCGGTGGCGTGAGTCCAAGACTGTGGACCAGTGTCTGTGGTGGTGGTGCTCCAGACAGGAGCAGCGCTTGCCATGGTGGTGGTGACGGTGGAATGTCCAGCAGTACTCGGACTTGTGGTGGTGTAGTGATGACTCAGAATACTGGTGGCCGTGCAGTGGTATGCAGCAGAAGTCGGTAGTGATGTGTGGCGAATCAGTGGTGGCACAGTTGGATATACAACCACTGACTGCTGCACGTACTGATTCTGCTGCATAGACTGCAAGTAAGCAGTGTTGCAGGCCTGCAACACACTCAGCTGTTGCTCAGGACTAAGGTGTTCCGCCATGCCCCGTTCAATTTCACTGAAAAAATGGTGCGCTGGTCTGTTGAGGTCGGCCTCCAGGCGATCAAGCCGCTGGTCGACACAGTTGAAACGGTGATCCGTGTGGGTAAAACCCCGTTCCATTAGTGAAAAACCGCTTTCTACTGTGCCTGACAGCGACTTCATATTGCCATGAAAGGCCTCGCTCAAGTGCATGAACTCGGGCAAGACATTTCTGTCCAAGGCCATCTGCCGCTGGCGGGAAGTGCCCGCATAACCAGTGGCAGAGACCTGGGACAGGGGAACACCTGATGGACCAGCTTCCTGGTCACCAGCTGTCCGTGTTGCTGACCTGCAAGTTGCTTCCTGGCTGTCGGATGGCTGGGACGGGTCCAACTTCGTCCGATGAAGGACCGCTTCAGGGACAGGCTGCATGGTGATGCTCCAGGTGCTGTGGAAAGAAAATAAAAAAATTACTATAATGCATTTACAAGAAGCATCAGCTGTGGAAAAGAAAAGCACTGATTATAAAAAAAAATAAAATTTTTAGAAAACTTACGCTCTGCTGGCAAGGACCGGTCTCAGGAACTCCAACCCGCGATAGTAGCGATATTTCCTTCTGGCCCTTGTTGCTGAACCACTGCGAACCTGTCCCTCTGCACGAACATCAGTGTTGAAGCGGTCCTTCATCGAGCGCCATCATGTGCGGACTTTGTTCACTGTAGGAAAAAAAAAATTAAAATTATACAATTCATTCATGGCAAAATCTTTCTCATCACACACACCTGAGTGAAAATGGTAAACAGTCAATGCAGCATAACAAAGCAATACAATACACAGGGCAGTCACTGTTGAACCAGATGACACTGTTGGGTTTGCTGGTAGAATATATCAACAAGTAAACCCATCAGTGCCATCTGGAACAAGAGTGAATGCAGCATAAAGCAATACCCAATGCAGTCACTGTTGAACCAGATGACACTGTTGGGTTTGCAGGTAAAATATATCTACCAGCAAACCCATCAGTGGCATCTGGAGCAAGAGTGAATGCAGCATAAAATAAGCAATACAATGCACAACATAGCAATAGAATACACAGGGCAGTTACTGTTGAACCAGATGACACTGTTGGGTTTGCAGGTAGAATATATCTACCAGCAAACCCATCAGTGGCATCTGGAGCAAGAGTGAATGCAGCATAAAATAAGCAATACAATGCACAACATATCAATAGAATACACAGGGCAGTTACTGTTGAACCAGATGCCACTGTTGGGTTTCCAGGTAGAATATATCTACCAGCAAACCCATCAGTGGCATCTGGAGCAAGAGTGAATGCAGCATAAAAAAAGCAATACAATGCACAACATAGCAATACCATACACAGGGCAGTCACTGGTGAACCAGATGACACTGTTGGGTTTGCAAGTAGAATATATCTACCAGCAAACCCATCAGTGCCATCTGGAACAAGAGTGAATGCAGCATAAAATAAGTAATACAATGCACAACATAGCAACAGAATACACAGGGCAGTCACTGTTGAACCAGATGACACTGTTGGGTTTGCAGGTAGAATATATCTACCAGCCAGGGCCGGCTCCAGGTTTTTATGGGCCCCGGGCGAAAGAGTCTCAGTGGGCCCCTTAACACAGACCATGATTCATGATGCACAGATACTGCAGAGAAATATGGGTATAGCACAACGCCAAACACTTCTCTTCTTCCATTACATGACTGATACCTATTGTAAATTGTACAATAGCTCAAAAACCGCCAAATCCTCACAGCGCACAGTACAGACCGGACAGTACAGTCCTCCATATAATATTATGGGCACCACATAGTCTCCCCCTCATCACCCATATAATACCCCATGCAGGATGTCACCCCGCCATCCCCAATATAATGCTCCATACAGAATACTGGACCCAATATAATGCTCCATACAGAATACTGGACCACATATAATGCTCCATATAAAATATGGAGCTCTCCTCTACACTGTGCTGCGTTCTGCACTGTTACGGCTCAGGAAAGGGCGCTGTGGAAAGACTCCCCATTATCATCATCATTGCCTGCCCATCATCATCATTGTCTGCCCATCATCATTGCCTCCCTATTATCATCATTGCCTCCCCATTAAAAACATCATCATCATTGTCTCCCCATCATCATCATCATTGCCTCCCCATTAATATCATCATCATTGCCTTCCCATTATCATTGCCTCCCCATCATCATCATTATCATTGCCTCCCCATTAATATCATCATCATCATTGCCTTCCCATTATCATTGCCTCCCCATCATCATCATTATCATTGCCTCCCCATTAATATCATCATCATTGCCTTCCCATTATCATTGCCTCCCCATCATCATCATTATCATTGCCTCCCCATTAATATCATCATCACCATTGCCTTCCCATTATCATTGCTTCCCCATCATCATCATTATCATTGCCTCCCCATTAATATCATCATCATCGCCTTCCCATTATCATTGCCTCCCCATCATCATCATCATCATATCATCATCGCCTCCTCACCACCATCACTGCCTGCCTCCCCCCACCACCATCACACATACAGCACCGCAGGCAGCACTCTCTCACATACACACAGACAGACACACACACACACACACCGATCTCACCTGTCCGGCGTCCGCGCACTCTCTGCCACAGCCGGCCGCTGAATGATGACGTCATTCAGCGGCGCTGCTGTGAGAGAGGAAGCGCCGGCGCAGGCCCCCTGGAGCTCGAAGCTGTGGCAGCGGAGGCACGGGGAGAGGTGAGTATTGCGCCGGCTCCTGCCGGTGCCCTGAGCAAGCGGGGGGGCCCAGTGGTGGCGCTGACACCGCTAACGGGCGCCGGGGTGCCCGACGGCGAGTGGGCCCCCCCGCCTGCTCAGGGCCCCGGCACTTGCCCGGGTGTGCCGGGTGCTGACGCCGGCCCTGCTACCAGCAAACCCATCAGTGGCATCTGGAGCAAGAGTGAATGCAGCATAAAAAAAGCAATACAATGCACAACATAGCAATAGAATACACAGGGCAGTCACTGTTGAACCAGATGACACTGTTGGGTTTGCAGGTAGAATATATCTACCAGCAAACCCATCAGTGCCATCTGGAACAAGAGTGAATGCAGCATAAAATAAGCAATACACGGCGGCATTACAGAGCATGGAAATACTTACAAAACGCCTTTTTGAGGTTTGGAGAGGCGTTATCCCAGACATCCATCAACGCTGCAGCCAACTCGTTCCATAGCCGCCGGCTCACCATATTGTCCTTGTACTGCGGATCACGGCTGTCCCACAACGGGACACACTCATGGACCTGGCAGATGAGGGCCTCATTGTCCACATATAGGTCCTCATCCCGTTGTGGAGCCTAGAAGAAACAAAAAAAACATTAAAATCTGGTATATATTTCACAACTAAAAAAGGATGGAAAAAAAAATTGACATTCAAAGGTTATATACTTACATTCCGTCTCGCCACCGGGACTTGTCTCGGCTGCGACTGCTCCTGCTGTTCCGACTCCTCAATGGCCGTGTCCGACGATGTCTGAAAAAGGAACCCAAATTTTAGCCAATTGTAGATTCAGCAGCTATACTTACCCAAAGGCAGGAAGATACTCACATCACGGTCTGCTTGGGCCAGTTCTGGGGAATAATGTGATCCAGAGGAAGACATGCTGCAATAAAAAAATACAAAGCATGAGTACATATTTTACATTGGAAAGGACAAGCAGTCATTTGGTTCAAGAATACTCACATTCTTGCACTTTGGATCTGTCTTGGCTGTTTCTTCCACGCAGTCTAGTAGGGGTCCAGGCTGTTTTTTCTGGCTGTAGTAGGGGTCCAGGAGCAGTGTCTCCAGACAGTGTAGTAGGGGTCCACGCTGTTTTTTCAGGCTGTAGTAGGGGTCCAGGAGCAGTGTCTCCAGGCAGTGTAGTAGGGTCCAGGCTGTATCTTCAGGCTTTTGTAGGGGTCCAGGATGGATCTTCCAGTCTCTTATCAGCATGCAGTGTCTCCAGGCAGTCTGAGTAGGGGTCTGTCTGGCACTGAAGACACCTTCCTTTATCTCCTCCCCTCACAAATAATGTTGCTTGTGTAGGGGTGTTTTAGACAAGTGTCTAGACATTGTTTACTCCAAAATCGCGTGCGCACACAAGCGCTGACGAGCACACAGCCATGCGCCCGCCAGCGCCCCCATAGACTGCAATGTTATTTTTTGCGCATAGCGTGCGTACGTGTACGCACGTGCTTTTCTAAAGTGGTTGGCTGGAAAAAAAATGCAACATGTAGCGTCTAGCGCGTTTGGGCGCACACCTGTAAAATGCGCTGCGCACGCCAAACGCTGATGAGCGCGTGCAAATGCTAGACCCTGCGCCCTCCATGTTAATGATAGGGGAACATTACGCATGCGACCGATAGCGCACGATGCGCTGCGCAATAAAACGCAAGTGTGAAAGTAGTCTAACACACAGCAATTCAGCAAAAAAAAGTGACAAAGGAACAGAGCAAAAGTGCAAATACAAAATGAGCACAATTGCAGCGCCAGGCCCCAAAAAGGTGACCAGGCTGAAGTCCACTGCAAGCAGCAAACAAACAAGGAAAATCCAACCAGAGGAAAAAAAAAAGCAAATCACTTATCTGAATGAGAGCAGGAATGCAAGCTGAGCTCCAAGCAAGACCAGGAAGAACAATTGATTACCGGCAAGGCTGAAGGGAGTTCAGGTCACTTATATCACACCATTCAGAGCCAGCTGAAGGCCATTCAGTATTTAATTCATTACCCTCAGCAACCACCGGAGGGAGCTCCAGCTCAGCAGTCGCCTCCAGAGTATTCACAACAGTACCCCCCCTTGAGGACGGGTCACCGAACCCTCACCTGCGCAACCAGGCCGATCAGGATGAGCTCGATGATAGGCACGGATCAGTCTCCCAGCATGGATGTCCGAAGCAAACACCCAAGAATTGTCCTCCTGACCATAACCTCTCCACTTAACCAAATACTGGAGTTTCCGTCTAGCAAAACGAGAATCCAATATTTTCTCAACCACGTACTCCAAATTGCACTCAACCAAAACAGGGTCGGGAGGCGCAGCCATAGGAACCACTGGCTTGACAAACCTCTTCAATAAGGACTTGTGGAACACGTTATGGATTTTACATGTCCCTGGAAGAAGCAAACGGAAGGAAAAAGGATTAATAATTTCCATGATCTTATAAGGTCAAATGAACCTTGGCTTAAATTTTGGAGATGCAACTTTCATAGGGATATTTCTTGAGGACAACCAAACCAAGTCCCCCACTTTAAAACGAGGATCATCAGTACTATGCCGGTTGGCAAACCGCTGGGCCTTCTCTTGAGAGAGGGACAACCTCTCCACTACCTGGTCCCAAATCTGCTGCATACGCTCCACAATAGAGTCAACCCCCGGACAGACAGAAGCCTCCACCTGTCCTGAAGAAAATCGAGGGTGAAACCCAGAATTGCAGAAAAATGGAGACATCAAGGTGGCAGAGCTAGCCCTATTATTAAGGGCAAACTCAGCCAAAGGCAAAAAAGAGACCCAGTCATCTTGATCAGCAGACACAAAACATCTCAAATAAGTCTCCAAGGTCTGGTTTGTTCTCTCGGTTTGTCCATTGGTCTGAGGGTGAAATGCAGAGGACAAAGATAACTGAACTACAAGTTTAGAACAAAATGTACTCCAAAATCTGGAAACAAACTGGACTCCTCTGTCAGACACAATGTTCTCCGGAATGCCATGCAACCGAACCACGTGCTGAAAGAACAAAGGCACCAATTCGGAGGAGGAAGGCAACTTAGGCAATGGCACAAGATGTATCATCTTGGAAAACCTATCACAGATTACCCAGATAACGGTCATTCTCTGAGAGACAGGGAGGTTGGAAATAAAATCCATAGAAATATGGGTCCATGGCTTCTTGGGTACAGGTAATGGCATTAACAAACCTCTAGAACGAGAGCAAGGCTTGGAACGAGAGCAAGTCCCACAGGACTGCACAAAGTCCCTGACGTCACGAGACAAAGTAGGCCACCAAAAGGACCGACTCACCAAGTCTCTGGTACCAAAAATCCCGGGATGACCAGCCAACGCGGAACAATGAATCTCAGACATCACACTCTTCTTCCACTGGTCTGGGACAAACAATTTCCCAACAGGGCAGCGCTCAGGTTTATCCTCCTGACACCCCTCCAGAGCCAGTCTCAAATTGGGCGAGATGGCGGAAAGAACCACACCCTCTTTCAAAATAACAGCAGGATAAGATAACTCAGGAGAATCCTCAAAGAAACTCCTCGAGAGGGCATCCGCCTTAACATTCTTAGTGCCCGGAAGAAAAGAAACCACAAAATTAAAATTGTTGTGAATGTGTTAGAAATGAATTCTGAGCAGAAGCTCCCTCTGGTGTTTACAAACAGTACTGAACCATTCAATGAGGATTGGCAATCAGGAATTACAGACTGGCTGGATAAAAGGGAGGTTCCCTCCCATCATGGTTGCCGGTGATCAATTGTTCTTGTCTCAACGTTGTTTCCTGGTTCACTTGGAAACTTGCTGTGTCTTGCCTCTTCTCCTGCTCTCAGATAAGATACTGTCTGTTTTTTGTTTTTGTGCTTACCATTTGCATATTTCTCTGCAATTCTGTGAGGTTAGCCAGGTTTCCCCCCCCCCCCGGGGGGCTTGGGCTCCTCTCAGTTCCTCTGGAGCCACTGTTATTTGTTCATTTGCCTTTTCCAGTTTTTTCAGTGGCTGCGGCTTAGTTTTGTTACACCAGAGAACTAATTTAGGTGGTAGAGGTCGTGTGATCTCAGGTGTTTTTGCAATTAGTAGCGTTGGTATTTTTTAGGGTTTTTTGGGATTGCAGTAAGTATCCTTCCTATCCTTTTCTGTCTAGGCAGATTGGGCCCCAACGTTTGCTCATACTATTTTCTGTCTGTGTCTGTATTTCCTCTTGTCTAACCACCATTACATGTTTGGGGGCTTCCTATGTTCTTTGGGGATCTGCTCCGGGCAGATAGCTTTCCTCTTTCTATCTTTAGGTGTAGTTAACCTCTCAGGCTGTGACGAGGCATCTAGGACCAACGTAGGAACGCTCCACGGCTGCCTTTAGTTGTGGTGGTTAGTCAGGGTACTGCAATCCAGTAGATTCCAACCTCTCTGGTGTATTTCCGTTTTTGCCTGCTCTCCTCAGCTACCAAATCATAACATAAAATGTGTGAAAAACAAGGCCCACCTGGCCTGTCTAGGATTAAGTCGCTTGGCTGATTCGAGATAAACCAGGTTCTTATGATCCGTGAGGACCACCACCTGATGTTTGGCTCCTTCCAGCCAATGTCTCCACTCTTCAAAGGCCCACTTCATGGCCAATAACTCCCGATTACCCACGTCATAATTACGTTCAGTTGGAGAAAATTTTAGAGAGAAAAAGGCACAAGGGTTACTCTTAGAGGTCTCTGGATCCCTTTGGGACAAAACGACACCTGCCCCAATCTCAGAGGCATCAACCTCCACCTGAAATGGCAGAGAAACATCAGGCTGCCGTAGAACAGGAGCAGAAATGAATCTCTGCTTAAGTTCCTGAAAAGCAGAAACTGCCTCAGGAGGCCAATTCACCACATCGGAACCCTTTTTGGTCAAATCAGTCAATGGTTTAACAATACCGGAGAAATTACCAATAAATTTACGATAAAATTTGGCAAAACCCAAAAATCTCTGAAGATCCTTCAATGAAGTAGGTTGAACCCAATCACAGATGGCCTGAACCTTGACCGGGTCCATTTCAATAACAGACGGAGACAAAATGAATCCCAGAAATGAGACCTTCTGTACACCAAAAAGACACTTTGATCCCTTCACATGCAGTGCATTCTCTCTCAAAATCTGGAACACAGTCCAAACATGTTTCACATGAGAGTCCCAGTCGTTGGAAAAAATCAAGATATAATCCAAATAAACGATCAGAAATTTATCCACAAAATCCCTGAAAATATACATTCATGAAGGATTGGAAGACGGAAGGGGCATTAGTAAGCCCAAAAGGCATCACTAGGTACTCAAAATGCCCCTCTGGGGTATTAAACGCCGTCTTCCATTCATCCCCATGCTTAATGCGAATAAGGTTATAGCCCCCCTGAGGTCAAGCTTGGTAAACCAACTAGCACTTTTCACTCTAGAAAATAGGTCAGAAATCAAGGGTAACGGATATTGATATTTAACAGTGATCTTATTCAGGAGGCGATAATCAATACATGGCCTCAATGAACCATCCTTTTTGGCCACAAATAAAAAAACGGCGCCCAAGGGTGAAGAGGATGGTCTGATATGACCCTTCTCCAAAGACTCCTTGATATAAAATCGCATAGCATCGTGTTCAGGTACAGATAAATTAAACAGGCGACCTTTAGGAAATTTACCACCAGGCACTAACTCAATAGCGCAATCATAGCTCCTGTGAGGAGGTAAGGATGCAGACTTACTTTCACTAAACACATCAGAAAAATCAGTCAAAAAGTCAGGGACATCGTGAGACTGGGGAGAGGCAGAAAAAACAGGAGTGTCAGTATTAACACATTGGCAGCCCCAACTGGTCACAGACACAGATTTCCAATCCAAAGTAGGATTATGAGTCTGTAACCAAGGGAAACCCAGTACAATAATGTCATGCAGATTATGCAACACCAGAAATTTGCAACTCTCCTGATGATCTGGTTCAACCCTCATTGTCACCTGAGTAGAAAACTGGGGTTTATTCTTCGCCAAAGGGATAGAATCAATTCCCAGTAAAGGAATAGAATTCCGCAGGGGTATCATGGGAAACCCACAATGTTTGGCAAAGTCAAAATCCATCAGGTTAATAGCTGCTCCTGAATCAACAAAAGCCTGAGCCGAAAATGTGGACAGGGAGCAAATCAGGGTAACAGTCAACAGAAATTTAGTCTGAACACTACCCAAGACAACTGAGTGTGCAAAACATCTTCCCCGCTTAGGGCGGACAGAAATAGCATGGGAAGCGTCACCACAGTAGAAACATAACCCATTGCGCTTTCGAAACTCATGACGTTGAGCCCCAGAAGTCACTCCATCACACTGCATGGCCTCAGGAGCTGGCTCATAAGGCAACACTATCTCACACATACCTCTGCGCTCCCGCAAACGTCTGTCAATTTGAATAGCCAAAGACATAGAATCATTGAGACCAGAGGGAACAGGGAATCCCACCATAACATCCTTTACATTTTCTGACAGACCCTTCCGAAAAAGGGCTGCCAAAGCACGATCCTTCCATTTGGTCAGGACTGCCCACTTTCGAAATTTCTGACAGTACAGCTCAGCGTCTTCACGACCCTGATTTAATGCCAACAAGGTCTTTTCAGCTTGATCAGTGACATTAGGTTCATCGTACAATAAATCCAGCCTGAAAAAAATACATCAATATCATTCAAAACAGGATCCCCAGGTGTCAGGGAAAAAGCCCAATCCTGAGGGTCGCCGCGCAGCAGAGAGATGACAATTTGAACCTGCTGTGCTGTGTTCCCTGAGGACTTAGGCTTTAAGGCAAAAAACAACTTACAGTTATTTTTGAAATTCAGAAATTTAGACCGATCCCCCAAAAATAAATCTGGTATGGGGATCCTAGGTTCCACAACCGGCAACCTAGCAAGATAGGTAGCAATACTCCGAACCTCAGTGGCAAGCTGCTCCACACGGCCAGACAACTGTGCAAACTCAATTGAGGGAAAAAAAAATTCCTCCTCAGCACCCAGAGAAAAAGAGGAAAAAATGCAACAAACAGAAAAAAATTTTTCTGACAACTCCCTTTTTTCTTTTTCCTTTTTACTATTTTTCCCTTCTTTGAGTACCATATAATTTTCAGTTAGACTGATAATACTGTTATGTGTCGGTAGCTGAGGAGAAATTGCAAAAATAGCAACACACCAGAGAGGCTGGAAACTATTGGAATGCAGTACCCTAAACTAACCGCCACACTAGAAGTAGCCGTGGAGCGCACCTACGGTGATCCTAGACGCCTCGTCACAGCCGGAGAGATAACTACACCTAAAGGCAGAAAGATGAAAGCTATCTGCCCCGTAGCAGAACCCCCAAAGTAATAGGAAGCCCCCAAACATGTAATGGCGGTTAGACAAGAAGAAAATAGGAACACAGACAGAAAATAGCATGAGCAAACGCTGGGGCCCAATCTGTCTACTGTAGATAGAAAAGTATAGGAAAGAATTCTGACTGCAACCCAAAAAAACCCTGACAAAAATACCAACACTTCTGATTGACAAAAAACCTGAGATCACACGATCTCTACCACCTAAATCAGATCTCTGGTGTAACACACAGCAATTCAGCAAAAAAAGTGACAAAGGAACAGAGCAAAAGTGCAAATACAAAATAAGCACAATTGCAGCGCCAGGCCCCAAAAAGGGGATCAGGCTGAAGTCCACTGCAAGCAGCAAACAAACAAGGAAAATCCAACCAGAGGAAAAAAAAAAGCAAATCACTTATCTGAATGAGAGCAGGAATGCAAGCTGAGCTCCAAGCAAGAGCAGAAGAACAATTGATTACCGGCAAGGGTGAAGGGAGTTTAGGTCACTTATATCAGACCATTCAGAGCCAGCTTAAGGCCATTCAGTAATTAGTTCATTACCCTCAGCAACCACCGGAGGGAGCTCCAGCTCAGAAGTCGCCTCCAGAGTATTCACAACAGTGATCGCTGGTGCGATCGCTAAGTGTGACAGTGCCTTTACTGTCAATGAGACCTCTGCATCTCTCGACAGGTTTTTTGGCCCACTCCTCAAGAACAAACTGCTCCAGTTGTCTCGTGTTTGAAGGTTGCCTTTTCCAGACGGCATGTTTCCGCTCTTTCCAAAGATGCTCAATAGGATTTAAGTCACGGCTAATAGAAGGCCACTTCAGAATAGTCCAATGTTTTCCTTTTAGCCATTTTTGGGTGTTTTTAGCTGTGTGTTTTGGGTTCATTATCCTGTTGCAAGACCCATGACCTGCAACTGAGACCAAGCTTTCTGACACTAGGCAGCACATTTCGCTCTAGAATCCCTTGATAGTCTTGACATTTCATTGTACTTTGCACAGATTCTAGACACTCTGTGCCAGATGCAGCAAAGCAGCCCCAGAACATAACAGAGCCTCCTCCATGTTCCACAGTAGGGACAGTGTTCTTTTCTTGATATGCTTCATTTTTCCATCTGTGAACATAGAGGTGATGTGCCTTGCCAAAAAGTTCCATTTTTATCTCATCTGTCCATAGGACATTCTCCCAGAAGCTTTGTGGCTTGTCAATATGTAGTTTGACAAATTACAGTCTTGCTTTTTTATGATTTTTTTTCAACAATGATGTCCTCCTTGGTGGTCTACCATGAAGTCCACTTTGGCTCATACAACAATTAATGGTGTGATCCGACAGCTTGAAGTTCACCTTTAATCTGTTTAGAAGTTTTTCTGGGCTCTTTTGTTACCATTCGTATTATCCGTCTCTTCGATTTGTCATCAATTTTCCTCCTTTGGCCATGTCCAAGTAGGTTGGCTACAGTCCCATGAAACTTAAATTTCTGAATATGTGCAACTGTAGTCACAGGAACATCAAGCTGCTTGGAGATGGTCTTATAACTTTTGCCTTTAACATGTTTGCCTATAATTTTCTTTCTAATCTCCTGAGACAACTCTTTCTTTCGCTTCCTCTGCTCCATGTTGAGTGTGATACACACCATGTCACCAAACAGCACAGTGAGTATCTATAGCCCTCTATACAGGCCCACTCACTGATTCCAAGATTGTAGAAACCTGTGATGCTAATTAGTGGAAACACATTTATTTAACATGTCCCTTTTGTCACATTATTTTCAGGGGTACCATCATTTCTGTCCAGGCCTATTTCATGAGTTTTATTTTTTATAAAATTCTGTGGAAGCATAGTTGAAAAGCAATGTCTGACTTTCATTTGTTCATTTTCATAGATTTTTGATTTATTATTACTTTTGTCGGATTCAAGTTATTTCTGTCACAATAGTGGGTTTTTCTGTCATTAAATGAGGGGTACCAACAATTTTGACCACGTGCGTATTAAACTGCCCAGGTGTGGATAACCAACAAAGATCACTGCAAAAGCAAGGCATAAAATGGTTGGTCAGAAAGGAACCCCACGGTGACCTTTTAGCAACTAAAAACCACTATCACATTAGGTTATGTTAATGTTCATGAGTCCACCATCAGGAGGACACTGAACAACATTGATGTGCATGGCAGGATGGCAAGGAGAAAGATATTCCTCTCCATAAAGAATATTACCATGTCTGAAGTTTGCTAAAAATCACCTGAACAAGCCAAAAAGGCTAATGGAACAATGTTTTGTGGATGGAAGCATCTAAAATAGAGTTTTTTGGTTGAAATGAGAAGTGTTATGTTTGGAGAAAGAAGACCACTACATAACAGCAAAAAAACTCATATATGTGTATTTAGGTAAATATATGTCCATGTTTGTCATCTCATGAATATTATGTTATCTGGTTTTCTGCTACAGTTCATTGCTTTTGGATTCAGGCATTAGCCTTATTATTTCTTCATCTATAGCAGTGGTTGATTTGCAGACCCCCATTAGTTCAATATGCTTTGTGGATCTGGGTTTATGAATGCGCTGCCACTTTCAAGCACAAGCAGCTATTTTTTGTATGATACATGGTTTTGCAGTGATCTATTGATATTCCTTATGCCATATGCACTTTATAGCTTTTACTATCTTTTGCATGCACTGTCACTTTATCTTTTTGCACTTTGCATCATTTAAATAACTTGTTCAGTTTAATGAATGTTTTATTTTAGGCTATGGCTCAGTAATGCCTGGATGGTTACCCTTTTGGGATCCATTTATTAACACTACCTCTCCTTTTCCACATGGGCATGATAAATCTGCACAGTCCGGGGAGACGTATTGTGAATCAGCTGAAGGGTAAACATGGGGTACAGTCCCATAAACCCACTTGATGTTAAAATACTGGTAAATGCATTCATTGACGGTATGAACAAAGGCTTATGAGATGCAGTACAGACAGCCAGACCTGAATGGAGAAATGTAGATCCGAAAGATCTCCTGAGAAGGTGGCAAAAGGAGTTGAACAAACAAGGACGACAAGACGACCTGTCATGTATGCTAGAGCACAAGGGAAACAGCGGAGACATAGTAGGGGACCTAATGACCTAGAAACAGTAAGGTGCTGGAAGTCCATTAAAAATGCAGAACTGGTGAAACAATTAATGGAAGCATTGATGTTACCAGTCCAGGTTGGCATAATCAAGGTGAAAGCACACAAAAAAGGTGGCTCCCTGGAGGTAGAGGGCAACAGAAGGGCGGACGAGGCTGCAAAAGTAGCAGCAAAGCAACCTAGGGAGCAGAGGATGGTAGCGAGGAGTCAGCGTATTCCAGCCACACTGAGCCTAGATGTCCTGAAATCCATCCAGCAAAAGGCTTCCCCCTCTGTTAGCTTATGTACAACTCTTCTTCAATGTCACCATGTAGGAAGGCTGTTTTGATGATAAAATGTCTCACTGTCATCTGTTGAACTGCAGCTACGGACATTAAAGTTCTGAATGTGGTTTGCTTCACAACTGGATAAAATGTAGCATCATATTTTCACCATACTTTTGCGAGTACCCTTTTGCGACCAATATTGCCTTAAACCGGTGAACTTTACCTTCTAAGTCATATTTATTTTTGAAAGTACATTTACATTCAATAACTCTTTTTCCTCAGTAAGCTCCCATGTCTGGAGTTTGTGATGGGACTCCATCTCTTCATTAGCAGTATTTATCCATTTCTGTTTCTTGTGAACAGGCAGTTTTTGAATCTCTTGCCATAACTGTTGCTCTGGTTCAGGAAGTGTTCTGACCATATACTGTAAGAAAGGCGTCTATCTGAGATACCTTTGTTTGGCCTTTCTGATCTCCTGAATGGAAGTTGACTTGGTTCTTCTGTGTCTTCCTTGGTGTCTTCAGAACTTATCCACACTTCAGTGTTTTCCTTTTCGGTGTCTGGGTTTGGTGATTGAGATTCTTCTTCTTTCTTCTTAGGTTGAATAACTGGTGTAACTTCATGGAATTTGAGTGATACAGAGTTTTCATCAATCACTACATCTCGGCTGATTGTTACTGTGCTGGTCTCTGGGTGCAGGATTCTGTATTCCTTTTGAGTATCACTATAGCCACCAGGACTCCTTGCTTTGCGTGTGATTCCCACTTGAAACATTTTTCTTTGGGAACATTCAGAAACGTTTTGCTTCCAAATATCCTGAGGTGCTTCAGGTTAAGCTTCTCGCAGTTCCATAGCTCATATAGAGTTTTATTTGTGGCTTTACCTGGCACTCTGTTTTGAAGATAGCAAGCTGTCATGATGGCTTCTCCCCATACTTCAAACAACATACTTCTTCCACTTTCACAGAGAATGCGTTTTTTTCTCTCTGCAATGCCATTTTGTTCTGGGTTGTATGTAATGGTAGTCTGGGACATGATTCCATTCTTTTTCAAAATGGTTTGCACCTTACCACTTGTATATTCGGTTCCTTACTATGAAGCAGGTAGGCGACTGTATATCTGGAGTAGTCATCAATAAATGTGAGAAAATATCTCTTCTTGTTAGGAGTTTGAAAACTCATTGGACCACATACATCTGTATATATCAGATCCAGAGGCTGTGCAGATCTAGTGGTGCTTATTTTAGGAAAGGATTTTCTGGACATTTTCCCTTTAAGACAGCTAGTGCACTTCATCATTTGACTACACTGGTTGATTTCAAAACCACAAAACCATTTGCAAGTTGAGCTAGCTTCCTTACTGCTTTTGGGTCTCTGTGCCCAAGATGTCTGTGCCATATATGGATACATTTCTTATGCAGATCTTGTCTAGCACTGTACATTCTTTCTTTGCATTTTAGCTTATAAAGTTTATCTTGGATTTTTCCTTCTGCAAGAGTGTGACCCTTCTTTGAGGTGATGCAGCAGTTATCTCTAAAAGTAACTACATTCCCCTTTTGCATGAGCTTCTTTAGTGACAGAAGATTGCTTTCAAGGCTGGGAACATAGAGAACATGCTTTATTGGTATCTTTCTGCTTTGTGTTGAGGAAACTGGACAGTGGAGGTAGCTTTCTCCTACTCTTTCTGAAGTCATATAGTGACCATTAGCTAGGATGACCTTTTCTGACTTGATTTAATTAAGGTCAGTGAAGAAATCCGTGTTATTTGTCATATGGCTGCTTGCACCAGAATCTATACACGATATATGCTTTTCAGATGGGCCTGTACTGACATTAAATTCAGCTTCAAAACATGCAGAATCTTTCTTTACAGCTTTTTTAACCTTTTGATGACTGTTCTGCTTTTTAAGCTGACTTATTACAGCTTTCCAAATTCTGCAGTCTGCTTTAAGGTGGCCGGGCTTTTTACAGACAAAACATTCACGAGTTTCTCTTAGATTGCTCTTATATTTAGGAAAATCCTGTGTCTTTAATGCTGTTTCTGCTCTGGATTCATTACTGCTGCTTACATGCTGCATTTTTCTCTTGAATTCATCCACTAGTTTTCCTTTAACATACTCTAGTGTCAGCTCATCATCTGGCCATGCATCTAGTGCAATCACGAGAGTGTCACAACTCTCTGGAAGACCACTTAATAGAAGTGCAGCAACACTGGGTGTTTCTTATATAGTTCTGCATATTCTGTCTATCACTTAGCGTAGACTGATACAGCTTTCTCATGAGATAAAGCTTATTGCTGAGATTTGATCTTTCATGCACTTTCTGTAACTCATCCCACATCTCCTTTGCAGTTGCACACTTTACACAATCTGATTATCATCTACACTGAGGGAGATCGTGCTTTGTGCTTTCTGATCCTTCTCTAGCCAATCATCTGGTAATGGATGAGGCACTTGTTCCTGAGCATATTTCAAGGTACCTTCTCTTATGAGCAGCATCTTCACCTTGAATTTATAGGACTGGTAGTTCTGGTTAGTGAGGCTTGGCACTGAGAACTTGACAGGATTGTTGCTAGTGGACATCTTCTCTGTTGCTCTGTGCTGCTTTTGCTTTGGGCTTCTGTTGCTCTGGGGTTCTGTGTCACTCTGGGCCCATAACCTGTTTGCAGCAGATTATTCAAGATACTCTCCAAGTTTGTGGGCTTCAGAACCGCAATAGGACTAACAGGATAAGTAGCTGTTGAGTGGGGGTGTTGGAATATGTTTGGTACAACAACTCCATTCCTGTCTATGAGTGTTTAGTTGCTAGATGTGTATGCTGTTTATAAAGATAGAACAAAAAAAAACTCCCAGAGGCTCACACAGAAAGAGCATGTGACTGTACTCTCGGTTTTCCTGTGTCTGTGTATGAGAGAAGCAGCCTGCTGTAGATGCTGCACAGATAGAGACACATAAATGATTTCTTCCTGATGTATTAAGCTGATCATATAGTGTTCCTGATTATTCCTGAATAAAGAAGCTCTGTTGTCACATGCTTGGAGAGTATCCTAAATAATCCGCTGGCAACACCTTCAGAGAAGGAACACTGGGGAAAAATGGGGGCTGAGCTGAACTCAAATGGAGTATGGGAGAATAAGGATAAATTGTGCTTACCGAGGTCCCTGTTCCCAGAAATGACACAAGCAACACATGACCCACTCATGCCTCAAAAAGTCACATGTGTACCATGATAAATGCCTTCTGGATTGCTCGAGGTTTCAGTTACACAGCTGCC
This sequence comes from Oophaga sylvatica, assembly GCA_033576555.1. NCBI lineage: Eukaryota > Metazoa > Chordata > Amphibia > Anura > Dendrobatidae > Oophaga > Oophaga sylvatica. Next base: position 586,082,010 of record JARQOD010000001.1, on the reverse strand, counting down.
TGAGTTTTATTTTTTTTTAATCCTGTGGAAGCATGGTTGAAAAGCAATGTCTGACTTTCATTTGTTCATGTTCATAGATCTTTGATTTATTATTACTTTTGTCAGATTCAAGTTATTTCTGTGACCATTGTGGGTTTTTCTGTCATTAAACGAGGGGTACCAACAATTTTGACCACGTGTGTATAATGCTCCAGTTTATGATGGGCCCCATATATTGCTCCAAACATAAAAAAATAAAATAAAATACTCACCTCTCCTTGCTGGCCGCTGCTCTGCTTAGGACTCCTCAGTGTTGGTGTCTTCCAGCTCTCTGCACTGTGACTGCTCAGGCAGAAGGCGCACACTAGGGACATCATTGCGCTCTCTGACCTGAACGTCGCTGTCAGAAGACGCGAAAGACGCTGCAGTGGTAGAGCGGGGAGACGTAAGTATCACAAGTGTTGGGGTCCTGAGCAAGACGGGGGGCTCAGTCGTGGTCACAGGCACCAGGCCCCCATAGCGCGCTGGTTTCCCTGACGGCAAGTGGGTTTTTCTTTTTTAATAAATTTGCAAAAATTTCTACATTTCTGTTTTTTTCAGTAAAGATGGGGTGCAGAGTGTACATTAATGAGAAAAAAAATGAACTTTTTTTGCATTTACCAAATAGCTGCAGTGAAACAAAGAGTGAAAAATTTAATGGGTTCTGAATACTTTTCGAATCCACTGTAAGATATCAGACTGCACTCAGATGTTATCCAAGTGCAGTCCGATGTACGCACACAGATACAATGGAGAAGATAGCGAGGTCAGGCCTGGAAGGAACTGGGGATCAGTCTAGGACGGTCCGGTCCGGGCGTGTACTGCACAGAAGTGACAGCAAAGCAGGGAAAGAAAAGGAAACAAGTACAACCCATGATGTGCCAACTGTGGATGTAACGTGTGAGGTGTTAAGTAAAGAGAATGTTCAATTTATCCTGCACTGTGTCTCCATTACTGTGGGTTGCCTGAAAGAGGGACCGTCGCCGCCTGGGAAGTGCCTAGGGGAAGCTGCACTTGGAGATGCAGGTATGCTGAATAGAAGAATACAGTTTCTTATGATGACCCGGGGTCATCATGACGACCCCCAGGTCATCCAGCTACGGAAAGCCTCTGAGACAATGCATGGTCTCAGAAGCTTTCAGTATAGGTATAATGCACTGCAACGCTGGAGCATTGCAATGTATTATATCATCAATCAAAGTAAAAAAGTGAAAGTCCCATAAAGGGATTAGGTAAAAAAAATTTTTAAAAAAAAATATTAATAATGATAATAAAAAAAATTCCCCTAATACACATTTTATGTAAAATAAATAAACATTAAAATGTACACATGTTTGGTATTGCTGGGTCCGTTAAAATCAGATCTATAAAAGTGTCATGCTAGTTAACCCTTCAGTGAACGCCGTAAAAAAAAACAAAAAAATTATGCTTTATCATTTTCCTCTTGGAAAAAGTGGAATAAAACGCGATCAAAAAGACGAATATAAATAAAAATAGTATCACTGAATATGCCATCTTATGCCGCAAAAAACAAGCCACCATACAGCTCCATCAGTGGAAAAATATAAAAGTTATAGCTCTCAGAGTAAAGCGATGCAAAAATAATTATTTTTTCTATAAAAGTTTTTATTGTGTAAATGCGCCAAAACATAAAAAAAATATATGATGGTATCGCTGTAATAGTACTAACCCGAAGAATAAAATTGCCTTATCAATTTTACCACACACAGAATGGAGAAAAAAAATTCTTGAATTGCTAGTTTTTGTTCATTCTGCCTCCACAAAAATTGAAAGTGATCAAAAAATGTCATGTGCCCTAAAATGGTACCAATGAAAACATCAGCTCGTCCCACAAAAAATAAGACCTCACATGACTCTGTGGGCCGAAATATGGAAAAATTATAGCTCTCAAAATACGGCTATGCAAAAAATTCTTCTTGCAAAAAAAAGGGTCTTTTAGTGTGTGACAGAAGCTAAACATAAAAAAAAGGATATAAATCTGGTATCGCTGTAATTGTGCCAACCCGAAGAATAAAGTCACCTAATCACCGGGGAACGAGGATTCTGCTCCCTAGCACTTAAGGGGCTCTGTATATGGAACCCGCAAACTATTCTAGGAAAATCTGCGTTCCAGGAGGCAAATAATGCTCCATCCCTACTGAGACTCTCCGTATGGCTAAGCAGTACTGTATAGCCACATATGGTGTATTTCTATATTCAGCAGAAATTGTGGGACACATTCTGGTGCCAATTTTACCCACTTCTAGTGTAAAAATGTTAAATCTGGGGCTGAATCAAAATTTTTGTGGTAAAAATGTAATTATCTTTTCTTCACTGCCAAATGGTATAACATTTTGTGACACACCCTTGGTATCAATATGATCATTATACCCCTAGATTAATTAATTGAGAGGTGTAGTTTGTAAAATGGGGTCACTTATGGGGCGTTCTACTGTTCTGGCACCTCAGGGGCTCTCCCAGTGGGTCATGGCACCCTCAAACCATAATAGTAAAATCTGGCGCTCTTTCCCTTTTGAGCTTTGCACTGTGCCTCAAAAGTACTTTTCACTCACACATGGGGTATTGGCACACTCAGGAGAAAGTGCACAACAATTTGTGGAGTCCATTTTCTCATGCTACCTTTGTTAAAATAAAAAATTGGTGCTAAAAGATGATTTTTGAGGAAAAAATGTGATTTTTAATTGTTACAGCTCTACGTTATAAACTTCTGTGAAGCACCTGGAGGTTCATGGTGTTTACCATGCATCTAAATACATTCCTTGAGAGGTCTAGTTTCCAAAATGGGGTCACTTGTGGGGAGTTTCCACTAATTAGGCACATCAGGGGCTCTCCAAACGCGACATGACACCCGCAGACCATTCCATCAAAATCTGCATTCCAAAACGTCACTACTTCCCTTCCGAGCCCTGACATGTGCACATACAGTAGTTTTCTCCCACATATGGGGTATCAGCGTACTCAGGAAAAATTGACCAATAACTCTTGGGGTCCAATTTCTTCTGTTACCCTTGGGAAAATAAAAAATTGGGGACTAAAAGATCAGTTTTGTGGAAAAGATATGATTTTTTTATTTTCACGCCTGGGTGTTAAAAACTTTAGTAAAACACATGGGAGTTCAAAGTTCTCACCACACATCTAGATAAATTCCTTGGGGGGTCTAGTTTCCAAAATGCGGTCACTTGTGGGGGGTTTCCACTGTTTAGGCACATCAGGGGCTCTCTAAACGTCCGATCTCAATTCTAGCCATTTTGCTTGGAAAAAGTCAAACGGCGCTCCTTCCCTTCTGAGCTCTGCCATGCGCTAAAACAGTGGTTTACCCTCACATATGGGGTATCAGCATACTCAGGACAATTTGCACAATAACTTTTGAAGTTCTATTACCTTGGGAAAATAAAAATTGGGGGTGCAAAGATCATTTTTGTGGAAAAAATATGATTTTTTAATTTTACGTCTCTACGTTATAAACTTCTGTGAAGCTTTTGGGGGTTCAAAGTGGTCACCACACATCTAGATAAGTTGCTTGTGGGGTCTAGTTTCCAAAATGGGGTCACTTATGGGGGTTTCCACTGTTTAGATACATCAGGGGCTCTCCAAACGCGACATGTGTCCGCTCTGGATTCCAGCCAATTTGACATTCAAAACCTCAAATGATGCTCCTTCCCTTCTAAGCCCTGCCGTGCGCTTAAAGATTGGTCTTCCTCAACACATGGGATATCGGTGTACTCAGGATAAATTGCACAACAAATATTGTAGTTCATTTTCACCTGATACCCTTGACAAAATAAAAAAATTGTGTCCAAAGTAGTGTTGAGCGATACGATACTGCAAATATCGGGTATCGGCCGATATTAGCTGTATCGGGCTTTCGATTCCGAGTACCGATATTTTCGTCATATCGGATACCGGAATCGGATTTGTCACTGTCACTGTGAGTGTCCGTCGGTCGGGTCTGTCAGGAGTCAGCGGCACTTACCTGGCAGAAGATCTCCGGCGGTCACGTCCTGGACTGCTTGATGGCCGCCATTATCTTCTCCCTGGCGGTCACATGCAGTTTTTCGCGATAACTGCAGTGACTGCTGGGTAATCCCGGCCGTAAAGCAGTCAGTCCGATGACGTCACCGCCGGGGAAGCAGGTAATCAGCTGTGCTGCGCCGGGATGACAGGCTCTGCCTGCCTGCCTGCCTCTGATGTCATTCTGATGTAGCAGAGCTGGATCGTCGTGGGACACTCGTTACTATGGACTGCGTCGGACAGGTGGTATACTGCTGGTTTTTTTTTTCATTTTTTTACAGGAGATCGATGGCGTCGCAGGATGAGACTGTAATAAAAGTAATGAAAACTGTGTTGTTTTTTTATTAAATTAAAAAACTTTTTTATGAACATTCACCCGTCCGGGTACATCAACAATTTAACTATTTACATACAGGGACCCTGTCCGGGTTATTTATAATTCTTTGGCAGGGGTGTTCCAGGTACCACCTGGTACTCTTCTGATGCTTGCCAAACATCCGAGACACCAAGGACCACCAGGACCTGATGACGTCGTGTGGCCTGTACAGTCAAGTCGTGACCCGCTATCTGTGTCTGTGTGGCCACCTCTTTCATCTCCCTCCGGGTCTGGAGCCCTATGTCCCGGACTGAACGAACCCCAGGGGGCCTAACAGGCGCCGGGTACGGGCCAGATAACATTATCATGTCCATAGCTGGGGCTGCTGAGGAGACCACTGAGGGAGGCTGGGGAGATTTACGGCGTGGGGTGGGCACTTGTGCAGAGGCCTGGATGTGGGAGGCTGAAGGCTCCGAGGGTCTCACAGGTTCCTGACACTCTGGGGACCAGGGGTCGCACCTGGTGACATTTAGGGCATACCATCCATTGTAACCCCAGTGTCGGGTGTAAGTTACCAAGTCTCCTGGCAACAGGTCCCTCCCCGGGTGTCCTTCTGGGAGGTGAGTCTCCACGTCCCGCCGGGTCACAAACACTTCTAAATAAAGTCCAGGCTCCTGGATGAAGCCCCAACCAGCTTTCAATTTAAAGCTCCGTACTGCACCCTTATGCCGCGGCTCCCTCAGGGTTCCTTTATCTTTTCTCATCCGGTCCTTATCTGCCCGGTCCTTCTCGATGTGACGTTGGCGAAGCTTCTGGGATTCGCGCTGCTCCCTTTGTCGCTCGGCTTCTCTCTCCCGACGTCTCTACTCTTCCTCCTGACGCCGGTTGTAATTCTCCTCCACCAGCATCTCCATGTCTCCACCATCAAACTGCAGCTTACGATGTCCGGTTTGCGGCAGCTCTCCTGGCGCCCGACAGTCCTGGCGGCGCTCACCTGCGGAGGAAGCAGCCGGCTCTGGAACAGATGACAGTCGGGGCTCCGGTACAGACAGGTAGACCTCTGGTGCCTGCGCGGCCTCCTCCATGAGGACGGGTGTCGCTTCTTCTGTCTCAGCGACGGGGGCAGACAGCGGGATCTGGGGTGCTGCCGGTGCAGCGTTTTTTGCTGGAACGGGTGCCTCCACTGCGACAACGTCAACCGGATCACATTGCAAGGGCTGGGATGCCAGCACGGACTCCTCTACTAGAACGGGTGCCTCACCTTCCGGTACAGACACTTCAGGTAAGAGGGATTGGCGCCGCTCCAAGTTTAGTTTTAGGGCACGCCAGCTGGCTTCCATCCTGGCGACCTCCTCCCGGTGCCGGGCCAGGCCTCTTAGGGTATCCTCCGCTTCTTGCAGGTAGGAGGGTTTCCAGGCCGGGTGCCCAACGGTGGTTCCGTGGCGATCGGGTCGCTTCCGTGGGGGGAGAGCTCTGACTGCTCCATCCCTTCACACTTCTGCTCGTGTCCATTAGCCATCTCTGCCAAGTAACATGTGTCATTAGCATCTGGAAAGGGCCCCTCTTTTGTAGTGAGGCGGGACCTTCGTGTTAGTGTCTCGACCACGCACCACAATTGTGGGTTACCAGGGCAATGGGGTACTCAAAGCCGAGCCCGTAGAAGTCTATGGGATTGTCACAGGTAGCGGTGGCTCGGTCTGTGGCCCTGGCGGTCAGGCGTATGTTGGGGGGTATATTTACAGGGGATATATATATACAGTTCGTGACGCCACCTGTAGTCTTCTGGTAATTTGTACCAGCGCTGCTGTAGATCTCTGAGGGGATGGTGAGGCAGCTAGATGTCGGGTCCCCTACAGGTGGGACTCTTCCCTCAGGTCGATGGTTATGAAGGGGTAGTGCAGGAATGCAATCAAATAACACAGTCTCACACATCAGCGTCTTTCCATACCTTTACTTGTAAGATGGTAAGGCAGGTCCCAGGGAGGCTGTTCCAAGGAGAATGTATTTCGAGATAGCAGCTGGACAAGTTAGGGGCCTCCTTTACTTTCAAATGATGATGAGTACAACCAGCATGAAGCGTAGTTCCCTCTATAACTCCAGCTATTCCAAAGCTGTACTGCCCAGTCAGTTTTGTGGTCGGAGCCTTCCTGTGAGAGAGCTGAATTCCTATCTTGTCCTGCAGAGACTCAAGGTCCTCACTCCCCCTGACCCCAGTTACGTACCGACTATTTAGGGGCTGCTTGCCGCGACCTAAGGTCCGATAAGCCTCTGGTTTTCTTACCACTAAGCTTGAAACTATAGTGATCCTTCGGTCCCCAGTGACCGGTAACAATGTGCAGGACTTCTCCAATCCAAAAGCACTTTTAAATATTCCTTCCACTGTGCCTTTCGCCTTGTCCGCGCTTGTAGCATAAACACTCACACTTGCAAAAAGTCATATAATCACTCCCTTCTTTTCTTCCTTCAGAGTTAGTTACCAGACTCTCAGTAATCTTCTAGGCAGGAGCACGTCTCTGAACCTTCACTGTCCTTGAGACAGGAGACTGAAGTATATCTGTACTAAACTCTTCTTCCTTTATCAATGTCTTCAGTGAGGTACAGCTCTGACCAGGCTGAGGTGATCTATATCTCGCCCTTACTGGCCTCCACTTGCTGAACTGCTGATAGAACCAAGCTGGACTGCTTCCTCCCTCCAAGTCCCAGCTAGACTCCACACGTCTGCTCTGTCCGAAGACAGGAAACTGACTACAAAATCACTCAACGAATCTACACTGACCACTCCCTACGAGTCACTACACTACCCTAAGGTGTGTCTAGTGTATATTGAGTGAATGGGTATAGAGCATTAAACTGCTATCTCTCCACACATCCTCCAGGGTACTGCGTGTGCCTTCACACCAGGGCTACACATTAGTTTCCGCACACTGAGGAGGATGAGGAGGCGGAACTCAAGAGCTGTGGGGCACGATCTTACATTGCAGTACCATTTAGAGTGGTCGGCCATCGTTTTCGCGCCACTGAATGAGTGTACACCCACGAAGAGCACGCCCTTCTTCTTCACCAGTGCCTCGTCGTGACGCAGATATGGCGGAAAAATGGCAAATACATTCTCTGATGATTTTAGCAATTCTCAAGCACAAAACCAGTTCAATTCAGGCACACAGGACTCGCTTATAGCGAGCTACAGAATCCTGTTCGTGACGCCCAAGTTGAGTCGCACAGAGCCAGAGGTTTTGGGGGTACTCGGCACCGAGCCCGTCGACTTCTATGGGGTATGTCACGGCTTTACCCGGCAATTGAATCAGAGTCTATTTTACTATGTAGAAGTGTATAAACTATAAATATATGTATATATATATGTCACAATGACATGTATATATATATATATGTATTCTATGTGTGTATATTTTGTGTTTACAACGAAAGAAAGTGTTTTTTTAGTTGCGATATTTTGTTCCCATAGACTTACATGGGACTTCCAGTATCGGAATCGGATATCGACGATATTTAGTGATATCGGCGATACCATTCCGATCCGATATTTTTAGATATCGAGCAGTATCGCTCAACACTAGTCCAAAGTAAAATTTTAGGAACAAAAGTTAAATGTTAATTTTTTCCTTCCACATTGCTTCAATTCTTGTGAAGTACCTAAAGGGTTAATAAACTTATTGAATGTGGTTTTGCGCACCTAGAGGGGTGCAGTTTTTACAATGGTGTCACTTTTGGGTATTTTCTGTTATATTAACCCCCCAAACTCACTTCAAATGTGAGGTGGTTCCTAAAAAAAATGGTTTTGTAAATTTTGTTGGGGAAATGAGAAATTGCTGGTGAACTTTCAACCCTTATAACGTCCTAACAAAAAAAAATTATGTTTCCAAAATTGTACTGATGTAAAGTAGACATGTGGGAAATGTTATTTATTAACTATTTTATGTGACACCACTTTCTGATTTAAGGGTACAAAAATTAAAAGGTTGGAAATTGCAAAATTTTCAAAATTTTTGACAAATTTCTGTTATTTTCATAAATAAACGCAAGTTATATCACAGAAATGTTACCACTACCATGAAGTACAAAAAAAAATTCTCAAAATCAGCAGGATCCGTTGAAGCATTCCAGAGTTATAACAACATAAAGTGACAGTGGTCAGATTTCAAAATTAAGGCCTGGTCATTAACCTATAAAGTGGCTTGGCCTTTAAGGGGTTAAACTCTGATGAGAGTTTGTGTCGAGTGTCATTAGAATAATCAGCTGGATTCTCTCACATGAGAGAATATATGCTAATGTGAGCAAGCTCTTGAACAGATCGCAAAGGTCCAGTGTCTACACTGTGTGCAGAATTATTAGGCAAGTTGTATTTGAGAGGATTCTTTTTTATTATTGAACAACAACTATGTTCTCAATCAACCCAAAAGGCTCATAAATATTAAAGCTTAATATTTTTGGAAGTTGGAGTGGATTTTTTTAGATTTGGCTATCTTAGGAGGATATCTGTTTGTGCAGGTAACTATTACTGTGCGGAATTATTAGGCAACTTAATAAAAACCAAATATATACCCATCTCACGTGTTTATTTTCACCAGGTAAACCAATATAACAACACAAAATTTAGAAATAAACATTTCTGACATACAAAAATAAAAAAAAATCAGTGACCAATATAGCCACCTTTCTTTACGATGACACTCAAAAGCCTTCCATCCATAGATTCTGTCAGTTGCTTGATCTCTTTACGATCAACATTGCGTGCAGCAGTCACCACAGCCTTCTGTGCCACTGTTCCGATAGGTGTAATATTTTCCCTCCCTGTAGATCTCACATTTTATGAGGGACCACAGGTTCTCTATGGGGTTCAGATCAAGTGAACAAGGGGGCCATGTCATTATTTTTTCTTCTTTTAGACCTTTACTGGCCAGCCACGCTGTGGAGTATTTGGATGCATGTGATGGAGCATTGTCCTGCATGAAAATCATGTTTTTCTTGAACGATACCGACTTCTTCCTGTACCACTGCTTGAAGAAGGTGTCTTCCAGAAACTGGCAGTAGGTCTGGGAGTTGAGCTTTACTCCATCCTCAACCCAAAAAGGTCCCACAAGTTCATCTTTGATGATACCAGCCCATACCAGTACCCCACCTAAACCTTGTTGGCCTCTGAGTCGGAGTGGAGCTCTCTGCCCTTTACTGATCCAGCCTCGGGCCCATCCATCTGGCCCATCAAGAGTCACTCTCATTTCATCAGTCCATAAAACCTTAGAAAAATCAGTCTTAAGATATTTATTGGCCCAGTCTTGACGTTTTATCTTATGTTTCTTGTTCAAAGGTGGTCGTTTTTCAGCCTTCTTGGCCATGTCCTGAGTATGGCACACCTTGTGCTTTTTGATACTCCAGTAACATTGCAGCTCTGAAATATGGCAAAACTGGTGGCAAATGGCATCTTGGCAGCTTAACGCTTGATCTTCCTCCATTCATGGGCAGTTATTTTGCGCCTTTTTTTTATCAACACGCTTCTTGTGACCCTGTTGGCTATTTGCCATGAAACGCTTGATTGTTCGGTGATCACGCTTCAAAAGTTTGTCAATTTCAAGAGTCTGTCAAAATCTCTCTTCTGACCCATTTTGCCAAAGGAAAGGAAGTTGCCTAATAATTAAGCACACCTTATATAGGGTGTTGATGTCATTAGACCACACCCCTCCTGATTACAGAGATGCAAATCACCTGATTTACATAATTGGCAGTTGGCTTTCAAGCCTATACAGCTTGGAGTAGGACAACATGTATAAAAAGGATGATCTGATAAAATACTCATTTGCCTAATAATTCTGCACACAGTGTAGAGATCACAGTGACGTCATCACTCCTGGTGACAGTGTCCACCACAGAGCGGCCAGTGCAGGATTCTGAAGAGTGACAGCAGGTATAATTCATTTTTTTATACCACTTTATGCTTGTTTTTGCTTTTTTTTAATTCTTTCTTTTACATTGGAGGTTTGTGTTGCTGTGCAATGTGTGACTGGTGTTGAGGTGCAGTAAAAAAAAACTCACCAGTGACCACCAGTGCTGTAGAGGTGTCTATGGGAACACTTCTCCTGGGTGGCAGCACAGCAACTGTGCAATGTCCTGACAGGCACGGCTATGCAACGTCAGGACTATGTCAGTGGTCAGGAGTCACTTAGGCCTCTTTCACACTTCAGTCGTGCGACGTCAGTCAAAATCCGCCAAAATTTGAAATTGGCGGATCCGCCATTTTCTTTTGGCGGATCCGCAATTTCCCATAAACTTATATTACTGGCGGATCGTGGCGGATTGTCGTCCGCTGACTCCGCTTTTTGGCGGATCCGCCAAATATTTGGCGTCCGCTGTCTCGATTGGACGGACAATGTAACGTTTTTTGTCTGCGTTGAAATGGCGGATGTTGGCGGATTTTGGCGGATCCGCCAAATCCGCCAAAATTTTACAATGTGTGCCAATGAGTGGCGGATCCGCCAATATCCGCCATTTGGCGGATACACACGGCGGATCCGCCTTTTTGGACTGCGCATGCTCCAAGTTGGATACATTTCCAGACAGGCCAAAACCAATATAAACAAGCCAGGTGACTCATTGCCACACATGAAGACAAGCAGCCAGACCAGACCAGACCTGCTCTTGAAGATCCTGCTGAGCTATAAAAACCTGAAGACCAAGCAAGCAAGAGTCCAGAGGCTGGAATCAAGCCACAAGCCACAAGACCCAAGCCACAAGACCCTGCCTGAAAGTCTGATAGCCCAGCTGAATCCTGCAAACACTTGGTGTGAGTATAGACTGTATAATGCCTTCATATGTGATTGCTGCCATGTTTGAGTATGTGTCCTACATTTTTTTTTTTTAAACACATTTTTTTAGTTGCAACACATTTAACTTTTCATGCTGTAGTGTTTTTGTGTGTATGTGTTCGTGTGTGTGTGTGTGTGTGTGTGTGTGTGATTTTCATGCATTGTATTCATGTATTTTTTTTGCCAGCATGTATTTTTAACTCCTTTTGTTTAAACAACATTACTTTTCTTGATGTAGTGTTATTTTTGTGTGGGTGGGTATTCATGCATGTTTGATAGTGTTTTGTTCATTTAATTTTTTTTTTAAACACAAGTCATTTTTAATACATTTTACATGCTGTACAATTTTTTTGAAGTGTGTGTGTGTGTGCATGCATGTGTAATAAAGTGTTATTTTGACATTACTGTGATTTAATCTTTTAAATAAAGAGTGTTAAAGCTCATACTTTAAAAAAAAAAAAAAAACAAATAAAAAATCTCCAACAAAAATGTCCGTAGTATTTTTTCATATATTTTTATAATTGTTATAATGCACAGGGGTGTATTGCTTTTTAAATATTACTCAAAACATAAAATGGTTTTCAAAAAGGTCATGTGATGCAAAGGTATTGTAGTGTATACATAGGTATACAACTGGGTTACAAAGGTATAGAAAGTACATGGTGTGCATACATAGACAATGGGGTATATAAAAAGTCAATTGGGTGTATACAAAGGTATACAAAGTAAATGGTGTGCATACATAAACAATGTGGTATATAAAAAGTCAATTGGGTGTATACAAAGGTATACAAAGTAAATGGTGTGCATACATAAACAATGTGGTATATAAAAACTCAATTGGGTGTATACGAAGGTATAGAAAGTACATGGTGTGCATACATAGACAATGGGGTATATAAAAAGTAAATGGAGTGCATACATAAACAATGTGGTATATGAAAAGTCAATTGGGTGTATACGAAGGTATAGAAAGTACATGGTGTGCATACATAAACAATGTGGTATATAAAAAGTCAATTGGGTGTATACAAAGGTATACAAAGTAAATGGTGTGCATACATAAACAATGTGGTATATAAAAACTCAATTGGGTGTATACGAAGGTATAGAAAGTACATGGTGTGCATACATAGACAATGGGGTATATAAAAAGTAAATGGAGTGCATACATAAACAATGTGGTATATGAAAAGTCAATTGGGTGTATACGAAGGTATAGAAAGTACATGGTGTGCATACATAAACAATGTGGTATATGAAAAGTCAATTGGGTGTATACGAAGGTATAGAAAGTACATGGTGTGCATACATAACAATGTGGTATATAAAAAGTCAATTGGTGTATCGAAGTATAGAAAGTACATGGTGTGCATACATAACAATGGGGTATATAAAAAGTAAATGGAGTATACAAAGTGTATAAATTCCATGGGGTGCATGCAACATTATCTGGGGGGTATCAGTGTAATAGTTGAGGAGACAGTGCCAGGTTGACAGTCTGCTGTTGAGTGATAAGTATATTGTCAAATGGTTATCTCTTGTATTGTTGCTGGCATTTTTACAGATTCAGTGTGACAGTCTGCCACAGAAGACAAGGACAGGACAGTCGGCCAGTGTTAAACGGAACCAAGTTGAGTGTGATGTAAGTATATTGTCATTTTAGCGGACATAACAAGTATATAGGCTAAAATTGGCTTTATACTTACAGATTTGTTGGGACAGTTTGACAGTCGGACAGAGGACATTCGGCCACTGGAGAGTCTCACGGAACCAAGTTGAGTGTGATGTAAGTATATTGTCATTTTAGCGGACATAACAAGTATATAGGCTAAAATCGGCTTTATACTTACAGATTTGTTGGGACAGTTTGACAGTCGGACAGAGGACATTCGGCCACTGGAGAGTCTCACGGAACCAAGTTGAGTGTCATGTAAGTATATTGTCATTTGAGCGTATATAACTATTATATTGGCTAAAATGGCTTTATCCTTACAGATTTCTTGGAAGACAGTCTGCCACCAACAGTTTCGTCTTTTACAAAGAGAGGACAGTCTGCCACAGAGGACAGTGAGCCACAGAGGACAGTCATCCAGACGCAAGTTGATAGTGATGTAAGCATATTGTCAATTGAGCTTTTATCTCTTTTGTATTGTTGCTTAATAGGCTTTATGCTTACAGATTAATTGAAGGACCCAGTCAGGCCCAGTTGTTCAAGTATGTCTTCTTCTGGAAGCCCCCTGCCACAGCGTAGGCGAACAGAGGTAATTATTATTTTTTTGGTCACTGTTGAGAAAATTATTTTCCAAACTATATGTATGTATTATGTCTTCACAGGAAGCTGAAGAAGAGGGGCTTTCAGAAGCAGACGGTCAGGATGGAGAAATAACTGGAGCGGGTGCGCAGAGTGTAAGTTTTTTATATAGGCAGATCATCACCTAATGTAAACAACCAAAAAAAATAACAGCACACACAATACATACTGTCATTTATAATTTGGATTTTTTTGTTTTTAAATGTTTTCTAGTCTTCAGAATCCAGGTCTCGTAGAAGAGTTCCTCCAAGGACCTCCCATGGTCATCGGCATGAGCGTCGCCGGTCAGCAAGTAAGTATAATTTTTTTTTTTGGTGTTTACTTATTTAACGTGATGTAGCTTATTTTTATTTTTTTTTTTTTATACACAGGCTTCACGGCGTGCTCCCGATACAGATGGTGAGGATGGGGGAGGGATCGACGTAGACATCCTCATCGAAGAGGTCCAACATCGGGAGGCGCTGTGGAATATGGCTGACCGCAGGCATTCTGACCAAGTTATTACCTGACGGCTATGGGAGGAAGTATGCAGCCTGGTGATGGACAACTGGGGGGAACTCGATGACCGAGACAAGGATCTTGCGCGTAAGTATTCACAGTTGAGTAATGAATTTTGAAGAATGTTATGTGTAGGATACAAAAACAATTTTTTTCCTTTTTATTTCCAGGTGACCGGGTTATCACACGGTGGCGGTCACTCAGGGATCGCTTCAAGAGGGAATTTAACAAAGAGATGCAGGCAAGGAGTGGATCATCAGGACGCAAGAGCAGATACAAATACGCCCAAGCCTTGTCGTTCCTGCGATCAACGATGGTCAGCAGAAGGTAAATATTTCACAACACATTTATGTATGACAAAAGTAAAATGTGTCTAACCATATTTTATAATTTCAGAAAGGTGAATGTAATATAAATAATTTAATGTTTTTTTTTTTTTTATTTGACAGCACTGTCTGCAGCACTCTAGAGCCTGGTTCTCAGTTTGTTCCCTCTGGAGCGATCCCTCTGGAGTCCGCCGCCGGGGACCACGTCGATAGACCTGACCCCTATGCACCTTCCCTCTTGGCAGGTACCTCCGCCCCATCCACCAGCACTAGAGTTGCAGGGCAGACTTCGTCACATGAAGCTGCAGGTGATGAGTTGGAGTTCCCTTTACCTTACCCTGCTGACACTGCCACCACACCTAGACGGCAGCGTCATCGAGGTCAGGAAAGGAGCTATGCATCTGATTTTTTGCATCTGAATGCATCCTATCAAAACACTACCAAACTTTTAAAAGATCAATTTAAAGATGGGTTTGCTCTATTGAGCAAAAACATTGCTGAACTCAGCAGTAAAATTGATAGGATGCAGTCAGATGCAAACATGGAGCCGAGACACTGTTTTTTTCAGTCCGTTCTCAAGCACATGGAAAATCTTACTCCTGACCTGCAGATGCATGTGATGCAAGGCTGCCATAATTCTCTAGTGCAGGCAGTATCACGAGCCCATCAAATTACCCACCCAATTCCTACACCTTCCCCACTTCAACCTGCCACCCATCCAGCAGCAGCAGCCGCCTATCTACCTGCCACTCATTCAGCTGCAGCCTATCCAACTGCTGCACATTCAGCTGGCAGCCAGCAAGCTACAGCCAATCCTCCTAATACTCCTTCCCCATTTCAATATTCCCATTATTTTAATTCCCCCTTTCCGTTTTCACCTTTAACTTCACCGTACCCCATCCACCAACACCTTCACCATTCCTTCCTCAAACCTCTTCTGCTCCTCAACTGCCTTCCCAACCTAATGTTTTTCCCTCCACTTCTGATCCTATCCAACCTGCTAATCCATCCCCCACTATCGACGTGGTCCATCCTGTCAGCCCCTCCGCTAGTATCTCCACCCAACAGTATACCTCTTTGTAAATATGTCTATAGTGCTGCGAATGTATATAGTGCTGTGAATGAATATATTGTATAGTGTGTTGTGTGTTGTATATAGTGTTGTGTATGTATATATTGTATAGAGTGTTGTGTATGTATATATTGTATAGAGTGTTGTGTAGAGTGTTGTGTATGTATATATTGTAGAGAGTGCTGTAAATGTATATATTGTAGAGAGTGCTGTAAATGTATATATTGTAGAGAGTGCTGTAAATGTATGTATATATTTCTGTAAATTTCTGTATATAACTTTTTTGACCAATTCTTTTTGAAAATGTTTGTGAAAATAAAACACATTTTTTTTGAAAAATAAAATTTATTTTGTTGCAAAACATGTCATGTCTTTTTTAATAACTGTTTTCAACATGAAAGGTTATAACACAATCAACATTAGGGTACAGATAAACACACATCACAAAAAGTGGTAAAAACATTATACAATACCAAATTCAGTAAGTAAAGCAATGCAGAGTATATTACAGAAAAAATATTACACCATGTCATCCTGCCAGTCCACCCTTCCATCAGGAGACATAAAATAGTCCGCAAACTTCTCACGCATTTGGGCCACAGATCCTGAACTCCGGAAACTAATGTTCGTGTAGTCCTGCAATGTGGTCCCAGGCAAATCTTCATCCATGTTGACATGTTCTTTTGAGATAACAAAATTGTGCAGGATGACACATGCCTTCACAACATGGTCCACAGTCTCACTTTGTAATTTTATAGCAGTCAGCAGCACCCTCCATTTGGCGGTTAAGATCCCAAAAGCGCATTCAACAACTCGTCTAGCCCTTGTTAATCTGTAATTAAATATTTTTTTTCTTTGGTTCAATCCATGGCTGCCATAAGGTTTTAATAAATGTGTTGAAAGCTGAAAAGCCTCATCTCCCACACAAACAAAGGGCAATGCAGGGCCACAGGTTCCAGGGAGTGGTCTTGGAGGCGGAAACTGGAAGGTATCCCCATATAGGCGACGTCCCATAGGCGAATTTTTAAATACTTGAGAATCATTTGAACACCCATATGCACCAATGTCAACAGCAATAAACTGGCATCTGGCGTCCGCAATGCCCATAAGTACTATTGAAAAAACTTTTTGTAGTTAAAAAAAAGAGATCCAGATCCAGTGGGTTTTACAATCCGGATATGTTTGCCATCCACGGCACCAATACAGTTGGGAAACTGGCATATATCCATAAACTGGTCTGCAATTTCTATCCATCTCTGCTGTGTTGGCTCAGGGAGAAATTCATTGCACAAACAATCCCACAGCGCCTGGCAAGTATCTTTAACAATACCGGAGATAGTAGAAATACCAAGCCGGTACTGAAAGTGCAGAGATGAAAATGATTCCCCTGTAGCCAGAAATCTGCAAAAAAGGAGAAGAAATAAATTTAACCAAAAAGAAACAAAAAAAAAAAAAAAAAAACATTGTAAAGGATTTTTAAAAAAAATAACTTACCGGATTGTGACCATCAGCCGCTCTGCTGGAGATATAGCAAACCGAAGGACAGTGTCCTGTCTACAAATTCTGGCTTCAATGCGTGCTACCAAAACCTCAAAATTTTCAGCTCGCATTCTTACATAGTTAAAAAACTTGCTGGGGTTCAGCCGTAACTCCATATACAAGGTGGAATACACCCCACGGGTCATCCGCCTTCGCATTTATTGGATGGATCCACATCCGTCTCTGCCGATGACACAGTATCCGACGTCTGGCTTCCTCCTTCTTCTGAACAATCCTGCCAAACGATTGCCCTCCACTCTAAAATCCTCGCAAATCTTCTCCATATTCTCAAAAATAATCTCCATCTCCATCTCCATCACTGCCACTAGCTCAAAACCCTTTCAAATAATCTGGTGTAAATACACCCTATTTATACGTTTCAACGTAGTAACAGTAGCCAATCACAGTACATATTATTTATTTTAGCCAATCATGATGGAGTACTCCCCTTCTGAATAACGGATCCGCCAAAAAGCGGATGGAAAAACGGATGAAACTGAGTCAACGGATCCGTTATTTTGGCGGAACCGTTAACGGATCCGTCAAAATAGCGGATCCGTTGACTCAGTTTTTCACTATTTTTGGCGGATCCGCAATCCGCCACGATGTCGGACAGTGACTGACGTCGCACGACTGAAGTGTGAAAGAGGCCTAAGTAAGGTCTTGACGCTGAACAACAGCTGTCAGGACACAGTTTAGATTATAGAATATGAGAAAATGTCAGTAGCACATGTGTGACTGCTTCTGCCTCTTCAATCCCTATGGAACTATAAATAACACTAGGCAGCACAGTGCTGGGCAATACTGGCACTGCAGGAGAACAGAAGCAGACATCTCTGCTTCTTCTCCGACTGAGCGAAGCACTGAATAGTATTATTTGAATTGTAAGCTCCATCGCAGCAGGGGGCTCCTTCTGGGGGTCCTAGGCAGCTGTCTAGTCTGCCTGCTCATAATGCCGGTCCTAATATACATATGCACACACACCACAGATATACAATCATATTATATGTGTATGTACACACATACAAATACATAATAAATACCCATATACAGACACACACTGTATACTGCACATGTACACACACAGATACATATATATAGATATACTTACTAGGTCTTGCTGCTTCAATTGTGCAGCTCCCAGGGCAGTCGTTTAGGATTAGCTATGAAGATGAGGAGGGGACACAGGACTGCAGCCAGCTCCCTCTGAACTTTGCTGTGCTGTGAGACGGCACTTTCCCCTCACTCTCAACTTCTAATCCGACACGGATGGGGGAGAAGGAGACACGCGCTTTGGGAATACAGAGGATGTTATTCACTGTAAGTCATGCTGTGCACTCTCTGTGCAGTTCATAAAGAGGTTGCAGAAGCAGGGGCCCCCTTTGTGGGTAGGGGTCCTAGGCATTTGCCTGTCCCTACTGACCTGGCTGAAACAAAGTTTCACATACATTTTACACTCACAAACATGTGACATTGGATCATTTTTCACAATGAAAAAATTTCTAAGTCTAATATTTTTTGACTCATTTGTTTGATTTCAATTTATCAACTTTTAGTTAGCGAAAATCTGATGTAGTTTTAGGTCAAATTTAGCCGGAAACATGGAAAATTCTGATACATTCACAAACTTTCCAGCACCTCTGTAAATGGGTTTCATTGTAAAATGGAAACTTTCCAATTCTCTGATTTACTTTCTGCATCCTCAAAGTCTTAAATGTTTGCACAGATTTATTAAAAACTGTCATTGGATAATGGGTTGTAAGTTGTATCACAGGGTTACAGCCTGTTAAAAGATTCAGCTCTGATAACTGCAGTGTATTAAGATTTTCATTCCTCGGAAGTAATTTGAGAGTTGCAATTGACTTATTACAAGCACAGACCTTTAAAATATGAAAATATTGATATGGAAAGTGGAGTAAAAAAAGAGTACAACTTTTTTATCATACAATAAATAATTTTTTTAGCCATGACTAATGAGAACTGATGTAAGGGCAGAAAGGCCTCAGCTGGATTATATGGGAGTCGGTACATAGACTTTAGGGCTCATACCCATCTGCGTTAATACAATCAGTCCTATGTTGCTGAAAAGTAGGACGAGTGTCCTGCGAGTGTCATGAGAATACAATGCGATTTTTCTCATCTAGCATCCGTATAACATCCGTTTGACATGCGTATGCAATTCATATACAATGCGTTTTTAGCACCAGTTTTTACATACAGTAATTTCCTATGTCATTTCAAGCTAGCTTACTAACTAATAAAACAATCTTAGATAGAGATGTAGATAGATAAATAGAGGTAATTGAGATATATAATCAATGCAGGGAGTTAGTGATGAGTGAGCACTAAAATGCTCTGGTGCTCGTTGCTCGGGTCGAGCAAATTGGAATTCTCGGGTGCTCGACCCGAGCAACGAGCCCAATGTAAGTCTATGGGAAACCCAAGCTTTTTTTACCGCGATCCCCCCGGAGGTCTTTTTAGGGTATCAAAACGTCGGAAATCTATGGGAACAGTGCACAAATGACATGGGAACCTTATGGGGAATATTTTTATTATTATTATTATACATTTTTATAGCGCCATTTGTTCCATGGCGCTTTACATGTGAAGAGGGGCAAATATAGACAAGTACAGTAAACATGAGCAATACAAGGCACACACAAGTACAGAAGGAGAGAGGACCCTGCCCGCAAGGGCTCACAGTCTACAGGGATGGGTGAGGATACACTAGGAGAGGGTAGAGCTGGTCGTGCGGTGGTTCAGTAGACTGATGATCACTGCAGGTTGTAGGCTTGTCGGAAGAGGTGGGTCTTCAGTTTCTTTTTGAAGGTTTCCATGGTAGGCGCGAGTCTGATTTGTTGGGGTAGAGAGTTCCAGAGTATGGGAGAGGCACGGGAGAAGTCTTGTATGCGGTGGTGGGAAGAAGAGATAAGAGGGGAGTAGAGGAGGAGATCTTGTGAGGATCGAAGGTTGCGTGTGGGAGACCATGTCACAAATGTATGGAGGAGACAGATTGTGGATGGCTTTGTAGGTCATGGTTAGGGTTTTGAACTGGAGCCTCTGGACGATAGGAAGCCAATGAAGGGCTTGGCAGAGAGAAGAGGCTAGGGAATAACGGGGAGATAGGTGTATTAGTCGGGCAGCAGAGTGCAGGATGGATTGGAGTGGTGCCAGAGTGCTAGAGGGAAGGCCAGAGAGTAGGAGGTTGCAGTAGTCGAGGCGAGAGATGATGAGGGCATGCACTAGTGTTTTTGTAGTTTCATGGTCAAGGAATGCCCGGATTTTTGAGTTTGAGACGGCAGGAGGAGGCAAGGGTTTGGACATGTGGCTTGAAAGAGAGGGCAGAGTCGAGGATCACTCCGAGGCACCTAGCATGCGGGACTGGGGAAAGTGAGCAGCCATTGACGTTGATGGACAGGTCTGGTGGGGGGTAGAGTGAGATGGGGGAAAGATGATGAATTCTGTTTTGTCCATGTTCAGTTTTAGGAAGCGAGCAGAGAAGAAAGCAGAAATAGCAGACAGACATTGTGGGATTTTGGTCAGTAAGGAGGTGAGGTCAGGTCCAGATAGGTAGATCTGCGTGTCGTCGGCGTAGAGATGATACTGCAAACCATGGGATTCTATGAGCTGTCCCAGGCCGAGGGTGTAGATGGAGAAGAGTAGGGGTCCTAGAACTGAGCCTTGGGGAACACCGACAGACAGGGGGCGAGGTGAGGAGGTGGTGTGGGAGAGGGAGACACTGAATGTTCGGTTTGTTAGATATGATGAGATCCAGGATAGGGCCAAGCCTGTGATGCCGAGAGATGAGAGAATCTGTAGCAGGAGGGAATGGTCCACAGTGTCGAAGGCAGAAGACAGGTCCAGGAGAAGGAGGACAGAGTAGTGTCGCTTGCTCTTGGCGGTTAGTAGGTCATTGGTGACTTTAGTTAGGGCAGTTTCAGTTGAGTGATGCAGTCGAAAGCCTGATTGTAAGCGGTCAAAGAGGGAGCAGGAGGAGAGGTGGGAGGACAGTTCAAGATAGACATGCTGTTCCAGTAGTTTTGAGGCATAAGGGAGAAGAGATATCGGGCGATAGCTAGACACAGAGGATGGGTCAAGGGAGGTCTTTTTGAGAATGGGTGTGATCGAGGCATGTTTGAAGGATGAGGGGAAGACACCATTTGTAAGTGAGAGGTTGAAGAGGTGTGTTAGAGTAGGGGTGAAGACAGTGGCGAGGCTAGGGATGAGGTGGGATGGGAGCGGGTTAAGCATGCAAGTGGTGAGGTGTGATCTTGATAGGGGGGTGGAAAGCTGATCTTCTGTCAAGGTGGAGTGTTGTGAATAGGCTGGAAATGAGTTCTGAGCAGAAGCTCCCTCTGGTGGTTACAAACGGTACTGGACTGTCCAGTGAAGATTGTGAGGATTGGGAATCAGGTGTTACTGACTGGTCTTATATAAGGGAGTCGCCTTCCCATCAGGGTTGCCGGTGATCAATTGTTCTGGTCTCAATCCTTGATTCCTGTTTCCTTGGTAGCCTGCTGTGTCGTGTCTGAATCTCCTGCTAACAGATAAGACATTTTCTTCTTTTTGTTTTTGTGCTTGATTTTTGCATTTTGTCCTGCACTTCTGTGGGGGCCTTCAGAGTCCCCTCTGGGGGCTTTTGCCCTCTCAGTTCAGTTCAGCCACTGATGTTTGTACATTTGCTTTTTCCAGTTTTTTCAGTGGCTGCTGTTTTGTTTTTGGTTACACCAGAGAACTAATTTAGGTGGTAGAGGTCGTGTGATCTCAGGTGTTTTTGAAATTAGTAGAGTTGGTGCTTTTCAGGGTTTTTTGGGATTGCAGTAAGTGCCCTTCCTATCCTTTTCTATTTAGTAAGTTTGGGCCCCAACGTTTGCTCATACTATTTTCTGTCTGTGTCAGTATTTCTTCTTGTCTAACCGCCATTACATGTTTGGGGGCTTTCTATGTTCTTTGGGGATCTGCTCCGGGGCAGATAGCTTTCCTCTTTCTATCTTTAGGTGTAGTTAGTTTCTCAGGCTGTGACGAGGCGTCTAGGACCAACGTAGGAACGCTCCACGGCTGCCTCTAGTTGTGGTGGTTAGTCAGGGTACTGCAATCTCATAGTTTCCAACTGCTCTGGTGTATTTTTTTTGCCTGCTCTCCTCAGCTACCAAATCATAACAGTATCACCGGCCTAAACTGAAAATTATATGGTACTCACAGAAGGGAAAAATGTTGTGGAAAGAAAAAAAAAGTTGTCAGAGTTGTCAGAGATTTTTTTTTTTTTTCTGTTTGTTGCATTTTTTATTTTTTTTTTCCCTCTGTATCTCTGGGTGCTGAGGAGGATTTTTTTCTCTCTCAATGGAGTTTGCACAGTTGTCTGGCCGTGTGGATCAGCTTGCCACTGAAGTTCGGAGTATTGCTACCTATCTTGCTAGGTTGCCTGTTGTGGAACCTAGGATTCCCATGCCAGATTTGTTTTTAGGGGATCGAGCTAAATTTCAGAATTTCAAAAATAACTGTAAATTGTTTTTTGCCTTAAAATCTAAGTCCTCAGGGAACGCAGCGCAGCAGGTTCAAATTGTCATCTCTCTCCTGCGCGGCGACCCTCAGGATTGGGCTTTTTCCCTGACACCTGGGGATCCTGTTTTGAGTGATGTTGATGCGTTTTTCCAGGCTTTGGGGTTATTGTACGATGAGCCTAATGTCACTGATCAAGCTGAAAAAACTTTGTTGGCATTAAGTCAGGGGCTTGAGGATGCTGAGTTATACTGTCAGAGATTCCGTAGGTGGGCAGTCCTGACCAAATGGAATGACGACGCTTTGGCAGCTCTTTTTCGGAAGGCACTGTCAGATAATGTAAAGGATGTTATGGTGGGATTCCCTGTTCCCTCTGGTCTCAATGATTCTATGTCATTTGCGATTCAAATTGACAGACGTTTGCGTGAGCGGAAAGGTATACGTGGAATAATGTTGCCTTGTGAACCTGCTTCTGAATCCATGCAGTGTGATAGAGTGGTTTCTGGGGCACAGCGTCATGAATTTCAAAAGCGCAATGGGTTATGTTTCTACTGTGGTGATGCCTCTCATGCTATTTCAGTCTGCCCTAAGCGGGGAAGACGTTTTGCACGCTCAGTTGTCTTGGGTAGTGTTCAGACTAAGTTTTTATTAACTGTTACCCTGATATGCTCTCTGTCCTCATTTTCTGCTCAGGCTTTTGTTGATTCTGGAGCAGCTATTAACCTGATGGATTTTGATTTTGCTAAACGTTGTGGGTTTCCCTTGATACCCCTACGGAAGTCTATTCCCCTACTGGGGATCGATTCTACCCCTTTGGCTGAGAATAAACCTCAGTTCTCTACTCAGGTGATAATGAGGGTAGAACCTGATCATCAGGAGAGTTGCAAATTTTTGGTTCTGTATAATCTGCATGACATTATCGTACTGGGTTTCCCTTGGTTACAGTCTCATAATCCTGTTTTGGATTGGAAATCTGTGTCTGTTACCAGTTGGGGCTGCCAATGTGTTAATATCAACACTCCTGTTTTTTCTGCCTCCCCCCAGGCTCAGGATGTTCCTGACTTTTGATTGATTTTTCTGATGTGTTTAGCGAAAGTAAATCTGCATCCTTACCTCCCCATAGGAGCTATGACTGCGCTATTGAATTAGTGCCTGGTAGTAAATTCCCTAAAGGTCGCCTTTTTAACTTGTCTGTACCTGAACATGACGCTATGCGGTCTTATATCAAGGAGTCATTGGAGAAGGGTCATATCAGACCATCCTCTTCACCCTTAGGTGCCGGTTTTTTCTTTGTGGCCAAAAAGGATGGTTCATTAAGGCCGTGTATTGATTATCGTCTCTTGAACAATATTACTGTGAAATATCAATATCCTTTACCCTTGATCTCTGATCTGTTTTCCAGGGTGAAAAACGCTACTTGGTTTACCAAGCTTGACCTCAGGGGGGCATATAACCTTATTCGCATTAAGCACGGGGATGAATGGAAGACGGCATTTAATACCCCTGAAGGGCATTTTGAGTACCTTGTGATGCCCTTTGGGCTCACTAATGCTCCTTCTGTCTTCCAGTCTTTCATGAATGACATTTTCAGGGATTTTGTGGATAAATTTCTGATTGTTTATTTGGATGATATCTTGATTTTTTCCAATGACTGGGACTCTCATGTAAAACATGTTCGGACTGTGTTCCAGATTTTGAGAGAGAATGCTCTGTATGTGAAGGGATCAAAGTGTCTTTTTGGCGTTCAGAGGATCTCATTTCTGGGATTCATTTTGTCCCCATCTGTTATTGAAATGGACCCTGTCAAAGTTCAGGCCATCTGTGATTGGGTCCAACCTACTTCATTAAAGGCTCTTCAAAGATTCTTGGGTTTTGCGAATTTTTATCGTAAATTTATTGGTAATTTCTCTGTTATTGTTAAACCATTAACTGATTTGACCAAGAAGGGTTCTGATGTGGTGAATTGGCCTCCTGAGGCAGTCTCTGCATTTCAGGAACTTAAGCAGAGATTTACTTCTGCTCCTGTTCTACGGCAGCCTGATGTTTCTCTACCATTTCAGGTGGAGGTTGATGCCTCTGAAATTGGGGCAGGTGCCGTTTTGTCCCAAAGAGATCCAGAGACCTCTAAAAGTAACCCTTGTGCCTTTTTCTCTCGAAAATTTTCTCCCACTGAACGTAATTATGACGTGGGTAATCGGGAGTTATTAGCCATGAAGTGGGCTTTTGAAGAGTGGAGACATTGGCTGGAGGGAGCCAAACATCAGGTGGTGGTCCTTACGGACCATAAGAGTCTAGTTTATCTGGAATCTGCCAAGCGACTTAATCCTAGACAGGCCAGGTGGGCCTTGTTTTTCACACGTTTTAATTTTGTGGTTTCATTTCTTCCTGGCACTAAAAATGTTAAGGCGGATGCCCTCTCGAGGAGTTTCCTGGCGGACTATCCTGAGTTATCTGATCCTTCTGTTATTTTGAAAGAGGGTGTAGTTCTTTCCGCCATCTCGCCCAATTTGAGACTGGCTCTGGAGGGGTGTCAGGAGGATAAGCCCGAGCGCTGCCCTGTTGGGAAATTGTTTGTCCCGGACCAGTGGAAAAAGAGTGTAATGTCTGAGATTCATTGTTCCACGTTGGCCGGTCATCCCGGAATTTTTGGTACCAGAGACTTGGTTAGTCGGTCCTTTTGGTGGTCTACCTTGTCTTGTGATGTCAGGGAGTTTGTGCAGTCCTGCGGGACTTGCTCTCGCTCCAAGCCTTGCTCTCGTTCTAGTGGTTTGTTGATGCCATTACCTGTGCCCAAGAGACCATGGACCCATATCTCTATGGATTTCATTTCCGATCTTCCTGTTTCTCAGAGAATGACCGTCATCTGGGTGATTTGCGATAGGTTTTCCAAGATGATACATCTTGTGCCATTACTGTTATGATTTGGTAGCTGAGGAGTGCAGGTAAAAAAAGGCAATACACCAGAGCAGTTGGAAACTATGAGATTGCAGTACCCTGACTAACCACCACAACTAGAGGCAGCCGTGGAGCGTTCCTACGTTGGTCCTAGACGCCTCGTCACTGCCTGAGAAACTAACTACACCTAAAGATAGATATATTAAAGCTATCTGCCCCGGAGCAGAACCCCAAAGACAATAGAAAGCCCCCAAACATGTAATGGCGGTTAGACAAGATGAAATACTGACACAGAAAGAAAATAGTATGAGCAAACGCTGGGGCCCAAACTAACTAAATAGAAAAGGACAGGAAGGGTACTTACTGCAATCTCAGAAAACCCTGAAAAGCACCAACACCACTAATTTCAAAAACACCTGAGATCACACGACCTCTACCACCTAAATTAGTTCTCTGGTGTAACAAAATCAAAACAGCAGCCACTGAAAAAACTGGAAAAAGCAAAAGTACATACATAAGTGGCTGAACTAAACTGAGAGGGCAAAAGCCCCCGGAGGGGACCCTGAAGGCCCCCACAGAAGTGCAGGACAAAAATGCAAAAATATAGCACAAAAACAAAAAGAAGAAAAAGTCTTATCTGTTAGCAGGAGATGCAGACACGACACAGCAGGCTACAAGGGAAACAGGAATGAAGGATTCAGACCAGAACAATTGATCACCGGCAACCCTGATGGGAAGGTGACTCCCTTATATAAGACCAGTCAGTAACACCTGATTCCCAGTCCTCACAATCTTCACTGGAAAGACCAGCACCGCTTGTAACCACCAGAGGAAGCCTCTGCTCAGAACTCATCTCAAACCCATTCACAACACATTACCTAAGTTGCCTTCCTCCTCTGAATTGGTGCCTTTGTTCCTTCAGCACGTGGTTCGTTTACACGGCATTCCTGAGAACATTGTGTCTGACAGAGGAGTCCAGTTTGTTTCCAGATTTTGGAGGACCTTTTGTTCTAAAATTGGTGTTCTATTGTCTTTCTCCTCGGCGTTTCATCCTCAGACCAATGGTCAAACTGAGAGAACAAACCAGACATTGGAGACTTATCTAAGATGCTTTGTGTCTGCTGATCAGGATGACTGGGTCTCTTTTTTGCCTTTGGCTGAGTTTGCTCTTAATAATAGGGCTAGCTCTGCCACTTTGATGTCTCCATTTTTCTGTAATTCTGGGTTTCACCCTCGATTTTCTTCAGGACAGACGGAGGCTTCTGTCTGTCCAGGTGTTGACTCTGTTGTGGAGCGTATGCAACAGATTTGGGACCAGGTAGTGGAGAGGTTGTCCCTCTCTCAGGAGAGGGCCCAGCGGTTTGCTAACCGGCATAGGACTGATGGTCCTCGGTTTAAAGTGGGGGATTTGGTCTGGTTGTCCTCAAGAAATATTCCTATGAGAGTGGCATCTCCTAAATTTAAGCCTAGGTTCATTGGACCTTATAAGATCATGGAGATTCTTAATCCTGTTTCTTTTCGTTTGCTTCTTCCAGGGACATTTGAGATCCATAACGTGTTCCACAAGTCCTTGTTGAAGAGGTTTGTTGAGCCAGTGGTTCCTACTACTGTGCCTCCTGACCCTGTTTTGGTTGAGGGCAATCTGGAGTATGTGGTTGAGAAAATATTGAATTCTCGTTTTTCTAGACGGAAACTCCAGTATTTGGTTAAATGGAGAGGTTATGGTCAGGAAGACAATTCTTAGTGTTTGCTTCGGACATCCATGCTAGGAGACTCATCCGTGCGTATCATAGAACTCATCCTGACTGACCTGGTTGCTCAAATGAGGGTTCGGTGACCCCTCCTCAAGGGGGGGGTACTGTTGTGAATAGGCTGGAAATGAGTTCTGAGCAGAAGCTCCCTCTGGTGGTTACAAACGGTACTGGACTGTCCAGTGAAGATTGTGAGGATTGGGAATCAGGTGTTACTGACTGGTCTTATATAAGGGAGTCGCCTTCCCATCAGGGTTGCCGGTGATCAATTGTTCTGGTCTCAATCCTTGATTCCTGTTTCCTTGGTAGCCTGCTGTGTCGTGTCTGAATCTCCTGCTAACAGATAAGACATGTTCTTCTTTTTGTTTTTGTGCTTGATTTTTGCATTTTGTCCTGCACTTCTGAGGGGACCTTCAGAGTCCCCTCTGGGGGCTTTTGCCCTCTCAGTTCAGTTCAGCCACTGATGTTTGTACATTTGCTTTTTCCAGTTTTTTCAGTGGCTGCTGTTTTGTTTTTGGTTACACCAGAGAACTAATTTAGGTGGTAGAGGTCGTGTGATCTCAGGTGTTTTTGAAATTAGCAGAGTTGGTGCTTTTCAGGGTTTTTTGGGATTGCAGTAAGTGCCCTTCCTATCCTTTTCTATTTAGTAAGTTTGGGCCCCAATGTTTGCTCATACTATTTTCTGTCTGTGTCAGTATTTCTTCTTGTCTAACCGCCATTACATGTTTGGGGGCTTTCTATGTTCTTTGGGGATCTGCTCCAGGGCAGATAGCTTTCCTCTTTCTATCTTTAGGTGTAGTTAGTTTCTCAGGCTGTGACGAGGCGTCTAGGACCAACGTAGGAACGCTCCACGGCTGCCTCTAGTTGTGGTGGTTAGTCAGGGTACTGCAATCTCATAGTTTCCAACTGCTCTGGTGTATTTCCTTTTTTGCCTGCTCTCCTCAGCTACCAAATCATAACAGCGGAGAAGTTGGTTTTGGAGGAAGAGGGTTGAGCAGCTAAGAGGGGCAATGGGGGCTGTGGGCCAAAGCTTTCTCTGATCGTATCGATCTTCTGCTTAAAGAAAGAGGCAAAATCTTCAGCAGAAATGAGAGGAGAAGGAGGAGGTGCTGGGGGACAGAGTAGAGAATTGAAAGTTTTGAAGAGCTGTTTAGGGTTGTGAGACAGGGAGGATATGAGAGATGAGAAGTAAGTTTGCTTTGCAGCAGTGAGCGTGGACTTGAAGCTGGTGAGGGACTGCTTGTATGCGGTTAGGTGCTCGGCAGAGCGGGATTTTTTCCATCTCCGCTCAGCAACCCTGGAAGCCCGTCTCAGTTCTTTGGTGAGGCTTGTCAGCCAGGGCTGCCCGTTGATTGTACAAGTTTTGCTATGTGTGAGGGGGGCGGCCGAATCAAGTGCTGCTGTTATTGTAGTGTTATAAAAGGTGGCAGCAGAATCTGTGTCATGAAGTGAAGATATGTCTGTAAGAGGGAGGAGGGACTCAGAGAGCATTGGTAAATTGAGGTGTTTGAGATTTTTGCGAGGGTGAGTGAGTTTGTGAAGTGGGGGTTGTGCACTAGAAGAGGAGAGAGAAGAGAACGTCAGTAGGTTGTGGTCAGACAGGGGAAGGGGTGAGTTAGTGAGATTAGTAAGGGAACAGAGGCGGGTGAAGATAAGGTCCAGCGTGTGACCATCTTTGTGAGTAGCTGCAGAGGACCATTGAGTGAGGCCAAAGGAGGCAGTGAGCGATAAGAGTTTAGAGGCCGCTGGGGTGGAAGCATCAATGGGGATGTTGAAGTCACCCATGATGATAGTGGGGATGTCAACAGAGAGGAAATGGAGCAGCCAGGTGGTGAAGTGATCGAGAAAGGTGGAGATGGCAAGTTCTGGGGGCGGTAGATGACAGCGAGCTGGAGGTTGGAGGGGGAGTAGATGCGGACGGAATGCACCTCAAATGAGGGAATAGTAGCGGAGGGGGGTAGTGGAATTGGGGTAAAGGAGCAGGTGTCAGATAGGAGCAAACCAACTCCTCCACCACGTTTGTTGCTGGGGCGGGGGGTGTGAGATAGGTGGAATCCACTGTATGAGAGTGCAGCTGGTGAGGCTGAGTCAGAGGGTGTGAGCCAGGTTTCGGTGATGCCAAGGAAGGAGAGTTTATTGGTGATGAAGAGGTCGTGGATAAATGACAGTTTATTGCAGACAGAGCGTGCGTTCCATAGTGCTCCAAGTAGGGGGACCGGAGGAGTGGGGGCTGGGTGAATGGGTATGAGGTTATCATGGTTGCGAAGACGTGTAGAGGATCGTGGCAGGGTGATAGTAGTGAGTGTGGGGATGTGTTGAGGAGGGCCTGGATTTGGGGATACATCGCCAGCGATGAGGAGTAACAGACAGAGCGTTAGAAGGTGGGAACAGGATAAGACATGGTGTGGCCGTGTGTTTCTGGAGAAAAAGGATTGTATGTGGAGGAACAGTTCTGAGGAGAAGGTGAGGTGGCTGGGGAGGATGGAGGGGGAAATGACTACTTCCTTACTAGGTGGGGGGATTACAGGGAATAGGAAAAAAGTAAGTAGTATGGGGCTGAAAGTGAAAAGAAAAGGAAACATGGTAGTGTTTATATATTCTGTCAACTTACAGTCAAATTC
The DNA here is from genome assembly GCA_033576555.1 of Oophaga sylvatica. NCBI lineage: Eukaryota > Metazoa > Chordata > Amphibia > Anura > Dendrobatidae > Oophaga > Oophaga sylvatica. Next base: position 586,052,314 of record JARQOD010000001.1, on the reverse strand, counting down.
CAGTCCAATTCTAGTCTAATTCATAGTATAGTAATTAGAAATCTGTAATTTGAAAGATGGAAGTTGAAAGATGGAGGTCAGACTCGTCTGGTCAGACTCATGGCTGAGGCTAAGGCCTCTTTCACACATCCGTCTTTTTGTATCAGGCATGATCAGTCGAACACCTGAAGGGACGGATCCGGCGCTGAAACAAAAAAACTGATGCAACGGATCCGGTTTTTTGCTGGATCCGTCCTGAACTTTTGAAACCAGAAAAAGAGGGTTTCTGATGCCCGGAGACACTGGAAAATGTAGTAGTAGTAGTAGTAGTAGTAGTAGTAGTAGTAGTAGTAGTAGTAGACCTTGATTTCCAGAATCCGGCTCAGACTTTTGCCGGATTGCACAAAAGTCTGATCCGGTTCCATTGAATTCTATTGTTTCCGGCCGCCTGATGCGCCGCTTCAGGCACATCAGGCGGCTCCAGCAAAAAAAAAAAAAACGTTACATGCTCCGTTTTGTCCGGCCGCCGGAATGTACATTTCCGCCAGATCCGGACAAAAACGGATACAACGCAATGACATCAGGCGCGATCCGGCGCTAATGAAAGTCAATGGAAAAAAAACGCATCCGGCATTACATTTCGCCGGATGCGGTTGAACAAAAAAATGCCGGAGGGCGCCGTCAGGCGCACAACGGATGTGTGAAAGAGGCCTAAATGTGCACTTGAGAGGAAGCAGCTGTGAGGGGGGTTGTGGGCGTGATTATCCAGACCATATGGTCACAGTTAAGCAAAGCTAATAAAAGAGGGGGAAGGGACTGGCAATTCAGGTATGCATGAGAGACACAGGAGGAGAGGATATATTGTGCAAAAAGAAAAATGGTAAGTAGTGAAATGCTAGAGATTAAATGCACTTCATAGACATTCACAGGCGGTGGGAAAGCAGGATAGATGGGAATAGCAGCCTACCAGAGAGATTAAATGCACTTCATAGACATTCACAGGCGGTGGGAAAGCAGGATAGATGGGAATAGCAGCCTACCAGAGAGATTAAATGCACTTCATAGACATTCACAGGCGGTGGGAAAGCAGGATAGATGGGAATAGCAGCATACCAGAGAGATTAAATGCACTTCATAGACATTCACAGGCAGTGGGAAAGCAGGATAGATGGGAATAGCAGCCTACCAGAGAGATTAAATGCACTTCATAGACATTCACAGGCGGTGGGAAAGCAGGATAAATGGGAATAGCAGCCTACCTGTGGATAGAGAGGACAACTCGGTTAAGGTACAGATGATGATGATGATACAGCAGTAATGAATGGCTAAATGCATCATGGAATTCTAGTCTAATTCATAGTATAGTAATTAGAAATCTGTAATTTGAAAGATGGAAGTTGAAAGATGGAGGTCAGACTCGTCTGGTCAGACTCATGGCTGAGGCTAAAATGCCCCTGGAAGCATTTCTGACTCCTAGGTCACTGCTGTGAACAATGTTCCAATAGTACAAAAAAGACGCTGACAGCACTCACTGCATTGGGGCGCTCGCTCCAACCAAGGAACCTTCTTGGAGACATCCAGCAACTGAAAACATAAAGCATATGCTTGATAAAGACCTAATGCAGGTCGAAACATTGCTGGATATGGCGAAATAAACATTTCTACTTTAATACACCCAGATGGAGCGCTGTTCCTTTATGTTTTCGGTTGCTGTGAACAATGTTGTCAGAGTGTTACGTCACTTTTACAGGCGCACACTAAAACATACAAAAACGAAACCAAAATGGATTTACCTGGGAAATATGTTAAGGAACATCCTTTCCAGGGTAATGATTTGTATGTAAGGCAAAATAAATAACCCCCCTCCAAAAAAATGTACCTCGACCACTTGGGCTATGTTCACACGTAGCGTTTTTGATGCGTTTTTCAACTTTAGCATTGCTTTCAACCAATACAAATGCATTCAAAGGGAAATGTCATTTTAACATTTAACAACCTTACCTGGCCATGTGGTGTGTGACACATCATCAGACACATCCTGTTTCATTAATGAAGGAGGGACTCTGAAAGTCACAACGCCTATTTTTAAAAGGGAATCAGGCTGCATTAATATTCTTAAAGGGCCAACAGCCGGCTATGCTTTGTTGTTCCCATTATTAAACAGTGGGAACAACAAAGCTTTCTTAAAAAAAGTAATGGTGACTGGGCAACTGGTACTGTGAGACTGTGACGACCATCAGCTTTTGGAAACCATCTGTATCCACTAGGCGGAAAGGCAGCATTTTTGTGGCCAAGAGATTGGAGATGATGAAGTTCAAGCTCTTAGCTTTGGCATGTGTAGAAGTAAAAAATCTTTTACGTGACCACAACTGCGAGACCGAGGGTGGAGTAGGGTATACAAGACAAACTGCAGTGAGGTACAGGCGGAGTTGTCATGGCGGATTGAGAAAGATGTGTGCTCGGTGTCTGAGATCAGTCAAAAACAGCAGGCATGTCCGCTTCTGTAACTGCTGACTGTCTCTCACTCTCACCCCGACTGTAGCAGGTAAACAAGTGGAGGTTAGAGGTTATGCTGCCGGAGACTTGTGTGAGAACACTTACCATGGTGACATAAGAGGAAGCAGCAGATGTTGTTGATGGGGCGGCCAGTGATTGGCGAGGCCCGCTAGGTCACATTTTAGCGTAGTGAGATTCCAAAACTGATGCATGTTGATCAAGCATATGCCAGTTCATGCATGTATTAGTCAAATTATTGGAATTTTTGCTTGTACTGAGTAATTTTTTATATATAAAGTTGGCAGATAACTTGAGTTGGGTAATCCTTTGCGGACTCAAAAAGTACCAGGCTAGGCAACCCTTGCTGCCCCTACGAACTGCAGACCCGCAACCACTGCTTGCCACAGCCAGAGTTGTGAATGAGGATGCAGTGCTTGTGGTTGCATCACTCCGTGTCTGTGCAGGAAGCCGGAACGTAACCTCCTTGATTTCCTCCTCCATCTCCAGTGCTGATCTACTCAGATGCGTGCCTCTGTGTTCACACCAAGTGGGATCTACAACCTTATTGTCATCATCTATGTTCTCCCACTCCTCACCCTGAGTCGCCCTCCTCCTTTTCTTGCCCTGACAGCACAGTACAGTCCATGTGCTAAGTCTCATCAGGATCACCTCCAGCCCAAGGAGTTAACATCTGGTGATGAGGGTCTGGATTCTGCTTGGGCCCTACTTCGTCCGGCCCGGATCTACCTGAAAAAAATTTTGGGCATCGGTTCAGATGCTTTGCTCCTCTTGGTTCTGTGAATCTTTGGAGCAGACCTCTGATGCCCATGGAATAGAATGTGTGAACAACTGTGCATACTCGAACTTCTGTGTTTCCTCACAGTCAGTTGAGCGGTTGGAGAGTTCTGACTCAAGGGGAAACAAAGGCAATTAGGGTGCCACCTCTGAGGACTGTATTGTATGTGATTTTAAGATGGAGGAAGAGGAGGAGAGGCCACTTGATTAAGCACTTGACATCCACTGGAACACATCCTCTTTCTGACCCTCATTTAAAAAGTGTACCACTGTGCAGCTGCCAAAGAGAGGGAGTCGAGTAGCCAGTAACAGACATCAGTTGTCTTTGGATAGGACTAGCCGGTGTTTGTTTAGTAGAACTTTCAGTAACATTACCACCTACCTCATGTACACCTCGAACACCAAACCTTTTCCCCCTTCTACCACAACCTCGCTTTTTCCCACTCAGGTTGGATGTACCCTTTCCCACTTTTAACCAGCTGTTTCACAACCCTAGGCCCAGACCTGTCAGTCACCTGTCACTAAATTAACAATCAGTATTTATTTACTGAGATAGTGTGGCTGGACCACAGAATTAGCCCAAAAGATTTATATGCTGAAATGTGGACTGGTATCTGGACCACACAATTAGCAAAAAGGATTTAGATGCTGAAATGTGGACTGTTGACTGGACCACACAATTAACACAAAGGACTTAGATGCTGACATGTGGACTGGTGGTGGGACCACACAATTAGCACAAAGGGTTGATAAGCTGGTAGGTCGATTTGACACATGTATCTGAACTAGCTGACAATAAACCGCTTAGCTATCTGACTACTTGCAACAGTTTCACTACGCTGTTACAATAACAAAATGGCACTGAAGCCACATGTCCACTTTTTCTATGGAGAGGGACTTATTAGCACAATATTAGCAGCACAAAAGAGTTATATGCTGAAATGTGCCCTAGTGTCATACATAATGAGCAAAAAAGATTGATCTGCTGGGTGATATGTATCTGAACTGGCTGACTGACTGCCTAGATAACTTTCTGACAAACCTGAAGCAGCCTCTGCGCTGCTACACTACAAAATGGCTCTAATGTCTGCTTTTTATATAGAGAGGGACACGTGACTTCGGCAGCCAATGACATACGCCTTTGTGTCTGGAAGTTGTGGATGTATTCTGCACCCTGATTGGCTGCCAGAATCTCCACACATTAGTTATAAAAAAAAAAATAACAGTCCTCTCACCTCTTCCAACCCCTTCCTCTCATCAAACACGTCCTCCCGCTCATCATACAGCACCACTATCCTAGCCAAAGTCCTGACAAAAGCATTAGTGGAAACTGAATCATTTACCAAACTTTGGCCGAATTTTGACGATTTGGAGGAAAATGCTTGGGAATCCGGACACAAATCCGAATGTGCAACGTTCATGCCAAATTTGAGAGTGGTGACCATAGACCATTTCTCTATTCTCATCCTTTTTGGCTGTTGTTTTGGTCACTTTTGCAATTTGTCATTGCTCTCACATCTACAGTAGCATGAGACGGAGTGTACAACACACAGAAGTTGCTCAGGTAGTGCAGCTCATCCAGGATGGCACATCAATGCGAGCTGTGGCAAGAAGGGTAGGTGTATCTGTGAGCACAGTGTCCAGAGCATGGAGCAGATACCAGGAGAAAGGCCAGTACACCAGGAGATGTGGAGGAAGCCGTAGGAGGGCAACAACCCAGCTACCTCCTCTTTTGTGCAAGGAGCAAGAGGAGCAGTGTCCGAGCCCGGCAAATGACCTCCAGCACTAGCAGACCACTAACATCCAGGTGTCTGCTCAAACTGTCAGAAACAGATTCCATGAAGGTGGTATGAGGGCCCAACGTCCACAATTGAGTGTTGGGCTTACAGCCCAACAACTTACAGGGTGATTGGCATTTTTCAGAGAACACCAAGATTGGCAGATTCGACATTGATGCCCTCTGTTCTTCATGGATGAGAGCAGGTTCACACTGAGCACATGTGACAAAATTGACACAGTCTGGAGACACCATGGAGAATATTCTGCTGCCTACAAAATCCTCCAGCATGACCAGTTTGCCAGTGGGATAATAAAGGTGTGGGGAGACATTTCTTTAATGGGCCTCACAGCCCTCCATGTGCTATTCAGAGGTACCCTGACTGCCATTAGGTACTGGGATGAGATCATCAGTCCCATTGTGAGACCATATGCAGGTGCAGTGGGTCCTGGGTTCCTTCTGATGCATGACAATTAGTGTTGAGCATTCCGATACCGCAAGTATCGGGTATCGACCGATATTCGCTGTATCGGAATTCCGATACTTAGTTCCGATATTTTCCATATATCGTATACCGGAATCGGAAGTTCCCATAATTCTTTGAGAGGCAATGTGATTTTAGTCAGCCAATGAGGAATCCTAAGAAGTGTGGGCACATCCTGTACTGCTGCGGTCATGTTAACTAATGGCATGGCTGTGATTGGATGCTGAAATGATGTCAGAATGCACTATAAAAGGCGCCGCCGCCATTTTAGCGTCACTGTGCTGTGAACTCAGTTAGGGAAAGAACGCTGCTCTGCTGACTCTGAGGGACAGTTAGAGATTGCGATTTAGTGTACTGTGCTTTAGGCAGGCTAGTTTACCACCGGCTGTGTAAAGCTTCCTTTTGCCTGCAGTGTTGTTTTAACAGCTCTGCAAGGTGTGTGTGAGTGCAGGTGACGCTGCAGTTTGCTCTGTATGCAACGCTGTCTGTAGGCATCTGCACGTGTCACTGACAGACTCTTTTTTTTTTTCTTCAGTGTAATTCTTGCTGCTCCATGCAATTGAAATAATAGTGTGACGTGCTTCCATCTGTATACAATACCTTGGTTGCAAACACTATAGAAGTCCACAAAGGAGCCTTTCACAGCAAGTGAACAGTTGTGTTTCAGTGTTCACTGCAGTCTGTGATTTTTTTTTTTTTTGAGTGCAGATCACGCTCCAGTTACTTCAACTAATGCTGCGTGTACTCTGCTGAGCGTCTGTCACTGGCTCATCCTTGTAATTTTTAAAAAATTGCTGCTGCTTTCCTCTATTTTAAATTTACAAAAATCTATTAGTGTGACGCTCTTCCATCAAAATACAATACATTGCTTGCAAACTTAATAGAAGTCCACAAAAAGGCCTTTCACAGCAAGTGAACAGTTGTGTTTCAGTGTTCACTCTAGTCTGAGGTTTAATTTTTTTGTAGGAGTGTAGATCCCGCTCCACTTCAACCACCGCAGCGTGTACTCTGCTGAGTGTCTGTCACTGGCTCATCCTTGTAATTTTTCAAAAATTGCTGCTGCTTTCTTCTATTTTAAATTTACAAAAATCTATTAGTGTGACGCTCTTCCATCAAAATACAATACATTGCTTGCAAACATAATAGAAGTCCACAAAAAGGCCTTTCACAGCAAGTGAACAGTTGTGTTTCAGTGTTCACTGTAGTCTGAGGTTTAATTTTTTTGTAGGAGTGTAGATCCCGCTCCACTTCAACCACCGCAGCGTGTACTCTGCTGAGTGTCTGTCACTGGCTCATCCTTGTAATTTTTCAAAAATTGCTGCTGCTTTCTTCTATTTTAAATTTACAAAAATCTATTAGTGTGACGCTCTTCCATCAAAATACAATACATTGCTTGCAAACATAATAGAAGTCTGTTGTGAATGGGTTTGAGATGAGTTCTGAGCAGAGGCTCCCTCTGGTGGTTACAAGCGGTACTAGTGAAGATTGTGAGGACTGGGAATCAGGTGTTACTGACTGGTCTTATATAAGGGAGTCATTTTCCCATCAGGGTTGCCGGTGATCAATTGTTCTGGTCTGAATCCTTCTTTCCAGTTTCCCTTGTAGCCTGCTGTGTCGTGTCTACATCTCCTGCTATCAGATTAGACATTTTCTTCTTTTGTGTTTGTGCTATATTTTTGCATTTTGTCCTGCACTTCTGTGGGGGCCTTCAGGGTCCCCTCCGGGGGCTTTTGCCCTCTCTGTTTAGTTCAGCCACTGAGTTTTGTACTTTTGCTTTTTCCAGTTTTTTCAGTGGCTGCTGTTTTGATTTTGTTACACCAGAGAACTAATTTGGGGTAGAGGGGCGGTGAACCAGGTGATTTTGAAATTGTAAGGTTGGTTTTTTTCAGGGTTTTCTGGTGCCCGTAGGTCCTTCCCCATCCTTTTTTTTATTTAGATAGTTTGGGCCCAGCGTTTGCTCATTTATTTTTTTTCTGTTTTCAGTATTTTTCCCCTTGTCTAACCGCTTAATGTTTGGGGGCTTTTTA
>JARQOD010000001.1:585981521-586044656 GCA_033576555.1 Oophaga sylvatica | reverse complement strand
CAAAACAAACTTACTTCTCATCTCTCATATCCTCCCTGTCTCACAACCCTAAACAGCTCTTCAACACTTTCAATTTTCTACTCTGTCCCCCATCACCTCCTCCTCCTCCTCCTCTCATTTCTGCTGAAGAGTTTGCCTCTTTCTTTAAGCAGAAGATCGATACGACCAGAGAAAGCTTTGGCACACAGCCCCATTGCCCCTCTTAGCTGCTCAGCCCTCTTCCCCAAAACCAACTTCTCCACCATAACAGAAGATCAGCTTTCCACCCTCCTATCAAGATCACACCTCACCACTTGCCAGCTTGACCCGCTCCCATCCCACCTCATCCCTAGCCTCACCACCGTCTTCACCCCTACTCTAACACACCTCTTCAACCTCTCACTTACAAATGGTGTCTTCCCCTCATCCTTCAAACATGCCTCAATCACACCCATTCTCAAAAAGACCTCCCTTGACCCATCCTCTGTGTCTAGCTATCGCCCGATATCTCTTCTTCCGTATGCCTCAAAACTACTGGAACAGCATGTCCATCTTGAACTGTCCTCCCACCTCTCCTCCTGCTCCCTCTTTGACCGCTTACAATCAGGCTTCCGACTGCATCATTCAACTGAAACTGCCCTAACTAAAGTCACCAACGACCTACTAACCGCCAAGAGCAAGCGACACTACTCTGTCCTCCTTCTCCTGGACCTGTCTTCTGCCTTCGACACTGTGGACCACTCCCTCCTGCTACAGATTCTCTCATCTCTGGGCATCACAGGCTTGGCCCTATCCTGGATCTCATCATATCTAACAAACCGAACATTCAGTGTCTCCCTCTCCCACACCACCTCCTCACCTCGCCCCCTGTCTGTCGGTGTTCCTCAAGGCTCAGTTCTAGGACCCCGACTCTTCTCCATCTACACCCTCGGCCTGGGACAGCTCATAGAATCCCATGGTTTGCAGTATCATCTCTATGCCGACGACACGCAGATCTACCTATCTGGACCTGACCTCACCTCCTTACTGACCAAAATTCCACAATGTCTGTCTGCTATTTCTGCTTTCTTCTCTGCTCGCTTTCTAAAACTGAACATGGACAAAACAGAATTCATCATCTTTCCCCCATCTCACTCTACCCCCCCACCAGACCTGTCCATCAACGTCAATGGCTGCTCACTTTCCCCAGTCCCGCATGCTCGGTGCCTCGGGGTGATCCTCGACTCTTCCCTCTCTTTCAAGCCACATGTCCAAACCTTTGCCTCCTCCTGCCGTCTCAAACTCAAAAATATTTCCCGGATCCGTGCATTCCTCGACCATGAAACTACAAAAACACTAGTGCATGCCCTCACCATCTCCCGCCTCAACTACTGCAACCTCCTACTCTCTGGCCTTCCCTCTAGCACTCTGGCACCACTTCAATCCATCCTGCACTCTGCTGCCCGGCTAATACACCTGTCTCCACGTTATTCCCCAGCCTCTCCTCTCTGCCAAGCCCTTCATTGGCTTCCTATCATCCAGAGGCTCCAGTTCAAAACCCTAACCATGACCTACAAAGCCATCCACAATCTGTCTCCTCCATACATCTGTGACATGGTCTCCTGGTACATACCCACACGCAACCTTCGATCCTCTCAAGATCTCCTCCTCTACTCCCCTCTTATCTCTTCTTCCCACAACCGCATACAAAACTTCTCCCGTGCCTCTCCCATACTCTGGAACTCTCTACCCCAACACATCAGACTCGCACCTACCATGGAAACCTTCAAGACCCACCTCTTCTGACAAACCTACAACCTGCAGTGATCATCAGTCTACTGAACCACCGCACGACCAGCTCTATCCTCTCCTAGTGTATCCTCACCCATCCCTGTAGACTGTGAGCCCTTGCGGGCAGGGTCCTCTCTCCTTCTGTACTTGTGTGTGCCTTGTATTGCTCACGTTTACTGTACTTGTCTATATTCGCCCCTTTTCACATGTAAAGCGCCATGGAATAAATGGCGCTATAAAAATGTATAATAATAATAATAATAATAATGTATAGGTCATCAATATCACAGCCCTGCATAAACGCCATTAAATACTATGGATTGCTACAATTGTATACAGAATAGATGCCGTTTATGTAAACATATTCAAACTAAACAAGTTTCATCTTTTTATAACCAACAGATTTTTCAATTAATTAAATAATAAACTGAAGCAACACTGCCCACTTCATTTATCCCATTGAATCCAGAGAGTGTCACGTGAGGAGTACATCCATGTTCACAAGTTCAGTATTTGCTCAGTACTTTACATCAGTATTTGTAAGGGCCCCGTCTCACATAGCGACTCACCAGCGATCCCGACAATGATGTGAACTTGTCAGGATCGCTGCTGAATCGCTACATGATCGCTGCTGAGCTGCCAAACAGGCAGATCTCAGCAGCGATCAGGACAGCGAGTACGCCTGTAACAAGCGACACACGTCACTTAGTTACCGGCATACCAGCGCGCTGGTGATGGGAGCTAGTAACCAAGGTACACAGCGGGTTTCTAGGCACCGCTCGGCACTTAGAAACCCACTGTGTACCTTGGTTACCAGCTCCCCTGCATCAGCGCGCTGGTATCTAAGGTACACGTCGGGTTTCCAGGCACCGCCCGGCGCATGGAAACCCGATGTTTATGTTGGTTACCAGCTCCGGCTGGCTGATCGCTGGTCTCCCGCCTGTCACACGCGGCGATGTCACGTACAGCAGGGACCTGATCGCTGGTACGTGTCAGACATAGCGAGATCGCTGCTGAGATCGCTGTTGCGTCACAAAATTTGTGACTCAGCAGCGATCTTGCTAGCGATCTCGCTATGTGAGACGGGGCCTTTAGTTAATAATTGGAGAGGAACAATCAGAGGAAAAGTATAATAGAAACACGTCACCACTTCTGTATTTATCACCCACTCCTGGTTTTGGCCTAGAAAATACTGATGTAAAATACTCATCAAATACTGAACATGTGAATGTGGCTTTACAACAAGAATCAGCGAACATAAGATTTGATCACTTCCAATCTACAGTTAATAACAGTAACATCAGTTTGCTAGGGGTTATGGGTATAAAGCAGATCGACAGTTCTAAATGAAGAGGTGACTAGCTTGCAGCCCTTTTGTTATTGGAAACATTCTGGATTTAAAATTGGACACTAGATCACCCTTTGGAATGAACTAGAGCACTGATCTAATGCACATATATTAGGGCATTAAGTCACTTGTTCTCTATTTATCTTTCTTTTTCTACGCCAACAACAAACAGTGCGCTCATCTGCTTTGTTTCTGCTAGTAGATGTGCGTAGGTGTTTGTGTGTGTGGTGCGTACATATACAGCTCTGGCAAAAATTAAGAGACCACTGCACAGTTTTATAAAAATCAGCTTCTCTACATGGCTGACAATCATTCCATTCCAGTGTCAGTTGAATTCCAACCAGAGTACACCTCATTCTACTTAATGTGCTTCTGATTAGGTGATCACCTGAACCAAATCTTATGTAACGAAGGAAAGTATAAAAAACACTGCTGTGGTGTTCACAATCCTCTTGCAATAGGACAAACTGGATGACAAAACAAGTGCTAATAATATCCCAAAAGTAATAGGAATGAAAAAATAACTTTTAACCATGCCAAAGGAGTTGAAAAGAAAAGTCTTGAGTGAGGAAAAGAAGGGCTCAATTCTGGCTTTACTAGCAGAGGGACACAGTGAGCATCATGTTGCCTCCATCCTTAAAATTTCTAAAATGGCAGTCAATTACAACAAGGTCAAGCAGCAGACATTGGGGACAACAAAGCTATAGATCGGCAGAGGGCGAAAACGACTCTTCACTGACCGGGATGACCGTCATCTTATTTGAATTTCACTCAGCAACTGCAGGAAGACATCAAGTGACCTACAAAAGGAATTGCAAATGGCAGCTGGCGTGAAGTGCACGGCAAAAACAGTTTGTAACAGGCTCCTAGAGGCAGGGCTCAAGTCATGTAAAGCTAGAAAAAAGCCTTTCATCAATGAGAAGCAAAGGAGAGCCAGACTAAAGTTTGCCAAAGACCATAAGGATTGGACCATAGAAGACTGGAGTAAGGTAATCTTCTCTGATGAGTCTAATTTTCAGCTTTGCCCAACACCTGGTCGTCTAATGGTTAGAGGGAGACCTGGAGAGGCGTACAAGCCACAGTGTCTTGCACCCACTGTGAAATTTGGTGGAGGATCGGTGATGATGTGTGGATGCTTCAGGAAGGCTGGAATTGGGCAGGTTAATCTTTGCGAAGGACGTATGAATCAAGCCGCATACAAGGTTATCCTGGAAAAACAGTTGAATCCTTCTGCTCAGGCAATGTTCCCCAACTCTGAGGACTGGTTTTTCCAGAAGGACAATGCACCATGCCACACAGCTAGGTCAATCAATGTGTGGATGAAGGACCACCACATCAAATCCCTGTCATGGCCAGCCCAATCTTCAGACCTGAACCCCATTGAAAACCTCTGGAATGTAATCAAGAGGAAGATGGGTAGTCACAAGCCATCAAACAAAGAAGAACTGCTTAAATTTTTGTACCAGGAGTGGCATAAGGTCACACAAAAGCAGTGTGAAAGACTGGTGGAAAGCATGCCAAGACGCATGAAAGCTGTGATTAACCCCTTTATTCCATTGGACGTAATATTCCGTCCATATGACCCTGGACCTCATTCCCATGGATGGAATAGTACGTCCAGGGCGATTAGCTGCGCTCCTGGGGGAGCGCAGCTAATTGCCGCCGGTGTCAGCTGATTATCACAGTTGACACCCGGGACTGTGTGTCAGGAGTGGTCACGGACCGCTCCCGGCACATTAACCCCTGGCACACCGCGATCAAACGTGATCATGGTGTACCAGGGGCACAGGGGAGCATCGCGCAGGGACGGGGCTCCCTGCACGCTCCCCTGAGACCCTCAGAACAGCACGATGTGATCGCGCTGTTCTGAAGCCTTCCTCCCTCCCAGGACCCAGATCCAAGATGGCCGCCGGGTCCTGCAGGGAGGCGGCTTACTCAGTGCCTACTGAGAGCAGGCACTGAGAAGCCTGCAGCACTGCCAGAGTGATCGCTGGTGTGACAGAGTGCTGTGCACACTGTCACACCAGCGATCTCACCCTACATAGTCATGTCCCACCCTGGGACAAAGTATAAAAGTTAAAAAAATAAAAATAAAAAGTGTAAAAAAAATTCCAAAAAAAATAAAAAATATTCCCCAATAAATTCATTTATTCCTGTAAATAAAAAAAACAAAACAATAAAAGTACACATATTTGGTATCGCCGCGTCCGTAACGACCCTCTATAAAACTGTCCCACTAGTTAACCCCTTTAGTGAACCTCTTAAAAAAAACTCTGCCATGCACCCAAACAGTGGTTTACCCCCACATATGGGGTATCAGCGTACTCAGGACAAATTGCACAATAACTTTTGGGGTCTTGTTACCCTTGAGAAAATAAAAATTGGGGTGAAAAGATAATTTTTGTGGAAAAAATATGATTTTTTAATTTTACGGCTCTACGTTATAAACTTGTGTGAAGCACTTGGGGGTTCAAATTGCTCACCAAAGATCTAGATAAGTTCCTTAGGGGGTCTAGTTTCCAAAATGGGGTCACTTGTGGGGGGTTTCCACTGTTTAGGCACATCAGTGGCTCTCCAAATGCAACATGGCGTCCAATCTCAATTCCAGCCAATTTTGGTTGGAAAAAGTCAAATGGTGCTCCTTCCATACCGAGCTCTTCCGTGCGCCCAAACTGTGGTTCCACCCCACATATGGGGTATCAGCGTACTCAGGACAAATTGGACAACAACTTTTGTGGTCCAATTTCTCCTGTTACCCTTGGGAAAATAAAAAATTAGTGACTAAAAGATAATTTTTGTGGGAAAAAAATAGGATTTTTTATTTTCATGCCCGGGCATTATAAACTTGTGTGAAGCACTTGGGGGTTCAAAGTGCTCACAACAGATCTAGATAAGTTCCTTAGGGGGTCAAGTTTCCAAAATGGGGTCACTTGTGGGGGGTTTCCACTGTTTAGGCTCATCTGGGGCACTCCAAACGCGACATGGCGTCCAATCTCAATTCCAGCCAATTTTAGTTTGAAAAAGTCAAACGGCGCTCCTTCCCTTACGAGCTCTGCCGTGCGCCCAAACAGTGGTTTTCCCCCAATATGGGGTATTGGCGTACTCAGGAGAAATTGCACAACAACTTTATCTGTCCATTTTCTCCTTTTACCCTTGTGAACATAAAAAAAAGTTTGTAAATATCATTTTTGTGGCTAAAAAGTTAAATATTCATTTTTTCCTTCCACGTTGCTTCAGCTCCTGTGAAGCACCTGAAGGGTTAATAAAATTCTTGAATGTGGTTTTGAGTACCTTGAGGGGTGCAGTTTTTAGAATGGTGTCACTTTTGGGTATTTTCTGCTATATAGACCCCTCAAAGTGACTTCAAATATGAGGTGGTCCCTAAAAAAAATGGCTTTGTAAATTTTGTTGTAAAAATTAGAAATCGCTGGTCAACTTTCAACCCTTATAATTTCCTAACAAAAGAAAATTTTGTTCCCAAAATTGTGCTGATGTAAAGTAGACATGTGGGAAATGTTATTTATTAACTATTTTTTGTGACAAATTTCTCTGTTTTAAGGGAATAAAAATTCAAAGTTTGAAAATTGCAAAATTTTCAAAATTTTCGCCATATTTGCGTTTTTTTAAAAAAAAACGCAAGTTATATCGAAGAAATTTTACCACTGTCATGAAGTACAATATGTCATAGAAAACTTTCTCAGAATCGCGACGATCCGTTGAAGCGTTCTAGAGTTATAACCTCATAAAGAGACAGTGGTCAGAATTGTAAAAATTGGCCCGGTCATTAACGTGCAAACCACCCTCGGGGGTGAAGGGGTTAAAAATCATGGTTGTTCCACAAAAATATTGATTTCTGAACTCTTCCTTAGCATTTCCATGGAATAATTTCTGACCAAACTGTGGTCATCCCTGTAAATGACATCCATAAGCGTAGCTTAATATCCTTCACTAATTCCCTAAAAGGGTGAAACCCCAGATCATTATCCCCAACATACAAAACCAAAATATCAGGGGCCATATCAAGCCGAGCACTGCTATGCACTTCCTGCAATTATCGGCTCCAACCCATCCCCTTGAAAGCAAGCCACCTGATCATTGCTGTGTTCCTGGGAAAACCGAGCTGTCTACCCTTATATCTCGCATCCGCACGTAGTGCTCCCCAATGAAAGTACGAATGGCCCAGGATCCAAATCAACAAAGGATTGGAACCTGAAACAAAAACACAAATGTTTTACAATATCCCATTACCATAAACATTCAACAAAAAGTTAACCTTAGCTATGCAATTCTGCCCCCAATCCCTGAGGCCTGATGTAACTATGATAGCACCTGGAATCCCACCTCCCAATCTGCTGCACTACGTATGGACCAAGCCCACACACTGCTGCTTCGGTTGCAGCCCAAATCCGAAAAGAATGAGATGCAAAATGGGAGACATCCAAACCCAACAAAACCAAACCCTTCCTAAATACTGAAATAAACTAGTATTTTGACAATAAGGAACAGTCTGCATGACACAATAATGGACCCTCCCGACACGGCTGAAAACCATTAAAAAGCTGCAAGCAGCGTACCAGACACATCATGGATTCCGGCACCACTCTTGAAACTACCCACTTACCTTTCCTTTCCTGATCAGTGTTTGACCGCCTAATCCAGAACGCCATCCCCTTTGCTGTTGCCACAACATCACTAGCTAGGAGCCCTACCCATTTTCTATTACTGGGAGACACAATCTTCCCCACCCTTAGTGCCTCAAAGAAAGCAAGTGAAAAGGCTAAACGAAAAAGACAAGCCTCAAGAGCTGAACTACACGCTAAAAGAAACCCGATGCCTATAATCCCCTCGACTATGTCCTCTCCTAAACTCTTTTAACGCCTGTTTTACCAAAAATACTTTTGTCAAGTCCGTCTGACCCAGTAACTTGAAACCAAAAGCCAGAGCTGTGATAATCCATGAGACCGTTGCAGATGACCAACCTTTTGCAGCACCCTGACTCAGCCACAGCAGAAATGCTCCTACCTGATATTCAACATTCCTACGAACAACACATGATGGCAACCATCCCTCCCATACACACCATACTGACTGGTAAGCTGCCCACGTGCTGGCAGCCTGGGACGACTTAATCAAAGACTCTGCTGCCCGGAGACCATGCACCAAAGCTCTGCTTGGAACTCCAGCTCCTTGTCCTCCGCATCCAGGGTCAACAAACGAAAATGCTCCCACGGTAAATGAGATAGTGAGTCAGCAATAATTTGGCACACGAGAAGCCATAACAAAAAACAATCTTCAGGCTATCTGGATGCACACAACTGACCTCTAAAGTTTGCTCCAAAATCGACCCCACCTAAAGCATCTGCAAGTAAGTCCAAGTCGCGGTTGTCCACTGCCTCCTCCGTAAGCAATGAACGGCATTTATATTGCTCTAAAAATTTACGCCAAACCACCAAATCCATTTTGTGCTCTGCGGACAGCCGAACATAATGATGCGGTGCTTGTACAGTGGCACTAGCCAATCGACGCTAAAAAACTCTCCCCATTGGGATAATGTGGCAAGCAAAATTCAGTTTACCAAGAAGCGACTGAACTTCCCATAAAGCCAATTTTTTCTGACGCCGCGCCCTAGCCACGTCCTAACATAACGCTACCACCTTCTCCTCTGGCAATCTGAACTCCCAATTAACAGAGTCAATTTCAATACTCAAGAAACAAAGGTACGTACTTGGCCCTTCTGTTTTTCCTGGAGCTAATGGTACCCCAAAACGCTCAGCCACCCACTCAACCATCCTCAGAATGGTTTCACAACGGATAGAATCACCCAGACCAATACACAAGAAATCATCCAAATAATGTGTCAGCGAGTCACAACCTGACACATCACTTACAACCCATTCAAAAAATGAACTGAAAGCCTTGAAAAATGCACAGGACAGAGAGTAACCCATTGGTAAATGTCTATCACTGAAAAATTCCCCCCTTCAATAACAACCCAAAAATCTAACGCTGTCAGGAAGAACAACCTAAATGCAGATTCTATGTCTGTCTTAGCCATAAGTGCCCCCCTCCCACAAATCCGAACCCAACGTGCCGCTTCATCAAATGACATATAAACCATGGAGCAAAGCTCTGGGTAAATTTCATCATTCTCTGACCTCCCCCAGAGATAAGACAAATGGTGAATGAGCCAAAATGTATTTCTTAGGCACGACCCCCATGGGGAAAACTACCAAATCCACAAAAGGAGGGTCACTAAATGGTCCAGACATCCGAACCAAAGCATTCTCCTTACCTAACTTCTTCGAAACCATCTCCGCATACTGCTTCGCCGACCAAAGATTTTTAAGAACTTGGGGTATTTCTAACGGAATTTTGAAACCGTCCTTAAAACCAGACAACAGCTCTGCCTTACACTTATCTGGAAACCTATTTAAATAGGGGACCATCGCGACTAGCTTCACTGGCATCCTCCCTTGGGTAATATGGTTTTCTGACTTCGCCTTGTTCTTTTTAAAACTTCTGGTGGCACCACTGCAGTGCGAGCAGAGATGCTTGAACTTGCAGTTAGCTCCAAATTGACACTGGCTTTCATTGAACTGCCAGCATAAACCAGGTTTTTGAACTCCTAACTGCCCAGTTTGTCCCCCAGTCACCTGCGTACCTGCCTGCCTAGTGGACTGGCAGGTGAACCGCCTCCCCCTTGAAAGGAATGGCCAAATCTAGTCAACACCATAACATGCAACCACAGACCTATATCCTTCTGATCCCACCAAATTGCTGGACGAATAGCTTTCTTCTGACGAAACTGCTCATCATAGCGGAGCCATGCTTGTCTCCTATAAACCTATATTCTTTCCAAATGGAGTCCATATAACAGAATAGGGGAGAGCAGTTCTCCGCCACCTTTTCACCTATAACACTTGCCAAAATGACAAAAGCTTGAAGCTAATTAACAAATGTTTGAGGGATCAGGCACCACCTAAGTTTTTCCTCCTCCTTTTTACTATCATCCTTTTTTCCCTTATCCAAATTGAATTTCTCTAAAGGTAGCAGGGAAAAAAATTCAACATATTCGTCCTTCCAAATTTTTCCCAGTATCTCCTTCTTAAGGTGAGTTCCCAGCGGACCTTCAAAACAGACATACACCTCCCCATGAGCCCTATCATCCAAGTGAAAACAACACTCCTCTTTTTTCATCAGAAAAAGACACAGGATCAGAAAATCTGCTCAGCACTACCGATCCCATGCCCGAAAGACCATGCCCCATAAACTGTGAGCTGACCCATGCAACTAAATGCCCCGGAGTTGACCTACCCTCTTCCAAATGGGTCAGCAAATCCTTCACATTTTCCAGGATGTCTCTAACCCCGACCCCCACAAGATCTGACTGTATGCCAACTCCCTGACCCGAACCTTTGAACCCTTCTGACTACCCCCATCCCTGAAGACATCAACATTGGAGGAAACGGACATGTCATGAAATAGTACCTAACTGTGAGGGAGCTGTGATTCACCCAGCCAGAAATCCCGTGTCCAGATGTCCGTCAGATGCGCAGATTCTGCTCAATGGACCATCAGGTGCTCGAGGTCCCAATCCTGAGGATCCCGTGGATGCCGATTTCACTACGCTGGAGGGGACTGATCCATAGAACCTACTTGAACCAGCAGGCTGCAGCTGAGAGGATGACCATTCAGCTACTAACCCACTGCCGATACACCCACCGGCAACAGAGGCCATGCGGCAGTCGATGGGGTCCTAACGAGAAAAAAATCAAAACGCCAGAACTACGTTTTTTGATCACTGCAAGATTGCAATGAAATGCAATAAAAGATGATTAAAACATTATATTGACCCCAAATTGGTATCAATAAAAACATCATCTTGGTGCACAAAAATAAGCCCTCACCCAGCACCAGAATTTGAAAAATGGAGACACTACGGGTCTCGAAAAATGGCGGCATTTTTTTTTTGCTGTTGCAAACTTTGGATTTTTTTCACCACTTCAATAAAAAAGAACCTAGACATGTTTTGTATCTACAAACTCGGAATGACCTGGAGAATCATAATGGCAGGTGAGTTTTAGCATTTAACGAGCATGGTAAAAATAACAAAACCAAAGAACAATTGTGGAATTGCACTGTTTTTTGCAATTTTACCGCACTTGGAATTTTTTTCCCGTTTTCCAGTATACTATAAGGTAAAATCAATGGTGTCATTCAAAATTACAACTCATCCTGCAAGCCCTCAAATGGCCATATTGACAGAAAAATTAGAAAGTTATTACTCTAGGAAGAAGAGGAGCAAAAAATGAAAATGCAAAAATGGAAAATTCAAAGGTGGTGAAGGGGGTTAAATTAAGTTATGTGTAATAGTGAGAAATGACAGGGAAAAATATTTGAATGAAGAAAGATAGTTGTAAAAAGCCATGGAAAGTGTCATGATCTCCACTCTGTTTCTGTCTTTTTGTTACTTTGTGTTGGGGCTGTCAGTCTGTGCTGGGTCTGTGCTGCAATCAACTGTATTCATTTTCTTTAATTAGTCTTCTACTTAAGCATGCTAGCTCCTCCACCCAGTTTCAATCGTACACTTGCTGCTGCCTGTGTAAGACTGATCCCTCTGTAATCTGCGCCTGACCCAGCTTGACTTGATTCTCTCCCGGACTTAGACCCTTTGATTGACCTGACTTCTCTTGCGCCTGCTCCCTGTAAACTGTCTTGTCTTTCTGGCTTTACTGACGTTGGCTTGTGAATTGGATTTCGTCTCTGACTTCCCTTTGTTGTACTGTGCCATTTCCTGGACCCGACCTCGGATTGTTTGACCTCCTGTTACTTATTCTGTAAGTAGTATATATTTTTACTATCTGTTATTGTAGTCTTGCTCTCCACTTCAGGGACTAATATTTAGTGCAGTGACTCGCGTCACATTACGATTGACCATTACAGATTTTCTTTTTTCCCACCTATGGATCCGTTATGTACTTTGTGTAATCAGGTGGCAAATCTGACTCAGTTAGTCCAGGATTTGGCCTTAGAACAACACAAACAGACATCCTCACAGGCTCAGATTTCTGGCACTCTTACTGCCCCTCAGAATCTCTCTCCTCAGACCGCTGTTATGACTTCTGAACCATCTAACGTATCTTTGAGCTTCCCTGAACCTGTTATAGCACTCCCTAACTCTCCCAAATTTTCGGGAGAAAAAGATCAGTTCAGAACTTTTAACCCCTTAACGACCAAGCCATTTTGTAGGTTAAAGACCAGGCCAATTTTTACAATTCTGACCACTGTCTCTTTATGAGGTTATAACTCTGGAACGCTTCTACGGATCTTGGCGATTCTGAGAAGTTTTCTCGTGACATATTGTACTTCATGATAGTGGTAAAATTTCTTCAATATAACTTGCGTTTATTTATGAAAAAAATGGAAATATGGCAAAAATTTTGAAAATTTTGCAATTTTCAAACTTTTAATTTTTATGCCATTAAATCAGAGAGATATGTCACAAAAATTAGTTAATAAATAACATTTCCCACATGTCTACTTTACATCAGCACAATTTTGGACCCAAAATTTTTTTTTGTTAGGAAGTTATAAGTGTTAAAAGTTGACCAGCAATTTCTCATTTTTCCAACAAAATTTACAAAACCATTTTTTTTAGGGGCCACCTCACATTTGAAGTGAATTTGAGGGGTCAATATGACAGAAAATACCCAAAAGTGACACCATTCTAAAAACTGCACCCCTCAACGTGTTCAAAGCCACATTCAAGAAGTTTATTAACCCTTTAGGTACTTCACAAGAATTGAAGCAATGTGGAAGGAAAAAATGAACATTTAACTTTTTTTCCCAAAATTTTTCTTTCGACACAATTTTTTTAAATTTTGTCAAGGGTATAAGGAGAAAATGAACCACAATATTTGTTGTACAATTTCTCCAGAGTACACCGATACCCCATGTGTGGGGGTAAACCACTATTTGGGCGCATGGCAGAGCTCGGAAGGGAAGCAGCGGCATTTGACTTTTTTGGCTGGAATTGAGATTGGATGCCATGTCGCATTTGGAGAGTCCCTGTGTGCCTAAACAGTGGAAACCCCCCACAAGTGACCCCATTTTGGAAACTAGACCCCCCAAGGAACTTATCTAAATGTGTTGTGAGAGCTTTTAACCCCCAAGGGCTTCACAGAAGGTTATAACGTAGAGCCGTAAAATTAAAAAATCATATTTTTTCCACAAAAATGAGCTTTTCATCCCAATTTTTATTTTCCAAAGGATAAAAGGACCCAAAAAGTTATTATGCAATTAGTCCTGAGTACGCTGATACCCCATATGTGGGGGTAAACCACTATTTGGGCGCATGGCAGAGCTCGGAAGGGAAGCAGCGCCATTTGACTTTTTTGGCTGGAATTGAGATTGGACACCATGTCACATTTGGAGAGTCCCTGTGTGCCTAAACAGTGGAAACCCCCACAAGTGACCCCATTTTGGAAACTAGACCCCCCAAGGAACTTATCTAAATGTGTTGTGAGAGCTTTTAACCCCCAATGGCTTCTGTTGTGAATGGACTTGAAATGAGTTCTGAGCAGAGGCTCCCTCTGGTGGTTACAAGCGGTACTGGACTGTCCAGTGAAGATTGTGAGGAGTGGGAATCAGGTGTTACTGACTGGTCTTATATAAGGGAGTTGCCTTCCCATCGGGGTTGTCGGTGATCAATTGTTCTGGTCTCAATCCTTGAGTCCTGTTTCCTTTGTAGCCTGCTGTGTCGTGTCTGCATCTCCTGCTAACAGATAAGACATTTTCTACTTTTTGTTTTTGTGCTTGATTTTTGCATTTTGTCCTGCACTTCTGTGGGGGCCTTCAGGGTCCCCTCCGGGGGCTTTTGCCCTCTCAGTTTGTTCAGCCACTGATGTTTGTACATTTGCTTTTTCCAGTTTTTTCAGTGGCTGCTGTTTTGATTTTGTTACACCAGAGAACTAATTTAGGTGGTAGAGGTCGTGTGATCTCAGGTGATTTTGAAATTAGTAGAGTTGGTGCTTTCAGGGTTTTTTGGGATTGCAGTAAGTGCCCTTCCTATCCTTTTCTATTTATGTAGTTTGGGCCCCAACGTTTGCTCATACTATTTTCTGTCTGTGTCAGTATTTCTTCTTGTCTAACCGCCATTACATGTTTGGGGGATTTCTATGTTCTTTGGGGATCTGCTCCGGGGCAGATAGCTTTCCTCTTTCTATCTTTAGGTGTAGTTAGTTTCTCAGGCTGTGACGAGGCGTCTAGGACCAACGTAGGAATGCTCCACGGCTGCCTCTAGTTGTGGTGGTTAGTCAGGGTACTGCAATCACATAGATTCCAACTGCTCTGGTGTATTGCCTTTTTTACCTGCACTCCTCAGCTACCGAAACATAACAGTATCACCGGCCGAAAAATTGAAAATTGTATGGTACTCACAGAAGGGAAAAAATATTGTGAAAGAAAAAAGGTTGTCAGAGTTGTCAGAGATATTTTTCTGTTTGTTGCATTTTTTTTTTTCCCTCTGTATCTCTGGGTGCTGGGGAGGATTTTTTTTTTCTCTCAATGGAGTTTGCACAGTTGTCTGGCCGTGTGGATCAGCTTGCCACTGAGGTGCGGAGTATTGCTACCTATCTTGCTAGGTTGCCTGTTGTGGAACCTAGGATTCCCATGCCAGATTTGTTTTTGGGGGATCGAGCCAAGTTTCTGAATTTCAAAAATAATTGTAAATTGTTTTTTGCCTTAAAATCTAAGTCCTCAGGGAACGCAGCGCAGCAGGTTCAAATTGTCATCTCTCTCCTGCGCGGCGATCCTCAGGATTGGGCTTTTTCCCTGACACCTGGGGATCCTGTTTTGAGTGATGTTGATGCATTTTTTCAGGCCTTGGGGTTATTGTACGATGAGCCTAATGTCACTGATAAAGCTGAAAAAGCCTTGTTGGCATTAAATCAGGGGCTTGATGACGCTGAGTTATACTGTCAGAGATTCCGTAGGTGGGCAGTCCTGACCAAATGGAATGACGACGCTTTGGCAGCCCTTTTTCGGAAGGGTCTGTCAGATAATGTAAATGATGTTATGGTGGGATTCCCTGTCCCCTCTGGTCTCAATGATTCTATGTCATTAGTGATTCAAATTGACAGACGTTTGCGTGAGCGGAGAAGTATGCGTGGAATAGTGTTGCCTTGTGAACCTGCTTCTGAATCCATGCAGTGTGATAGAGTGGTTTCTGGGGCACAGCGTCATGAGTTTCGAAAGCGCAATGGGTTATGTTTCTACTGTGGTGATGCCTCTCATGCTATTTCAGTCTGCCCTAAGCGGGGAAGACGTTTTGCACGCTCAGTTGTCTTGGGTAGTGTTCAGACTAAGTTTTTATTAACTGTTACTCTGATATGCTCTCTGTCCTCATTTTCTGCTCAGGCTTTCGTTGATTCGGTAGCAGCTATTAACCTGATGGATTTTGATTTTGCTAAACGTTGTGGGTTTCCCTTGATACCCCTACGGAAGTCTATTCCCCTACTGGGGATCGATTCTACCCCTTTGGCTGAGAATAAACCTCAGTTCTCTACTCAGGTGATAATGAGGATTGAACCTGATCATCAGGAGAGCTGCAAATTTTTGGTTCTGTATAATCTGCATGACATTATCGTACTGGGTTTCCCTTGGTTACAGTCTCATAATCCTGTTTTGGATTGGAAATCTGTGTCTGTAACCAGTTGGGGCTGCCAATGTGTTAATACCAACACTCCTGTTTTTTCTGCCTCCCCCCAGGCTCAGGATGTTCCTGACTTTTTGATTGATTTTTCTGATGTGTTTAGCGAAAGTAAATCTGCATCCTTGCCTCCCCATAGGAGCTATGACTGCGCTATTGAATTAGTGCCTGGTAGTAAATTCCCTAAAGGTCGCCTTTTTAACTTGTCTGTACCTGAACATGACGCTATGCGGACTTATATCAAGGAGTCATTGGAGAAGGGTCATATCAGACCATCCTCTTCACCCTTAGGTGCCGGTTTTTTCTTTGTGGCCAAAAAGGATGGTTCATTAAGGCCGTGTATTGATTATCGTCTTTTGAACAATATTACTGTGAAATATCAATATCCGTTACCCTTGATTTCTGACCTGTTTTCCAGGGTGAAAAACGCTACTTGATTTACCAAGCTTGACCTCAGGGGGGCATATAACCTTATTCGCATTAAGCACGTGGATGAATGGAAGATGGCATTTAATACCCCTGAGGGGCATTTTGAGTACCTTGTGATGCCCTTTGGGCTCACTAATGCTCCTTCTGTCTTCCAGTCCTTCATGAATGACATTTTCAGGGATTTTGTGGATAAATTTCTGATTGTTTATTTGGATGATATCTTGATTTTTTCCAATGACTGGGACTCTCATGTGAAACATGTTCGAACTGTATTCCAGATTTTGAGAGAGAATGCTCTGTATGTGAAGGGATCAAAGTGTCTTTTTGGCGTACAGAGGATCTCATTTTTGGGATTCATTTTGTCCCCATCTGTTATTGAAATGGACCCGGTCAAGGTTCAGGCCATCTGTGATTGGGTCCAACCTACTTCATTAAAGGCTCTTCAAAGATTTTGGCTTTTGCCAATTTTTATCGTAAATTTATTGGTAATTTCTCGGTTATTGTTAAACCTTTAACTGATTTGACCAAAAAGGGTTCTGATGTGGTGAATTGGCCTCCTGAGGCAGTCTCTGCATTTCAGGAACTTAAGCAGAGATTCACTTCTGCTCCTGTTCTACGGCAGCCTGATGTTTCTCTGCCATTTCAGGTGGAGGTTGATGCCTCTGAAATTGGGGCAGGTGCCGTTTTGTCCCAAAGAGATCCAGAGACCTCTAAAAGTAACCCTTGTGCCTTTTTCTCTCGAAAATTTTCTCCTACTGAACGTAATTATGACGTGGGTAATCAGGAGTTATTGGCCATGAAGTGGGCTTTTGAAGAGTGGAGACATTGGCTGGAGGGAGCCAAACATCAGGTGGTGGTCCTTACGGACCATAAGAATCTGGTTTATCTGGAATCTGCCAAGCGACTTAATCCTAGACAGGCCAGGTGGGCCTTGTTTTTCACACGTTTTAATTTTGTGGTTTCCTTTCTTCCTGGCACTACAAATGTTAAGGCGGATGCCCTCTCGAGGAGTTTCCTTGCGGACTCCCTGAGTTATCTGATCCTTCTGTTATTTTGAAAGAAGGTGTAGTTCTTTCCGCCATCTCGCCCAATTTGAGACTGGCTCTGGAGGGGTGTCAGGAGGATAGGCCCGAGCCTGCCCTGTTGGGAAATTGTTTGTCCCGGACCAGTGGAAAAAGAGTGTGATGTCTGAGATTCATTGTTCCGCGCTGGCCGGTCATCCCGGAATTTTTGGTACCAGAGACTTGGTTAGTCGGTCCTTTTGGTGGCCTACTTTGTCTTGTGACGTCAGGGAATTTGTGCAGTCCTGCGGGACTTGCTCTCGCTCCAAGCCTTGCTCTCGCTCTAGTGGTTTGTTGATGCCATTGCCTGTGCCCAAGAGACCATGGACCCATATCTCTATGGATTTCATTTCCGACCTCCCTGTTTCTCAGAGAATGACCGTCATCTGGGTGATTTGTGATAGGTTTTCCAAGATGTTACATCTTGTGCCATTACCTAAGTTGCCTTCCTCCTCTGAATTGGTACCTTTGTTCCTTCAGCACGTGGTTCGTTTACACGGCATTCCTGAGAACATTGTGTCTGACAGAGGAGTCCAGTTTGTTTCAAGATTTTGGAGGACCTTTTGTTCTAAACTTGGTGTTCAATTGTCTTTCTCCTCGGCGTTTCATCCTCAGACCAATGGTCAAACTGAGAGAACAAACCAGACATTGGAGACTTATCTAAGATGCTTTGTGTCTGCTGATCAGGATGACTGGGTCTCTTTTTTGCCTTTGGCTGAGTTTGCTCTTAATAATAGGGCTAGCTCTGCCACTTTGATGTCTCCATTTTTCTGTAATTCTGGGTTTCACCCTCGATTTTCTTCAGGACAGACGGAGGCTTCTGTCTGTCCAGGTGTTGACTCTGTTGTGGAGCGTATGCAACAGATTTGGGACCAGGTAGTGGAGAGGTTGTCCCTCTCTCAGGAGAGGGCCCAGCGGTTTGCTAACCGGCATAGGACTGATGGTCCTCGGTTTAAAGTGGGGGACTTGGTCTGGTTGTCCTCAAAAATATTCCTATGAGAGTGGCATCTCCTAAATTTAAGCCTAGGTTCATTGGACCTTATAAGATCATGGAGATTCTTAATCCTGTTTCTTTTCGTTTGCTTCTTCCAGGGACATTTAAGATCCATAACGTGTTCCACAAGTCCTTGTTGAAGAGGTTTGTTGAGCCAGTGGTTCCTACTGCTTTGCCTCCTGACCCTGTTCTGGTTGAGGGCAATATGGAGTTTGTGGTTGAGAAAATATTGAATTCTCGTTTTTCTAGACGGAAACTCCAGTATTTGGTTAAGTGGAGAGGTTATGGTCAGGAAGACAATTCTTGGGTGTTTACTTCGGACATCCATGCTAGGAGACTCATCCATGCGTATCATAGAACTCATCCTGACCGACCTGGTTGCTCAAGTGAGGGTTCGGTGACCCCTCCTCAAGGGGGGGGGTACTGTTGTGAATGGACTTGAAATGAGTTCTGAGCAGAGGCTCCCTCTGGTGGTTACAAGCGGTACTGGACTGTCCAGTGAAGATTGTGAGGAGTTACTGACTGGTCTTATATAAGGGAGTTGCCTTCCCATCGGGGTTGCCGGTGATCAATTGTTCTGGTCTCAATCCTTGAGTCCTGTTTCCTTTGTAGCCTGCTGTGTCGTGTCTGCATCTCCTGCTAACAGATAAGACATTTTCTTCTTTTTGTTTTTGTGCTTGATTTTTGCATTTTGTCCTGCACTTCTGTGGGGGCCTTCAGGGTCCCCTCCGGGGGCTTTTGCCCTCTCAGTTTGTTCAGCCACTGATGTTTGTACATTTGCTTTTTCCAGTTTTTTCAGTGGCTGCTGTTTTGATTTTGTTACACCAGAGAACTAATTTAGGTGGTAGAGGTTGTGTGATCTCAGGTGATTTTGAAATTAGTAGAGTTGGTGCTTTTGAGGGTTTTTTGGGATTGCAGTAAGTGCCCTTCCTATCCTTTTCTATTTAGGTAGTTTGGGCCCCAACGTTTGCTCATACTATTTTCTGTCTGTGTCAGTATTTCTTCTTGTCTAACAGCCATTACATGTTTGGGGGCTTCCTATGTTCTTTGGGGATCTGCTCCGGGGCAGATAGCTTTCCTCTTTCTATCTTTAGGTGTAGTTAGTTTCTCAGGCTGTGACGAGGCGTCTAGGACCAACGTAGGAACGCTCCACGGCTGCCTCTAGTTGTGGTGGTTAGTCAGGGTACTGCAATCTCATAGATTCCAACTGCTCTGGTGTATTGCCTTTTTTACCTGCACTCCTCAGCTACCGAAACATAACAGGCTTCACAGAAGGTTATAAAAAATCATATTTTTTCCACAAAAATGATCTTTTCATCCTAATTTTTATTTTCCAAAGGATAAAAGGACCCCAAAAGTTATTGTGCAATTAGTCCTGAGTACGCTGATACCCCATATGTGGGGGTAAACCACTATTTGGGCGCATGGCAGAGCTCGGAAGGGAAGCAGCGCCATTTGACTTTTTTGGCTGGAATTGAGATTGGACGCCATGTCGTATTTGGAGAGCCCTGTGTGCCTAAACAGTGAAAACCCCCACAAGTGACCCCATTTTGGAAACTAGACCCCCTAAGGAACTTATCTAAATGTGTGGTGAGAGCTTTGAACCCCCAAGGGCTTCACAGAAGGTTATAACGTAGAGCACTAAAATTAAAAAATCATATCTTTTCCACAAAAATGATCTTTCCACCCCCAATTGTTATTTTCCAAAGGGTAACAGGACCTCAAAAGTTATTGTGCAATTTGTCCTGAGTACGCTGATACCCCATATGTGGGGGTAAACCACTATTTTGACGCATGGCAGAGCTCGAAAGGGAAGGAGTGCCTTTTTCAAATGCAGACTTTGATGGAATGGTCTGCGGGTGTCATGTCACGTTTGGAGGCCCCTGATGTGCCTAAACAGTAGAAACCCCCCCAAGTGACTCCATTTTGGAAACTAGACCCCCAAGGAACTTATCTAGATGTGTGGTGAGCACTTTGAACCCCAAGTGCTTCACAGAAGTTTATAACGTAGAGCCGTGAAAATAAAAAAATCATATTTTTTTCCACAAAAATAATCTTTTTGCCCCCAAATTTTTATTTTTATAAGGGTAACAGGAGAAATAGGACCCCAAAAGCTATTGTGCAATTTGTCCTGAGTACGCTGATATCCCATATGTGGGGGGGAACCACTATTTTGACGCATGGCAGAGATCGGAAGGGAAGGAGCACCGTTTTTAAATGCAGACTTTGATGGAATGGTCTGCGGGTGTCATGTCGCGCTTGGAGAGCCCCTGATGTGCCTAAACAGTAGAAACCCCCCACAAATGACCCCATTTTGCAAACTAGACCCCCAAGGAACTTATCTAGATGTGTGGTCAGCACTTTGAACCCCCAAGGGCTTCACAGAAGATTGACTGACCAAGCACAGCGCTGTAGGTGCGGGGACCGACGGCAAAGGTCCCCGCACCGCTTGCCGTGCCTGTCAGCTGTCTGTGACAGCTGTCGGCACTGATCTACCACTGCGTGTTTACACGCAGTGGTAGATCAAAGGCATGACGTGCACAGTTCGTCCTGGTGCCGGAACTGACACCCGGCCATGACGGACTGTGCACGTCATTGGACATTAAGGGGTTAAAGAGAGTTGTAAATTATTGTTTACCTTGCGCCCCCGGTCATCAGGGAATGAATCACAGCAGGTGGGAATTATAATGTCACTTTTGCGGTGGGGTCTTCAGACCTGGGCATTTTCTTTACCCTCTCTTGCTCCTGAACGTCTTTCGGTGGATGCCTTTTTTGACGCTTTAGGACAGATCTATGATGAACCTGACAGGATCAAGGTGGCAGAGACAAGGATTATGAACCTGACACAGGGGAACCGCACAGCAGAAGACTATTGTATTGTACTAGTTTCGTCAGTGGTCTTCTAAGGTCCTGTGAAATGATGCAGCTCTCAGATGCCAATTCCTCAGGGGTCTTTTGGAGTCTCTAAAGGACGCTGTGGCTCTACATGCTCCACCTGGTTGTTTGGTGGATGCTATGACTCAGTCTATCCGCATGGATCGGAGGATGCGGCAGAGACACGAAGTGTAACAAGAGGTTCCATTTTGTCCAACTGGTTCAGTTCGTTCACCTGAAGTGGAACCTATGGAGGTTGGTGCTGCCAACTCAAGGATTAAGGAGAGGAGACGCCGTCAGGAACTTGGACTTTGGCTCTATTGTGGCCATGCTGGACATTTCTTAAAGGATTGCTTGGCACGACCTGCAGCAAGCAAGCTGTCGGGAAATGCTTAAGTCTGGATGATTGCCGAGGAGGTCACTCAGACTTACAGGTACCCTTTTACTCCTCTGATAAAGTGTTGTTGAATACTGAACTTCTTTTTCAAGATCAGTGTCTGTTCACATTTGCCTTTATTATTTATTTAGCGAATCTGCTGCTAATTTTTATTGATGCAGGACTTGTTCTGAAGTTAGGATTAGGGACAGTTGAGCTAGAAAGCCCTATTCAAATCGTGGGCATTGATAGAACACCGTTGCTCAAAAATCTGGTTCGAATAGTTATGGTGGAGTTCACACTGAAGGTGAGGTCTCTTCGTACAGAAATTATCTCCTGCTATGTTTTGGACAATTTACCTGCTGGAATTGTGTTGGGTATTCCTTGGTTGGGAATGCATAATCCGATTATTAACTGGAATCGGAAAGATATTGTCAAATGGGATGCTTATTGTATTGAAAAATGTCTTAAACCTGTGCATGTTTGCTCCGTTAGTCTGGAGGGTCTTCCAGAATACCTGAAAGACTTTGGAGATGTTTTTTTGGAAAAACAGTCTGAGATAGTACCTCCTCACCGCCCCCATGACTGTGCTATTAATCTCATTCCTGATGCCAAATTACTCAAGGCTCGCTTGTATAACTTGTCAGGCCCCAAGCGGTCAGCCATGAAAGTTTATATTAACGAAAGTATACGGAAAGGTCATATTTGCCATTCCTCATCGCCCGTAGCTGCTGGATTCTGTTTTGTTAAAAAATATGGATGGAGGTCTCCATCCATGCCTCCATTTCTGAGACTTAAACAAGATAACAGATAAAAATTCTTATCCGCTTCCACTTATCACCAATCTATTTAATCAGCTTTCCGGGGCCAAATGGTTTTCCAAACTGGATCTCAAAGGGGCATATAATCTGATACGGATTCATGAGGGTGATGAGTGGAAGACAACATTTTTAACGTTTATCTGAGGGTCTCTTTGAAAATCTCGTCATGCCTTTTGGTCTAACAAATGCACCAGCGGTTTTTCAAAATTTTATGAATTATATTTTTTCTGTTTATATTGTGGTTTATTTGGATAATATTCTAATTTTCTCACCTGACCTGGATTCACATTATAAACATGTCCGTTTGGTTCTGCAAAGGTTGAGAGGAGGATTCCTTGCCTGAGGAGGTGGTGATGGCAAACTCAGTCGAGGCGTTCAAGAGAGGCCTGGATGTCTTCCTGGAGCGTAACAATATTGTATCTTACAGTTATTAGGTTCTTTAGAAGGACTTAAATCTGGTGATTTATTCTGACGGAATATAGGCTGAACTGAATGGACAAATGTCTTTTTTCGGCCTTGCTAACTATGTTACTTTGTTACTATGAAAGATAATTGTTCGCTAAAATTGAAAAATGTACCTTTTCTGTTCAAGGTATATCATTTTTGGGTTTCATTGTGTCAGCCTCCGGGTTTAAGATGGATCCTGGAAAAGTTCAGGCCATCATTGATTGGGTTCAATCCAGCGATCTTAAGGCACTGCAGTGCTTTTAAGGCTAAGTTCACACGTTGCGGAATTGCCGCGGAAATTTCCCGGCAATCCCGCACTTCTCCCGCAGGAAATACGCACGTTTTTTGTGTGCTGATTCCCGCCAGAATAATAGCGTTTTGCAAGCGTAATTAGCTTGCAGAATGCTAGCGTTTTCCTAGCGATCTGTAGCATCGCTTGGAAAACTGATTGACAGGTTGGTCACACGAGTCAAACATAGTGTTTGACAAGTGTGACCAACTTTTTACTATTGATGCCGCCTATGTCGCATCAATAGTAAAAAGATCTAATGTAAAAATAATAAAATAATGATATTCTCACCTTCCGGCGGCCCCCGCAGCCTTCCCGCGGCCCCCGCAGCCTTCCCGCCTTCAGCGACGCTCCCGGCAACTCCGGTCCCAAGGATGCTTTGCGGCAAATCACACCGATGACGTAGCATCTCGCGAGACCGCTATGCCATCTGGGTGATTCTCGCAAAGGACTCTTGGGACCGGAAGTTGCCGGGAGCGTCGCTGAAGGCGGGAAGGCTGCGGGGGCCGCGGGAAGGCTGCGGGGGCCGCCGGAAGGTGAGAATATCATTATTTTTTATTTTAATTATTGTTTTACCAGGGATATGGTACCCAGGGCCTGGAGGAGAGTCTCCTCTCCTCCAGACCCTGGGTACCACCGCACATGAACCGCTTACATTCCGCAAAATTAATGAACATGTTGCTATTTTTTTCCGCAAAGCGTTTTTTTCGCGGAAAAAAACGCAACATGTGGCCAAAACATGCGGAATCAATTAACATGTATAGGATGCTTAATGCTTGCGTTTTTATCGCGTTTTTACCGCGGAAAACCGCGGAAAAACCGCGAAAAAAAACGCAATTATTCCTGATCGTGTGCACTTAGCCTTAGGGTTCACAAATTATAACAGAAAATTTATTAGAGGATTTTCTCAGATTGTCAAGCCTCTTACGGACCTCACTCATAAAGGGGTGGAGTTAAAGGTTTGGTCGCCGGAAGCGGTTGGGGCTTTTGAAAATTTTAAAAAATGTTTTATGTCTGCTCTTGTTTTGGTGTAACCAAACCTCCAGAGGGCGTTCATTGTGGAGGTAGATGCTTCTGAGGTCGGGGTGGGGGCTATATTGTCTCAAGGTCCTGAGATTTTAACTAACCCGCAACTATGTGCTTTCATCTCTAAAAAATTTTCTCCTGCTGAACGAAACTATGATGTGGGTAATCGAGAGTTGCTTACTGTCAAGTTGGCTTTTGAAGAGTTGAAGGCGTTTTTTTATTGGGAGTCGTTCATCCAGTCACCGTGGTGACAGATCACAAGAATCTAGCTTACCGTATATACTTGAGCATAAGCCGACCCTAGTATAAGCCGACCCCTAGTTTTGCCACAAAAATTGGGAAAACTTATTGACTCGAGTATAAGCCTAGGGTGGGAACTGCAGCAGCTACTTGTAAATTTCAAAAATAAAAATAGATGCCAATAAAAACAAAATTCATTGAGACATCAATAGGTTAAATGTTTTTGAATATCTATATTTAATCAGGAGCCCCATATAATGCTCCATACAGTTCATGATGGCCCCATAAGATGCTCCACACAAAATACGCCCATATAATGCTGCACAAAGGTTAATAATGGCCCATAAGATACTCCATAGATTATGCCCCATATGCTGCTCCATAAAGGTTATGGCCCCATAAGATGCTCCATATAATGGGCCCCATATGCTGCTCCATAAAGGTTATGGCCACATAAGATGCTCCATAGAATTGGCCCCATATGCTGCTCCATAAAGGTTATGGCCCCATAAGATGATCCATAGAATGGGCCCTATATGCTGCTCCATAAAGGTTATGGCCCCTTAAGATGCCCCATAGAATAGGCCCCATATGTTGCTCCATAAAGGTTATGGCCCCATAAGATGCCTCACAGAATAGGCACCATATGCTGCTGCGAATAAAAAAAAAAGACATACTCACCTCTCGTCGCTGGGGGCCAGGTGCCGGTGTCCTGAGCAGGTGGGGACACCGGTGTGCTATGGGGGCCAGGTGCCGGTGTCACCGCTGGGTCAGGCCCCCTGCACCTGCGATATTCACCTGTCCCAGTTCCACCGCTGAGCGCCGCTGTGTCTTCTGGGTCCTCTGGCTGTGAATGTTCAGGCAGAAGGCACGAACTAACCACGTCATCGCGCCCTCTGACCTGAACGTCACAGCTAGAGGACGCGAGGACAGAGCGGTGCTCAGCGGTGGAATGGGGTGAATATAGCATGGCTCCCCACGTCCTCCCCATCATACTCACCACCTCCTGGCACGTCTTTGCAGCCCCTGCTTCTCCCATTGTCTCTGGCGCCGCAGCTCTTCCTTCCATCAGCAGTCACGTGGTACCGCTCATTAAAGTCATGAATATGTGGGGGTGAGTATATGTGACAGCCGTGCTCCCCCCTGCCGACCCCCTGGTATATGACTCGAGTATGAGCCGAGAGAGGCACTTTCAGCCCTAAAAAATGGGCTGAAAATCTCGGCTTATACTCGAGTATATACGGTATATTGAATCTGCCAAGCAGTTGACACATAGACAAGCCCGACGGTCTTTATTTTTTTCACGATTTAATTTTTTAATTACGTTCAGACCAGGGTCTAAGAACGTGAAGGCGGATGCCATGTCTCGTAGTTTTGATTCTCTGTCTCTTCCAGAACCTCCTTCCTCCATTCCTCCTCAGGGTGTTGTGGCCATGGTTTCCTCTGAGCTGGAAGCTGAAGTTCGTACTGCTCAGT
This sequence comes from Oophaga sylvatica, assembly GCA_033576555.1. NCBI lineage: Eukaryota > Metazoa > Chordata > Amphibia > Anura > Dendrobatidae > Oophaga > Oophaga sylvatica. The sequence goes on along the minus strand of JARQOD010000001.1, from coordinate 586,018,817 downwards.
CCTTGGCTCCTTCCAATACCCCTGAATGAAAACTGTTTGTCCCTGTGTATCTCAGATCATGCCTTCTGCAGGAATTGCATGATTCTGTGTTGAGTGGTCATCCTGGGGTCACTGCCACCCAGAAGGCAGTTGCTAGACTCTTTTGGTGGTCCGCTATGCATAAGGATATTAGAGATTTTGTGTCTGCTTGTGAAACTTGTGCACGCGCCAAAGTACAGCATTGCCGGCCGGGGAATGGCTCCTTTGATAATTCCGGAAAGACCATGGACTCATTTGTCCATGGATTTCATTTCAGATTTACTGCGGTCTGGGGTGATGACTACTATTTGGGTGGTAGTCAATCACTTCGGCAAACAAGCTCACTTCATCCCATTATCTGGATTACCCAATGCTGAAACTCTCTCCAAACTGCTTACTATTCATGTGATACGATTGCATGGGATTCCTCTAAATATTATATCGGATAGGCGTGTACAATTTGTCTCTAGATTTTGGATGGCTATCTGCAGAAAACTGGGGATTGATTTGTCCTTTCCCTCTGCTTATCACCCTGAGACTAATGGTCAGACAGAGAGGACAAATCAGTCTTTAGAGCAAATTTTAAGGTGTTTTGTTGCCGATCAGCAGGAGAATTGGTCATCATTTCTCCCTCTGGTTGAGTTTGCCTTTAACAGTTGGGTTAATCAGTCCACAGGGACTTCACCGTTTTTCTGTAATTACAGGTTTCATCCTCATCTTGGTGAGTTCTTCAGGATGAGTTCTGGGTGTCCTGGGGTGGATGTCACCATTCAAGAGCTGGGGGATGTCTGGAGGAAGGTTGAAAAGAACATTGGGGTGACTCAGCATTGGCAGAAGCGGAAGGCCGATAGGAGGCGCTCGTCAGGGCTGCCTTCAAAGTGAGAGATAGGGTATGGCTATCCTATAGGAATATTAAATTGAAGGTGCCCTCACTGAAGTTGGGTCCTAGATTTATTGGTCCATATGAAATTCTGGAGGTGGTCAATCCAGTTGCCTTCCAATTAAAGCTCCCTCTGTCTCTCCGTATTCCTAATGTGTTCCACAAGTCGTTGTTGAAGGATTTATTCCCCTGTTCTGTCTTCTTTGCCCCCACCTCCTCTGGTGTTTATTGAGGGAAAATTGGAATATGAGGTACAAAGAATCATTGATTCCTGATCCAGCTTGATTTGATTCTCTCCCGGACTTATACCCTTTGCTTTACCTGACTTCTCTTGTGCCTACTCCCTGTAAACTGTCTTGTCTTTCTGGCTTTCCTGACCTTGGCTCACGAATTGGATTTCTTCTTTGACTTCCCTTTGTAGTCCATTTCCTGGACCCGACCTCGGATTGTTTTGTTGTCATATGCAACAGATCAGAACTTCTATATTATAAGTAAAAGGAGGACTTTATGCTGACCTGACAGTAGATGGCGATGTTGTGTAACGTTTCCTTCTTTAATGTATTGTATAAGAATTAGTCTCTCTTCTGTTTTAGTTTCACTTTCGTTTTGTTCCTGTGTTTGCTGATGCAATGCTGTAATGTCTGTGCATTATTCCTTCACCGCATGTTCAGAGAAGTAAACGCTTGTTATCCCATGCAACTTGCTCTGTGAAGTTTCCTCTGCAAAGGTGTGGATTCAGAAGCTGTGCAACAGGTTATGGGCCCAGACACCCAGACACCCAGACCCAGGCACCCAGATACAGCGTACCCAGATACAGAGAATCCAGACACCACAGATCCCAGGACACCCAAGAATACCAGATACCCAGGACATTGGAACTCTCAGAAAGACCCTGGTGAATGCAGAAGAATTCTTCAGTGCAAGTCTCTCCAAACAAGTAAGATAAGTTAAAAATGATGAATAGCACAGAGCTAAAACTCACAGTAGCTAAACTGAATGATGAGAACTATCAGCTATGGAAGTTCAAAGTAGAGATGTTATTGTCTAAAGATGATATATGGGAAGTAATCACTACAGATAGACCTGATGAAGATAATCAGACATGGATAGAAAAAATAGACAAGCGAGAGCTACCATCAGCTTATTAGTGGATGATGCTCAATTAATACATATAAGAAATGAAGAAACAGCGAAAGGAATGTGGGAACAATTAAGAAAGCTATATGAGAGACCTAGCTTAAATCACAAGTTATTTCTACTAAGAAAGCTTTACAATATGAGACTAAATGCAGACAGTGACATGCAGAAGCATATATTCTCAATAATGGAAATGCTATTAAAGCTACAGAACTTAAAAAACCCTATAATAAAGAGACAAGAGAATGCTTCAGATGTAAGAAAAAAGGTCATTTAAAGAAAGACTGTACTATATGGAAAGCAGAACAGAAATTACACTATAAAGATAATATACAGAAGGTGAAAAACACAATTTCTGATTCATGTGAAAATAATTGGAATGGCACATTTAAAGTAACTGATAAGAAATCATCACTTGGTTGGTTTATTGATTCAGGAGCAACGAGTCATATGACAAGTGACAAGAATTTCTTTACTGATCTTGATTTAAATAAGAAAGAAGCCATTTATCTTGCAGATGGAAGCAAAATAGCCGCAGAAGGTATGGGACAAGGTATGCTAAATTGTTCAAACAAGTTCGGACAAGATTCAAAGATACTTGTACAGGATGTGTTGTATGTTCCAAAATTGGAAGGCGGATTATTATCTGTGAAACGTTTAACAGCAAAAGGACTTACAGTAAAATTCAATGATAATGGAGGTGAATTTACAGGTCACAGAATAGAAGACTACTTAAGACAAAATGGAATAGAACATCAGAAAACTGTTCCATACACACCTGAACAAAATGGAGTAGCAGAAAGGAAAAACAGAACTCTAACAGAAATGATGAGATGTATGCTGACAGATTCTAAACTACCAGAGAAATATTGGGGTGAGGCAGCAATGACAGCTACATATCTACAGAACCGACTTTTTCCAGAAAACTGAAGAAAACTCCATATGAACTGTGGCAAGGTATGAAATCATTTAAAAGTTTTTGGATGTAAAGTTTTTATATTCCTTCCAACAGAAAAACGTTCCAAACTTCAAAACAGATCCATGGAAGGAATATTCGTTGGATATAGTGAAAACTGCAAAGGATATAGAATCCTAGATCCCAAAACAGACAGAGTTACAGTGAGTAACAGTGTGACATTCATTGAAGATTTAAATGAAGACATTATGATTTCAGTTGAAACAAAAAATGAGAAAAACAATAGTGACATAACTGAAGAAATATCTGATGAAAAGGAAGTAGAAATGAATGAAGAACAAAATACTGGAAGTGAAGAATCACAACTACAAACAGACACAGAACCAAGACGCTCAACAAGAGAGAACAAAGGAAAACCACCAAAACGCCTCTCATACAAGGCAAGTACAAGTAAAATGTATGAATCTATCTCTTGCGAAGACATAGCTCGACTTCCAGAAGAAGACTATGATGAAACATTTGCTCCAGTTGTAAACACACTACAATAAGAACTTTACTTACAGTTGCAGCAATGGAAAAGATGGAACTAAGACATCTGGATGTAAAGACAGCTTTTTTGAATGGAGAATTAACAGAAGACATTTACATGGAACAACCTCCAGGATTCAAAGATGAAAGAAATCCAAACAAAGTTAGCAAACTATAGAAAAGCATATATGGTTTAAAACAAGCAGCTAAAGCGTGGAATGACAAAATCACGGAAGTACTAACAAATGAAAAATTTCAAAGAAGCAAAGCTGATCCATGCTTGTACACAAAAAGGCTGAGTAATAGATGGATTTATGTACTCATATATGTAGACGACATTTTGATTTGTTTTAAACAAGAAAGGGATAAAGAAAACGTTCTAAAAATCCTGAAACAAAATTTTGAAATCAAAGACTTGGGAAATGTGAAACAGTACCTAGGAATACAGATAGAAAGACAAGAAGTACTGTGGTTAAGACAATTGTTGACAGAATTAGGACAATCACACTTGGAACCAACAAAACTCAAAGAGGACCAAGGAGTCTTGAAGTTGGAGTATTGCCCTACTGAAGAAATGACAGCGGACATTTTCATGAAGGCGTTGAATGCTGATAAACATCAGAGACTAATAAAAAAAACTTGGGGATGATTGAATAAGTCCTTACTGTTGAGAAAGGGTGTTGTCATATGCAACAGATCAGAACTTCTATATTATAAGTAAAAGGAGGACTTTATGCTGACCTGACAGTAGATGGTGATGTTGTGTAACGTTTCCTTCTTTAATGTATTGTATAAGAATTAGTCTCTCTACTGTTTTAGTTTCACTTTCGTTTTGTTCCTGTTTGCTGATGCAATGCTGTAATGTCTGTGCATTATTCCTTCACCTCATGTTCAGAGAAGTAAACGCTTGTTATCCCATGCAACTTGCTCTGTGAAGTTTCCTCTGCAAAGGTGTGGATTCAGAAGCTGTGCAACATGTTTGACCTCCAGTTACTTATTCTGTAAGTAGTATATATTTTTACTATCTTATTGTAGCCTTGCTCACCACTTCTGGGACTAATATTTACTACAGTGACTCGCGTCACAGAAAGTCATGACACCAGCTGAAATCTATCAGTAATTAGAAAGCAATCCTGCCACTTAGTGAAAAATAATATCAGCTGGTTCAACCGATGGCTTATAAAAAGGTGTCTCATTACCAAGATGCCACACAAGAAACATCTCGTGATGGGTCAAACCATTGAGTTGTCTCAAGATACATACTGATGGCATTGATGTTTCAAAGGAAACAATAATGCACTCAACCTCCATTGCCTGTATGCACTCTCACCGTGCAAAACTCCATTGCTGAGAAAAAGCATGTTCAAGCGCTTTTAAAGTTTTCTCAACAACATTTAGACAAACGTGTAATAAACTGGAATGATATAGTCTAGTCAGATGAGACCAAAATGTAACTATTTGGATGCCACATCAACTTGTTTGGAGGCCAAAAGGCACTGCATTTCACCCCCAAAACACCATACCAACAGTTAAGTGATGAGGTGGGAATAACATGGTGTGGGGCTATTTTTCTGCATACGGCACTGGCAAACTTTACTTGGTTGAAGGGACAAATGTGCTGAGCCATTCTTGATAAAAATCTACTGCCATCTACTAATGTGATGAAGATGAAACAATGCATTTCAGCAAGACAATGATCCCAAACATAAAGCAAAGGAAACTCTCAATTGGTTCCAGAGAAAGAAAATAAAGCTCTAGAATGGCCCAATCACCTGACCTGAATCCAATAGAAAATTTATGTATGGAACTAAAGCTCAGAGTTCATAGAAGGAGCCCACAGGACCTTCAGGATTTGAAAAGTGTGTGAAAGAGTGGAAGGTCCCTGGAGGGGATAATGGAAGGGGCCACATGGGTTTGTGGCACCTTATGGTTTAGGATCCCTAGTTAATAAATCAATAATTGTCACAGTTTTCTATCCCATTAGGTGTAATATTTGTGAGGTAATTCTACTGGTGACTCAGGGGGCTCGGCCCTTGCCTTAGTAACAGTTGCTCGTGATCCTTGATTGGCTAAGTCATCTGACTAGACCTTGGTGCTGATTGGATGCTATTCTCACAGGAAAGTGGACTAGTTATACGCCATCAGGGATTTGGATCACCTCAGCAGCTGTTTAACATCTCGAAGCGTCACACCATGGATGCACTCCTGGAGCAGTTTAGGGATCGTGTGGCCTCTGATGGTGTCTTGGACTGGCTGAGGACCTGCCTTGCTACCCCTCCTGCCCAGGACCCTCCAGCTGCTGCCCCTGTTACCAGTGCTTCCCTGTCGGATGCTGTGATGGCTGTCAAATCGGGACAGCCTGAGTTCCTGGCGACCCGGGGGAGGAGGAAGAGGAGGTTGTGCGATGTTTATTCACCGTCGGTGTCCCCAGGTTGGAAGGAGAGAGGCCATAAGAAGAAGGAGCGTCCAGTAGCAGCCGGTAGCGCAGGCCGTTTACCCAGCACCGTGACATCGTGAGAAGGCCGCCCCCACTATCGTGGGAACACAACCGGGATCTCGGGCGTATCAGAGGGCAGGTCAGGCCTGAAGACTTGGCCCCGCTGCAGGAGCATGCGGGCTGGAGAGCGGATACATCAGCAGGCCCTCCCAGCGGTGCTGCAGTCGGTGAGACCCGCACAGCCAGGAGCGCGGGTGAGGAGAACACACAACTCTGGAATCAGCATGCAACTGATGACCCCCCCGCTCTGGTCCCTTGGTGGCACAGGCCTGTCTGTCACCAGAGGTCATGACTGAGGAGGTGGGAGCAGTACAACAGCAAAGGGGTTCGGATGACCAATGGTCCACAGATGAGAGCCAGCCCCACAGACAACAGGAAACGGGACATGGTGAGATGCATCCTATGGTAGTTAGGGATGATGGGGAGGTGGAAGAGAGGCTTTACTCATTGATTCAGAGAGCTGTTAAAGAAGCCCTGGTTGGCAAGCAGTTAGAGAGTGGGTTGCATAGCCTTGTGGCGGGTCCCATAGGCCCCCTAATATTGCTGCTTCTCTATTAAAAGAGGCTATGACGTGCCATGTCTCCCCCCTCGGTTTTCATTTAGCGGAGGAGATTAAAGGAGAGGATTTAGCACCTGGAATATGTGGATATTTTCTCCTTTCTGCCTGCCTCTAAAGCTCCAAATTCTGCTTTATCTGAGAAGAAAGAGGATAAAGCAGATCTGGATTCGGATAAACGCCGTAATCCTAGGTAATTTCTGTCATGGTTACAAGCGTTTTCAATCTATTCAACGGTGCTTAGGGAGAAGGAACCAGGTCTGTGTACAGGCCTGTTCCAGCATGTAGACATATAATCCTAGAGGCTTACAGACACTTTGGCAGCTCCACTTGACTAACTTATGACGAGTGCTTCCATCAGAAGTTGGCTGTACACCACAATATAGTTTGGGGAGTCAATGATGTGGGGCTCTGGATTAGTCTCATGATCCCTCAGCATCAGTCCTTTCAGAGGTCGAACAACATGCAGGCTGCGAGAAAAGGAGTATGTTTCTCCTTTAATGACGCAGGCTGCAAATGGCCGAACACATGTCGCTTCAGACATGAGTGTTTTTTTTGTGGGGGCTCCCATTTCTACGCCAGGTGCTTCAAGAAATTGGGTTTTAGCCAGCAATCCGGGTCACCCAGGGATACTAACAGCATAGGATCAGACTCCGGTGAGTCTAACCGCAATGCGACTGTTGCTAGACCTATTGCCAGACTGGGCGAAAGCTCGGTTAATAATTGGGGGGTTTTCAAACCGTTTTTTTTTTGTTCCGGAGTTTTTAAGAAATAGTTGCAGGTGTTTTGATAACCTTTGTTTGTTTTTTTTCGCATGTGGCCTCGGTTGAGGAGTATATTTTTAAGGAATTATTGCTGGGCTGTGTAGCTGGCCTGTTTTCGGAACCTACATTTCAGAAGTTCATGGTATCCCAACTGGGGTTGGTGCCCAAGAAGGACCCTGGAGCGTTTCGGGTGATACATCACCTATCGTATCCTCTGGGCAGCTCCTTCAATGACAAGGTCGCGGATTTTACAGTCACGGTGACTTATACTTCTTTTGATGCTGCAATTTCATCTTTTGATGCTGCCGGTTGTCTGTTGGCTAAGGCGGATATCAAATCAGCATTCCGGCTTTTGCCTGTTTGCTCTAATGGCTTCAACTCATTGGGTTTTTGTTTTTGTTACTAGTTCTTCTTCAAAAAATGCCTACCGATGGGCTTCAGCTTGTCATGCTTCTATTTCAAATAGTTTTCTTCATTTTTACAATGGGCAACAGTACATACCACGAAGGGGGTCTTATCCATTATTTGGATGATTTTTTGGTTTTCGCCCCCCAAAATCGAGCGACTGTAATACCTTATTGGGAACTTTTTATCAGCTGATGTCTTCTTTTGGTGTTCCGCTGGGCTGGCGGAAGAAAAAACGGTAGCGCCGGTGGAATGTTTAGAGTTTCTGTGCATCGCTATCAACTAGGCTCACGTGGAGCTTAGATTGCCACAGGATAAAGTTGTTACCCTCCATGCAGCGATTATGGAGGTTCTCCAGAAGGAGAAGATTACGCTGAAACAGGTGCAATCCTTGTTGGGGAAGTTGAACTTTGCACTGAAGATCATGACCATGGCAAGAGCGTTTTATGGCTGATTGTACGATTGTACTAAAGGGTTGTCTTCAACCTTTGCACATATTCGGATTTCAAAAGCGCTTCGATCCGATCTGGAAGTATGGTTGCAATTTTTGGAGTCTTTCAATGGATGGTGTTACATTCAGACGCCATTTATGGAAATGCCATTTATGGAAGCACCAGCTTTGGGTTTATCTACCTACTTGGTTTGGGATTCAGGTTTCATGGGTTCTAGAACAGTAGTCTTTGGGCATTTCCTTCACGAGGAACCGGATGTTTTTGAAAAATTTTTCCATTTTGGTTGCAGTTTTCGCGTGGGGTCCGCGGTTATCGAATCGGCGGATTTAACTTCATTCTGACTGCAGAGGCGTTCTGCTGGCCATCAATATGCTGGCCTCGCCTTGTGCTCGTCTTTCTAGACTTCTTAGAAAATTGGTTTTGGTTTGTTTACAATGGAATTTGTGGTTGCAAGCTAGTTTGGTGGATGCTACGTGCAATGGAGTAGATGGATACTTGTTTGTTCAAAATTAGTCTTCACTTCTACAGGAAAGGCCAGACATCGATCGGGAAGGGCTTCCATGTCCGCAGAAAATGTTGGAGCTACTGCGAACATGATGGTGGATTATATTCGGAAGTTGGTTTCACCTTTGACTTGGGCAGCATACACTGCTGTGTGGCATGAATGGTGGGTTTTTTGTGGCTCACATAATGTGGAGCCTGTCGTTGTTGATTCGACTTTGACCTTATGGTATCTTCAAGGTCTTGTGACTAAGAATACAGTCATTCTCGTATTCACAAATCTTTATCTGGTATATCCTTTTTCCTAAAATTACATGGGAGAGTTTCATTACTGTCGCTATTTCCCATTAAGCAAGTTATGAAAGGTTTTCAAAAACAGCACTTTCGTCCTGATGGGAGGAGGCCTATTTCACCTCATATTTTTTTGGACTTGATGAATGAATAGAAATAGTTTGTTTTGATAAATTTGAGTGATTCCTCTTTAAAGTGTGTTTTTGTTTGGCTTTCTTTGAGGCATTTAGAGTGAGCAAATTAGTTAGCCGGAGCGCCCATTGATGTTCGGGTATTTCCGTTCAGGATGTTCAACTCCACACCTCGGATATTTGTTTGTTCCTTCGGGCATCAAAAACGGATCAGAAGGACAGAGGGACTTTAATCCGGATCAAGGCGATCCCCAGTTCCTTGATTTGTCCGCATTTTGGCACATTAGCTCCGTATATGTCCGGCGGGTGTTGGTCTGCTTTTTGTACATGAAAATTTTTCGGCAGTGACCATTTATCAATTTAATATTGTCCTTTGTCAATGCTTGGATAAACTGGGCCTTTCTAGCTTCTGTTTTTCATCTCATTCCATTAGAATAGGGGCCGTCACGAGGGGATCATCAGGAAAAGTGGGCATTAGAACTCACGTAGGGTTAATTTGTATGTCTGTCTGGAATTTTTTCTTTAATCTGTTCTGCTAATTTTCCAGGTCCTCTGTCTGTTTGGATCATTGGATATTCTTTCGTCCACTGGGCACGGAAGAGGGCAGTTGCCAGAGTTTACACAGAGAACCTTTCTTTAGACCCTGACAGAGTTAGGATATGGTGGTTCGGGGAGCGAGGTATGCATTGGGAATCATTATGTTTCACAGTCTTTCAGCTGCTTTCCGTTTTCCCCCTCCGGATTTGCTCGTGTTACATTTGGCCGGCAATGACCTCGGGAGAAACCGTTCAGTGGACCTTATTTGGCAAATGCAACATGATTGCTCCCTGGCTGGCTTGGAACATGGTCAATTTGCTTCATAGAGGCTATTCGCAGGTGCCTCAATCGAACCATGTAGTATTTTCTTCCAATCCTAGGGGGTTTCATGGTTTGCCATAGGGAATTAGAGCGTTTCTTGCCGGGTTTGTATAGAGAGGATAGAATCCATTTATCGCCGGTTGGGTTGGATATTTTCAATGTTAGTTTAGGTGCCGCGGTGGAGAGATGGCTGTGAGGTCTTGGGGGCCTCTCTAGCGAGAGCCCGTTTGGGATGAATTAACCCATGTTTTTGGGTGTTTTTTGGAAGCATTTTGTTTAGTCAAGTCTTCGACTAAACTGATTGAGTTGTTTAAGGTGTTTAATTTAATAAAGAGTATTTTAATGATATATAGGTAACCCTCAATAAAGCTTTATGGCCATCTGACACCAAAGCATTGTCTGTAGTCTTTATTTCGGCTGATTAGAGTTAAGTTCTAAAATGGGGTCTACAATCCCATAGGACAAAATTCCACCTGAGCAATGCATGCAACTAGTTTTATTAAATAAGAAACAAATCATTAAGAATGTCAATAATTTTCAGTACATCGGGAAATCCCAGTATTTATTGAGGCTTCCCTTTGACTTGTTCTCCCTACAAATACTATAAGGGGTGATTCTTCATGAAGCGCCATAGTGAGATGTGTCAACGCTCAGTCACAGACCATCTGTATGAGTAAGCTGCTCCTGATGCTGGGCTCCTATGGTGACTTGACACCATATAGGAGGAGCATAGGCGTAGCAGTGGTGCAGTGAGAGCTTCCAGCTTCCAGAGAGCAGATGCATGGCTTGTGTGACAGCAGCAGCAGAGGGATGGGAGGCAGACAAGCACCGCTCTAGTCACTGTGAGCCAGACAAGTGAGGGAGACACTCCACAGAGTAAAAGCTTCACAGACAAGCTCCTAAGTGAACCTTTTACTGGAACCTAAGGATGGCAGAGGCAGAGCTGCACAGGGAGCGCCTACAAGCCATAGCAGTAATCGGTTTCTTGTATGTGGTGAGTTCCTCACAGGACTGAAAAATATTAGATGAGAGTCTCAGTGGTGAACTTTGGCTATCTCTGGCTAACACGTACAGATACAATCTTCTAATCACAGATGAGCATTCCTACATAGTAACGGTTGCTGAATGGAGGCAGCACAGTGTCTCATGCTGTCTGCAGTACCTCATCTGTACTGATAACTGGGCTGCTGCTCCAACCTATAGAACGTGACTGGAAATACTGCTGTATCTGTCGTCAGCTTCTGCAGAACATCTTGACGCTTCAATATGAAAGCCCAACATTCCTAAAATTCAGAAGTTTATTTTTAGGGGGGGGCAAATTCTAAATAGCATATATGCAATAACGTGTCTCCTACTCAGTGGGCATTGATTAGTCAAAGGTGCCAAGAAGGCACATAGTTTCACCGTATTACACCCAATGCCCTATGGTATCATGCCAAGCGACACTTCTGAACTTATTTTTGTCCCTATCCTTTGCCAGTCTAACCTTTTAAATCCATTTATTGGGCGCCCACATTAAAGTAAATGGTTAGTCCATATTGTAGGTGCACCTAAGTTAAAGAGGTTTGTCTGGTAAATGTGCTCCTTAACATAGAAAACAGTAGATTCCCATCCTTGGTCGACTCTAATGTAGGGTGCTGCCTGCACACCAAATATTAGGAAATTCTGAAGACTCACCAAGACTCTGTGAGAAATGTATCAAAATTTGGGTTTGTTGTTTTCAGCAATGACAACATTTTGCCATTGTAGATGCTTGGTCGAACAAGACTGGTTTTGTAATTGGCAAGTCTTCTCTGTTGGCAGTGGCCCCAGATGAATAGTTGTTATGTCTAGCAAATTGAAATCAGTTGGCCTAATGCACAGATGGATTGTCCAGAACGGAAGCCACTGCTATCCCTCTGGACAATAGAAGGGTGTCCAAACTGTGTACCCTGTCTATTGGGTCATGTTTAGATTTTCATCGGAGGCACCCTTAGTAGACTTGAGGGTCTCACAAACATTAAACTTAAGGTCCCGAAAACATCAATATCAGTGAGATCTGATGACAGTCTAATGTCTAAGGAGGCCTACTGACTCTCCACCGATAGATGTCCAACAGCCGGGTACGAACTGGGGCTGAAGTTCAGCCCTGGCATTTGAAATCACACAGGCCCATCTTGTCCCCATCCCTAAGCACCAGGTGGGATATATTTAAACTTATATTAACCTGGATGGAGGAAAGCAAGATTTACTACAAGACCAATATTTCTAATGACACACGTGGCCTGCTGGGGTAAGTGACTTTGTGCTCCATCACAACTCTTAACAGTATGGGTATCTTGAGAACACCGATTCTGATAACAAGGAAGCAGACAAGGCAGACAGGCCCTTCTGGCATTTGCCAGAATTGCCAGATGGCCAGTCTGGCCCTGCCATCAGCCGAACCTTTTGTTCAACACTGAGATAAGAGAAGTTGGTTGAGTGTTCCTGTGTATGAGATAGATGGGGCAGATGGCTGTCGGCTCATCGAGAGTTATTTATTAAGTATAGGTGTCTTAAAGAGATAGGTTTTGTTGTATTTGGTAGTAAAAATAGTAAATCATGTAACTAATACATTGTAAAGGAAGCAGACACCATGGTGAAACCTTCATGGACCTCATTAGTGGAGTCCATAGGCTGCAGTTGGTCTATTATTTGATGAATCCAGCACTGTGTGGTGGTTCCATTTATACGTGATATGTAAACAGAGCCTTACACCCAAAACTTTATAGAATATGTGGTTGATGTTATGAGAACCGAACAACCTTTCCAAATGATATGTTGCCTTTACGATGCTCTGATTACAGTGTTGAAATTAAATTTCAATCAGGCCTTTAGAATCATGACATGCATTGTTTTGAATATGTTTTTGCACATTTTAGTGTCATATTGTCTTTTTGCACATGCTTTTAATGGAATTACATGGTTTCCGTGTTTCGTTGTGCATATTTGGAGGATTTGTGCATATCGTCTTACTTTGTGTCTTGAAATCAAGTAATAGCATGAATAATGCAGGCCAAAAAAGTGCAAACAAAAAGCCACACAATTACTGTCTTGTAGAAACGTGATACGTCAGAAAATGCTGACAGAATGGGCCATTGTTGTTTCTGTCAGAGCTGTGCCATGACAATCATCTGAGACATGTGCTCAGACTTCAACCATTGCTGCCCTAAGGAACTTTTCTGGCATCTGAACAACTTCTTTTTCTCTAAGAATCTGTGTAAAAGCATTTATATTATATTTGACAAAGTTTTGATGTGTGTACATAGGGAAAGTAAAAAAACAATGTAATTTTCAACTGTAATAATATATATTAGGAAATGTATCAGCCTTCTAAATTCATAATTGTTTGTCGCTGCCATGTGAACCCTCTTTCATTAGAAGATTTTAAAAATGTGGTGTGAGCACAAGGAGTTATTTGGAAAGATTTCATAACGCATTTATGCCATTGTTTGGCACTATACTGGCCCAAATGAAACTGATTCAGACACCATGTCTTCTACTGTCATGGCTTCTATTCTTAAACGAGCCATAATATCTAGGATGGGTAATTTGGTGTACTCATCCTGCCAGATCCCATTGACTTTCAATAGAGAGCTAATTTGTCAGGTGATTTGGACACTTATGCCAACATGAATATCACTGTTATTGTCAGTTTATCACCCCGTGTTCACAGGGAATGTGGTGGAATAACTTGGAGGGGTGTTCCCATCTCCAAGATCCTATCCCAATATGTAGTAGCTATAGTAATAATATTAGAAAATAGCTCCAATTAGAAATGTAATATAGTTCTTCTGATAAACTATGTTGCTTATCCCTTGTGCAGGGCATTGCAGTAGCTTAAGTATCCATGGCATTGACATCTACTACATATTGGGATATGATCTTGGAGATGGGCATACCCCTTTAATGTTTGTATGGGTGTAAAACTATCCCTCATAAATGTATGGGGGTGAAATTATTACCAATCGTTCTGTTCCCATCAGTGTTCATCGCTTTTTCTAAACAGGTCAGTAAACGAGCACCACTTGACTTGTACACCATCCATTGGCACTCTGAGATCAGCCCATCTGAATGTACCATTAGTAAAATTCACCAACGTCACCCAATGGGAGATTTATTTTATGAATGTGTTTGGCCTTTGGAAAAAGCTGCGTACCCTTCTATGGTTATAGGCGTCCTATCACATTTAAGAAGCTTCCAACATTCACTTGTGTCTTTATGTCTTCAGTAGATACATATGAAGGATATTTATGTGTAAGCATCATGTAGAAAGCATGTTACCTGTATTTGTAGGCGTCCTTGCAGATCAGGCTCTGGCATAGGGATTATATTCAATAAAGAAAGTATATTGATGCGTTCTTATTCTCAAAATGATTTGTTACTTCTTTATGATTAATCTGGTTCTTTCGATAGGTTCCAACCCAGCAGCATAATAGGTGTAGATGCAGATTTTATTTCACCCACGCCTTATAATTTCTATAGAGCTCCACTGACACAGTGGGGGACAGTGCAGAGGAGAAAACAATGGTGTTGCTATGGCAACAAATCAGATGCTTGATTACTTTTTCTAACCCTTATTAAGACAGTTGGACTCTGGTTGGTTTCCATGGACAACGCTTGTCTTCTTATATGGACTTAACCCCCCTCCCAATATCTCCAACATCATGTGTATACAAAGCAATCACTATACCTGTAATTCCAAAAACATTGGCATTTACAGGCCAAATGTTTCGTAAAAAATCCTGTTTTAAATCCTCAACTAGATGATAGGCTACTTTACAAATTGTAAATGTTAAACTGAAACGAAGCGAAAGATCAAACTCATGAATTATTTATGATGGTTTAAATGGATTATCAAGTACTAGGACAACCTCTTCTCTATCTGAATGTTTGGCACTGCGAAAATAAAAAAACTTATACTCCCCTCCCATGTCTGCGCCGTTCCAGTGGTATCGGTACTCGCATTACCGGGCTCTGCGGTACTTGTTACGTCACGTCAGCCCAGCGCCCAATTAGTGCTGACGTCACTGTCCCGGCCTTTGGGCATATACGTAATCAATAGGAAGTGACAGCTGCGACTAGCCGCTGACTTGCCCTTGAATACGTATACGTCCGGAGGCAGGGTCAGTGACGTCAGCTCTGTTTGGGCGCTGGGCTGACGTGACGTAACAACCACACATGAGCCCCAGGAAGGCGAGTGCTGACACCGCTGGAATGGCATCTTCATTTTCATGGGGTAATTTCCCTAGTAGTAGACAAGCCCTTTAAAACTGAAGATTTAATATTAAATTCTACACTCAGTTTGCATTCCCTTTAGTACTTAATTGGCCATACATGCGTGTCTTCCAGTGAGTGGTTTCATTTTAACCCCTTAACGACCGCTGATACACCTTTTAAAGGCGCTGAGAAATAAGGGTATAGTGCCCTCCAGCGTCGGTAAATCTCCAGCGTCTGGGGAACATGATCAGGGCCAGTTTTTACGGTTCCCTGTCATGTGATCACTGTTATTTACCGAATAACGGCGATCAGAAAAAAAAGTCAGATTTACAATTCAATTCTCTTTCCTCTGATATGATCTAACATATCAGAGAAGAGAGAAATGGGGTCCCTCAAACCCTCCGTACTTCCGCCATCCCCGGGCCCTCCTGCTCCGTCCCCCAGTCCTCTTCATCATCTTCCTGGAAGAAAATGACGGGTGCATATTGGTTCCTTTTGATCACTGTCATAGACCCTATCACAGTGATAAAAAAAATAGTAAATCAAACCTCCCTTTGTTACACCCTTAGTTAGATCAAAATAATAAATACATTTTTTTTATTTTTTTCTATTCTTTGCAGTTAGAGTTAGGATTGGGTTTAGGGTAGGGGTTAGGGCTGTAGTTAGGGTTGTGCTAGGGTTAGGGTTGTGTTAGGGTGGTGTTAGGGTTAGGGTTGTGCTGTGGTTAGGGTTGGGTTTAGGGTTGTGTTAGGATTGGGGTTCTGTTAGGGTTGAGATTAGGGTTGAGTTTAGGGTTGTGTGGGGTTAGGATTGTGTTAGGGTTAGGGTTGTGTTAGGGTTTGGGTTGGTGTTAGGGTTGGAGTTAGGGCTATGTCAGGATTGGAGTTAGAATTGGGGTTTTTTCAAAAGTAAATGCTTGCTACTCGAATTTGCATCCATTGTCTCTGATATGCACCGAGTATTGCTGATCCCAGCATGTTTTTTTGGGTGTCTAACAGCCACAAAACATGCGGGGCAGGAACTCGAGCATGTCGCTCAAGCACACGCGATATTTGATGCATACCCGAGCGCCCGATGCAAACTGGAGTAGCGAGCACTTGTGCTCAACAATAATGACGACATATTCAATATGACGACCTTATGTTATCAAATTCTGTGACGTATCTGTAGGTTCAAAATGCTTACAATACCTCTGGAAAAAATCTTGAGGGGTGTGGTTTCCAAAATGGGGTCACTTGTGGTGGTTTCCACCGTTTAGGCACATCAGTGGGTCTCTAAAGGCGGCATGTTGCCCGCCATCGATTCTAGCCAATTTTGAGTTCAAAAAGTCAAACTGTGCTCCCTCTCTTCTGAGCCCTGCAATGCACCCAAACAGTGGATTTCCCCCACATATGGGGTATCGGTGTACTCAGGAGAAATTGCACAACAAATTTTGTTGGGTCTATAGTAAATTTTTTTGTGAAAAAAACTAAATGTTTATTTTTTCCTTCCACATTGCTTTAGTTCTCATGAAGCACCTGCAGGGTTAATAAACTTCTTGAATGTGGTTTTGATCAGCTTAAGGGGTGCAGTTTTTAGAATGGTGTCACTTTTGGGTATTTTCAGCCATATGGACCCCTCAAACTGACTTTAAATGTGATGTGGTCCCTAAAAAAATGGTTTCAGAAATTTTGTTGGAAAAATGAAAAATTGCTGGTCAACTTTTAACCCTTATAACGCTCTAACAAAAAAATTACGCTTCCAAAATTGCGCTAATGTAAAGTTGACATGTGGGGAATGTAATTTATTAACTATTTTGTCTGACATATCTTTCTGATTTAATTGAACAAAAATTAAAAGTTCAAAAATTGCAAAATTTTCAAAATTTTTGTCAAATTTCAATTTTTTTCCAGAAATGCGAGTGATATCAAAAATTTTTTACCACTAACATGAAATACAATATGTCACAAAAAAAACATTCTCAAAATCAGTGGGATCCATTGAAGCGTTCCAGAGTTATAACCTCATAAAGTGACAGTGGTCAGAATTGTAAAAATTGGCTTGGTCATTATGGTCAAAATTAGCTCGGTCACTAAAGGGATAATACTAGCCTCTCAATGGTATTTTATTGATGAATTATAACATCCTAAAGGGAACCTGAAAACTGATGCATGTTGGTCAATCCATGAACAGCATTTTTTAGACATGAACTAAGTTATATATATATATATATACAGTACAGACCAAAAGTTTGGACACACCTTCTCATTCAAAGATTTTTCTGTATTTTCATGGCTATGAAAATTGTAGAATCACACTGAAGGCATCAAAACTATGAATTAACACATGTGGAATTATATACTTAACAAAAAAGTGTGTAACAACTGAAAATATGTCTTATATTCTAGGTTCTTCAAAGTAGCCACCTTTTGCTTTGATTATTGCTTTGCACACAGAAAAGGTGAACGGCTGGACTCTACATGCCTGGTTCCCACCGTGAAGCATGGAGGAGGTGGTGTGATGGTGTGGGAGTGCTTTGCTGGTGACACTGTTGCGGATTTATTCAAAATTGAAGCGGTGAGCGTTCCAGCTCACCCCAAACCAATTCGATTGGGTTCAGGTCTGGTGACTGTGGAGGCCAGGTCATCTGGCGTAGCAACCCAACACTCTCCTTCTTGGTCAAATAGCCCTTACACAGTCTGGAGGTGTGTTTGGGGTCATTGTCCTGTTGAAAAATAAATGATGGTCCAACTAAACGCAAACCGGATGGAATAGCATGCTGCTGAAAGATGCTGTGGTAGCCATGCTGGTTCAGTATGCCTTCAATTTTGAATAAATCCCCAACAGTGTCACCAGCAAAGCACCCCCACACATCACACCACCTCCTCCATGCTTCACGGTGGGAACCAGGCATGTAGAGTCCATCCGTTCACCTTTTCTGCATGCAAAGCAGTAATCAAAGCAAAAGGTGGCTACTTTGAAGAACCTAGAATATAAGACATATTTTCAGTTGTTTCACACTTTTTTGTAAAGTGTAATGTATAATTCCACATGTGTTAATTCATAGTTTTGATGCCTTTAGTGTGATTCTACAATTTTCATAGCCATGAAAATACAGAAAAATCTTTGAATGAGAAGGTGTGTCCAAACTTTTGGTCTGTACTGTACCTCTGAAACACTGCAATGTTTCTGAGAAAGACATAGTTGAATAACCACCACAGCTTCTCCCCACACACTGCCCTGGAGTGGTTGGTCTTTCCCTGCATGTGTATAGGCAGAGACTTGTCATTCACTGACAACGGGTGGGGTGAAGCTGCCAGAGACCAGTATGTCCAACTAGTCACCCGTGCAGCTCGATATAAGGCAGCTATTAAACTATGATGCACTGCAATATTTCAGAGTTAAACATATATGGCTGAAATCATACAGTCGTTGTCTGATAGATGCTGCCTGTAGATTGGGCATTTATCAGATGTCAGGTTCCCTTTAATAATGTGCATAGGGTTATTAATGTACTGCATGACTCCTTAGCATGAAGATATACAGGTTCCATGCTGCCATACCATGTTGTTGGGCGCTGTATGTATGGAGGTATTTTCTTTTACATGCAGTGATTTGAGAGTAGGATATTATTATACATAGGCAATCTGAAGGAGCACACCCAATTTGTTTAATATGATATCAGAATGAAATATCTGTATGCTTCTGAAAAAAAGGCATATACACATATATGCACTTAGAGGCAGTTGTACCCAATGCCCTCTAATCCATCAGCATTCAGCTTTTTGTGATTAAACTGCCTCCCTAACCTGTATAACTTAATTCAGTTACATAAATGCTTTAAAAAAGCAAGTATAACCTCTGCTTTTCCTATGCTAATGAAGGCTTTGACTAGTCGATGGGGCGCTAGTTGCCAAAGACTAGGCAGCCCACTTTCCATGTTGTCACATTCCTATGGGCGTGATAACATAATTTGCATGAGCTGGCCTCATCGCCAGCTTAGGCAAATCTGCGTGGGCACACTGCTCATTCCGGCAGTGTCACTGCATCTCTGAAGCCAGGTGTACACTTTCTGGCTTCAGCGCATGACCGGAAGTTCAGAATATGGCTTCCGGTCATGCGCAGTGCACATCTCTGAAGCCAGTGTCACTGCGCTTCTGAAGTCAGGTATATGCTTCCCGGCACGGCGCATGACCGGAAGTTCAGAATATGGCCTCCAGTCATGCGCAGTGCGCGTCTCTGAAGCCAGGAAGCTCACACCCGGCTTCAGAGACATAGTGATGCTGACGGAATGAGCGGCATGCGTGCACAGATTTGTATGAGATAGTGATGACGCCGCTTGAGCAAATACTGTTGTCATGCCCAGTGGGCTGGTTAGGGAGGCAGTTTAATCACAAATAGCTGAATTATGATGGATTGGAGAGCATGGGGACCTGAGAGTTTCCTTATAATATCAGCCTATAACTGTCTGCCTAACCCTTGCTGGCTATCAATTATAGATGGGACCACACGTCATTTTTTGGGGAGGTCACCCCTTATTGATAACTAGTAAAAGCTAAGTAGACAGCTGTGAGCTGATATTAATAGCATGGAAAGATTCATGTTTATTACCGTCTTACCAGACTATAAACATCAGACCCCCCAGCTGTCAGCTTTCCTTCAGCTGGTTAAGAAAATTTTGGAGGACCCCAATCCATTTTTTACCTTTATTTTTTTTTTAACTAAATACATGTACATTAAACTACACATGCACTACACTAATTATGTAAGTCACTGACATCTTTCTATGTATCTATTCTATGTATATATCTATTCTATTCAATGATTATGTGTTCATCTGAAAATCACAGATGAACACATAATCATTGACTAACATTATTCAGAGTGCAATCCGATTTTCTGTCGGATTGCACTGGTCTGTTTTAAATGCAGATGAGTATGAGCTTCATGAAATAAGTCATCTCATTACAAATAAGCAGTTCCTTGGTTTTTAGCAGTCAGAAAGTTTGTATAATTCTTAGCGATTTTGTAAAATGTCTAAGTAAGACCCTTAAGTATACATCCTGCAGACTCAGTGGTACCGTATCCTGTTTTACTTCAAATATTCCATTACCATAAGTATGGTAGAAAGCCAGAACTCTAAAAAGGTAAAGGGAGGGTTGGCTATTCTGCAGAAAGTTGTATGCTTGGCAAAATAATAAAACGTGGAAAAAAAATACAATGTGTGCCATAGAGATTTTTTTAGAAATCTCATTGATTATGTTGTGACTTTAAAATACTGCTTTAAAAACGCTACAAAAAAGTTAGATGTAAACACCCTAAGGTTTTATCTATGGAAATGTTATGTTAAAGTACTTACCCACTGATTTTAAAAAAAGAAAACATAATGAAAGATTGTATGTATAATACAATGCGGTTTTGTGAACAGGAATTTTCAAACTTGTCTTCACTATAAAGAGAAAAAGAGCAACATTTAATTTGTATACTTTTTGTATCGGGATTTTATACACTTCAGAACCAACCTAAAGTATTCTTGAAAGTTCATAATTCAGATTCAACAAAGGATACTGCTAAATAGTAAGTGAAAAAGCAAAAGGGCATGCTGTTTTGTAGAAAAATATACAACAGGAGGGTACATGTGCGGTAATATCCATTGTTGTACAGAGGAATGTGAAGTTCAGCACTAGGAGTGCATCCAACACTCACTGGTATACATTTCAACCACAACAGAAACAAGTATTTCATGCTGCAGTTTAGTAAAGGATGATGTATTCCTTTGATAATTCAGAGAAGAGGGAAACTGAATAAAAGAAAATAATGTAAAACAGAATTTGAATATTGATGTAGAAATATTCAGATAAATGTGTTTTAAATTATACAGGCAAACATCTTTTAGATGACCACCTAGAATTACACTGAAAAATGGTCCAATGTTAGATTCCAGCAAAGAGTGATTCTTAGCATCAATGTTGGTACTCAGGGGCAGCATGGTGGCTCAGTGGTTAGCACTGCAGCCCTGGAATCCCGGGTTCAAACCCGACCAAGGACAACATCTGCAAGGAATTTGTATGTTCTCCCCGTGTTTGTGTGGGTTTCCTCCAGGTACTCCGGTTTCCTCCCACACTCCAAAGACATACTGATAGGGAATTTAGATTGTGAGCCCTATCGGGGACAGTGCTGATAATGTGTGCAAACTGTAAAGCGTTATGGAGTATATTAGCGCTATATAAAAAAATCAAAATTATTATTATGCCAGACCTGAGCACTGTTAACTTCCTGCTATCCACTGGAATCCTGGGCACCTCATTTGATTAATAGGTCATGACATTGCTTGGGCATATTAATTCGCAGAGGCACCCAGAATGCTATCGGCGATAGGAAGTTTACAGTGCTCTGGTCTGTAATGCCATAGAGTACTGATTTAGCCATGGAACTAGAGTCCTGCGAATCATTTTGCTCAACTCTAATACCTTCCACAAGAAATTTGCTCTGTAATAAAGGCATGTTTTTCTCTCCAAGGTGGTCTTTTGGAGAGATCTCACTGTAAAACACATCCTCCACCCCCTTATCTGCTGATGCTCACACAATGAAACTAAAACCTTTAGATGTAACAGCATTATCTTTACTGGTGACCAAACTTGAATGCTTATTGGAAGAAGAGTATCGGGGGATGTGTGTTTGTGTAATGAGGCAGAGTATGGCCTAAGGATATCAATCCTCTTTATCAGGATGTGCAGAATTATTGGGCAGCTTGTTTTCCTCAGGCAAAATGAGCCAGCAAATAGATTTCATTGACTCTGAAAAGTAAAAAATTGTTACAAATCTTACAGGGGGATGCAACAGTCTTGAAATTGCTAAAATATTGCCGGGTAATCACAGAACCATCAAAAGTTTTGGTGCATATAATCAACAGGGTTGCAAAAACGTGTGGAGAAAAAACGATGCAAATTAACTGCCAAAGATTTTAGAAGAATGAAACGGTAAGCGATTATTTTCCTCCAGTGCTGTCGTATTCCAGAACTGCAACTTCCCTGGCGCTCCCAGAAGTAGAATGTATTTACACTTCAGAGATATGGCCAAGGTAGGGTAGGCTGAAACCCTGACCATCATGGTGTCACGGGTGTGTCACTGCGAAGATCGTCGCGATTGCACACCCTGACTTCTCACAGCTGAGTTTCTGGTGCTGGGTGTTTTTTCGGCAGAGAGGGAGTTAATTTTCCTCTCTCTGTGCTGGACTAGACCAGTCTCGCTCAGCTGCAATTAATGTTGTGGTAATTGGTTTCCTTCAAATACCTGCCTGTCTGCTGGGGAAGTGTCGGTGAAAGCATTCATGCAGACCAGCAGAGCGGATCGTTGTATGGTGAAGGCTGAAGTTAAGAGTACCTGTGTGGTCTTTTTTCCCCTCCTCGCTTTATCATTTATCTCCGTACCCGTTGGTGTCCCCTCTGTTTCCTGTGGTATGACTTTTGTATGCAAGGTGGATTTTAGTTTACCCTTGTACTGTCTCGTTCGTTTATTACTGTGTTTAGGCATATACCTACCAGTCCCCGGTGTTGTGATCAGGGTCCTTCTCAGGACTGGATCACTGAGGTTCAGGGATCCTCAGGAGGTAGGGATTACGCTGGCGGCCTGGACCTCTGTACCATCAACAGTATCTCCAGGTAGAGGGATTAGTCAGGACCCCAGCTTAGGGTCAGCATAGACCCCAGATCCCCAGACCTCCTGTATGCAGTAACAGCGTGACATTTTCACCGACCACTAAAGATTTTCTCCAGTCACCATGGATCCAGTAGTCAGTCTAGCTCGGCAGTTGCAGAGTTTGTCCATGGAGCTGGCGGACGTTAAGTCCAAGGTTTTGTTCCCCCCGGAGCAGGCCGGACCTGAACCTAAAGTAGCTCTCCCTGACAGATTCACTGGGGGGCGGGACAAGTTTTTTGCTTTCCGGGAGGCATGTAAATTGTACTTTCGGCTGCGACCTCGGTCATCTGGGAGTGAGGAGCAAAGGGTGGGGATTGTCATCTCGCTCCTACAGGGTGACCCCCAATCCTGGGCGTTCGCTCTTCCCCCGAGCTCCCCAGCTCTCCAGTCAGTGGATGGGTTTTTTACGGCTCTGGGTCTTGTGTATGATGACCCGGATCGGGTCTCCCTTGCTGAATCTAAGTTACGTAGGATCCAGCAGGGAGATAGTCCGGCAGAGGAATTCTGTTCGGAGTTCCGTAGGTGGGCCACGGACACCCAGTGGAATGACCCGGCTCTTAGGAGCCAGTTTTGTCAAGGTTTATCTGACAAATTAAAGGATGTGCTGGCACAGTATGACCCTCCCACGTCACTGGAAGCCGCTATGGCCCTTGCTATTCGTATTGACAGACGTCTTCGGGAGAGGTGCGGGGTAACCTTGCCTCCTGTGATGACTCCACCTTCCTCTAGGGTCCCTTATATGGAGCTTCCCCTGGCCAGTCCAGAGGAGCCTATGCAATTAGGAGGGACATCATTCCGGGGGAGGGGATCGGTGGGGCGCCACAAAACAGGAGGTTGTTTCTTCTGTGGAAAAAAGGGACATTTTATTAGGGGGTGTCCATCCCGTCCTTTGCAGAGTGAGAAGTCGCCGGAAAACTATTGATCCCAGATTGTGTGGTGGACGGCAATCTGGGAGTAAGTATTTCGTCCCTAAGTTCGTCTCAGTTTCTCGTACCGGCGGAGGTGGTGGTGGGTGCGAGAACTGAGAGGATATCTGTTCTTCTGGATAGTGGGTCCGGGGCTAACCTGGTGGATGCTCACTTTGCCCGGGTTCAAGGTATGCGATTGAGTGTGTTGACTAAACCCGTCCCCATATTCTCGATCGACGCCAGACCTCTCGGTCAGGGAAGTTTTTTGCAAGCAGTGCATAACATAGATCTTCAAGTGGGGGCGTTACATAAAGAACTGTTGTCTTGTTATGTGTTGGAGGGTCTTCCCACTCCTATAGTGCTGGGCCTTCCTTGGTTAACTAAGCATAACCCGGTTATTGATTGGCAATCCAGAGAGATAAGCCAATGGAGTGAATTCTGTAATAAAAACTGCATGAATACGGTCATTGGGGCGGTCGCTCCTAGGGCCTTACCTCCATTTCTGGTGGACTTTGAGGATGTATTCTCGGAGAAAGGGTGTCAAGAACTACCTCCTCATCGCGAGTATGACTGTTCTGTTAACTTGCTCCCTGGGGCCAAGTTACCGAAATCTAGGTTGTATAACCTTTCTGGTCCTGAGAGACAGGCCATGAAGGATTATATTTCAGAGAGTCTGGCTAAGGGGCATATTAGACCTTCATCTTCCCCGGTGGCCGCGGGGTTCTTCTTTGTGAAAAAAAAAAGATGGAGGCCTACGTCCTTGCCTGGATTTCCGTGAGCTTAATCGGATTACGGTCCGAGATCCGTATTCGCTCCCACTTATTCTCAATCTCTTCAATCAGATCGTGGGTGCCAAATGGTTCTCTAAGTTGGATCTCAGGGGGGCGTACAATCTGATTAGGATGAAGGAGGGGGATGAGTGGAAGACGGCGTTTAACACTCCGGTGGGGCATTATGAGAACCTTGTCATACCATTTGGTCTGAGTATTGCCCCGGCGGTGTTTCAACACTTTGTAAATGACATCTTTCGCCACCTAATGGGACAGTTTGTGGTTATATATCTGGATGATACCTTAATTTACTCGCCGGATCTTGTGTCTCATCAGGAGCATGTTAGGCAGGTGTTACAGATCTTGCGGGATAATAAACTGTACGCCAAATGGGAGAAGTGTGTGTTCGCCATACAGGAACTTCAGTTTTTAGGGTTCCTGGTGTCAGCATCCGGTTTTCGTATGGACCCTGGGAAAGTGCGGGCAGTTCTTGAGTGGGATCTGCCAGAGGATCTTAAGGCATTACAACGTTTCCTGGGGTTTGCTAACTACTACCGGAAGTTCATTCGTAATTTTTCGTCCATAGTTAAACCTCTCACAGACATGACTAAAAAAGGGACGGATTTTTCAAAGTGGTCTGACAAGGCTTGTCAAGCGTTTTCCTCTTTGAAAAAATGTTTTGCTTCAGCACCCATACTTATTCAACCTGATGCGTCACAGCCGTTCATTGTTGAGGTGGACGCTTCCGAGGTAGGGGTGGGAGCAGTATTGTCACAAGGTTCGTCCCCAGGTAAATGGCATCCGTGCGCCTTCTTCTCTAAAAAATTGTCGTCCGCTGAGAGGAATTATGATGTCGGCAATAGGGAACTCTTGGCCATTAAGTTGGCTTTTGAGGAGTGGCGTCATTTTTTGGAGGGGGCAGTCCACCCGGTCACCGTCATTACCGATCACAAAAACCTGCTATATTTAGAGTCCGCTAAACGTCTGAATCCCAGACAAGCTAGGTGGTCGTTGTTTTTTACCAGGTTTAATTTTGTCGTCACATATCGTCCTGGCTCAAAAAATGTTAAGGCGGATGCCTTATCTCGCTGTTTCCCAGGGGCTGAGAATACGGAGGACCCGGTTCCGGTCCTTCAGGAGGGGGTGGTGGTGTCGGCAGTATGCTCTGAGCTTGAGGAGGAGGTATTGGAGGCTCAGGGGGATGCTCCTGTAGGACCTCCAGGGAGACTGTTTGTTCCAAATCAGTTGCGACAAAAGGTGATCCAGGCACACCATAATTCAGCTTTGGCAGGACACCCAGGGAGTAAAGCAACTGAGGATCTCCTCTCGCGCCGGTTTTGGTGGCCTAACTTACATAGGGAGGTGGTAACTTTTGTCGCGTCCTGCGAGGTTTGTGGCGCTCTAAGACCCCACATACCCGTCCGTCGGGGACCCTCTTACCTTTGAAGATCCCGGAGCGTCCGTGGACTCATCTGTCTATGGACTTCATTACGGACCTCCCGCCATCTTCGGGTAAAACAGTCATACTCGTAGTGGACAGGTTCAGCAAGATGGCACATTTTATCGCTCTTCCTGCTCTTCCTAATGCTAAAACTCTTGCGCAGGTGTTTATTGGGGAGATTGTAAGGCTTCACGGGGTACCCTCCGATGTGGTGTCGGATCGGGGCTCTCAGTTTGTGTCCAAATTCTGGAAAGCATTTTGTACACGGCGGGGGATGAAGTTGTCATTTTCATCGGCTTTTCACCCGCAGACCAATGGTCAGACAGAGCGTCTGAACCAGAGCTTGGAGACATATCTCCGGTGTTTGTGTCAGAGAACCAGGAGGACTGGGCTTCTTTCTTGCCTCTGGCGGAATTTGCTCTAAATAATAGGCGGAGCGAGTCCACTGGTAAGTCCCCGTTTTTTGGGGCATATGGTTTTCACCCCCAGTTTTGTACTTTCAATAGGGGGGGCTCTTCTGGGGTTCCTGAGGAGGAACGATTTTCGTCGTCACTTGCTTCAGTGTGGAGAGGAGTGCTGAATAATCTGAGTACTATGGGGAACCGATACAAACGTATGGCTGATAGGAGGAGAGTGTCTGGTCCGGACCTAAGTGTGAACGATCTGGTATGGTTATCTACCAAAAATATAAGACTTAAAGTTCCCTCCTGGAAACTGGGTCCCAGGTTCATCGGGCCATACAAGATCAGTTCTATAATTAATCCAGTTGCATTCCGTCTTGACCTCCCTCCCACATTTAAAATTCATAATGTGTTCCACAGATCGTTGCTTAAGAGGTATGTGGCGCCGGTGATACCTTCACCTTTACCTCCTCCTCCTGTGGTAGTCAATGGTAACTTGGAGTTCCAGGTGTCGAGAGTCATCGATTCCCGTCTGAATCGCCGGTCCCTTCAGTACCTTGTTCATTGGAGGGGGTATGGTCCTGAGGAGAGGACGTGGGTTTTCTGCGTCGGATATTAACGCAGACCGATTGGTTCGGGCCTTCCACACTACTCACCCAGATAAACCCAGCCCTGAGGGTCCGGAGGCCCCTCGTAGAAGGGGGGGTACTGTCACGGGTGTGTAGCTGCGAAGATCGTCGCGATTGCACACCCTGACTTCTCACAGCTGAGTTTCTGGTGCTGGGTGTTTTTCGGCAGAGAGGGAGTTAATTCTTCCTTTCTCTGTGCTGGACTAGACCAGTCTCGCTCAGCTGCAATTAATGTTGTGGTAATTGGTTTCCTTCAAATACCTGCCTGTCTGCTGGGGAAGTGTCGGTGAAAGCATTCATGCAGACCAGCAGAGCGGATCGTTGTATGGTGAAGGCTGAAGTTAAGAGTACCTGTGTGGTCTTTTTTCCCCTCCTCGCTTTATCATTTATCTCCGTACCCGTTGGTGTCCCCTCTGTTTCCTGTGGTATGACTTTTGTATGCAAGGTGGATTTTAGTTTACCCCTTGTACTGTCTCGTTCGTTTATTACTGTGTTTAGGCATATACCTACCAGTCCCCGGTGTTGTGATCAGGGTCCTTCTCAGGACTGGATCACTGAGGTTCAGGGATCCTCAGGAGGTAGGGATTACGCTGGCAGCCTGGACCTCTGTACCATCAACAGTACCTCCAGGTAGAGGGATTAGTCAGGACCCCAGCTTAGGGTCAGCATAGACCCCAGACCTCCTGTATGCAGTAACAGCGTGACACATGGAATAAGAAGTAGAAGTTGAAACTTCAAGATTTGGCAAAGATATATCTGAAGACCGATTTTTCTTTCAAAGGTTTAGGCATAACGTGACACATGTGGTTTCTGTAATTCGCTTTCTTACCTCCAGAGGTTTGCCATTTTGTGCAGACAATCCGATTATTGGGTCAGAAAAAAATGGCAAATATTTAGGTTATACTAGAGCTGCTGAGTGAATTTGACCTGAGTGCAATAATAATAATGCGATATGCAGAAAAAAGAGAGAGGACGGCACCTCCAAATATCATACAATGATCTAATGCCTCTCGGTAAAAATATATATAACTGAACATGAGGTTCTTCGTTTAACATTCTGATCAGACTGTATGAAGTCCATTGCCACGTCATGGCAAACCTCGTAGTGGGTCCTACTGCCCTAACAGAGCAGAGCCGTGCGCCGACCACTGCCACAGCGGCAATGCACCAATGTCAAATTAAGAACCTCATGTTCAGTTGTATCATTTTTAGCTAGCGGCTTTAGATCAACGTATGATTTTTGGATGTGCAGTTCATACTCTTTTTTTTCTTTTTGTGCAAAGCATGTTCTTGTCTCTTTCTTGGACCAGCACTCCTCCCATTTGGCACAGGTGATTTTAATTAGCAGAAGACTGCAAAGTAAGGGGTCTAGCTCATTTTGGCTCTCACTGAAGAGCTGGAGGAAGGTTAGTTTTAGTGCTCCTTTCATTTTGTTGTGGGTGCTGTGTGGTGGCCATTGTTACCGTGGCTTTGTGCTGGTGGGGTGTTGCCGTCTGGAGTCATAGGGACTCAGTCTTGCAGCATGGGTGCTGTGGAGCAATAAGGCCGTCTGCCCTGCTGGTGCATTGGCGCGGTGGCGGTGGTTGCCGCGCAGCTCCGCTCCGTTAGGGCAGTAGTACCCACTACGAGGTTTGCCGTGACGTGGTAGTGGGCTTCATACAGTCTGATCAGAATGTTAAACTAAGAACCTCATGTTCAGTTACATAATTTTTGCCTAGCGGCTTCAGATCAAAGTATGATTTTTGGATGTGCGGTTCATGCTCTTTTTTTCTTCTTTTTGTGTAATAATAATAATAATATTAGCAATATTAGGCATGTAGTATAGTTTTACTGATTCATTATGTCTCTTTCCTCATGTGCAGGCTTTGCAGGGCCTTTAGGTATCCATGGTTACAACCAATAATATAGTGACAGTTAGCTGCTAATGGTCGTAACCATGGATACCTAAGGTCCTGCAATGCCTGCACATGAGGAAAGAGAATATGAATCAGAAAACTATACTATATTTCTAATTGGAGGTACTGTATATACTAGCATATAAGCCAAGATTTTCAGTCCATTTTTTAAGGCTGAAAGTCCCCCTTTCGCTTATACGCGAGTCATATATGCCAGGGTGTCCACGGGGAGAGGGAGCGGGGGTGTCAGATCATGCTCACCCCCCTGGTGCGTCTCTGCAGCCTCCCTGCTTATCCCATGGTCTCAGGCTCCTTCCTTCAGCGGTCACGTGGTATCTCTCATTAAAGTCATGAATATGCGCATATTCATGACTTTAATGAGTGGTACCACGTGACCGCTTGTAAGGAAAGGGACGCCGCCATCTTGTATAGGGCCTATACCAGCCTCCATTTTGTCGGTTCACAGAGCCACAGACTGCTAACTACACAGGGCCTGTTAGCATATCCAGTACGACCGGTTTTGATGTCCACTATGAATCAAAAGGGCTTTAGTATGCTAATTAGTTTAGGCCCGTGTCTGAATAAGATGGTCATTAGTATGCTAAATAACTCCGACTGAAACCAGTATTTCCTGCTCCATATGAATTGCAGGCCGGTTAATATGCGTGCTTCAAAGCAAAGGGGAGGGACCTAGCAGGTTTAAGAACTGGGAGCTATGGGCAGACTGGATCCATTTCTCACACAAGAAGCCAAGAAGATGGTCTAAGAAGGACCAAAGAACAGATTTGCCTTGCCAAGGGAGCAGCAGCACATATTTTGGGAGACTGTCCAGCAACTAAAGACTGTTACCTGGGGATCGCAGAGCTCCCTGCCTCCCCATGTCCCTACAACCCGGTAATATTGATCTCTAGCTAATACCTTTAAGTCTTGTACATTATTGTGGTATTTTTACTCTGACTGCAAATCCATTGTAATTCCGTTGTATAGCTTTACTGTAGATTTCTGTAATTATCTAGTGTGCCCTTAAGGCAATTAAACCATAAAATTAATCTTGGGCTGATGCTTTTACTCTGATCACGAATCTTAGAATACCCAGTGGGTAACAGGACAACCTCCCCGGCGGCCATTTGCTCTAGGTGCAGTTCCCTTACTGACCTGAGAGACAAAGGGGGTGCCGGAGAGCTGCACCTGTGAAGTTACGTCCCATCGGTGACGTGGGAGGAAAAGGGTCGTCCTTCACATTTGGTAGCGGCGGTGGGATCAGAAGCTGTGATACCCGGGCTACCGTGTGGCGGTCGGCTTAGTTCCTCACATCGCTGAAGGAAGGAATAGCTGCCAGAACCACGGGAGAAGCAGGGGGGCTGCAGAGACGCTCCAGGAGGGTTTAAGTATATGCGATATTCCCTGTGCCTGGTTCACTGCTGCGCAGCGCTCTATCCTCTGCGTCCTCTGGCTGTGACGTTCAGGGCGCGATGACATAGTTAGTGCATGCCGCGCCCTCTGCCTGAAGTTGAACAGTCACTGACAGAGGACCCTGAAGAGGAGTGGCGTGCAGCGGTGGACCGGGGACAGGTGTATATCTCAGGTGCCGGGGCCCTGAGCCAGCGGTGATACTGGAACCTGTCCCCGATAGCGCGCTGGTGTCCCCACCTGCTCAGGATACCGACACCTGGCCCCCAGCGACGAGAGGTGAGTATGTAATTTTTTTTTATTTGCAGCAGCATATGGGGCCTATTCTATGAGACATCTTATGGGGAGCATATGGGGCATAATCTATGGAGCATCTTATGGGGCATAATCTATTGAGCATTTTATGGGGCATAATCTATGGAGCATTTTATGAGGCATAATCTATGGAGCATTTTATGGGCATAACCTATGGATCATTTTATGGGGCATAATCTATGGAGCATTTTATGGGGCATAATCTATGGAGCGTCTTATGGGGCATAATCTATGGAGCATTTTATGGGGCATAATCTATGGAGCATCTTATGAGGCATAATCTATGGAGCATCTTATGGGGCCATAACCTTTATGGAGCAGCATATAGGGCATATTATTCTATGGAGCATCTTATGGGGCCATTATTAACCTTTGTGCAGCATTATATGGGGCCTATTCTATGGAGCATCTTATGGGGCCATTATTAACCTTTGTGCAGCATTATATGGGGCGTATTTTGTAAGTAGCATCTTATGGGGTCATCATGAACTGTATGGAGCATTATATGGGGCTCCTGATTCAATATGGATATTCAAAAACATTTAACCTACTAATGTCTCAAATAATTTTACTTTTATTGGTATCTATTTTTATTTTTTAAATTTACCAGTAGCTGCTGCATTTTCCACCATAGGCTTATACACGAGTCAATAAGTTTTCCCAGTTTTTTGTGGCAAAATTAGGGGGGTCGGCTTATACTCGGGTCGACTTATACACGAGTATATACTGTATTTGCTAATATTATTATTACACCTACATATTAGCGTAGGATTTGGATGTAGGAATACACCTTTAATGGGGCAACAGGTTCTTCGTACTATTCTTAAAGAAGTAAAAGAGTCAAGTATTATTTAATAAGTGTAGATTTCACTCCAGATATCTTACACACAGATCAACTGACATTTACTGTTCGATACATTAAAGGCTGTGAGCCTTTGAAATGTTTCTTGATGTTCATCCCCATCTTTTCTCATGGAGCAAAGGATCTAACAGACAATGTTGTGGATTTACTTAATGAGAACAAAATTCCACTATCACACTAGCTATCTATAGATATAACTATCGATATAGATATAACTATCTATAGATATACAGTCAGGGCCAGAAATATTTGGACAGTGACACAATTTTCGCGAGTTGGGCTCTGCATGCCACCACATTGGATTTGAAATGAAACCTCTACAACAAAATTCAAGTGCAGATTGTAACGTTTAATTTGAAGGGTTGAACAAAAATATGTGTTAGAAAATGTAGGAATTGTACACATTTCTTTACAAACACTCCACATTTTAGGAGGTCAAAAGTAATTGGACAAATAAACATAACCCAAACAAAATATTTTTATTTTCAAAATTTTGTGGCGAATCCTTTGGAGGCAATCACTGCCTTAAGTCTGGAACCCATGGACATCACCAAACGCTGGGTTTCCTCCTTCTTAATGCTTTGCCAGGCCTTTACAGCCGCAGCCTTCAGGTCTTGCTTGTTTGTGGGTCTTTCCCTCTTAAGTCTGGATTTGAGCAAGTGAAATGCATGCTCAATTGGGTTAAGATCTGGTGATTGACTTGGCCATTGAAGAATGTTCCACTTTTTTGCACTCATGAACTCCTGTGTAGCTTTGGCTGTATGCTTGGGGTCATTATCCATCTGTACTATGAAGCGCCGTCCAATCAAGTTTGCAGCATTTGGCTGAATCTGGGCTGAAAGTATATCCCGGTACACTTCAGAATTCATCCGGCTACTCTTGTCTGCTGTTATGTCATCAATAAACACAAGTGACCCAGTGCCATTGAAAGCCATGCATGGCCATGCCATCACGTTGCCTCCACCATGTTTTACAGAGGATGTGGTGTGCCTTGGATCATGTGCCGTTCCCTTTCTTCTCCAAACTTTTGGCTTCCCATCATTCTGGTACAGGTTGATCTTTGTCTCATCTGTCCATAGAATACTTTTCCAGAACTGAGCTGGCTTCTGGGGTGTTTTTCAGCAAATTTAACTCTGGCCTGT
This sequence comes from Oophaga sylvatica, assembly GCA_033576555.1. NCBI lineage: Eukaryota > Metazoa > Chordata > Amphibia > Anura > Dendrobatidae > Oophaga > Oophaga sylvatica. Next base: position 585,986,195 of record JARQOD010000001.1, on the reverse strand, counting down.
CTATTTTTGGAATTGATGAATGGTTTGCATCTAGATGTGAACCCTTTGTATTTACTTTCATGGAGTCTTCTCTTTACTGTTGACTTAGAGACAGATACACCTACTTCACTGAGAGTGTTCTGGACTTCAGTTGATGTTGTGAACGGGTTCTTCTTCACCAAAGAAAGTATGCGGCGATCATCCACCACTGTTGTCTTCCGTGGGCTCCCAGGTCTTTTTGGATTGATGAGTTCACCAGTGCTTTCTTTCTTTCTCAGGATGTACCAAATTTTAGATTTTGCCACTTCTAATGTTGTAGCAATTTCTTGGATGGGTTTTTTTCTGTTCTTGCAGCTTAAGGATGGCTTGTTTCACCTGCATGGAGAGCTCCTGTGACCGCATGTTTCCTTCACAGCAAAACCTTCCAAATGCAAACACCACACCTCAAATCAACTCCGGCCCTTTCATCTGCTTAATTGAGAATGACATAACAAAGGGATTGCCCACACCTGTCCATGAAATAGCCTTGGAGTCATTTGTCCAATTACTTTTGGTCCCTTTAAAAACAGGGTGGCACATGTTAAGGAGCTGAAACTCCTAAACCCTTCATCCAATTTTAATGTGGATACCCTCAAATGAAAGCTGAAAGTCTGAACTTCAACTGCATCTGATTTGTTTTGTTTCAAATTCATTGTGGTAATGTCTAGAACCAAAATTAGATAAATGTTGTCTCTGTCCAAATATTTATGGACCTAACTGTATATAAATATTCACTTATATTTGTTTGTGTGTGTAAACATTATATTTGAACATGGTATGTGATGATATTATGGTCTTCAATGGAGTATGTAAAAGAAGAGGTTGGACAAGGAAATGACATCACAATTTCTTTTTTTTTAATTAAATAATATATCTTTGTTTAGCTTTCAAAAACGCATACAAATCCGCATGAAACAACACATGAAAATCCGCATCAAAAATGCACGGATTTCTAACTGCGTTTTCTGCCAAGAGAGGAAGAATCTGTGCAGAAAATTCCACAGGCAAATCTGCAACGTGTGCACATACCCTTATACTGATTAAAATGATACCTTGGTTGATTAAATTCATCTTGCTGATAGCTGCTACTGCGCAGGCGCGGCCAACTCCATTTTCAAACTGATTTTTTGGGGGGAATTTACGGATAACTTCAAAGAAATGAGTTACATACACATTATATGTGTGATAATGCTGCAGTGTAGGCGCAACGGCTGCCGCCTGCCTGCAGAGGTGGGCATAGTAACTAACTGTGGTTAGTAATAACAAATTATAATGATTATCCTCCATCCCTAGTCCTGTGCCCATATACACATCATACATATCTTCCATCCCATAGTCCCGTGCCCATATACCCATCATACATATCTTCCATCCCATAGTCCCGTGCCCATATACCCATCATATACCTGTATATCCTCCATCCCATAGTCCATTGCCCATATAACCCATCATACATATCTTGCATCCCATAGTCCAGTGCCCATATACTCATCATACGTATCCTGCATCCCATAGTCCAGTGTCCATATACCCATCATGTATATCCTCCATCCCATTGTCCCGTGTCCATATATCCATCATACACATCCTCCATCCCATAGTCCCGTGCTCATATACCCATCATACGTATCCTCCATCCCATAGTCCCGTGCCCATATACCCATCATATACCTGTATATCCTCCATCCCATAGTCCATTGACCATATAACACATCATACATATCCTGCATCCAATAGTCCAGTGCCCATATACCCATCATACATATCCTGCATCCCATAGTCCAGTGGCCATATATCCATCATGTATATCCTCCATCCAATTGTCCCGTGTCCATATACCCATCATACACATCCTCCATCCCATAGTCCCGTGCTCATATACCCATCATACATATCCTGCATCCCATAGTCCAGTGACCATATACCCATCATACATATCCTGCATCCCATAGTCCAGTGCCCATATGCCCATCATACACATCCTCCATCCCATAGTCCCGTGCTCATATACCCATCATACATATCCTCCATCCATAGTCCAGTGCCCATATACCCATCATACATATCCTCCATCCCATAGTCCTGTGCCCATATACCCATCATACATATCCTCCATCCCATAGTCCCGTGCCTATTTACCCATCATACATATCCTCCATCCCATAGTCCCGTGCCCATATACCCATCACACATCCTCCATCCCATAATCCCGAGACGGGTGACGCTGAGCAGGGAGTTCCTGGAGATATGCCGTTATGTAACCTGGCAGTGTGGCTCTGTGTGCAGCTCTGTGTGTGGCCGCTGATGATGCGATTTTGTACGCTGGTAACAATAGAGCCCGGCAGTAATAGAGAAGGGGGTGATTCATTTCTGTCATGTGCTCTCTGCTCCTTTCTGAGAGGCAGGCATTGCCTGGGAACTTATGTTCTGGGGATGCTGGATTTCTCCCACCAGATCAGTGTCTGCTGAGGTGTTGTGGAGTGAGTGGGAAAACTGTTGCTCATAGCAACCAATAACAGCTCAGCTTCTTTCTTTTAAACAGCTCTGGTGAAATGAAAGATGCTTAGTGATTGGGTGGGGCTATGTGGAGTGGGCGTGGCTGATACACACGCACATACATACACTCATTTTTATATATATAGACTAGCTGAAGAGCCCGGCGTTGCCCGGGCATAGTAACTAACTGTGGTTAGTTGTAGCAAATTATAATGATTACCGTATTTTTCGGACCATAAGACGCACTTTTCCCCCCCCAAATTTTGGGGGAAAATGGGGGTGCGTCTTATGGTCGCAACATACCTAAAATTCCTGTGGCGGCGGTCCCAATGCAGCTTCGCTGCGGTGCGGTGGTGGTATCGGGGCAGCAGCGGGGCTCTGTGCTGTGTGAGGGGCTCCGCCGGCATTTCGTCCTAGCCGGAAAGCCCCCCGCAGCTGCGACGCGGTGGCCTCCTGAAAGATGGCCGACAGGGGCCTCCGGTGGCGGTCCCGATCAGCCTCCCTGTGGTGCGTGCGGTGGTGGTGTCGGGGCACCCAGGACAAGATCTCGTTGGTGAGATTTGAATTTCAGCATGCGGCGGCCATGTTTCCGGAGGCCAGCTTTCAGGACGGCACGGCGTCACAGCAGTGGAGCTGCGGGGGGCTTTCCGGCTAGGACGAAATGCCGGCGGAGCCCCCCACGCAGCACAGAGCCCCGCTGCTGCCCCGACACCACCACCGCACTGCAGCAAGGCTGCATTGGGACCGCCGCCGGATTTGTGAGTATATTGCCACCCCACAGAGCACAGCCACCCCACAGAACACAGCCACCCCACAGAGCACAACCACCCCACAGAACACAGCCACCTCACAGAGCACCACCACCGCACCAGCCTTAACCACCGAACGACCCCAGTGACCACTTCTCTGCCTGTGCTAATCCCTTCGCTGGTAAGCTGAATTTGGACTGTAAGACGGACCCCCATTTGACACAATATTTTTTTTTCCCTATTTTCCTTCTGAAAATTTGATGTGCGTCTTATGGTCCGGTGCGTCTTATAGTCCGAAAAATACGGTATATTGCACATAAAAACATTTCACATCATATATTCAACACTACAGATTTGCAACACAATTTAACTAAACGATTACCCAAGTATTGATAGTATTTTATTTTCAACTCATTCAAGAGCCTTTTGATCAACAACATTTTTGTTTTTTCCTTCCGGTGCAAAGATGAACAGATTTTTGGCAGTTCCAACTCTTGAACAAATCTATCCCTACTACTTTCAAGGACTGTCCCTGAGCCTTGTTAATGGACATTGCAAATTCCGGTCGAAGTGGAGACTGCAGGCGTTTAAAATCAAAAGGCAAATCAGATGGAATAAGTGGAATTCTTGGAATGAAAATGTCCTCTCCTCTTGCTGAGCTGTGTATGTAATCCTATCTTGTGTGATACTGACTGCTGAGCTGTGTATCTAATCCTATCCTGTGTGATACTGTCTGCTGAGCCGTGTATCTAATTCTATCCTGTGTGATACTGTCTGCTGAGCTGTGTATCTAATTCTGTCTTGTGATACTGTCTGCTGAGCCGTGTATCTAATCCTATCTGTGTGACAGTCTGCTGAGCGTGTATCTAATCCTATCCTGTGTGTATATGTCTGCTTAGCTGTGTATCTAATCCTATCCTGTGTGACAGTCTGCTGACCATGTATCTAATCCTATCCTGTGTGTATTGTCTGCTGAGCGTGTATCTAATCCTATTCTGTGCGATACTGTCTGCTGAGCCGTGTATATAATCCTATCATGTGTGATACTGTCTGCTGAGCGTGCATCTAATCCTCTCCTGTGTGACACAGTCTGCTGAGCCATGTATCTAATCCTATCCTGTTGATATGTCTGCTGAGCCGTGTATCTAATCCTATCTGTGTGATACTGTCTGCTGAGCCGTGTATCTAATCCTATCCTGTGTGATACTGTCTGCTGAGCTGTGTATCTAATCCTATACTGTGTGATACTGACTGCTGAGCCGTGTATCTAATCCTATCCTGTGTGAACTGCTGCTGAGCCGTGTATCTAATCCTATCCTGTGTGTATCTGTCTGCTGAGCCTGTGTATCTAATCCTTCCTGTGTGATACGTCTGCTGAGCCATGTATCTAATCCTATCCTGTGTGTTATTG
>JARQOD010000001.1:585861540-585981421 GCA_033576555.1 Oophaga sylvatica | reverse complement strand
GGGTTCACAAAAGGGGGTTTAACTGGGGGATATTTTTTTAGGGGGGTTGTTAGGGAAAGGGGAAATACCAAATATGTTTACTTTTTTTGTTTTTTTTTTTTTTATTTCAGGAAAAAAAAATTTTTTGGGGGGAATTTTTTTTTTTTTTATTTTTTTTTTCCATTTTTTATTTTCTTTTTTTTTAAAATTTTTTTCTTTGCCCCCAGGGGGGGCATCCGAAATTTTAGAAAACGCCGTGTGACGGGTTTTTCACGCCCTCGGTCACACCGCGTCGCTCTGGCAGTGTGCGGGGGTTTTCATGCCTGCTCTAACAGGCACTGGGGGAAACCGCCCCCTGGGGCCCCCGGCCCCAAATTTGGACCCGGGGGACCGGGGGGGGGAGGGCCCCCGGAACACGCGACACATCGCGCTGCTCGGGGGGGTCCAGGGGAGCGCGCAGGGACCCCCCCCTGCCTGCGTGATCCTCCCCTGTGCCCCGGGACACCGCGATCATTTTTTTGATCGCGGTTCCCGGGGGTTTAATGTGCCGGGAGCTCCGTGACTTTTTTCCTGACACATAGTGCGGGTGTCAGCTGTGATAATCAGCTGACACCCTGCCGCGATCGGCTGGCTCCCCCCGGGAGCGCGTCCGATCGCACGGGACGTACTATCCCGTCCCCGGTCATACGGGCCCAGGTACCATGGACGGGATAGTCCGATGGCAGTAAGGGGTTAAAACAAGTCAAAATGATGCTCATTAGTGTGTGTGGCCTCCACGTGCCTGTATGACCTCCTAACTGTACAATGCCTAAGCATGCTCCGGATGAGGCGGCGGATGGTCTCCTGAGGTATCTCCTCCCAGACCTGGACTAAAGCGAGACATGATGTCCCATGATTGTGCTCAATCGGATTCAGGTCTGGGGAACGAGCGGGCCAGTCCATAGCTTCAATGCCTTCATCTTGCAGGAACTGCTGACACACTCCAGCCACATGAGGTGTGGCATTGTCCTGCATGAGGAGGAACCCAGGGCCAACCATACCAGCATGTGGTCTCACAAGGGGTCTGAGGATCTCATCTCGGTACCTAATGGCAGTCAGGCTACCTCTGGCGAGCACATGGAGGGCTGTGCGGCCCTCCAAAGAAATGCCACTCCACACCATTACTGACCCAGTGCCAAACCGGTCATGCTGAAGGATGTTGCAGGCAGCGGATCGCTCTCCACGGCGTCTCCAGACTCTGTCACGTCTGTCACATGTGCTCAGTGTGAACCTGCTTTCATCTATGAAGAGCACAGGGTGCCAGTGGCGAATTTGCCAATCCTGGTGTTCTGTGGCAAATGCCAAGCATCCTGAATGGTGTTGGGCTGTGAGCACAACCCCCATCCGTGGAGGTCGGGCACTTAGACCATCCTCATGGAGTCAGTTTCTAATTGTTTGTGCAGACACATGCACATTTGTGGCCTGCTGGAGGTCATTTTGCAGGACTCTGGCAGTGCTCCTCCTGTTCCTCCTTGCAAAAAAGCGGAGGTAGCGGTCCTGCTGCTGGGTTGTTGCCCTCTTATGGCCCCCTCCACGTCTCCTGGTGTACTGGCCTGTCTCCTGGTAGCACCTCCAGCCTCTGGACACTACGCTGACAGACACAGCAAACCTTCTTGCCACAGCTCACATTGATGTGTCATCCTGGATGAGCTGCACTACCTGAGCCACTTGTGTGGGTTGTAGAGTCCGTCTCATGCTACCACGAGTGTGAAAGCACAACCAATATTCAAAAGTGACCAAAACTTCAGCCAGAAAGCATTGGTACTGAGATGTGGTCTGTGGTCCCCACCTGCAGAACCACTCCTTTATTGAGTGTGTCTTGATAATTGCCAATAATTTCCATCTGTTGTTATTCCATTTGCCCAACAGCATGTGAAATTGATTGTCAATCAGTGTAGCTTCCCAAGTGGACAGTTTGATTTCACAAAAGTTTTATTTACTTGGAGTTATATTCTGTTGTTTAAGTGTTCCCTTTATTTTTTTGAGCAGTGTATATTCAGCTAACATTTATATCAGTAAATATTTTTCTTTTCTTTCTAAATGCCATTTTTTATTCTTGCTGTGTTCAGACATACATTACTACATGTGTATCTTTAGCTTACGGTACTTTTGCAAAGTACTGCAGGGGTCTTTGTGTGCTTATTCACAGTGGGCTAGTTTGCTAGTAATAATAGCACAATTAGTTGAAATGAAAACAAAAGACATTTTCTCAAGTGTGTATGTCATGAAATGAAGACGTGTTCATCCTGTGCTTAATAGAGCCCAAGTGTTACAAAAGCATATACTTCAATCCAGCCTTCTCTGCTTGAAACATTTTTTTACTATATAACCCCTGTAGGACACCACAGAACCTTTGCCCGGGATAATAACATTTGGTCTTCACTTGCAAATTTATTTAAATATATACTGTGTGAAACAGTGAGGGGAATCATATGTGCTTAGAATCATACTGAACCGCTGGAGTGCATTGAAATCACAGCCACGGCTGTGATTACCATGCAAGATAAAATTAAGTGTGGTCTGGATCAAGTTATTTTACCTATGAGTTGAGGAAAACCTGTCTTGTGATTTTATTTTTGGAGAGATCTGTGGGATGGTAGTGGGACAGATCTCTCCCTCCAGTTCGGGTCCTACAAGTAGCCCATGTCCATGGTTTTCATTTAAACCTGCAGTTAAGATGGAGCTGGGAGGATGCCCAGTACTATCGGAAACTCAAAGGTGAGATCCTTGCCCGACTGGGAGTTAATAATTATGTACGAGCACAACTAGTGACTGTGTACCAGTGGTCTTTTGTGAAGACCTGACCCACTATCTCTCCGCACATATGACTTGTTGCAGTTAGTTTAAAAAAAATGGCTCCAGCCTGAGACTTTGAACCTAGCCCACATGGTAGAGAGGGTAGTAGTAGACCAGTTGATGTGAACTCCGCCAGTAGACATACAGCACTGTGTGGGGGAAGGGCACTTGGGCAACCTAGATCAGGTGGTTAGCCTGATCGAGGGTTATGTGGCCACCCAGGATTCCATACCGGACTCTCCCCCACTGTGAGTATCACGCCGAGCTCTACAAGTTAAGGAGCCTGAGAAAGGAATATGACTCTCTGCTGGGGTTAGTCCGAACCATGCCAAATGTGAGGGGTGAGGCCCACTATCATCTAAACCAGACTCACGGACCAAAGGTACCACTGCTATCAGGTGCAGGCTGTGCCAAGGCCCAAGACATGTGGCTGCAAACTGCCCCCTGACTGCTGTTCCCATTGATGCTGGTTTACTCATCGGGTATCTATGTATGTCGTGACTGTCTGCACTATGGACGCATACTTTACACGATGTGAACCCCATCTGTGCCCGATGCGCGTCAACGGGTACCAGACGGAGGCTATCGTAAACTCAGGGAGCATAGTGATACTTGTCCATGGGTCATTGGTTGTTGGGGAAAACCCCAATGGTCAGAAAATCTGAATTGTTTGTATATATGGGGATCTCCGAGCGTTTCGGACGGCGGAGGTTAACTTTTGCTTCCCTTGTGGGCAGATTAAACATACAGTTGAAGTGGTAAAGACTCTTACATTCTGGACTGTTTTAGGAAGAGACTTTCCCCTATTCTGGTCCCTATGGGAATACAAAACTAACCCTCCAAAGATAAGGTAAATCCAGGCACTGAACTCAAAGACCCTGAGTCAGGGATACCTGTTGTAGGGGTCACTATCATAGGGAAAAAGTGTAACCTTGATAGCTCTCCCCTAGAGGTCTTGGCAGGAGGGGTTGAGGAGACCACATCAATTCCAGAGCTGGAAGTATCCCAGGGGACTTTTGGGACAACTCAGCTCTATGATCCTACACTAGCACAGGCATGGGAATGGGTGATATTGATAAATGGGATGGCACAGCAAACTGGGGCAAAGGCAGTTTTTCCTCATATGGCGGTCAACCCAGAGTTGTTACACCGGGTTAACAAAATCAACGACAAAATTGTTATGAACTGCTACAAGCACTAAGGAAAGATGGGAACTCTGTCCCTACAATAAAACTGAGCTTGATCCCTACGATGTAACGGGGAACCTGATCCTGCGACCAGACCCGCTAAAGTCCTCAGCTAGTCTGAACGAAGACCTATAGTTGCGAGGAAGGAATCCCTACAAGATCTAGGGACTGGGAGAAAAGGTGGACACCTCCTAACAGAAATTGTAGCAGGGAAAATTAAACAGAAAACAAATTACTACGAGATCCTAAGATTAAGCAAAACTGACAGAGTAAGGCACCTAAGCACCCGGCTAGCTTAAGAGTAGGTAATACAATGAAGTCCAGCAAAGCCAGAAGGGCGGAGCCAGACTAAATAGGGAAAAAAGGTCATGTGACCAGCAAATAGAAACAAAATCTAACAAGAGGGTTCTAACAGTACCCTCCCTTCTAAGAGGATCCTCCGGATCCCCTAGGACTTAGGCTTATCCGGAAACCTCTTGTGAAACGCTCTGACAAGTCTAGACGCAGAAACATCATCCGCCCTCACCCATGAGTTATCCTCGGGTCCATAACCCTTCCAAGCGACGAGGTACTGCAAACCCCCTCTATACCGTCTAGAATTTAGGATGCGGGAAATCTCATATTGCCCGTCCTCCACCACCAGGGGAACAGTGGCCGAGACGTCTCCATCTGAGACCTCAGCTTTTTTCAAGAGAGAAACATGAAACACCGGATTAATCTTCCAGGAGGTGGGAAGCTCCAACTTAACAGCAGATTGGTTAATAACCTGAAGCACCTTAAAGGGCCCTACAAACTTGGGACCCAATTTCTTAGACGGAATCCTCAAGCGCAGATTCTTAGAGGACAACCAGACCATGTCACCAATAGCAAACAAAACCTCTTGTCGTTTTCTATCAAAATACACTTTGGATCTTTTGTTAGCCTCCTGAAGATTACCACGCACATCAGTCCAAACTCTCTCCAACACACCAGAAAAATTCTCCTCTTCAGGTACAGCCGATCCCAACTTGGAAAATGACCCAAAAGACGGATGTCTCCCAGTACAACAAAAAAAAGGCGAACAACCAGCAGAAGCGGATGTATGATTGTTAAGAGCAAACTCAGCAAGTGGCAGAAACTCAGACCACCCCTCTTGATTATCAGTCACAAAACAACGCAAGAACTGCTCAACATCCTGGTTTTTCCTTTCTGTCTGGCCATTAGACTCAGGATGATATCTGGATGAAAACGACAAATGAACTCCCAACCTGTCACAAAAGGCGCGCCAAAAACGAGCCACAAACTGAGGTCCCCTATCAGAAACAATGTCAGTAGGAACACCATGTAGTCTGACTATTTCCTTGACAAAGGCCTTAGCGAGAGTCTTAGCGCAGGGCAATTTGATGAAAGGAACCAAGTGACACATCTTGCTAAAACGGTCCACGACCACCCAGATGACAGTGAAACCCTCAGAGGGGGGAAGGTCAGTAATAAAGTCCATAGCCAAATGTGTCCAAGGTGCACTAGGGACCTCCAGAGGGCAAAGCAACCCCACAGCAGGAGTATGAGAAGACTTAGATCTAGCACACACCGTGCATTGATGCACCCACTTAATGACTTCCTTCTGCCATCCAGGCCACCAAAAGCTGCGACCCACAAGTCTCTTGGTCTCAGAGATTCCAGGATGACCTGCCAACCGAGAGTCATGACATTCAACAAACAAATCTCTCCTCAGGGTACCAGGCACAAACAACCTCCCATGCGGCATGTTAGATGGGGCATTCTTCTGTGCTTTAAGAATCTCATCTTCCAACACGGAGTCCAAAACCGCAATAACAACCCCCTCTTGCAAAATGTTTGCCTCCTCCTCAGTACCCACCATAGGAGAAAAGCTGCGAGACAAAGCATCAGCTTTAACATTTTTAGTACCTGGGATGTAAGTAACGGTAAAATTAAAGCGTGAGAAAAACAGTGCCCACCTAGCCTGACGGGCATTCAAGCGTTTGGCAGCATCAAGGTAGATCAGATTTTTATGATCGGTGAAGACTTGAACGGGAAATTCCGCTCCCTCAAAAAAATGACGCCAGTGTTCAAATGCGAGTTTAATTGCCAACAATTCCCGATTACCGATATCATAATTTAGTTCAGACTCAGAAAATTTCTTTGAAAAAAAGCACAGGGATGTACTCCATCCGTCTTTTCCTGAGACAACACCGCGCCGACCCCCACAGAAGAAGCATCAACCTCAACCAAAAATGGTTTAGTCACATCAGGCTGCGTAAGGATGGGAGCAGAGCTGAACCTCTCCTTTAGCAACACAAAAGCCTCAATGGCCTCAGTAGTCCACTGTACCGCATCAGCACCTTTCCTGGTGAGATCGGTCAGAGGTTTGGCAATCACAGAAATTTTTTTTATGAATTTTCTATAATAATTGGCGAACCCCAAAAACCTCTGTATTGATTTCACACCAATAGGTCTAGGCCAATCCTGCACAGCTTGCACTTTCACCGGGTCCATCTCAAAACCTTCACTGGAGACAATGTAGCCCAATAAACTAAGTCTCTGTACAGCGAACTCACATTTTTCTAGTTTGGCAAAAAGTGAATTATCACTCAGTAACTGTAATACTTCACGCACACTCCTCCAATGAGACTCCAAATCCGGTGAATAAATCAAAATGTCATCCAAATACACAACCACACTTCTGCCGATCAAAGGTCTAAGGATGTCATTAATAAGATTCTGAAAAAATGCCGGAGCACTGGAAAGTCCAAAAGGCATGACCAGATTCTCAAAATGACCCAGTGGAGTGTTAAACGCAGTCTTCCATTCATCCCCCTCCTTCATGCGCAACAAATTGTATGCCCCTCGAAGATCAATTTTCGAGAACCACTTGGCCCCCACTAACTGATTAAACAAATCAGGAATCAATGGCAGTGGGTAAGGATTGCGTACAGTAATTTTATTAATCTCACGAAAGTCAAGACAAAGCCGTAAACCGCCGTCCTTTTTTTTAACAAAAAAAAAATCCAACCGCTACAGGAGATTTGGAAGGCCTAATGTGACCGGCGGCCAAGCTTGTCTGTATGTATTCCTCCAAAGCCTTTCTCTCAGGAATAGTCAAATTAAATAAACGACTTTTAGGAAGAGTTGCTCCAGGGACAAATTCAATCGCACAATCATAATCTCTATGAGGAGGCAATACCTGTGATTCCTTATCAGAAAAAACTTTCCAAAAATCCTGAATAGGTACAGGTAACTCCCCCTTAACTACAGCAGCAATACGCCCATTACAACACTTGTCATAACACTTAGGACTCCAGGACTTAATTTCATTGGTAGACAAATCCAGTACCGGATTGTGCAATTTTAACCAGGGTAAACCCAAAATCACCGGTGAGGGAAAATTATTCAAAACTACCAAATCCAAATTCTCTTGATGAACACCATTAACAGTAAGAGGAAATTCACAGATATGGTGAGTAACATTTTTCAAGGGAGAGCCATCCACAGACACCACATTAATAGGAGAAGACAGAAGTTTGGGTTTTAATTTTAGTTTTTCCAAAAATTTCCCATCAATCACATTGAGAGTTGAACCACAATCCACAAATACCCGAAACTCCATTAATTCCTCCTCAACACCAGTGGTAGCAGAAAGAAAGACACCTTTATTGTTTAAACAAGCTATGCGGGCGACACTGACCTCATTTTTTTTCTTCTCTTTATTCATTCGAAGCGCACAGTTCTTAATGAAATGCTCAGATTTACCACAGTAGAAACACAAACCTTGAGCAAATCTGCGTTCCTTTTCCCGAGAATGAGGTGCCATTGCTCCAATTTCCATCGGCTCTGCAATGTCAGTACATTCCTTCTCCAAACCTGGAGCTGACAAAGCAGACTTACTCTCATTAACCCTTGCACGCAGTCTCCTATCCACCCGTATGGCCAATTGCATAGCCTCTTGCAAGTTACCAGGTATAGGATAAGCAATCAGCAAATCTTTAACCCTTTCACTTAATCCTGCAAGAAATAAACTTTTCAAAGCTGAATCGTTCCAGCCCACCTGAGTGGACCATCTACGGAAGTGAGTACAATATTTTTCCACATTACCCGATCCCTGTCTCAAACGTCTCAACTCTGTCTCAGCTGATGAAACACGATCCGGATCGTCATACAACAACCCCAAAGCAGAAAAAAAACCATCCACTGATCCAAAGCATGGATCACTAGGCTGCAGAGAAAAGGCCCAGTCCTGAGGTTCTTTGCGCAAAAGTGACATTATAAACCCTATGCGCTGTGATTCATCACCAGAGGATCTGGGTCTCAAACGAAAATACAACAAGCAAGCATTTTTAAAAGAAAAAAAATCTTGTTGCTCACCAAAAAATAAATCAGGCAAACGTACCTTTGGCTCCACGAAATGTGCTCCAGAACAACTACTCACGTGTTGCTGGATTTCAGCCACCTCCAGAGAGAGACCCTGCAGGCGTTCAGCCAAATCCCGAACCGACACCATGATGAAAACAGAAAATCTTTCCTTAGAGATTTTTTTTTATTTTTTTTATTTCTGGGCTGGACTTACTGTTATGAACTGCTACAAGCACTAAGGAAAGATGGGAACTCTGTCCCTACAATAAAACTGAGCTTGATCCCTACGATGTAACGGGGAACCTGATCCTGCGACCAGACCCGCTAAAGTCCTCAGCTAGTCTGAACGAAGACCTATAGTTGCAAGGAAGGAATCCCTACAAGATCTAGGGACTGGGAGAAAAGGTGGACACCTCCTAACAGAAATTGTAGCAGGGAAAATTAAACAGAAAACAAATTACTACAAGATCCTAAGATTAAGCAAAACTGACAGAGTAAGGCACCTAAGCACCGGCTAGCTTAAGAGTAGATAATACAATGAAGTCCAGCAAAGCCAGAAGGGCGGAGCCAGACTAAATAGGGAAAAAAGGTCATGTGACCAGCAAACAGAAACAAAATCTAACAAGAGGGTTCTAACAAAAATAATAGATCAGCTGGTAGTGCCCCAATCATACCAGATGTGATTACAATGCAAAATTAAAGTAAGTGTGGACTGGGTCAAGTTATTTGACCAAGTCAGTTTAGGAAAACCTGTCTTGGGCTTTTATATTTTTTGAAGATCTATAGGATGCTAGTGGGACAGATCTCTTCCTCCAGTCCATGTCTTACGAGTGGTCCATGTCCTCAGTTTTCATTTAAACAAGCAGTTAAGATTTGGGTGTGTCAGATTTATGTTTGAATTTCACATGTAGCAGGGCTGAAAGTGCTGTGGACATATGCCTGCCTCATACCTCCCAACCTTCCCAGATTGACCGGGACAGTCCCGATTCCGACCCTCCCACCCGCTGTCCCGGCCGGGACGCTAGGTTTCCCGCAGTGAGAAGCCTCCACGCCCCCCCATGCACCCCATCCTCGACCTCCCAGCGCTCCACTTCAGCTTCTCACTGCCAGCAATGACATTGCTAGGCTGTCCTCTTATGTGCGAACAGGACTTGTGAAGAGGTCACAGGAGGGGAGGAGTTAGATGTCACATGGTCAGGCTCCTCGTGTGTGCAGGTCTCTGCTGTGCTGGTTGTCATGGTGCTGGATGAGGGTAAGTTTATGTGAGGGGTCAGGAGGGGTTTACAGTGTGGATGTAGCAAAGCCATGTGTACGAGGTGTATGGAGCGGAGCCGTGTGTGTACGAAGTGGCTGTAGCAGTGCTGTGTGTGTACGGGGTGTATGAAATGGAGCCCTGTGTGTACGGAGCTGAGCCGCTCATCTCCGTACACTTCATACACACAGGCCTCCGTGCTTCAGCCGTGTGTGTACGGAGCGGAGCAGAGCCATGTGTGTACAGGGTGTACAGAGTGGAGCCGCATGTGTATGGAGCGGAGCCGCGTGTGTACGAGGTGTACGGAGCGGAACTGCATGTGAGCAAGGTGTATGGTGCAAAGCCGTATGTGTACAAGGTTTACCGAGCGTGACTGCATATGTACGAGGTTTTCGGAGTGAAGCCGTGTGTGTGCTGAGTGGAGCCGTGTGTGCACGAGGTGTACGGAGTGGAGCCGTGTGTGCGTGAGGTGTACGGAGCGGAGCCGTGTGTGCGCGAGGTGTACGGAGCGGAGCCGTGTGTATATGAGGTGTGCGGAGCCATGCGTGTACAAGGTGCATGGTGGGGAGCATTCATACCTCCCAACTGTCCCAGATCCAGCGGGATAGTCCCGATTTTGAGAGAGTCTGCCCCGCTGTCTCGATCGGGAGCTTACTTTTCCCGTGGACACAGGAATACACGGGGGAGCCCCGAGGAGCACTTTAAAACTTGCACGTGACGTTCCACCGGAAGTGATGTGCTGGAAGATGACCGGAAATGAGGTAATTTTGGGAGGAGATTGTGACGGAACCATGGAGGCACTTCAGGGAATGCTTCAGATCCATCACCGTGTCCTCCTCCGACAGCACGGACAGCGGGATCGCCTTGGAATCGGGGATGTCGGCCATGTGAGCGGATCATGATATGTCCTGCACCGGGAGGCTCAGGTGGGCACTACAATGGGAGCCGGCCTGCTATAGTATCTTTATAGAATCTTTATTTCTTTCTCTCTCTGTTTCTTTCTCTCTCTCTGTTCTTTCTTTCTCTCTCTCTGTTCTTTCTTTCTTTCTTTTTGTTCTTTTTCTCTCTAATCCTTTTTTTTCTTTCTCTCTCTGTTCTTTCCTCTTTCTTTCTCTCTCTCTGTTCTTTCTTTCTCTCTTTTCTCTGTTCTTTCTTTCCCCTCTTTCTTTATATCTCTCTGTTCTTTCTTTCCCCTTTCTTTCTTTCTTTCTTTCTTTCTTTCTTTCTATCTCTCTGTTCTTTTATTCTGTCCCCTCTTTCTCTCTCTGTTTCTTTCTCTCTCTCTGTTTTTTCTTTCCCATCTTTCTTTCTCTCTCTCTTTTTCTTTCTTTCCCATCTTTCTTTCTCTTTCTGTTCTTTCTTTCTCTTTCTGTTCTTTCTTTCCCATCTTTCTTTCTCTCTTTGTTCTTTCTTTCCCATCTTTCTTTCTCTCTGTTCTTTCTTTCCCATCTTTCTTTTTTTCTTACTTTCTCTCTGTTCTTTCTTTCCGATCTTTCTTTCTTTTTCTTTCTTTCTCTCTCTGTTCTTTCTTTCCCCTCTCTTTTTTTTCTCTCTCTCTGTTTATTCTTTCTGTCCCCTCTTTCTTTCTCTGTTTCTTTCTCTCTATCTCTGGTCTTTCTTTCCCCTCTTTCTTTCTTTCTTTCTTACTTTCTTTCTTCTTTCTTTCTTTCTTTCTTTCTTTCTCTCTCTGTTCTT
The DNA here is from genome assembly GCA_033576555.1 of Oophaga sylvatica. Lineage (NCBI taxonomy): Eukaryota > Metazoa > Chordata > Amphibia > Anura > Dendrobatidae > Oophaga > Oophaga sylvatica. The sequence goes on along the minus strand of JARQOD010000001.1, from coordinate 585,970,123 downwards.
TCTTTCCCCTCTTTCTTTCTCTCTCCCTCTCTGTTCTTTCTTTCCCCTTTCTTTCTCTCTCCCTCTCTGTTCTTTCTTTCCCCTTTCTTTCTGTCTCCCTCTCTGTTCTTTCTTTCTCCTCTTTTTTCTCTCTCTCTCTGTTCTTTTTTTCTGTCCCCTCTTTCTTTCTCTCTGTTCTTTCTTTCCCCTCTTTCTCTCTCCCTCTATGTTCTTTCTTTCCCCTTTCTTTCTATCTCCCTCTCTGTTTTTTCTTTCCCCTTTCTTTCTCCCTCTCTCTTCTTTCTTTCCCATCTTTTTTTGTCTCTCTCTCTCTGTTTTTTTTCTGTCCCCTCCTTCTTTCTCTCTGTTCTTTCTTTCTCTCTTTTCTTTCATTCCCCTTTCTTTGTTTGTTTCTTTATTTTTCTCTCTCTCTGCTTTCTTTCTTTTCCCTTTCTTTCTTTCTCTGTTCTTTCTTTCATTCCTTTCTTTCTCTCTCTGTTTTCTTTTTTCTCTCTCTCTATTCTTTCTTTCTTTTCCTTAGTACCAGTCAGTGTGCCCACAGTACCAGCCACTGATCCCATTATGCCAGCCACTGTGCCCTCAGCACCAGTCAATGTGATCAGCAGTGCTAAATGGGTGTGGTTGGGGTGTGGACATGGGTCTGATTAGTTGTGAAATGGGTGTGGTCAGGGGCGTGGCCTAAAATTTGCCGCGGCGCGCGCCGCAACCTTTGTCCCTCTTTATCGTCTTCAAAAGTTGGGAGGTATGCTGCCTGTATGAAGATAACACAGACCAGCGACTTGGGCAACCACGACAGCACTAGTGAACCTTACAGGTTTGCAAATGCCAGTGGCACTGGACTTTATTTATGTGTTCCTGGCTGCGATCTGGAGGTTAGCAATTTCATGTGTGCAGTTTCTGGATAATAAAGGACGTCTATTTAATTTGCCTGAGTCACTGTCTCACTAAATTCACTGGCAAAAAAGCTGCTGCCTTACAACGGCAACTGTACTGCCAAAGTCTACATTAGCACATAACATTCAGTCTATAAAAATGCAATATATATATATATATATCTATATACGAGTTATATATAGTGGCATGTAAAAGTTTGGGCACCACTTGTCAAAATTACTGTGAACAATTGAGCAAGTTGACAATGAAATGATTTATAAAAGGCCTAGTTAAAAATGACACATTTCCTTTATGTTTTAGGCAAAAAGATTTTTTTCATTTTCAAAAATTACAAAAAGGGAAATGGGTTGATGCAAAATTTTGGGCACTCTTGGAGATTTGTGTGCTCAGATAACTTTGACCAAGGTTTCAGACTTTAATTAACTTGTTAGGGTTATAGCTTGTTCACTATCATCATTAGGAAAGGCCAGGTGATGCAAAATTCCCAGCTTTATAAAAATCCGGTCTCCTCTAACCTTATGCCAAAAGACAGCAGCTATGGGTTCTTCTAAGCAGCAACCTAGCACTCTAAAAATGAAAATGGAGGCCCACAAAGCAGAAAAGGCTATAAGAAGATTTCAAAGCGTTTTCAAGTTGTCCTTTCCTCAGTTCGAAATGTAATTAAGAAATGGCAGTTTACAGGAACTGTGGAGGTCAAGATAAGGTCTGGAAGACCAAACAAAATTTCAACTCGTAGGATTGCTAGAGAGGCAAATCAGAACCCCAATTACGTAGAGGAAGCATAATTTTTTAAAAAAATATTTTTAAGTTAAGGCTATAATGTAGATTTCCTAGAAACATCCTTAAAGATGGTCCAAAATACTGCTAGAACCAATTTTATTTATAACAACAGGTTACCATTGGCACCATTATGGTAAGTCTACCAGAACAAATCCAAAAAATTCCGATTATCACTCAATACTATACAAATAATGGAGCTTTCAAGAGAATTGTAAACAAATATTGGCATATCCTCCAGCAGGACAACATTAATGGAGACCATCTACCATCGCACCCAAAGTTTGTGTACAGACGTGCACCTGCTTTGGGTTTAAAGATTGCCCCCATTAATAAAGGGAATAACCCATGGACAAACAGTGTGGAACACCGTGTACAGAAACATGGGGGCTTCTCGCCATACCACTTCTGTTCTTGTTGCAATGTCCTAGCAATGGAACAGCAGGCACAATGGATTTTAGTAATTCAGAAGGCACTGACTTGTATAATATCAAAGACAGTATTACATGTTCCACTATGAGAGTAGTCTACATTATTACGTGCCCGTGTGTTATGTTTCGGTAGCTGAGGAGGACAGGAACAACAGCAGGGCAGCCGAACACCTGAGATGTTGGTAACTGATGGGTTGCAGATTCCTAAACTAACGACACAACTAGAGGTAGCCGTGGAGAGTTCCTACGTTGATCCTAGACGCCTCGTCACAACCTGAGAGATAACTACACCTAAAGGCAGAAAGATGAAAGCTATCTGCCCCGAAGCAGATCCCCAAAGAAAATAGGAAGCCCCCAAACATATAATGGCGGTTAGACAAGATGAAAATACAAACATAGGCAGAAAATAGACTGAGCAAAGGCTGGGGCCACAAGCTGACTAAATAGGATAGGACAGGAGAGATTACTTTCTGCAACCCAGAAAACCCTACAAAAATCCAGCAATTCTGATTACAAAAATACTGAGATCACACGATCTCGCCACCCACTAAATCAGATCTCAGTGTGAACAAAAACCAAGCCGCAGCCGCTGAAAAAAACAGGAAAAAGCACATGAGCAAATAACAGTGGCTGCAGAAAAACTGTGAGGAGCTCATGCCCCAGGAGGGGACCTGGCTGACCTCCACAAAAGATTGCATAGCATCGTGTTCAGGTACAGACAAGTTGAAAAGGTGACCTTTAGGAAATTTACCACCAGGCACTAATTCAATAGTGCAATCGTAGCTCCTGTAAGGGGGCAAAGATGCAGATTTACTTTCACTAAATACATCCAAAAAATCAGTCAAAAAGTCAGGAACATCCTGAGACTTGGGAGAGGCAGAAAGAACAGGAGTGTCGGCATTAACACATTGGCAGCCCCAACTGGTCACAGACACAGATTTCCAATCCAAAACAGGATTATGAGACTGTAACCAAGGGAAATCTAGTACAATAATGTCATGCAGATTATACAACACCAGAAATTTGCAACTCTCCTGATGATCTGGTTCAACCCTCATTATCACCTGAGTAGAAAACTGGGGTTTATTCTTCGCCAAAGGGGTAGAATCAATTCCCAGTAGGGGAATAGACTTACACAGGGGTATCATGGGAAACCCACAACGTTTGGCAAAGTCAAAATCCATCAGGTTAATAGCTGCTCCTGAATCAACAAAATCCTGAGCAGAAAATGTGGACAGGGAGCAAATCAGGGTAACAGTCAACAGAAATTTAGTCTGAACACTACCCAAGACAACTGAGTGTGCAAAACGTCTTCCCCGCTTAGGGCAGACTGAAATAGCATGAGAGGCATCACCACAGTAGAAACATAACCCATTGCGCTTTCGAAACTCATGACGCTGAGCCCCAGAAGTCACTTTATCACACTGCATGGACTCAGAAGCTGGCTAACAAGGCAACACTATCTCACGCATACCTCTGCGCTCACGCAAACGTCTGTCAATTTGAATAGCCAGTGACATAGAATCATTGAGACCAGAGGGAGCAGGGAATCCCACCATAACATCCTTTACATTCTCTGACAGCCCCTTCCGAAAAAGGGCTGCCAAAGCATCATCATTCCATTTGGTCAGGACTGCCCACTTTCGGAATTTCTGACAATACAACTCAGAGTCTTCAAGACCCTGATTTAATGCCAACAAGGTTTTTTCAGCTTGATCAGTGACATTAGGTTCATCGTACACTAACCCCAGAGCCAGAAAAAATGCATCAATATCATTCAAAACAGGATCCCCAGGTGTCAGGGAAAAAGCCCAATCCTGAGGATCGCCGCGCAGGAGAGAGATGACAATTTGAATCTGCTGTGCTGCGTTACCTGAGGACTTAGGCTTTAAGGCAAAAAACAACTTACAGTTATTTTTGAAATTCAGAAATTTAGCCCGATCCTCCAAAAACAAATCTGGCATGGCTCAACCAGCAACCCAGCAAGATAGGTAGCAATACTCCGAACCTCAGTGGCAAGCTGATCCACACGGCCAGACAACTGTGCAAACTCCATTGAGAGAAAAAAAAAATCCTCCTCAGCACCCAGAGAAAAAGAGGGAAAATATACAACAGACAGAAAAAAAAAAAAAAATCTCTGACAACTCTGACAACTTTTTTCTTTCCACACTTTTTTTCCCTTCTGTGAGTACCATATAATTTTCAGTTATGGCCGGTGATACTGTTATGTTTCGGTAGCTGAGGAGGACAGGAACAACAGCAGGGCAGCCGAACACCTGAGATGTTGGTAACTGATGGGTTGCAGATTCCTAAACTAACGACACAACTAGAGGTAGCCGTGGAGCGTTCCTACGTTGATCCTAGATGTCTCGTCACAGCCTGAGAGATAACTACACCTAAAGGCAGAAAGATGAAAGCTATCTGCCCCAGAGCAGATCCCCAAAGAAAATAGGAAGCCCCCAAACATATAATGGCGGTTAGACAAGATGAAAATACAAACATAGGCAGAAAATAGACTGAGCAAACACTGGGGCCACAAGCTGACTAAATAGGATAGGACAGGAGAGATTACTTTCTGCAACCCAGAAAACCCTACAAAAATCCAACAATTCTGATTACAAAAATACTGAGATCACAAAAGTGCAGAAAACAATGCAAAAAGCAAGCACAAAAAGAAAAGCAAAAAATATCTTATCTGAAAGCAGGAGATGCAGGCAGGACTCCAGCAAACTTCCAAATGAACCAGGAACCACAATTGAGACAAGAACAATTGATCACCGGCAACCATCATGGGAGGGAACCTCCCTTATATCAGACCAGTCCGTGATTCCAGATTGCCACTCCTCGCTGAAAGGTCCAGTACTGTCTGTAACCACCAGAGGGAGCCTCTGCTCAGAAACCATCTCTAGCACATTCATAACACCCGTGTAACAAAATGTATGTGGGATGGACGATAAGAAAACTGTCACAGAGAATAAAGGAACATCGTAATAACATCAAAAAAAGATTTACAGGCCATTCTTTGTCAAGACACTTTAGAGATAATCACAACCAATCCTGTAAGGGTCTCACATTTTTGGTATCCAAATTATTTATGGACATTGGAGAGGTGGAAATTACATGGATCAGATGTCTCTAGCAGAATCTAAGTGGATTTTGTTATTAAATAGCTTGGCCCCAAAAAGGTCTTAATTTGATATGGAACTACATGCCTTTTAAATACTTTTTTAATAACTTTTTTGTATTTTTCTTAATCGCATTTTTTATCTCCCCACTCCCCCCTTTTTATTGAGTGATACTATGAAGTATAATTTAATTAATTTACTATATTATCTATTATAAAATGTTCATGCCTAAAAACAATGGGAGAATTGTGAAGTCATTGTTTCATCTTTTTCCTGATGAAAAACAAACTCCATTAGTATTTATTCTATTAACATAACCATGTAGTATGCATTGAGTCTAACATTGGTGGATTGAGGGAGAGCTACCTCCAAGTGCTTGGAGAAAGGGTGGCGCAATAGCCTATAAAACACTGCTCTGTACCACCCTGTACAGATACTCTGATGAAGGGAAACCGCTTATTACCCAAAACGCGTTGGACAGCTTTTCGGGTTCTTCTGAGAGTCCGTATAACTGTGACGTTACATGTAGTCTCCAGCACTGTCGGACATCTTTTTCTGCCGGGTATGCAGGGATACTACCGGCCGGAGCAGAGGCGTAGCTAGGGTTTTGGTTTAGGGGGGGCGAAACTTCTGAGTGGGCCCCTAACCAGAGAACCTCAGCAAATGACCGCGTTATTGCCAAAAATAATCTATATATAAAAAGACCAATATTAATATCACCGCCATATGGTCAGTGGCAATTAATACCAGTCCTACAGAACATAGATTACAGCAGAGTTACAGATGGTGACTTACCGCTGACATTCTTTCTGATGGAATTGTTCACTTTTCATGTCTTTTCCATCTGGCCCAGACCGACATGACGACTTCTCCAGCCAGGACTCAACTGCAGAGAATACAACAAAGACATGTTTCACTTCTCATATTTTTAGCACTGTCACGGTCACTAATTGAACTATTCTCAACCTGCACAAACTCCTCATCCTGCTGATACCCCAATACTGAGCCGCTTCTGCCGTATGTGTCCCTATTACTGTACCTGATACCCCAATACTGAGCCCTGCTGCCTTATGTGTCCCTATTACTGCACCTGATACCCCAATACTGAGCCGCTGTTGTCATATGTGTCCCTATTACTGCACCTCATACCCCAATACTGAGCCGCTGCTGCCGTATGTGTCCCTATTACTGCACCTGATACCCCAATACTGAGCTGCTGCTGCCATGTGTCCCTATTACTGCACCTGATTCCCCAATACTGATCTGCTTCTGCTGCCGTATGTGTCCCTATTACTGCACCTCAAACCCCAATACTGAGCCGCTGCTGCCGTATGTGTCCCTATTACTGCACCGATACCCCAAAACTGAGCCACTGCTGCCGTATGGGTCACTATTACTGCACCTGATACCCCAATACTGAGCCGCTGCTGCCGTATGTATCCCTATTACTGCACCTCATACCCCAATACTGGGCCGCTGCTGCCGTGTGTACTCCCCATAGGCAGCCTCTATATTATAATAAACCCCCATAGGCAGAGTCTATAATATAATGCACCCCCATAGGCAGCCTTTGTATTATAATGCACCCCATAGGCAGCCGCTATATTATAATGCACCCCCATAGGCAGCCTCTGTAGTACAATGCACCCCCATATGGAGCTTCTGTAGTATAATGCACTCCCCATAGGCAGCCTCTGTAGTATAATGCATCCCCATAGGGAGCCTCTGTAGTATAATGCACCCCATAGGGAGCCTCTGTAGTATAATGCACCCCCATAGGGAGCCTCTGTGGTATAATGCACCCCCATAGGGAGCCTCTGTAGTATAATGCACCCCCATAGGGAGCCTCTGTAGTATAATGCACCCCCATATAGAGCCTCTTTAGTATAATGCACCCCCATATGGAGCCTCTGTAATATAATGCACCCCCATATGGAGCCTCTGTAGTATAATGCACCCCCATATGGAGCCTCTGTAGTATAATGCACTCCCCATGGGCAGCCTCTGTAGTATAATGCACCCCCATAGGGAGCCTCTGTAGTATAATGCACCCCATATATAGCCTCTTTAGTATAATGCACCCCCATATGGAGCCTCTGTAATATAATGCACCCCCATATGGAGCCTCTGTAGTATAATTCACCCCCATAGGTAGTCTCTGTAGTATAATGCACCCCCATAGGCAGCCTCTGTAGTATAATGCATCCCCCATAGGCAGCCTCTGTAGTATAATGCACCCCCATATAGAGCCTCTGTAGTATAATGCACCCCCATATGGAGCCTCTGTACTATAATGCACCCCCATAGGCAGCCTCTGTAGTATAATGCACCCCCATATGGAGCTTCTGTAGCAGGGCCGGCTCCAGGTTTTTAGGGGCCCCGGGCGAAAGAGTCTCAGTGGGCCCCCTTAACACAGACCACGATTCATGATGCACAGATAGTGCAGAGAAATATAGGTATAGCACAACGCCAAACACTTCTCTTCTTCCATTACATGACTGATATCTATTGTAAATTGTACAATAGCTCAAAAACCACCTAATCCTCACAGTGCACAGTACAGACTGGACAGTACAGTCCTCCATACAATATTATGGGCACCACATAGTCTCCCCCTCATCACCCATATAATACCCCATGCAGGATGTCACCCCTCCATCCCCCATGTAATGCTCCATACAGAATACTGGACCCAATATAATGCTCCATACAGGATACTGGTCCCCATATAAAGCTCCATACAGGATACTGGTCCCCATATAAAGCTCCATACAAAATATGGAGCTCTCCTCTGTGCTGTGCTGCGTTCTGCACTGTTACGGCTCAGAAAAGGGCGCCGTGGAAAGGCTCCCATCATCATCATTGACTACCCATCATCATCAACGCCTGCCCATCATCATGATTGCCTCCCCATCATCATCATCGCCTCCCCATAATCATCATTGCCTGCCTATCATCATCAATGCCTGCCCATCATCATCATTGCCTCCCCATCATCATCATCGCCTCCCCATCATCATCATCGCCTCCCCATAATCATCATTGCCTGCCCATCATCATCAATGCCTCCCCATCATCATCATTGCCTGCACATTATCATCATCGCCTCCCCATCATCATCATTGCCTCCCCATCATCATCATCGCCTCCCCATCATCATCACTGCCTGCTCATCATCATCAATGCCTGCCCATAATCATCATTGCCTCCCCATCAATATCATTGCCTGCCCATCATCATCACTGCCTGCCCATCATCATCAATGCCTGCCATAATCATCATTGCCTCCCCATCATCATCAATGCCTGCCCATCATCATCAATGCCTGCCCATAATCATCATTGCCTCCCCATCAATATCATTGCCTGCCCATCATCATCAATGCCTGTCCATCATCATCAATCATCATTGCCTCCCCATCGTCATCATCACTGCCCTCCCCCCACCACCATCACACATACAGCAGACACACACACACAAATCACCGCACTACATACACACACGCACTGATACACACAGAGACACATACACAGACACACACAAACATCTCACCTGTCCCCGCGCGCTCACTGCCACAGCCGGCCGCTGAATGATGACGTCATTCAGTGGCGCTGCTGTGAGAGGATGCGCCGGCGTCCTGCAGGTGACCCCTGGAGCCCGGAGCTGCGGCAGCGGAGGCACGGGGAGAGGTGAGTATTGCGCCGGCTGCTGCCGGGGCCCTGAGTGTTATGTTTCGGTAGCTGAGGAGTGCAGGTAAAAAAGGCAATACACCAGAGAAGTTGGAATCTATGAGATTGCAGTACCCTGACTAACCACCACAACTAGAGGCAGCCGTGGAGCATTCCTACGTTGGTCCTAGACGCCTCGTCACAGCCTGAGAAACTAACTACACCTAAAGATAGAAAGAGGAAAGCTATCTGCCCCGGAGCAGATCCCCAAAGAACATAGAAAGCCCCCAAACATGTAATGGCGGTTAGACAAGATCAAATACTGACACAGACAGAAAATAGTATGAGCAAACGTTGGGGCCCAAACTACCTAAATAGAAAAGGATAGGAAGGGCACTTACTGCAATCCCAAAAAACCCTGAAAAGCACCAACTCTACTAATTTCAAAATCACCTGAGATCACACGACCTCTACCACCTAAATTAGTTCTCTGGTGTAACAAAATCAAAACAGCAGCCACTGAAAAAACTGGAAAAAGCAAAAGTACAAACATCAGTGGCTGAACTAAACTGAGAGGGCAAAAGCCCCCGGAGGGGACCCTGAAGGCCCCCACAGAAGTGCAAGACAAAACGCAAAAATCAAACACAAAAACAAAAAGAAGAAAATGTCTTATCTGTTAGCAGGAGATGCAGACACGACACAGCAGGCTACAAGGGAAACAGGAATCAAAGATAGAGACCAGAACAATTGATCACCGGCAACCCTGATGGGAAGGCGACTCCCTTATATAAGACCAGTCAGTAACACCTGATTCCCACTCCTCACAATCTTCACTGGACAGTCCAGTACCGCTTGTAACCACCAGAGGGAGCCTCTGCTCAGAACTTATTTCAAGTCCATTCACAACACCTGAGCAAGCGAGGGGGCAGTGGCGGCGCTGACACCGCTAACGGGCGCCGGGGTGCCAGACGGCGAGTGGGCCCCCCCGCCTGCTCAGGGCCCCGGCACTTACCCGGGTGTGCCGGGTGCTGACGCCGGCCCTGCTCTGTAGTATAAACAAAACAATACTCAATTCTCTTGCTCCCGGCTCCTGCGCTGCTCCCTGCTCTCCCTCTCATCTGCTGACAGCGGGCGCTGGGCAGTGAGGTCATCGCGCCCGCTGTCAGACGCTAAGAGGGGGATTATGGGAGAGAAGGAGCGCTCGCTCCTACTCTCTCAATGCGGTCAGCTGTATCGGCTACATGCCGATACAGCTGACACTCCGATGACGGGCGGGAGGCCCACTGCTGGCACAGGGCCCCCCACCGCCTGCTCAGGGGCCCCATACTGGCCGGGCGGCAGAGCAGGGAGAGCGATTCTCCCTGCTCTGCCGCAGAATGTAACTGTATCGGCGCGCCGATACAGTTAAAGCAGCGTAGCTCCGGGTGGGCCCCCTCAGAGCGGGGGCCACCGCCCCCTCTGCCCCCCCGGTAGCTACACTACTGGGCCGGAGCGCTCCTGGCTCTACATGTGCATTCCCCATTCCGCACAAAGACTTAACGATCGACAACCACCCTTGTTTCCACTGCTTCCACATGCTAGCCAGACACCTTCAGCAGTAGCATGGACACCCTTCACTTTTATTCCAAGGGTGCAACCACATGGTTTGTGACTAATTCCGGGAATTAAATTAATCTGCACCTTTGTTAAACATTTTCTGCTGATCATCACCTGCAGCCAACACCCACAAGGTGGGCACATAGTGATTTTCATACTACTCAGTCACTTCTATAGCAAATAGTGCGACGGACCAATAGTTATATATTTTTCCTCCTTGTTTATTGTTTAGGTTCATCACACAGAATCCAAGGTTTGTCTGCCGCTTATTACTTTGCTACTCCTCTTTCCTAACTTCCACAGTGAAGGCGTTGGTGTTTTTCTTATTGTTTCCTGTTCACAATAACAGTCATTTTGACCAGGGGTGCCCAAACTTTTATATGTAACTGTATAGACCGTGGCTTGCAATGGTATTCTACCCCTTGGCATTTTTATGTTTTGCTACCTCAGATCCTGGAATTTCACTGTCTTTTTTAGGGTTTGCATCAGTTCATTTAAAGAACATGCCTACAACTGTGATCATTTGGTTTTCTTTTTATTGTGAAGCAAACAACAGATAGAACAAATTGACTGAAAACTTCTGCGTGCATAACTCTTCACAACCCTAAAGTCCATACTTTGTAGAACCTTCTTTTGCAGCAATTACAGCTGCAAGTCGCTTTGGATAAGTCTCTTTGAGCATTCCTCATCTTCTCACAGGGATTTCTATCCATTCGTCAAGTCAAAACTGCTCCAGCTCCTAGATGGTTTCCTCTGGTGAACAGCAATCTTCAAGTTTGAACACAGATTCTCAATTATGTTGAGGTCTGGGCTTTGACTAGACCACTCCAAAACATTTACACATTTCCCCTTAAACCATTCAAGTGTTGCTTTATCAGTGTGCTTTGAGTCATTGTGTTGTTGGAAGGTGAACCTCCATCCCAGTCTCAAATCACTGACAGACTGAAACAGGTTTTGTTCAAGTATATCCCTGTATTTTGCACCATCCATTCTCCCCTTGACTCGGACCATTTTCCCTGTCCCTGCTGCCGAAAAACATCCCCACTGCATGATACTGTCACCACCATGTTTCACTGTGGGGATGGTGTCCTTGGGGTGAATAGCTGTGTTGGGTTGATGACAGGCATAGTGTTTAACTTTGTCGCCAAAATGTTCAATTTTGGGCTTTTCTGACTACGGCACTTTCCTCCATACATTTGGGGAAATTCCCACATGTCTTTTGGCAAACTCAAAACGAGCCTTACAATTTTTGTGCGTAAGTAAAGGCTTTTTTTGCCCACTCTTCCAGAAACACCACCTCTATGGAGTGTGTGACTTATTGTGGTCGTATGCACATAGTCCAGTTTCTGCTTGGGAACTCTGCAGCTCCTTCAGGGTTACCTCTGGTCTCTGTGCTGCCTCTCTGATTAATGATATCCTTGCCGCGGCTGTGACTTTTGGTGAGCGGCCCTCTCTTGGCAGGTTTGTTGTGGTACCATTTTCTTTCCATTTGATGATAATGGATTTGATGGTGTTCCAGGGAATCATCAGAGATTGTGATATTTTTTATAACCCAACCTTACTTCTCAGCAACTTTGTCCTGACTTTTTTGGAGATCTTTTTGGTTTTCATGGTATTGTTTAATTAGTGATGCCTCTTGCTTAACCCCTTCAAGACATGCACCGTACATGTACAGCGCATGTCGTGTCCCTCCCTTTGATGTGGGCTCCGGCAATGAGCCCACATCTTTCTAGGCAAATGTCAGCTGTTTTGAACAGCTCAAATGTGCCCCTAACAGCCTCGGGTGGAATCCCGATCCACCAACCCATCAGCACCCGTGTCACTTGACACACCAATGGGTTGGCATGACAACCCAGAGTCTGCAGGAGACCCCTGTGGTTCTCATTGCCGGATTGTTATGAGTGCCACCCAGCGGCGCCCAGTGACAAAGTCACTGGTAATGTACTAGAGGAGAGACATGTATCACTGAGATTATTAGCTTCAATGATATGAACCTACAAAAATCATCCAGCACTCAAAGTCCTTAGAGGGGTTAATCGGCCATGTTTAGGGTTAGGTTTAGTGAACAACTGAAGAGTGGGGGTGAAAGGCTGTTCACGATATCTCCACCTGAGTGTAGAGTCCAGAGGATATCTACACAGCCTTCTGGCTCATTCAATGTTTGGGGTTCCTGGAGATGGGTGCTCCAGAGCTGTGTTTTAGAATAAGAAAAGTTGAACCTTTTTTCTGTTTGTTTCCTGAGCAGGTGGATCCGTGCAGCAGCACAGTCTGTGCCATTTTTTTTTTGTTTTCCCGCTAGGCCAGAAAGGCCGTGTTTATGTTGCCGACTCTGCAATGGTATATGCGGTACCTCAATAAACCAGTGGAAAATTTAGAGAGACAGCATTCTTGTGTCTATTTCTGTGTGAAGACGAGTTAACTGATCTACCACAGGTGGTGGCTAAAAATGTGGGCGAGATCCCCAGGAAACAAATGTAACAGCTATGAGCAAACTGCATGTCCTGGCTGGAAGGCGACTATAGGGATGTAACAGCGGTCAGCCAAAATGGAGAAGCTCATCAAGCCAGCAGCAGCAGCTACATTTTCCAGATTTCGAAGGAGGTGTGGAGAATGTTGAGCCTGGACGTCATCGAGGAGTCAAAGAATGGCTGGTCCATCCCCATTGTCCTTGTGACGAAGCCTGATGGAAAGTGGTATTTCTGTAACAACTACAAGAAACTCAATGAGGTGTCCAGATTCGATGTATAGCCGATGGCCTGCATCGATGATCTCATTGAGGGCTAGGGTCAGCCACCCTGGACCTAATGAAAGGGTACTGGCAAGTCCTCCTCTCCTAAAGTTTCAAGAGAAGACTGCCTTCTCTACATCTGATGGGTGCTTCCAGTATACCAGACTCTGTTCGGGCTGCAAGGAGCCCCAGCTACCTTCGAGGGGTCCATAGACTGCATCTTAACCCCTCAGAAAAAAGTATGCCCACAGCTTACCTCAACTATATTGTAATTTTCACCCCAGATTGGGGAAGTCATCTGCCAAAGGTCCAGGCTGCACTGGATGCGCTGAGGCAGGCGAGGTTTACCATAAACCCAAAGAAGTGTGCCTTGGGGAAAGAGGAGGCAAACTACTTGGGCTACATCATCGGAAGAGGCAAAATAAAGTGAAAAAGGTGGAAGCAATCCAAAATTGTCCACAACCGGTCTTCAAGAAACAGGTTAAGGGGTTTCTGGAAATTGTTAGATACTATTGGCATTTTATCCCGAATTTCGCCATGATTGCCACACTCCTGACCAACCTTCTTAGTGGCACAAAGACGTTGATGACCAAATGGTCTCCTGAAGCAAAGATCACGTTCCAGAAGTTCGCCATGTGCATAAAACCGGTCTTGACTGTACCTGACTTCAGTAGGGAATTCATGGTCCAGATGGAAGGCCTCAGAGGTCGGGTTGTGAGCTATGTTGTCCAAGGAAGTAAATGGGGAGGAACATCCAGACCTGTATTTAAGTAGGAAACTCTCCTACTAAGAGAAAAACCATTGTAGAAAAAGAATGCTTGGCCATCAAATGGGCAATTGACACCCTGAGGTACTACCTGTTAGGCCAGAAGTTCAGGCTAGTTTCAGATCATGCGCCCCTGAAATGGATGAGGTAAAGGAAAAGGAACAATGCCCGGGTGACTCGATTGTTTCTAGTGCTCTAGGACATCAACTTTCATGTGAAGCACAGGCCAGGGAAACTGCACGGTAATGCAAAATAGCCTGTCAGACTTCCCTGTCTAGTGACTGAAGGTTCCAAAACCCCTGGCTTTGGGCAGAGGGGGGGATATGTGATAAAGTCACTGGAAAAGTACTGGAGGGAAGAAATGTATCACAGAGGTTATTAGCTTCAGTGATTTGAACCTAGAAAATTGCTCCAGCACACTAAGTGCTGAGAGGGGTTTATCTGCCATGTTTAGGCAAGGTTTAGTGAAGAGCTGAAAAGTGGGTGGGAGGCTGTTCACTATATCTGCACCCCAGGTTGGAGTCCAGTGGATAAATACACAGCCTTCTGGCTCATTCAGTGTTGGATGTTTGTTACACAGATAGGAGATTTACCCATTGTAGTCTTTAGGTCTTTTCACATGTCTTTTTTTGTGCATTGTAGTTTTTAGGTCTTTTCACATGTCTTTTTGGGTTTTTGGTCAGCAAAAATAAATGGACACATGTCCAATGGTGTTCTGATTTGCATTTCTCTTATTGAAGTGAATGGATCCAATGAAAACAAACATACAGCATATTGATGCCATCTGATTTGCATCTATGTACTGTCTGTTTTTCACTGACTGATTGCTAGGAGAAGCTTGGGAAACCGCCATTTTTTTCCTCATACAAGAACAGATGACACATTGATGGTAAAAATGGACAGGCAAACCAATAACAGATAACAATCAGATTCAGTACAATGATAAAAATTGGTTTGTTTTCTTGTGTATGAGAAAAAAAAGCAGAAGTGTGAATTTGGCCTATTGCAGAACTAATGCTGGATTACTAATAGTAAAGGCAAATGATACAGTGCAGTTAAAGAAGACCTGCAACTTGCTAAAAAATGGAGTTTAATGTCTATTAAAAATTCTCTGAGTACTCATTATTCTGGCATTTTTTTTATATTTTGCACTGAGTCGCTCCATTGCGGAGATATTGACATTTGTTACTTCTGGAGAGCCCTATGTGAAATCTCTTCAAACTGTTCTCTGGAGGTGTGTGCTTTCACCCCTCCCTCCCAGATGCTGTCAATGACAGCTGACTTAGCAGTTTACCAGGCTCAGATCATGCTGTGATTAGCAGCATCTGGGAGGGAGGGGTGAAAGCACACTCCCCCAGAGAAGACTCTCAAGAACACTCTGAGGCTAAGTGCACACGTCAGGAATTTTCGTGGTTTTTTTGCGTTTTTTCCCGCGGCAAAAACGCGAAAAAAACGCAAGCATTAAGCATCCTATTCATTTAAATGGATTCCGCAATTTTTGTGCATATGCAGTGTTTTTTTCCGCGAAAAAAACGCTTAGTGGAAAAAAAAGCAACATGTTCGTTAATTTTGCGTAATCGCGGCAATTCCGCCGCCACAGGAATGCATTGAACCGCTTACTTTCCGCATGTGGCTATGTCCACCATGCGCAATGTAAGCGGTTCATGTGCGGATGGTACCCAGGGTCTGGAGGAGAGGAGACTCTCCTCCAGGCCCTGGGTACCATATCCCTGGTAAAACAATAATTAAAATAAAAAATAATGATATTCTCACCTTCCGGCGGCCCCGCAGTCTTCCTGGTCCTCAGCGACGCTCCCGGCCAATCCCATTCCCAGTAATTCATTTTGAGAATGACCCCAGATGACGTGGCGGTCTTGCGTGATGCTACTTCATCTGGGGTCTGTCGCAATGCATCCTTGGGAACGCGATTGGCCGGGAGCGTCGCTGAGAACCAGGAAGGCTGCGGGGCCCCCGGAAGGTGAGAATATCACGATTTATTATTTTTTTTATTATTTTTACATTAGATCTTTTTACTATTGATGCGGCATAGGCGGCATCAATAGTAAAAAGTTTGTCACACTTGTCCAACACTATGTGTGACTCGTGTGACCAACCTGTCTATCAGTTTTCCAAGCGATGCTACAGATCACTTGGAAAACGCTAGCATTCTGCAAGCTAATTACGCTTGCAAAACGCTAGTTTCTGGCGGGAATACGCATACAAAAAAAATGCGTATTTCCCACGGCAGAGAAGTGCGGGATTGCCGCGGAAATTTCCGCAACGTGTGAACTTAGTTGCACTACAAGTAGCGCTTTCACATGGTGTGCTCCAGAAGAAACAAGTGTGAATATCTCTCCAACAAAGTAACATAGAGCAAAACAGAAAAGAGTGACAGAATCAGGGGAGCTCGGGGATTTTTTCAAGTTCTCTAGCACAATTTTTTTTTACTAAGTGACATATCCTCTTTAAGGAAAATTAATATTTTAGGTTAATTATGAGCTGTATGACATTGTTCCGATGATCCATTTGACATTTTCCCAGTTTTACCTGTTTTCGTATTGTTGTGATACATGATGCCTGTAATATGTTTGAATAATAATCCACCTCCACTTTTTAAAACACATAGTAAAGCTAAGTGTAAGAGTTGGTTAGAATTATTTTACAGCATCTCAGGTAAACATGCAATCCAATTTCTTTTCCTCTGGTAGAGTTTCCATTATTATCAAGTCTGGTAAATGCCTTCCATATTTCCATAGCAACACATAATATTTGCTTTGTCACTGTCACTGACAGCAGCATAACTTGAATATATTGTCCAGACTTCAGGGAAAATATCTGGATATTGTAATACTACCATTGTTTATACTGGAAGCAAAATACCGGCACTTAAATTCATTCTAAGGTGTAAACTTTTTGCTAAATACAAGAGTAAAATATGCATCAAGCATACAGTAATACACAGCTTTTCACTGTCCCGCGCTTCCTCCTTTTTTTCTGCTGCTGCTCAGAGTGCGCGCACGGTGAGCAGATACCCTTGGCACTGTGCTTTTGGTGTGCTCCATCCTTCTTAAAGGGGCTGCATGTGCCATCCAAAAGCGTCCCCAGCCAATGGCTGAGAGATACTTACTATTTAAGGCACCTCCACCTGCATGGAGTTGGCTGTGCAACGTTGTTAGTCTGTTTCAAAACACGCTTGGCTTGCTAGTTCTCAGGTCCCTGTCCGCTAGTGTGTGTCCGTCCCTAACCTCCTTGCTAGTACCTGCCTTGTCAGCCTGCATTTCAGCCAGTACCAGCCTGCACCTGTCATGCCAATCTATATATCAGCCAGACCTGGCTGCACTTGCCGTGCCAGCCTGTATATTTGCTGGACTTGCCTGCACCTGCCGTGCCAGTCTGTATATCAGCCAGACCCGCCTGCACCTACTGTGCCAGTGTATATATCAGCCGTACAGCTGCGTGCATTCGAGGACCATCCTTCAGTAACACTTGGTGTCCATCGGGAGCCAAGCCTAACCCCACTATCAGGGGCTCTAGTGAAAAGTCATGTACTCACCCAGTCATGCCCCGCCAGGCTTTCCTCGAACCATGGCACAGTGGTTCCACCACTCTTTTTACACTGATATCAAGCCTTGGTGTTAGTAATGGAGAGGTGTCTGTCAGACACTCCCATTACTAACCCAGTAATAAAAAAATAGACACATAAAAACATACTTTATTGAAATTAACACTTCAACACTTTCCGTGGTTCACCACTTTATTCAAAAAAGTAAAAAATCTCCAACGCAGGTCTGATACAGTCAAGTGTATCTGTCGAAGTCCTGCAAATTTGCCGTCCAAAGACTATGGAGCCTCGTTCTGAAGCTGACTGCATAGTTTTTGCAAACAAACACTTCCGGGATACGCAGTGCTGCACAAGACGCAGTGCAACAGGACAAATTACGGTAACCCCTGTCCAGATTAAACCAGGGTATATGGACCAAAGAGCAAATTGAAGAAACTTTATAATATAAATTTTATTATTTGCAAAATTCACAAAGAAATAAAAACATAATATAATACAAATATGACAAGGGAAAAAAGGCCAAAACCTAGACACAACTACCAGCAAGAGATGTATATCAAAATGAATCCAGTAAATATATCAATGCATACATGCAACAGCATGCATATAAGTCAGACAGAAGTTTTTACAGACTGATAAAGAGTAAATATGCTGCAATATATTTCAATAAATCTGCTGTTCCTCACAGATAAAGTGCATAGTGCAAGAAATGTCAAAATTTGGAAATAATATCCTATATACAAAGAGAACTGACCTCATGAAATAAAGTTCATAGTATAAATTAACATGATCCAAGTATAGGTGAGTATATAGAAGGATCTAAATACACAGGAGCAACAGCATGAAGTCAGCTTTTATGTATAGCAGATCGCTTATAAGCCCATGTGGGTGAATAGCAGCAATATATCAAGAACAGGTACACAAATAGTTAAAAGCCGCATTTATATAAAGCCGATCACTTGTAAACCCCAATGGGTACATAGCAGCATTCTATCCAGAACAAATATACAAATAGTTGTAATCAGCGTTTATATAAAGCAAGTCGCTTATAAACCCATGTGGGTAAATGGCAATATAAGCGACTTGCTTTATATAAACGCTGATTACAACTATTTGTATATTTGTTCTGGATAGAATGCTGCTATGTACCCATTGGGGTTTACAAGTGATCGGCTTTATATAAATGCGGCTTTTAACTATTTGTGTACCTGTTCTTGATATATTGCTGCTATTATTATTATTATTATTATTTATTTCTATAGCACCATTGATTCCATGGTGCTGTACATGAGAAGGGGTTACATACAAATTACAGGTATCACTTACAGTAAACAAACTAACAATGACAGACTGATACAGAGGGGAGAGGACCCTGCCTTCGGCTTAATTCTACAGGATGTTGACAGGAGACAGTAGGTCGGGGTTGCAGCAGTTCCGGTGTTGGTTGAGGCAATATCTCGTAGTGGTGAGGAGGTAGCAGGGTTATTGCAGCTGTAGGCTTACATTCAGGTTGTGAGGCAGGAACGCAGGTGGTGGTTGCAGCAGTCAGTGTTGGTTGAGGCGATATCTCCGGTAGTGGTGAGGAGACAGCGGGATCATTGCAGGCTGTAGGCTTTCCTGAAGAGATGGGTTTTCAGGTTCCGTCTGAAGGATCCGAATGTGTTTGATAGTCGGACGTGTTGGGCCAAAGAATTCCAGAGGATGGGGGATATACCCACATGGCTTATAAGCGATCTGCTATACATAAAAGCTGACTTCATGCTGTTGCTCCTGTGTATTTAGATCCTTCTATATACTCACCTACAGTATACTTGGATCATGTTAATTTATACTATGAACTTTATTTCATGAGGTCAGTTCTCTTTGTATATAGGATATTATTTCCAAATTTTGACATTTCTTGCACTATGCACTTTATCTGTGAGGAACAGCAGATTTATTGAAATATATTGCAGCATATTTTACTCTTTATCAGTCTGTAAAAGCTTCTGTCTGACTTATATGCATGCTGTTGCATGTATGCATTGATATATTTACTGGATTCATTTTGATATACATCTCTTGCTGGTAGTGGTGTCTAGATTTTGCCTTTTTTCCCTTGTCATATAGTGTTTTATATTATGTTTTTATTTCTTTGTGAATTTTGCAAATAATAAAATTTATATTATAAAGTTTCTTCAATTTGCTCTTTGGTCCATATTTCTATTGGGTATTTCATTGATAAATATGGATGAGTACTGGTAATTTAGCCTTTTTTTTTTAGTTAAACCAGGGTATAGTTTTGCCCAAGTCAGAGTAAACCCCGGGAGATAAACTGTCCTATGCCAAACTATACCCGAGGATGTAAAATAGCCTGGGCCAAACTATACCCCTCCTGTTATGTTTCGGTAACTGAGGAGAATTAGCAAAAAATAGCAAAATCGGTAATACACCAGAGAGGCTGGAACCTATTTGATTGCAGTAACCTGAACTAACCACACAACTAGAAGTAGCTGTGGAGCGTTCCTACGGTGATCCTAGATGCCTCATCACAGCCTGAGAGATAACTACACCTTAAGGCAGAAAGATGAAAGCTATCTGCCCCGGAGCAGATCTCCAAAGAAAATAGGAAGCCCCCAAACATGTAATGGCGGTTAGACAAGAAGAAAGCACGAACACAGACAGAAAATAAAATGAGCAAACGCTGGGGCCCAATCTGTCTAGACAGAAAAGTACAGGAAAGAATTCTGACTGCACTCCAACAAAACCCTAACAAAAATACCAACACTTCTGATTGCCAAAAAACCTGAGATCACACGATCTCATCCACCTAAATCAGATCTCTGGTGTAACAAAACGCTATTCAGCAAATAAAAAGTAACAAAGGAGCAAAGCAAAAGTGCAGACACAAACGGAGCACAATTTCAGCGCCAGACCCCCAAAGGGGACAGGCTGCAGTCCACTGCAAGCAGCAAACCAGCAGAGAAAATCAAACAGAGAAAAAAAAACAAGCAAACACTTATCTGAAGGAGAGCAGGAAACTAGCAGCGCTTCAAGCCAGACCAGAAGGAACAATTGATAACCGGCAAGGCTGCTGGGAACTCAGGCCACTTATATCCTACCATTCAACGCAAGCTGAAGGCCATTCAATAATCAGTTCATTACCCTCAGCAACCACCGGAGGGAGCCCCAGCTCAGAGGCCGCCTCCAGCATATTCACAACACCCTCCAGTGTTGTGAATGGGCTTGAGATGAGTTCTGAGCAGAGGCTCCCTCTGGTGGTTACAAGCGGTACTGGTCTGTCCAGTGAAGATTGTGAAGATTGTGAGGATTGGGAATCAGGTGTTACTGACTGGTCTTATATAAGGGAGTCACCTTCCCATCAGGGTTGCCGGTGATCAATTGTTCTGGTCTCTATCCTTGATTCCTGTTTCCCTTGTAGCCTGCTGTGTCGTGTCTGCATCTCCTGCTAACAGATAAGACATTTTCTTCTTTTTGTTTTTGTGTTTGATTTTTGCGTTTTGTCTTGCACTTCTGTGGGGCCTTCAGGGTCCCCTCCGGGGGCTTTTGCCCTCTCAGTTTAGTTCAGCCACTGATGTTTGTACCTTTGCTTTTTCCAGTTTTTCAGTGGCTGCTGTTTTGATTTTGTTACACCAGAGAACTAATTTAGGTGGTAGAGGTCGTGTGATCTCAGGTGTTTTTGAAATTAGTAGAGTTGGTGCTTTTCAGGGTTTTCTGGGATTGCAGTAAGTACCCTTCCTATCCTTTTCTATTTAGTTAGTTTGGGCCCCAACGTTTGCTCATGCTGTTTTCTGTCTGTGTTAGTATTTCTTCTTGTCTAACCGCCATTACATGTTTGGGGGCTTTCTATTATCTTTGGGGTTCTGCTCCGGGGCAGATAGCTTTCCTATATCTATCTTTAGGTGTAGTTAGTTTCTCAGGCTGTGACGAGGCGTCTAGGACCAACGTAGGAACGCTCCACGGCTACCTCTAGTTGTTGTGGTTAGTCAGGGTACTGCAATCTCATAGATTCCAACTGCTCTGGTGTATTGCCTTTTTAGCCTGCACTCCTCAGCTACCGAAACATAACACTCCAGCCTACAATATACATCTCTATTTTATGTGCCTTTGTAAATAAGATAGATTTTAGATGCCATTTTAAATAACTTAAAACTGACATACCTAGTGGGAAGGTATTTGTGCTGTTAATCACATGATGAAGGTTTATCTTACAATACACTCTGACTGGTACCGGACAACAGTCATTACATATGAGATTATACTGTTGTCCCGTAAGATAAGTGCTTTTACCTTAAGGCCCCGTCACACATAACGAGATCGCTAGCGAGATCGCTGATACGCCACGGGTTTTGTGACGCAATAACGATTTTGCTAGCGATCTCGTTACGTCTGACAGGTAGCAATGATCAGGCCCCTGCTGTGAGGTCGCTGATCGTTACAAAGCTTCCTGGACCATTCCTGGGTCGTTGCGCTCCTGCTGGGCAGTGTGCATCGCTGTATTTGACACCTAACCAATGACCTCGTTAGCGATTCAGAACTGAAACACGTAGTCGTGCATAAATTGTACTTTTCTGCGCCTCTCGTCCCCGATTGGTGGTCGCTACAGGGTTCTCATTTCCCGCCGTGCATAAAGAAAGCAACAGAATAGCGATTCCATCCTTTGTTTCTGACCTCGTGCTGGATTGCAGATCTTAGCAGAATTCTCCGGGTTGTGTGGAGTCACAGCCGAAGAACACTACAATCCACAAACCAGAATGCTTGTCAGGAACAAAGCCCAGATGAATGGATACAGAGTCACAGCCGAAGAACGCTGCTACGATCCGAAACCAGAAAGCAAACAGGAACAAAGGGACGGAATTGCTACAACGTGGCTTTATTTTAAACCTGCCGCCCAATCAGAACGCAGTGTCGTCCACCAATCAGAGATGATTGGTGACACAGTACAGCCCCTATCAAGGTGTGGATCGTTGAAATAGCTGCTGTGTGAAAGCGTCCCGACGACAAACGAGATCGTTAGTTAGATCGCTGGGGCGGCCGAAATCGTTGGGAAGTTCTGCATGTTTGACAGCTCCCCAACGATCACGATACGGCTTTCCAGCGATCTCAAAATCGTGACGTAATAACGATCTCGCTAGTGATCTCGTTATGTGTGACGGGCCTTTAGAATGCAATTGTAACTTAAGTTTATCATTCACTGGTTTTCTCACCCTGTCCCTGATTGGTTGAAAAGTGTTTAGATCTCTTTCAGACACTCAGACACACAGCTGCTTTTAATGTGTAACTACTGAGAAGTGCGGTAGGATTCTTTACCTCATTATATTTTGTGGAAGTCTGATATTTTTACTGATTGAAGTTTTTCTGGCTCAAGTAATAAAAGTCTATGTGTTTAGAACGTTAAGATTTAAGTTGGTTATCTTCTCACATAACTTACCTGACAAATCTGAACCCCCAATAAGATGTTGAAAAATAAGTAATTCTTGTGTACATCACTCAATATATAATATATCAAGGGGGTATAATCAGGCATGAGGGAGTATGAAATAGCCTAGGCCATAATATACCCGGGGTATAATCAAGCCTAGGCCGCTTTATCCCCAGGTATAGTACTCAGGGTATATTATGGCCTGTTACATCAGCAACTCTGAAGGGAGGTGACATCGGTAACGTTACAGCTCTTCAGACATTCCAGGTCACACTGTACTGTTTTTGGACACTTCACAGCTGACATCAACCCCAGTACTATTACCCAGATTGCCAACGCACCCGGGCATCATTAAGCGCCAAGGTGAAGTGATAGAATTAGAGTATCTCATGTGATGCTCCACTTATGGGGCGGCTACGGGCTGGTAACCATGGACCTTCCCAGCCTGTTCATTTCAGCTGTCTGCTTTACCTTTGCTGGTAGCCAAAAATCACATCATTTTTTATTTATTAGGTGAATACATGTAAAAGAAGCTTCACATGCAAGGCACATATTATATATGACAGATCTATCTATCCATCTATCTATCTATCTAATCTATCTATCTATCTATCTATCTATCTATCCATCTATTCTATCTATCTATCTATCTATTATGTATCTATCTATTATCTATCTTTGCACACCTTTAACACATAAAAAACAGGAATTTCTTGATTGCACGGATGGCATACTGATGGCACGTAGAATGACTGCAGACCCATCACAAATTTGGGCAACCCCTTTAACCCCTTCACTACCTTGTGTTTTTCTGTTTTTGAGTTTTCATTTTTGCTCCCCTTCTTCCCAGAGCCAAAACTTTTTTATTTTTCTGCTCAAAACTTTTTAATTTTTCCGTCAATATGACCATGTGAGGGCTTTTTTTGCGGGACGAGTTGTACTTTTGAAAGACACCATTGGTTTTACCATATAGTGTACTGAAAAACAGAAAAAAATTCAAAGTGTGGTGAAATTGCAAAAAAAGGGCAATTCCACAATTGTGTTTTTTTTTTTTTACCATGTTCACTAAAGGCTAAACCTGACCCGCCATTATGTTTCTCCATGTCATTACGAGTTCATAGATAGCAAACATGTATAGGTTCTTTTTTATTTAATAAATAAACCTACACCGTAACTGAAGCTAAAGCCACTTGAAAATACACAAAAAAACTTTATTAGTAAATAATAACAAATGACAACTGTAAAAACCATAAAACAAGGGGGAAAAAGTGCAGAAACCACACAGCCGGCTCAGAGAGCGGCCGACTCACAGTTCGAGGGGCGGGGAAATGCAGCCGCAGGGGCAGAGATCTCAGACCTCCACATTAGGCCTGCTGCGCCCAGTGCACATGCCCGCCTTCCCGCCCCTAGTTACGCCTCTAAGTCTTCCAACAAAACTGATGCTATGGGCCGTGCAGAACATAACACAATTTTGCTTTGTTCCTGACACCTGGAAAAGTAAGATCAATTAATTTATTATCCTGCTTTGGGCGTCTTAAATTACATTTCTCTATTCATTTAACTGTTTCTTTCCTCCCCTTCTTTATATTATTGCATGAAATAAGAGCACAAGACTTGCCTTGGTTCATGTCTGTGCATGGTATGACCTGTAATGCGACGATTCTAATAATTTACAGGTTCACACCCCATTTATTAGCAATGCTAAGGCCTGATTCACATTGTGTGTTTAATCTTACCCCTTTTAAGCCTAAATCTGAAGACAAAAAAGTAGTTTCTGTTTATTTTTTTTCGTTTGGGTTCAACTCCTGATATTGGCTTTAAAAGAAAGGATGCAAATCAGTGATCAAATAGCAAACTATGCATGAGGCCTAAGTGTGCAACCCAGTAATTCGGATAGACAGTTGTATATAAACAATATGGCCATGTGGATGGTTTTCCCTAGTAATATAACATCCAGGCATTTGTATTGATTATATCTCTTTTTCTAGCAATCTGGCTCTGTATGCACACTGCACATGCATGTTCAGGGCTGATATTAGCAAATACAAGTATGTTGCTGGGACACTGAGATGAAGCAGCCATGTCATTTTATTGCAATTTTCTTGTGAAAACTCTGGATGATTACCTTTTTGACCTATAATGAAGTTAGTGGGGTACTCGTGCTATTTTTCATGTCAAATTAGGCAAGTCATTGCATTGCATGCTGTAAATATTGGGTGAGTTTAGCAGATGTTCATTATACTGTGATAGGCATTCCAGATAATTTCCTATCCTTTATAAATTACATATGCCAATTTCTAATTTGTCATTTTCTTCCCTCTTGGTATAATAAATATGGAAGATATCTATCTGAATACTGCCAATAGAATATATATTTAATCTAATATTGATTGTAAGTACTAAAACAGTTGCAGCTGATTTATGACCATAATAACAATTCATATAATAGATTTTTCAAAGACCACTCCAGTAATACCTTTACATGGCCAGTCTGTTCTTCCATTCCTGAGGAATTAGCATTTGAATTTATATTTAAATGAGGCTGAAGAACTATTGGAGATCTGAAGCCTCAGTCACTCCAGATCTAATCACCACCCGATGCCTCCTCTTTCTGCTTGACTCATGGTTTCTTTGCCTAAAGTCAAACAGCATAGAGGCCATCAGTCAAGCAACAGGAGGCGAAACAGGGTGCGGAATAGAGCTGGAGTGACAGGTTTCAGATCTACACACATCTCACTTACATATCAGTTCAAACACTGGTTTCTCAGTATTGGAGGAATAGACAAGCAATGTAAAAGTATTACTGGACTTGTCTTTGAAAGAGCTACATGTACATATAAATAGTTTGAGGGCGAAATCCTGCTGACAGATTCCCACTAAGATATTCACTATACATCATATTTACAGCATATTACAGATAACCATTACAACTGATAACTCAGCGAATAATTCATTCTAAATGTACCTTGTAAGCATTCATGAAGCCTTGGGCTTTAGAGAACAATGGAGCTGTAAGTGCAAATAACAACTGTCCTTAATTGGACAACAGCTTCTTGCATCCTGATGTGAGTTGCATAAACATTACCTAGAAATTATTAAATACTCCTGGGGGATAAATAGATGACTTTTCTGCTTAAAGGGGTACTCTAGCAATTGAAAAAATATATTCTAAATAAATTCCAAAATACCTTTAATTAGTAAATCACACTTGGTTTGTCTAAGGAGGTAATCACTATTGCACATTAAAATGATCATCATATTGTTGTTGTGACGACACAACATTTATTCTTAATTAGGCCAAATGTATTTTTAAGTAGATCGGGAGACATAGACTATTGTTCATATGAGTCTGAATGTTGACTCTTGTTGTAGATTGAATTGATGATTGTGAATTGTTGAATGGCTGCTGTTTATCTCTTAGATCAGCTCCTACAGGCTATTGTGCTGCTATCTTTGGAGGACAGGGAAACAGGGTCATTTAATAATTGATGTTTTCTAATATGTTGATTACCCATTTTATAAGTCCATGTAGTTTGTTGACCTGCAAACAGTGAATGACAAACTATGCAGATTGATTAAATACTGAAATTATGAGAGTTCACCTAATACCACCTTCCCCCTGACCTGTTGAAGATGGCCTGAAGGACAGATGTGGGTATAAAAAAGACACTGTATCCTTATGCACAGATACTCTACAGAACAGCAGCCAGTACACCATGGCTTCAACGGAGGGATACAGATTTGAGATATTCTACCAGATGACAACTTAATGGACCACAGCTTTAGCTAAAGTATTTCAGATCTGTTCCATTGACCATCACTGAACCCTTAAAGACATTTGGAGAATCCAGATTGGGTCTGGTTGCCTGGCTCCATGGAGATGTTTGAAGAAGCCAGGTTGGGACAATCAGGTCACCTGGCCCAATGGACACAGTCAGGAAAATATGAGTTATTGCGTAAATAACCGAAGCATCCGCCCACAGCTGCCTGCTACATGTACTTGGTTTGTGAATGACATGCTGCCCCACCCCCATTAGGTTTTTGTAGTGTAACACTGAGCTTCTCAGAGCTGCAGCCCTCCCTCAATCTTTCTCCCTGTTGGAATGTCCACTCATCCCTCCCTTTAGGTAAACAAGCTTTGTGTAATGTGAGCTCCTAACCAGTTAAATCCGGTTGTTTCCAGCACATGGTTCTTGGTCTATTCAAACTCAAATTTAATAACACACAAGGAAACATATATTTTCAGAACCAGCATAATTAAAGCTACACATAGCAACGTTTTAATGCCTGTGCGGCCACCAGAAACCGAGAAAAGCATTTCTGCCTTCCTGTCGCCTGCAGATAGGCCATGTTTGGTATCTAAAAAAAGATAAATTAGTAAGAGAAAATATAATACTACTGCTGTCACTCTGCGAGCTTCCCCGCAAGAGTTCTGGCCAGTAGAAGTCTTTAATAACTTTCAAAAAGGGGCGTGCCCAGCCAACCTAGTGAAGTCAGCAAGGGAGAGTCCCTTGGTTTTGGGCAAAGGGATAAAGCCTTGATGCTCAATCAGGAGGTTGTCACTTGCCTTTAGAATCAGCTACATGAAGCTGTGTAGATGTACCCTTTGTTTTGGGACGTACTCCTCCCCCCTCATCGACACGTCATACCAGTGACTGAGATGTGTAAGTTCTTATTTAATCCTCTTTTATTTGTAACTGTTTGTATATACTGTATTTTGTCTGCTTTTGTAATATCTTTTGTATTTTTGTAAACACTGCCTATATTTTCTGGAGTAAATCTATATAATTTGCTAGTTTAATTTTCCTTGCTCTATGAACAAACCGCCACATCCTCCGCTCTAAACTACGCTATCTTGTGGGTGGGTTCCTGACCCGATATTGGTTTTAGTATCAAATAGGAACTGGTGGCAGCTTAGTGCCCTAGGGGTATTGGGAAACTCTGGCAGCGATGGATCAGAGGTTTATGTGTGTATTCCCTGCAAAGTGCCCAATAACCAGGATGCGACAAGGCAGCCTCTCCGGTGACTACTTACCCTAGGTCCAGTTCCCTGACTGACCTGAGGGTAAGGGGTGCCAGAGAGCTGTAAGTGAAACCAAAACTTGTGGGTCCTAACCCTGACAAATTGGTTGGCAAATAAATAAGTGGAAGTTTCCATGAAATATTGGTGGCAGTGTGTCGACCCGCCACCACAATTGTGGATTACCAGGGCAATGGGGTACTCAGAGCCGAGCCCATGGAAGTCTATGGGGTTTGTCATAGGTAGCGGTGGCTCGGTCTGTGGCCCTGGCGGTCTGGCGTATGTTGGGGGAATATTTACAGGGGATAGATATATTTACAGTTCGTGACGCCACCTGTAGTCTTCTGGTAATTTGTACCAGCGCTGCTGTAGAGCTCTGAGGGGATGGTGAGGCAGCTAGATGTCGGGTCCCCTACAGGTGGGACTCTTCCCTCAGGTCGATGGTTAAGGCAGGGTTGTGCAGGCATGCAAGTAAATAACTCAGTCTCACACGGTCAGCGTCTTTCCATACCTTTACTTGTAAGATGGTAAGGCAGGTCCCAGGGAGGCTGATCCAAGGAGAATGTATTTTGAGATAGCAGCTGGACAAGTTAGGGGCCTCCTTTACTTTCACAACGATGAGTACAACCAGCATGAAGCGTAGTTTCCTCTATAACTCCAGCTATTCCATAGCTGTACTGCCCAGTCAGTTTTGTGGTCGGAGCCTTCCTGTGAGAGAGCTGAATTCCTATCTTGCTGATCAGGCTCAAAGTCTTCACTCCCCCTGACCCCAGTTACGTACCGACTATTTAGGGGCTGCTTGCCGCGACCTAAGGTCCGATAAGCCTCTGGTTTTCTTACCACTAAGCTTGAAACTATAGTGATCCTTCGGTCCCCAGTGACCGGTAACAATGTGCAGGACTTCTTCAATCCAAAAGCACTTTTCAAATATTCCTTTCCACTGTGCCTTTCGCCTTGTCCGCGCTTGTAGCATAAACACTCACACTTGCAAAAAGTCATATAATCACTCCCTTCTTCTCTTCCTTCAGAGTTAGTTGACAGACTCTCAGTAATCCACTAGGCAGGAGCACGTCTCTGAACCTTTCACTGTCCTTGGGACAGGAGACTGAAGTATTTCTGTACTAAGCTCTTCTTTCTTTATCAATGTCTTCAAGTGAGGTACAGCTCTGACCAGGCTGAGGTGATCTATATCTCGCCCTTACTGGCCTCCACTTGCTGAACTGCTGATAGAACCAGGCTGGACTGCTTCCTCCCTCCAAGTCCCAGCTAGACTCCACACGTCTGCTCTGTCCGAGGACAGGAAACTGACTACTCTAATCACTCAACGAATACACACTGACCACTCCCTCACAAGTGACTACACTACCCTAAGGGTGTGTCTAGTGTATGTTGAGTGAATGGGTATTGAGCATTGAACTGCTATCTCTCCACACATTCTCCAGGGTACTGCGTGTGCCTAACACCAGGGCTACACAGCAGCAGTGGGAAAGACAAATCCCTGACAGAGACATTCAAAGAGGCCAGATTGGGACTATCAGGTCATCTGGCCCCATGGAGACATTCAGAGAAGCCAGGTTGGGACAATCAGCTCACCTGGCCCCACGGAGATGTTTAGAGAAGCCAGGTTGGGGCAATCAGGTCACTTGGCCACGTAACTCAATGGACTGTAAGCTCTGTGGGTGCCCACCAAAAGTGGGGTGCCAATGTTGGTTTTAGTCAACCCTGAAAGCTCTGAAGTTGTATTTGCTGGAACTGTTCTATATGTTATTGTCTGTTGGTGGTTCAATAAAGTATTGTCACACTGTTTTACCTTCACCCTATGTTGTCCGAGTTGTATTCTGCCCACAGGAAAAGAGTACGGGCATTCAGTAGGATGATCCCTGGTCCATGCTGTCTTTCTAAAGGCCAGACCAGCACCCACTGACGCTTGTGTCTCTACAGTTGCACTGAAAGAAACCTGTCCTAGAATAGTAGGATAGATGGTTGTAAGCATGTGTAGTAGGAAGCTCTGCTGCTGTGACCTGGAGATAACCTATGCCATATACTGTCAAGCTATCTCCAGGTGACATCAGTTAGTCAGCATTCAGAAAGCCAGGGAGGACAGCAATATAACCAGCATCTTCTTACCTCAGCACCTCTGGTATTTCCGGTATTGGATCAAATAGACAGGGTGGACAGCAGTGTGAGCAGCCTCTTCTTAGCTCAGCACCCTTGGTATCTCCAATATTAGATCAAATAGACATGGAGAACAACAGTGTGATCAGCTTCTTCTTACCCCAGCACCCCTGGTATCCACAGTATTACATCAGAAAGGCATGGTGGACAGCAGTGTGAGCAGCCTTTTTGTACTTCCTCACCCTGACATATCCAGTATTACATCAAAAGAAAGGGGGAGAGCAGTGTGAGCAGCCTCTTCTTGCCTCACCACCCCTAGTATCTCCAGTGTTAGTTCAGAAATACAAGGTAGACAGCAGTGTCAGCAACCTCTTCTTATGTCAGCACCTCTGGTATTTCCAGTATTGGATCAGATAGACAGGGTGGACAACAGTATGAGTATGAACAGCCTTTTCTTACTTCAGCACTCCTGGTTCCTCCAGTATTAGATCAGCAAGAGAGGATGGACAGCAATTTTGAGCAGTCAGAATATCCACTTGTAGGACATCTTACACATAAAGAGAGAGAGCTGAGTTTCATACTCCACATGATCACAGGCATCGGTTTTATTAACATTCCAGGACAGGTTTCTCTCAGTGTAACAAGAAGATGGGCATTAGAATTCTATATTGCTTACCTCCCTAGGCAAAATTAGTGTGGTTTCCTAAGTAAAGGGATTTAAGAATTTAATAATAATGACATATCCTTTAGATTTTTTTCTAATATTCATAATTGTTCCAATGAATAACTTGCTTGAGGAAAGCAGAATCCTTGAAAACACGACTATTACAATTTGTGATATAGCCATGGAACTTATTGGTATATTTTTAGAAAGTTACATTCGGGGTTGCCAACCGTCCAGAAATTCTAGGACAGTCCGTAAAAATAAGGCACTATTTTGCCCTGTCTGTGAAAATAATTTAAGGCGTCTGTGATTCTTTTGAAGCTGAATAAACTTATAGAGATTATTTCCACTGTAAGGCACTGTAAGTGCACACGTTCAGGATTATTCACGATTTTTTCGCGTTTTTTTCGTGGCAAAAAACGGATGAATTCAGCATCCGATTGTTTAAAATTAATTCTGCTATTTTTTCATGGTGCTTTTATTTCCGCAAAAAAAACGCATCACGGAAAAAAAAGCAGCATGTTCATAAATTTCGTGGAAAACTAGCGTTTTTCCCACTATATTATTGAGCTAGAATGTTCAGGAAAATTTTGCGGTAAAAACGAGCAAAATCCGCACTAAAAACCGCGAGAAAAACGCATGCGTTTTTACCGCTGAAAAAGCCCGTTTTTGCTCAGGAATTTTTTGCAAACATTCCTGAACGTGTGCACTTAGCCTAATTCTCATCATTTTACAGTTCACAGTGAATGTAGATCATGTCATCATAAGAATTATGGGTTGTAGACATAGATAACATGATCAGAATGATTTATTATGGTTTTCCAATGTGTCCATAAAAAATATTGTCTGTCTGTGAATTTTTGATCTGTCCAGAAAAAATGTAAAATCAAGTTGGCAAACCTGGCTACTTTGAAGGGAACCTGACATTAGAAAATCGCTTATTATTATTAACCTAACACCAATTAGGCAGCGGGGATATAGTTGTCAATCAGAATGACACTGGAGCTCCCACCCCATTGACAGAAGCCACGGCTCTGTAGACGTGACATCAGCAGAGGCAGCTGAATACCCAGCAGGAGCATCTGTCACCGTTCTGTGCCGGGGAAGAACGGCGCCATGCACAACTCTGATGGAGGTAAGCAGCATTACGCTATTGTGCTTTGCTACTCATTTTTGGTTTTTTATAAAGATCTCAGATACCCCCTATAATAGGCAATTTTCCTATGTGAGTTCCCTTTAAACAACCATCCATAATAAGTTGTGTTCAAAAGTTTACATACCCTGGCAGAATTTTTGCGTTCTTGGCCTTTTTCAAAGAATATGAGTGATAACACCAAAACTTTTTCTCCACTCATGGTTAGTGGTTGGGTGAAGCTATTTATTTTCAAACTACTGTGTTTTCTCGTTTTTAAATCATAATGACAACCCAAAAAATCCAAATGACCCTGATCAAAAGTTTACATACCCCATTTCTTAATACAGTGTATTGCCCCCTCTAACATGAATGACAGCTTGAAGTCTTTTGTGGTAGTTGTGGATGAGTTTCTTTATTTTCTCAGATGGAAAGCTACCCATTATTCTTGGCAAAAAGCCTCCAGTTCCTGTAAATTCCTGGGCTGTCTAACATGAACTGCGAGCTTGAGATCTCCCCAGAGTGGCTCAATGATATTGAGGTCAGGAGACTGAGATGGCCACTCCAGAACCTTCACTTTGTTCTGCTGTAGCCAATGACAGGTCAACTTGGCCTTGTGTTTTGGGTCGTTGTCATGTTGGAATGTCCAAGTACGTCCCATGCGCAGCTTCCAGGCTGATGTTTGCAAATTTGCCTCCAGTATTTGCCGATAATGTGCTGCATTTATCTTTCCTTCAACTTTGACCAAGTTTCCTGTGCCTTTGTAACTCACACATTCCCAAAACATCAGCGAACCACTCCATGCTTTACAGTAGGAATGGTGTTCCTTTCGTCATAGGCCTTGTTGACCTCTCTCCAAATGTAAGATTTATGGTTGTGGCAATAAAGTTATATTTTGGTCTCATCACTCCAAATTACCTTGTTCCACAAGTTTTGAGGCTTTTCTCTGTGCTGTTTTGCATATTGTAGGCAAGATACTTTGTGGCATTTGCTCAGTAATGGCTTTCCTCTGGAAACTCGGCCATGCAGCCCATTTTTCAAGTACCTCCTTATTGTGCATCTTGAAACAGCCACACCAGTATTTCAGCTGATGTTATTTGTGGGTTTTCCTTTGCATCCCGAACAATTTTCCTGCCAGTTGTGAATGAAGTTTTTATTGTTCTACCTGACCATGGTTTTGTTTTTACAGAGCCCCTAATTTTTCCCTTTGTTAATCACAGTTTGAATGCTGCTGACTGACATTATCAATTCCTTGGATATCTTTTTGTATCCCTTTCCTGTTCTATACAGTTCAGTTACCTTTTCCCATAGATACGTTGACATTTCTTTTGCTTTCCCTATGACTCACAATCCAGAAACGTCAGTGGCTGGATGAAAGATGCAAGAGTCTGTCTGAATCCTAGAAACTCACTCAGCTTTTATGCACACACACTGATTACAAGCAAACAGGTCACAGGTGAGGATGTTACCTTTAGTAGCTATTCATAACCATTTGTGTTAACTTCTGTGCATGTTATCAGGCCAAAATCACCAGGATATGTGAACTTTTGATCAGGGTCATTTGGATGTTTTTGGTTGTCATTATGATTTAAAAAGAGAAAACACAGTAATTTGACAATAAATGGCTTCACCCAACCACTAACCATAAGTGGAGAAAAAGTTTTGGTGTTATCATTCATATTCTCTGAAAAAATACCAAGAAAGCAATCATTCTGCCAGGGTACGTAAACTTTTGAGCACAACTGTATGCTGTTGGGGGATTTATGGAAATCATACCTAAGTTTTCATAGGATCTCATGCACCTTCTGTGAGATAGAGATAAAGAAGAGTGACTTTCTCTAAGGTTCTCACATGCGAGGAATATAGCCGAGTCTCGCATGTTTTTTCCTGGCACTGCCGCCGGCCTCGGGAGCTGAGCGTGCGGCTCCATGTATTGCTATGCGGCCGCACACTCCACTCCCGAGGCAGGCCACAGTGCCGTGTATTAACATGCGAGACTCAGACGTATTCCTCGCATGTGAGAACCCGGCCTAAAAGACACAGTTGTGCAATTTTGTAGATTACTGGTAAACATTAAGGTAATACCATTTAATCAGGAATCACAAGGCAACATCCAGTACATCTGCTGTAACGCGAATGGATACTATTTACAACAGTAGGAACCAGTTTGTATTTTCAGAGAAATAATTTGCGGCAGAATTGTGGAAAATATTGGAAAGTTAGTTGTATTAGGGGTAAACTATCTCACTCCCCTCTTTAAATGAACTGGCATATCAAAATATAAGCGCTGGAATTCACATTGGTTACAAGCGAAATCATCCTCTGGAAATATATTATCTTCTACAGAAAATAAGTCCGCAGCCATACCATTATAATTTTTTATTACAACAACCAGATGTTCTTCTTTAGATATGTGGGTGAAGTACTACGGAATCTGAAATACATTCACTAGCTGTTGCTAGACTACTTTAGAGCATTGTCTGATCCTAGCAGCAGCAATTATAGGCATTTTTATCATATACAAGGACAGGAATTCAAAACGAGCTCTACAGAAAGGTTGCAGCCTACATGGCGATTATTATTTCCTGTGGTTAAAAGTTCATATATATAAATACATGGATTTAAGCTGCAAAGATTAAACAGAAGCCCTAGAGATTGATGGATCACTTCCTGAATCTCGTTCTCATGTGCATTTATTTTCAAGGGATTTAGCTACAACCGACTCATTTCATTATCGCCATCAGCGTGAAGTTGTGCAGACCAAGTAGCAGACGCAAGGGCCTGATATGTTGGCATCAAATAAAAGGTGTTAAAATTAAGCAAATGTCTCTGTATTTGTCCACATTCAGTGAATAATGTGAAAAAATATAACAAAAGCAAAGAGCTTTTTCAAAAAGTTTGTACCATATTCGTAAACATGATGTGTATGTTCTTAAAGTATGAAAGGGTTTTCCTCCAACAGAAAGGTAGAACTCAGTACATTCCCAAATGATGCTAATGGAAAAATTAATTAATTTTCGATCCAGCCCAGAGTAATCACATTAAGATAAGCTGTATAGAAAAAAAAACCTGACGTGATAGAAGAAAAGTTGTCGTGATTGTCCCAGCTGTGGCAAGACGACTCGCTCGGCTCTCCTGAAGGCAGACTCAGGACACACGTTCTCTGGGTTTTCTTTCTGCTGGTTTATTATCAGCCATAAACTCATGCAGATTTCGCAGGAAAAGTAAACATGACCCCTCTGGGTTAAACGGGAAAAACATAAAAAAAAACAAACAATAACTCAGTCCATAGATGAGTGGGTTCCGCCCGCTCTCGGTAGCATAAACTGCACTGCTAAAGTCCTTGTGGAAAGCTCTGCAACTTCCACTATACTGTCTGGAGACTTTCCTCTCCAGACCACACCAGAGAAAAAAAAACAGGACTGAGCTTTTATACATTGCTCAGCCACACCCTTTTAACATATAACATGCTGGCAGATAAATAAAGTAGGTCTTAGTTCACACAGGAGAGCATCCTGTGTGACACATACCTCCCCTCACATATAAAACCAGTGACACTGTCACATATTCCCCCCCTCTGCCCAAAGCCGGGGTTTGGGCACCTTCTGACACCAGACAGGGAATCCTAGAGAGGGCATCTGCATTCCCATGTAACTTCCCTAGCCTATGCTCCATGTGAAAGTTAAACTCTTGAAGCTCTAGGAACCATCTAGTTACCCTAGCATTTTTTCCCCTCTTTTCCCTCAACCATCTCAACGGGGCATGGTCTGATACTAATTTAAACTTCCGGCCTAGTAGGTAATATTTCAGTGTATCCACGGCCCATTTTATGGCTAAACACTCTTTCTCTACTATGGCGTAGTTCTTCTCGCAGGAGGACAGCTTTCGGCTTAGATAGAGAATGGGATGTTCTTCCCCATTTATTTCTTGGGAGAGTACGGCCCCTAGACCAACCTCTGATGCGTCAGTCTGGACCACAAATTCTTTCTTAAAGTCTGGCGCGACCAGGACAGGCTGCTTGCACAGTGTTAGCTTCAGCTTTTGAAACGCGGTCTCCGTTTCTTCCGTCCATTTCACCATGGTTGATTTGGTGCCTTTTAGAAGATCTGTTAGTGGGGCGGCAATCGTGGCGAAATTCGGGATAAAACCGCCGGTAGTATCCCACCATTCCCAGGAATGCTTTCACCTGCTTCTTTGAGAGCGGTTGCGGCCAGGTTTGAATTGCCTCCACTTTCTTGATCTGCGGCTTTATTTCGCCTCTCCCAACAACATAGCCCAGGTACTTGGCCTCCTCTTTTCCGATGGCACACTTTTTCGGATTTATGGTAAATCCTGCTTTCCTTAGCGCGTCCAAAATGGCCTGTAGTTTAGGTAGGTGACTAGCCCAGTCTGAGCTAAAGACCACAATGTCGTCGAGGTAGGCTGCGGCATACTTCTTATGTGGGGCTAGGATCCGATCCATAGCCCTCTGGAAAGTGCTGGGGCCCCCTGTAGTCCGAACGGCATCCGCGTGTATTGAAAACAGCCATCCGGTGTTGAGAAAGCCGTCTTCTCTTTAGCCATCTGGGACATGGGGATCTGCCAGTAGCCCTTCGTCAGGTCAAGAGTGGTGATGTACCTCGCCGGTCCAAGCCTCTCGATGAGTTCGTCGACGCGGGGCATCGGGTACGCGTCACACTTGGATACCTCATTTAGCCGACGGTAGTCATTACAAAACCTCCACTCTCCATTGGGCTTCGGCACAAGGACGATTGGGCTCGACCACCCACTCTTTGACTCCTCTATTACCCCGAGGTCTAACATCCTCTTCACCTCAGCCGAGATCACCTCCCGGCGTGCTTCCGGAATCCGATACGGCTTCAAATTCACTCGTACATGCGGTTCTGTCAGCACGTCATGCTCTATCACTTGTGTATGCCCCGGCAACTCTGAGAACAGGTCCCGATTCCGCTGTAGTAATTCTCGACACTGTTGCTTCTGGGCCGGTGATAGAGTCTCTGCAATAGTGACCTCCTCCACCTTGCCTTCTGGTGCGGCTCCCAGGCAAGGAGTTTCCACAGGTTCACGGTCTCGCCACGGCTTGAGCAAGTTTATATGATATATTTGATGTGCCTTCCTTCGGCCAGGCTGGTGGACTTTATAATTAACCTCGCTGACTTTCTCCACCACCTCGTATGGACCTTGCCATTTGGCGAGGAACTTGCTCTCGACGGTAGGGATCAGCACCAAAACACGGTCTCCGGGCTGGAACTGTCTTAGTCTCGCCGACCGGTTATAGACCCTCGCCTGGGCTTCCTGCGCCTGGAGGAGATGTTCCTTTACGATAGGCATCACCTTTGACATTCTCTCCTGTAACTGGGCGACATGTTCGATGATACTCCGGTGTGGCGTGACTCCAGCCTCCCAAGTTTCCTTGGCGATGTCTAGGAGACCTCTTGGATGCCGCCGATATAGGAGCTCAAATGGAGAGAAGCCCGTGGAGGCTTGAGGAACTTCTCTGACCGAGAAAAGCAGAAATGGGAGCAGGTAGTCCCAGTCTCTCCCATCCTTTTCAACGACCTTCTTGAGCATCGCCTTTAAGGTCTTGTTGAAGCGTTCCACTAGGCCGTCCGTTTGTGGATGATAAACCGAGGTCCGCAGCTGAGTTATCTGAAGGACTCTGCAAAGCTCCTTCATCACCTTGCTCATGAAGGGGGTTCCTTGATCTGTTAGAATCTCTTTTGGTAGACCTGTCCGAGCAAAAATATGGACCAACTCTCGGGCTATACTTTTACTGGACATGTTCCTTAGGGGAACCGCTTCTGGATACCGAGTCGCATAGTCCATGACGACCAGGATATATTGGTGGCCCCGAGCTGATTTGACTATGGGGCCCACGAGGTCCATGGCAATCCTCTCAAAGGGAACCTCTATCACAGGTAGTGGAACTAAGGGGCTACGGAAGTGGGAGGAGGGAGCGGTTATTTGGCAGGTGGGGCAGGACCTACAGAAGTTTTGAATTTCTCGATAACACCCTGGCCAATAAAACCTCCTCAGTATCCTCTCCTGAGTTTTCTCGACCCCTAGGTGTCCCCCCAGAACATGTGAATGGGCCATGTCTAGCACCCGCCGTCTGTATGGCCCCGGCACTAACAGCTGTTCCACTATCTCACCGCCCCTCAGTTTGGCCACCCGATATAGCAACTCCCCTGTACTGCAAAGTGGGGGAATCTGGTGTCGGCCCCCGGCTCTTGGGCAACCCCATTACATACAGTAACCTGGTCAAACGCCCCTTTTAAGGTCAGGTCTCGAACTTGAGCAGTCCCAAAGTTCTCTCTGGACATATCTAACGCAGGTAGGTCGGCTTCCTCGGTCACCGTCTCACCCTCATCACCGACAAGGACGCACAGTGGGAACTCCTCTCTCTGAGACTCTGTCGGGGGTTCTTCTTCAAGGATCTCGCTTTTCCCCATGCTACTTAGTCCAGTTCCCTTCCTCCACAAGTCCCAGAATAAGGAAAAATCACGGCCCAATATGACGGGACGTATCAGGTCCTTTACCACCCCGACTTCATGGGACTGGGCACCACAGTCTGTCCCCACTGTTACTGTGGCCACGGGATAGTCCTTGGCGTCACCATGGATGCACCGAACACCCAGGGTTTTGGAAGGGATCAACTGGTGGGGAAGGGATGCTCTGATCAAGGTCACCAGACTCCCGGAGTCCAACAGCCCAAGCACTTTTATTCCATTAATGGATACTGCACACGCCTGCGGTCCCTTGCCGGGTCGACAGTCCACGCTACAGGCTGGATAGGCATAATAGGAGACCCGTCTGCCTAGGCTGCAGTCCATGGGCTCAGGGGATATTTGACACTTGGCGGCTACATGTCCAGGGTTGTGACATGCCAGCAAACTATATCTTTCCCAACTGTTCTAAAGGCCCCTTCAATAGGAGTGGGACGCCCCCCCAGTGGTGGCTCTAGACCCCTTCCGTGGTGAACCCACCCCCTTTTGGGTATCCCAGTAGGGAGAAATGACTGCATCCGGTTTCCCAAGAGATCTCTCAACTACCTGGTACCTCTCTACCAGGCCGATAAAGTCATCTGCGTTCTGGGGATCACCCTGGGCAACCCAGGTCTGTACTGATTTGGGAAGGGAATGCATGAATCTATCAATCACCACCCGCTCAACCATCTGGGCCGGAGTGGAGGACTCCGGTTGTAGCCACTTCTGAACAAGATGCAATAAGTCAAACATCTGCGAACGAGGGGGTTTGTTGCTAGCATACGCCCAGTGATGAACTCGCTGGGCTCTTACTGCCATATTTACTCCCAGACGTGCTAAGATCTCTGTCTTTAGTTTGGGATACTCCTTAGCATCTTGCAGTGCCAAGTCAAAATACGCTTTTTGGGTTCACCCGATAAATATGGCGCCAGAACCTCTGCCCACTGTGCTGGTGGAAGTCTCTCCCGATCAGCCACCCTCTCAAAAACAGTCAGAAATGCTTCTACATCATCCCCAGGGGTCATCTTCTGCATGGCCCGCCTTACCGCCTTCCTGACGTGAGAATCATCAGTCGGCCAAAAGCTGTATCTGCTGTTGCGCCTCCTTCTGGTGCTGCTGCTGCGACTTTTGCTGCAACTGGATCTGTTGAAGCAACAGTTTGGTCGTCTCCTGGTGCTGCTGCTGCATGCTCTGCTGGGCCTGCTGTATGCTCTGCTGGCTCTGTAGGTGTTGCTGCTGTATGCTCTGCTGGGCCTGGACCAGGTGCTTAACGAGCTCCTCCATGCTGCCGGACTTCTCTAACTGGCTGGCAGCCTTCACCCAGGACATCCACCGGTCTTTGTGGCAGGTACACGTGTTCCTGGAATTCTGCACGCACTCTCACACCAACTGTGGCAAGACGACTCGCTCGGCTCTCCTGAAAGCAGACTCAGGACACACGTTCTCTGGGTTTTCTTTCTGCTGGTTTATTATCAGCCATAAACTCGTGCAGATTTCGCAGGAAAAGTAAACATAACCCCTCTGGGTTAAACGGGAAAAACATAAAAAAAACAAACAATAACTCAGTCCATAGATGAGTGGGTTCCGCCCGCTTTCGGTAGCAAAAACTGCACTGCTAAAGTCCTTGTGGAAAGCTCTGCAACTTCCACTATACTGTCTGGAGACTTTCCTCTCCAGACCACACCAGAGAAAAAAAACAGGACTGAGCTTTTATACATTGCTCAGCCACACCCTTTTAACATATAACATGCTGGCAGATAAATAAAGTAGGTCTTAGTTCACACAGGAGAGCATCCTGTGTGACACATACCTCCCCTCACATATAAAACCAGTGACACTGTCACACAGCTTAATTGTAAAGTGCTGCGTAATATGTCGACGCTATATAAAATAAAATATTATTATTATTATTATTAAGAAAACTTAACATATTTTAGTATAAATCTGCAGAAAAATCAAACTTAACAAAAATTTTGTTCAAAATTGTTCCCCAGTGAGTAGGTGCAGGGTTTACAGTTGCACTCAGGCCCTAAAGCCATGGGGGCCCGTAACATTCCTTTGGCTCATATGAGAAGACCAGTGTTATCACAAGCTTGTATCCTGGCATTGGAAATTAACCCCTCTCTGCCATCCGACGTACTATCCCATCCATGAAACCTGTGACAATCAGACCATGGACTCTTGGGGGGGAGCGCATCTGATCATAGCCGGGTCTCAGCTGTTTATCACAGCTGACGCTCGGCACATTAATCCCTGGCACACCGCGATCAAATATGATCGCGGTGTACCAGGGGCACAGGGAAGCATCGCGCAGGGAGGGGGCTCCTTGCATGCTCCCCTGAGGCCCTCAGAACAGCGCGATGTGATCGCGCTGTTCTGAAGGCCTCTTCCATGCAGGACCCCGGAACCAAGATGGCCGCCGGGTCCTGCAGGGAGGCGGCTTCCTCAGTGCCTGCTGAGAGCAAGCGCTGAGAAGCCTGCAGCACTGCCTGTCACACGTGTGTGACAGAGTGCTGTGCACTCTGTCACCAGCGATCTGACCCTATACTATAATGTCCCACCCTGGGACAAAGTAAAAAAGGTAAAAAAATAAAAATAACAAGTGTAAAATAAAAATTCCAAAATAAAGGAAAAAAAAATTCCCCAATAAATTAGTTTCTTCCTGTAAATAAAAAAAACAAACCAATAAAAGAACACATATTTGGTATCACCGCGTCCGTAATGACCCGCCCTATAGAGCTCTCCCACTAGTTAACCCCTTTAGTGAACCCCTTAAAAAAGAAACAAAGCAAAAAATCAATGCTTTATCATCATACCGCCGAACAAAAAGTGGAATAACTCGCGATCAAAAAGACCAATATAAATAAACATGGTACCGCTGAAAACGTCATCTTGTCTCGCAAAAAAGGAGCCTGATACTGCATCATCAGCAAAAAAATAAAAAAGTTATAGCTCGCAGAATAAAGCGATGCAAAAATAATTATTTTTTATATAAAATTGTTTTTATTGTATAAAAGCGTCAAAACATAAAAAAAAGATATAAATGAGGTATCACTGTAATCGTACTAACCCGAAGAATAAAACTGCTTTATCAATTTTACCACACGCAGAACGGTATAAACGCCCCCCAAAAGAAATTCATGAATTGCTGATTTTTGTTCATTCTAACCTTCCAAAAATCTAAATAAAAAGCGATCAAAAAATGTCACGTGCTTAAAAATGGTACCAGTAAAAATGTCAACTCGTACCGCAAAAAATAAGACCTCACATGACTCTGTGGGCCAAAATATGCAAAAATTATAGCTCTCAAAATGTGGTGATGCAAAAACTATTTTTTGCAGTAAAAAGCGTCTTTTAGCGTGACAGCTGCCAAACATAGAAACCCGCTATAAATAGTAAATCAAACCCCCCTTTATCACCCCCTTAGTTAGGGAAAAATAATAAAATTAAAAAAATCTATTTATTTCCATTTTCCCATTAGGGTTAGGGTTGCGCCTAAAGTTACGGTTAGGGTTGCGTCTGAAGTTAGGATTAGGGTTAGGGTTGGGATTAGGGTTAGGGGTGTGTTAGGGTTAGGTTTGTGGTTAGAGTTATGGTTAGGGTTGGGACTAGGGTTAGGGGTGTGTTGGGGTTAGGGTTGGAGTTAGAATTGGGGGGGTTTTCACTGTTTAGGCACATCAGGGGCTCTCCAAATGTGACATGGCGTCTGATCTCAATTCCAGCCAATTCTGCGTTGAAAAAGTCAAA
Source organism: Oophaga sylvatica (assembly GCA_033576555.1). NCBI lineage: Eukaryota > Metazoa > Chordata > Amphibia > Anura > Dendrobatidae > Oophaga > Oophaga sylvatica. The sequence goes on along the minus strand of JARQOD010000001.1, from coordinate 585,927,991 downwards.
ACGGTGCTCCTTCACTTCTGAGCTCTGCCATGCGCCCAAACAGTAGTTTACCCCCACATATGTGGTTTCATCGTACTCAGGACAAATTGCACAATAACTTTTGGGGTCCAATTTCTTCTGTTACCCTTGAGAAAATAAAAAATTGGGGGCGAAAATATAATTTTTGTAAAAAAAAAAATGATTTTTTTGTTTTTACGGCTGTATGTTATAAACTTCTGTGAAGGACTTGGGGCTTCATAGCGCTCACCACACATCTAGATAAGTTCCTTGTGGGTCTATTTTCCAATATGGGGTCACTTGTGGGGGGTTTCCACTGTTTAGGCACATCAGTGGCTCTCCAAATGCGGCATGACGCCCGCAGACCATTCCATCAAAGTCTGCAATCCAAAACGTCACTACTTCCCTTCCGTGCCCCGACGTGTGCCCATACAGTAGTTTTCTTCCACATATTGGGTATCAGCATACTCAGGACAAATTGGACAACAACTTTTGGGGTCCAATTTCTCCTGTTACCCTTGTGAAAATAAAATATTGGGGGCGAAAAAAATCATTTTTGTAAAAAAAAAAGATTTTTTATTTTTCGGCTGTACGTTATAAACTTCTGTGAAGCACTTCGGGGTTCAAAGTGCTCACCACACATCTAGAAAAGATCCTTGGGGGGTCTATTTTCCAATATGGGGTCACTTGTGGGGGGTTTCCACTGTTTAGGCACATCAGGGGCTCTCCAAACGCGACATGACTCCAGCAGACCATTCCATCAAAGTCTGCAATCCAAAACGTCACTACTTCCATTCCGAGCCCCGACGTGTGCCCATACAGTAGTTTTCTCCCACATATGGGGTATCAGCGTACTCAGGACAAATTGGACAACAACTTTTTGGGTCCAATTTCTACTGTTACCCTTGTGAAAATAAAATATTGGGGGCGAAAAAATCATTTTTGTAAAAAAAAAAAAGGATTTTTTATTTTTACGGCTGTACGTTATAAACTTCTGTGAAGCACTTCGGGGTTCAAAGTGCTCACCACACATCTAGAAAAGTTCCTTGGGGGGGTCTATTTTTTAAAATGGGGTCACTTGTGGGGGTTTTCCACTGTTTAGGCACATCAGGGGCTCTCCAAACGCGACATGACGCCCGCAGACCAGTCCATCAAAGTCTGCAATCCAAAACGTCACTACTTCCCCTCCAAGCCCTGACGTGTGCCCATACAGTAGTTTTCTCCAACATATGGGGTATCAGCATACTCAGGCAAATTGGACAACAACTTTTGGGGTCCAATTTCTCCTGTTCTCCTTGGGAAAATAAAAAGTTGGAGACTAAAAGATCATGTTTGTGGAAAAAATATGATTTTTTTATTTTCATGCTCGGGAGTTATAAACTTTAGTGAAACACCTGGGGGGGTTCAAAGTTCTCACCACACATCTAGATAAGTTCCTTGAGGGGTCTAGTTTCCAAAATGGTGTCATTTGTGGGGGGTTTCCACTGTTTAGGCAGATAAGGAGCTCTCCAAACACGACATGGCGTCCAGCCAATTCTGCGTTGAAAAAGTCAAACGACGCTCCTTCCCTTCCGAGCTCTGCCATGCAACCAAACAGTGGTTTACCCCAACATATGGGGTATCAGCGTACTCAAGACAAATTTCACAATAACTTTTGGGGTCTTGTTACCCTTGGGAAAATAAAAATTGGGGTGAAAAGATCATTTTTTTGGAAAAAATATGATTTTTTAATTTTATGGCTCTACGTTATAAACTTGTGTGAAGCACTTGGGGGTTCAAATTGCTCACCACAGTTCTAGATAAGTTCCTTAGGGGGTCTAGTTTCCAAAATGGGGTCACTTGTGGGGGGTTTCCACTGTTTAGGCACATCAGGGGCTCTCCAAATGCAACATGGTGTCCAATCTCAATTCCAGCCAATTTTGGTTCGAAAAAGTCAAATGGTGCTCCTTCCATTCCGAGCTCTGCCGTGCGCCCAAACAGTGGTTCTCCCCACATATGGGGTATCAGCGTACTCAGGACAAATTGGAGAACAACTTTGAGGTCCAATTTCTCCTGTTACCCTTGGGAAAATAAAAAATTGGTGACTAAAAGATAGTTTTTGTGGGAAAAAAATAGGATTTTTTATTTTCATGCCCGGGCATTATAAACTTGTGTGAAGCACTTGGGGGTTCAAAGTGCTCATCACAGATCTAGATAAGTTCCTTAGGGGGTCTAGTTTCCAAAATGGGGTCACTTGAGGGGGTTTCCATTGTTTAGGCACATCTGGGGCACTGCAAGCGGAACATGACCCCCATCAACGTCTGCATTCCAAAACGTTATTACTTCCTTTCCAAGTCCTGCTGTGAGCCCAAACAGTTCCCCCCCACATATGGGATATCCTCATACTCAGGACAAATTGGACAACAACTTTTGGGGTCCAATTTCCTTGGGAAAAATCAAAAATTTGGGACTAAAAATTGATTTTTGTGGAAATTTTTTATTTATTTTTTTCTCACCCAGGCATTATAAACTTTTGCGAAACACTTGGGCATTCAAAGTGCTCACAACAGATCTAGATAAATTCCATAGGGGGTCTAGTTTCCAAAATGGTGTCACTTGTGGGGGGTTTCCATTGTTTAGGTGCATCAGAGGCTCTCCAAACGCGACATGGCGTCCAATCTCAATTTCAGCCAATTTTGGTTTGAAAAAGTCAAACGGCGCTCCTTCCCTTACGAGCCCTGCTGTGTGCCCAAACAGTGGTTTTACCCCACATATGGGGTATTGGCATACTCAGGAGAAATTGCACAACTTTTTCTGTCCATTTTCTCCTTTTACCCTTGTGAAAATGAAAAAAAGTTTATAAATGATTTTGTGGCTAAAAAGTTAAATATTCATTTTTTCCTTCCACGTTGCTTCTGCTCCTGTGAAGCACCTGAAGGGTTAATAAACTTCTTGAATGTGTTTTTGAGTACCTTGAGGGGTGCAGTTTTTAGAATGGTGTAACTTTTGGGTATTTTCTGCCATATAGACCCCTCAAAGTGACTTCAAATGTGAGGTGGTCCCTAAAAAAAATGGCTTTGTAAATTTTGTTGTAAAAATGAGAAATCGCTGGTCAACTTTTAACCCTTATAATTTCCTAACAAAAAAAAATTTGGTTCCAAAATTGTGCTGATGTAAAGTAGACATGTGGGAAATGTTATTTAGTAACTACTTTGTATGACATATTTCTCTGTTTTAAGGGAATAAAAATTCAAAGTTTGAAAATTGCAAAATTTTCAAAATTTTCGCCATATTTGCGTTTTTTTCAAAAATAAACACAAGATATATCGAAGAAATTTTACCACTAACGTGAAGTACAATATGTCACGAGAAAACAATCTCAGAATCGTGAAGATCCGTTGAAGCGTTCCAGAGTTATAGCCTCATAAAGAGACAGTGGTCAGAATTGTAAAAATTGGCGTGGTCATTAACGTGCAAACCACCCTTGGGCTGAAGGGGTTATAAACTGGCACCGCTATAGCACCTATAGCCTAAATTCAGCTGAATATAATTGCCACCGTGCCACTGGAGTCTTGGGTGTACACCATGGAAAAAACAATTATGCCCGGATCACACATGCGAGGAAATCGTACGACGCTCGCATGTGAAATCCCAGCTCTGGCGCCTGCACTCGGGAGTGGAGTGAGCGGCTGTATATAAATACATGCAGCCGTGCACTCCACTCCCAAGTGCAGGCGCCAGGGCTGGAATTTCACATGCGAGCGTCGGACGATTTCCTCGCATGTGTGATCCCGGCCTTAAAATAGTGTCCATGAAAGAAAAAGATGGCACTCACCATTCGTCAAAAAGTTTGTTTTATTGGTTCAACTTTAAAATATACCAGCAGGAAGGTATTCATGTGGGACACAATGGACATCAGATGTTTCGTGCTTCCTGTGCTTCAACGAGTCCTGTGGTAGGTGCAGGGTTTACAGTTGAACCTAGGCCCTGGAAACAGGGAGGGCCCAAAATGTTCCTTTAGCCCATATGAGAAGACCAGTTTTATCAAAAGCTTGCGGTAGCTTGAGACGCTGTTGGAAATTTTGCAACGGGCCCAGAGGCTTCAGGTTACACACTGACCAAAACATTGTGCATCCAATGAATTTTATGACTTCTCTTTTATGAGCTCTTTTTTGTAGACACTTCAGAAAACTGTTTAGGACGGTGCAAAAATTGATGAATTTGAAACATTCCCATGTAGCTGTAAGGGGTTGCAATGAACGGTATCTGCCTTTTACCCTGTAAATACGTCCCGCTTTATAATATTGTAAATATGTAAAGTATTTTGCTGCTACTGTACAGTTTATACTCTAATATTAGAGGGAAAGCGCAGTTTCCTTTTCTGCCACTAGATGGGAGTATTATTGTCATATAGTTTTAAGAGTTTAGTATACAGATAGTTAATATAGGAGGGATCATGGTGGGTAAGACAGGAAGGACTTCCTGATAGAGTCAGTCGAGGCCTGGGTGCACGTTTAGCTCGGGTGGGCTAATTATCCCCGGGCAAACCGTATCACGCATCGTTTGACAAGAACGTGAGGAAACCTCAAAAATGGCGATGAAACCAGTCCAATACATAATATCCAAAAGTTTATTATACAGTTATAAACAGTGAATAAACAACATACGGGACAAAGTGTACAAGCACGGAGGAAGAAGTGGAGTGCAACACATGCACAAGATCGTATAAATAAAAAAAAGAGGGGTCGGCGGAAGGAACAGTCCCAGTAATAATACTAATAGAATAACAATGATCAAAACACTAAATAATAATAAAGCACCTATTTGTTCAAAGAGGTACACAGGCTAAGAATACAATGGAACTATGCATCTGAAAACACGGTAATATAGGTAAAAATAAACAGATGACAATGGTGTCCAATTAAATATACAATAGATATACAATAGAGTGTAACGATAGGACATGTGACCTATAATGAACATAAATCACATATAGTCAATCAGTCAGTATGGGGACTGAATGAACAATCTAATACGAACGGTGCTATGGTATTATGGCAAAAAAGAGTATAGCACTACATATATAGGTAAGACTCAATGGTCAATATCACACATGATAACGGGAACCCTGGTATAAGAGGCATAAGAAAGCCTATTGAAAGCTGTATTCAGCATAAAAAATGAGACACAATGGTCCACCATATAGATACACAGGACCCACATGATGAGGAGTGTAAATACCAAGCCTATAATGCAATGTGCGCATAAACCTGTACAGCAGCCATAATACCTGCAGATGTGGAGAGTGAAGGGACTGGACCAGCGGCCGGCACCCTGGCCCGACGCGCGTTTCGGAGATGACTCCTTCTTCGGGGGCACATAGCAGGAGACACAGAAGCGCTTTAAGTAGCGCCAAACCGGAAGTGGCAGAGCCGCGGACCGGAAGTGACGCATCCGCAGCCCCAGTGACTCACCACGCAACGTTGTCTCGGCATCAAGCTCCGACGGTTGCCAAAGCAACCATCCAAGCCGAAAGATGCCAAAAACAACAGAGCGGTAGAGTATGGGCCGCGCATGCGTACAGGACAGCGGCAGTGACACATTGCGGTTCGGCTAAAAATTAGTAATGGGTACATATCACAAACCGTGTGCAGAGATAGATGCTAAATGATACAGGAAGGTGCAAGTCCAGAAACAAATAAACTGAGAATGCGTAACAATCATATAACAGGAGGCATACTAACAATGCCGCAGGCATAATCTTTGTCTCTCTATATACATATGTATAAATTTAAACAGTCATGTGTCTGAGTACCAGACAAGGTAAAGTCATATCATACATCAACAACATCATCAAATTGCATAAGAGGTAATGACGGATGGTGCATGCTATTAGTATGGACAGTCATAAAGATGTAAATATATGATACATGGAATAACAGAGTAACACAATATCACATATAGCAATAATATCATCAATCAAGAGCAACACGGATGGAAGAATTGTGCTGTAAAAATAGAAGTCTTCATCTGTTCTTCCCAAGGAATGTAGATTCATAAAGTGAGGAAACACAACTAACATCTATAAAAAAGAATAAAAACATTTAAAAACAACATATCAACCGAAAAAGAGCATATAGGAGCACAAAGCGCGCGAGAAGCTGATGATCACAAAAATGGGGCGTAACTCAAGCTTTCATTAAGGCCTTTAGGGTGGACAGTGTCTAACATCCATATCCACCGCGTCTCAAGTTGGGCTAAACGTTGGGAGTTGTTACCGCCACGGATGCCCAAGTCCAGTACATCAATACCCCTAACCCTCAAACCCCTACCATCACAATTGTGAAAAAGTTTAAAGTGGCGTGGAAAAGTTTTTAGCGCCGATATGTCTTCCTGAGTGGCCGCCGATTGAATGCCCAGTACATGCTCCCTGATTCTAACCTTGAGTTGGCGAGTGGTGAGGCCAATATAAATCAGGGAGCATGGACATGTAGCGTAGTATATCACATTTCTAGTCGTACAAGAAATGGCTTTGCGTATTTTATACTGACGTTGTGGCGGAAGGATTTGTAAATGTATTAGTTCGATCAACATTAACACACGCCACACAGCGGCCGCAAGGAACACAACCCCCTTTGGTAGTACGGGGGATAGAAAAGATGGGTTGAGGGGTGGGGTCATGGTGGCTACGGACCAGGCAGTCACGGAGGTTGCGGCTCCTACGGTAAGCAATCATGGGTCTAGCCGGCAATAATTTGGCCAAAGTAGAGTCCGTCATCAATATAGGCCAATTTTTTGTCAAAATAGTTCTTAGACGGTGGCTTTGGGATTGAAACGTGGTGACAAATCTAATTGGCTGACGGTTCATGGTGGCAGTGGTATCATCTTTATATAATAAATCATTGCGAGTATTGTATTTGGCCCTATGATATGCTTTTTTAATAACCCGATTGCTATAGCCACGTAGACACAACCGGGCAGCAAGATCAGTAGCCTGTCTCTCAAAGTCAGAATCTGACGAACATATCCGTCGAATCCGAAAGAATTGACCGGTAGCCACCGCTCTAACCATGTGTCTAGGGTGGGAAGAAGACGCATGGAGTAACATATTTGTAGATGTTGGTTTCCTGTAAATGTCCGTCTGTATCACCCCAGAGGGGTCCCTTCTCAGCATAACATCAAGGAAATCAATCCGATCAGCGTCAAATTTAAAGGTTAAATGAATATTTTGATTGTTACCATTCAAACGTAAAAAGAAATCATTAAGGGAGATAGTAGTGTCCTGACAGATCAAGAGGATATCGTCTATGTAACGCGTCCAAAACAGGACGCGCTCCATAGACTCCTGTTGATCTGACAGGAAGAGGTCCCTCTCCCACAGCCCCAGGAACAAATTAGCGTAGGCAGGCGCAAAAGCAGCCCCCATAGCTGTGCCCTGGAGCTGCAGGAAGAAGGACCCCTTAAAAATGAAAAAATTATGGGACAACGTAAATTCCAAAAGTTCAAGAACAAGGGCCTGCATACCCGAGCTTAGATTGGAAGAATTCAAAAAGAATTCAGTGGCACGTAAGCCATCGCTGTGGCGGATGTTAGTGTATAATGACTCTACGTCTGCAGTGACAAGCAGGTTGCCTGGTTCGATATAAAGATCATCCATCCTGCGTAACAGCTGATTGGTATCTTTAAGGAAGGAGGGCAGGGTTTCAACCAATGGTTGGAGTATGGAATCAATCCATCGATTGACGCACTCCAGGTAGTTCCCCCCTCCAGACACAATGGGGCGACCCGGCGGATTGAGACTATTTTTGTGAATTTTGGGGAGGAGGTAAAAAGTAGGTATCCTGGGTTCCTCAACCCATAAAGCTGCAGCCAAGTCTTTCGTAATAATGCCACCACTGTTAGCTCTACCGATGATCTCCCTGAGTTCAAACACAAAAGCGGACAAGGGGTTATATGTTAGCCGTTTGTAACAAGTGGAGTTATTAAGTTGACAAAAAGCCTCCTTTTCGTACATGGCACTAGGCCATAGAACAATATTACCCCCCTTGTCCGCTGGCTTTATGATGACATCAGGGAGGTTTTTAAGGTATCTAAGTCTCAAACGTTCATCCGCAGTGAGATTGTCACAGCGGATGCGTTGTCAATAGATTTAAATTCTTGTGAGACCACTTTAACAAATAAATCAATGGTGCTACAACTGGTAAGTGGGGGGAACCTCCTGGAGTGCGGTCTAATCGACGGAGGTATCTTACCTCCCTCCACCTCAGTCTGTTCGCAGGATAGATCTTCCAGTATTCTTAGTGCCGCTTGTTCTTGTTCTGTCGGAAATAAAATGGACAGACTATTATCAAAATACATCCGTTTGAATAGTAAGGATCGTGCAAAAAGGTTCAAATCCTGGTGGCCGTAAAAGTATCAAACTGAGCAGCCGGTGAGAAAGAGAGACCCCTCTGGAGCAAAGACAGATCAGACAAAGACAGCGGATAGCTACTCAGGTTAATTACCTTGTTGTCTCTCTGGTCTGTTTCGGGGGATTTATTACGTCTTCGATAGGGATGGTAGCCATGATTTCTAAGTCTCCTATTACCATCACTCCCTGCTTGATTAGAGAAGGAGGACGTAGAGGCATCAGACTGTGACCCCACTGACGAGATTGATGTATGGGATGTTGTTCATTGAAACTGGCGACTATTAGAATTCGGTTTATGCCAATTATAGATCCTTTTGGAGTCATAGTCCTTAATATCTCTAGAGAATTTAGATGTCTGGGATTCTTGGATCTTTTTGACAGTGGCGTCAAGGACCTTATCTAGTTGAGTCTCGTATATAGACATGATATCAGTAGCACAGCCAGCTTTAAGCTCTGTCTGTATGGCATCAATGGACTTGTCAAGCTCACCAATTGACTTAGTATTTAATTTGATCAGAAGTTCCATAAGTACCGCTGAACAGTTACTACAAGTCTCATCCCAGTTTTTAATAAAGTCGGTGTCCTCGACAGGAAATGCCGGGATAACCCGAATCCTAAGTCCCCTAGGGATAATTTTACGACTGACATATTTCTCTAGTAAAGCCCGGTTCCACCACAATTTTTTTCATTTTTAAGGGGTCCTTCTTCCTGCAGCTCCAGGGCACAGCTATGGGGCTGCTTTTGCGCCTGCCTACGCTAATTTGTTCCTGGGGCTGTGGGAGAGGGACCTCTTCCTGTCAGATCAACAGGAGTCTATGGAGCGCGTCCTGTTTTGGACGCGTTACATAGACGATATCCTCTTGATCTGGCAGGACACTCCTATCTCCCTTAATGATTTCTTTTTACGTTTGAATGGTAACAATCAAAATATTCATTTAACCTTTAAATTTGACGCTGATCGGATTGATTTCCTTGATGTTATGCTGAGAAGGGACCCCTCTGGGGTGATACAGACGGACATTTACAGGAAACCAACATCTACCAATATGTTACTCCATGCGTCTTCTTCCCACCCTAGACACATGGTTAGAGCGGTGGCTACCGGTCAATTCTTTCGGATTCAACGGATATGTTCGTCAGATTCTGACTTTGAGAGACAGGCTACTGATCTTGCTGCCCGGTTGCGTCTACGTGGCTATAGCAATCGGGTTATTAAAAAAGCATATCATAGGGCCAAATACAATACTCGCAATGATTTATTATATAAAGATGATACCACTGCCACCATGAACCGTCAGCCAATTAGATTTGTCACCACGTTTCAATCCCAAAGCCACCGTCTAAGAACTATTTTGACAAAAAATTGGCCTATATTGATGACGGACTCTACTTTGGCCAAATTATTGCCGGCTAGACCCATGATTGCTTACCGTAGGAGCCGCAACCTCCGTGACTGCCTGGTCCGTAGCCACCATGACCCCACCCCTCAACCCATCTTTTCTATCCCCCGTACTACCAAAGGGGGTTGTGTTCCTTGCGGCCGCTGTGTGGCGTGTGTTAATGTTGATCGAACTAATACATTTACAAATCCTTCCGCCACACGTCAGTATAAAATACGCAAAGCCATTTCTTGTACGACTAGAAATGTGATATACTACGCTACATGTCCATGCTCCCTGATTCATATTGGCCTCACCACGTGCCAACTCAAGGTTAGAATCAGGGAGCATGTACTGGGCATTCAATCGGCGGCCACTCAGGAAGACATATCGGCGCTAAAAACTCTTCCACGCCACTTTAAACTTTTTCACAATTGTGATGGTAGGGGTTTGAGGGTTAGGGGTATTGATGTACTGGACTTGGGCATCCGTGGCGGTAACAACTCCCAACGTTTAGCCCAACTTGAGACGCGGTGGATATGGATGTTAGACACTGTCCACCCTAAAGGCCTTAATGAAAGCTTGAGTTACGCCCCATTTTTGTGATCATCAGCTCTCGCGCACTTTGTGCTCCTATATGCTCTTTTTCGGTTGATATGTTGTTTTTAAATGTTTTTATTCTTTTTTATAGATGTTAGTTGTGTTTCCTCACTTTATGAATCTACATTCCTTGGGAAGAACAGATGAAGACTTCTATTTTTACAGCACAATTCTTCCATCCGTGTTGCTCTTGATTGATGATATTATTGCTATATGTGATATTGTGTTACTCTGTTATTCCATGTATCATATATTTACATCTTTATGACTGTCCATACTAATAGCATGCACCATCTGTCATTACCTCTTATGCAATTTGATGATGTTGTTGATGTATGATATGACTTTACCTTGTCTGGTACTCAGACACATGACTGTTTAAATTTATACATATGTATATAGAGAGACAAAGATTATGCCTGCGGGCATTGTTAGTATGCCTCCTGTTATATGATTGTTACGCATTCTCAGTTTATTTGTTTCTGGACTTGCACCTTCCTGTATCATTTAGCGTCTATCTCTGCACACGGTTTGTGATATGTACCCATTACTAATTTTTTAGCCGAACCGCAATGTGTCACTGCCGCTGTCCTGTACGCATGCGCGCCCCATACTCTACCGCTCCGTTGTTTTCGGCATCTTTCGGCTTGGATGGTTGCTTTGGCAACCGTCGGAGCTTGATGCCGAGACAACGTTGCGTGGTGAGTCACTGGGGCTGCGGATGCGTCACTTCCGGTCCGCGGCTCTGCCACTTCCGGTTTGGCGCTACTTAAAGCGCTTCTGTGTCTCCTGCTATGTGCCCCCGAAGAAGGAGTCATCTCCGAAACGCGCGTCGGGCCAGGGTGCCGGCCGCTGGTCCAGTCCCTTCACTCTCCACATCTGCAGGTATTATGGCTGCTGTACAGGTTTATGCGCACATTGCATTATAGGCTTGGTATTTACACTCCTCATCATGTGGGTCCTGTGTATCTATATGGTGGACCATTGTGTCTCATTTTTTATGCTGAATACAGCTTTCAATAGGCTTATCTTATGCCTCTTATACCAGGGTTCCCGTTATCATGTGTGATATTGACCATTGAGTCTTACCTATATATGTAGTGCTATACTCTTTTTTGCCATAATACCATAGCACCGTTCGTATTAGATTGTTCATTCAGTCCCCATACTGACTGATTGACTATATGTGATTTATGTTCATTATAGGTCACATGTACTATCGTTACACTCTATTGTATATCTATTGTATATTTAATTGGACACCATTGTCATCTGTTTATTTTTACCTATATTACCGTGTTTTCAGATGCATAGTTCCATTGTATTCTTAGCCTGTGTACCTCTTTGAACAAATAGGTGCTTTATTATTATTTAGTGTTTTGATCATTGTTATTCTATTAGTATTATTACTGGGACTGTTCCTTCCGCCGACCCCTCTTTTTTATATTTATACGATCTTGTGCATGTGTTGCACTCCACTTCTTCCTCCGTGCTTGTACACTTTGTCCCGTATGTTGTTTATTCACTGTTTATAACTGTATAATAAACTTTTGGATATTATGTATTGGACTGGTTTCATCGCCATTTTTGAGGTTTCCTCACGTTGTTGTAGCATTTCTGCGATTGTCCTATGGTTTCATGACATTTCTTCAGCAGGTACTATTAGGTATTATATATAGGTTATGTTATGATGTACACCTTTATGCTGATTCTGCTATTTAGCAGCTGCAATTATCGTTTGACAAGAGCAGGGCCCAGCCATCTAGTATCTGTGTCCAGAACATCAGCAGTGGAAGCAGTGTCAACAGTGCTAGTAGTGCAGTAATAGTGGGGCTGCAGTTGCTAGAGAAGTCTAAGCAGTACGGGCAAGTCACTCATCATGTGGCAGCATATTGCATGGGTTGATGACCTCAGAAACGGGGAGAAATGGCTGAGGGAACTCCAGAAAGAAGTAAGTCTGGACAGGGAGGACGCTGAGGAACCGAAAGATATGGTCCGTTCCGGAAGCGAGCTTAGTGACAGAGAGAGAAGGACAGGGACAGAGGAAGAGTTGCATAGTGTGAAAACTGATGCTGATGCTGGAACGAATATAGATGTGCTGTGTATGAAGATCAGTAAAGTTGTTTATTTGAAAGTTGAATGGGACTGTGGCTCATTTTGTAAAAAACAGGACCGAGGAAGCCTCCAGAAACGTGCCGAGGGCCCTGACGGTGCAGGTGACGAAGCCACAGGTATGCAGAGCTGTGGATAGTGTGTTCATGTGACGGAAGGCCAGGGCGCGCTAAAGCGAATTCTCTCAGCCACGACTACCGCCCTGGACTTCCCTCACATAGCCTTTTATATAGCACAATTTGGGCCCAGAATTCTGCCTCATTCTCTTCATAAAGCTTCAGAGTGTGTTTAAAGAAATGTACCGTATTTTTCGGACCATAAGACGCACTTTTTTCCCAAAAAATTTTGGAGGAAAATGGGGGTGCGTCTTATGGTCGCAATACACTTACAAATACCATTGGTGGCAGCGGCGGCGGTCCCGATGCAGCCTCCCTTCCCAGGCTGGTGCGGCTGTGGCGGTGCGGCGGGGCTCTGTAGTGTGGTGGTGGGGGCTTTGTGCTCCGGGGCAGTGGCAGTGGCAAATCTCGGCAACGAGATCTCGTCGCGAGATCTCGGCAACGAGATCTCATCCCGAGATCTGAATCTGAGCATACGTTGGCCCGGCGGCCATCTTGCCTGCGGCCATGTTCCCGGAGGCCACTGCAGCATCGCATTAATGGAGGAGCGGGGGCCTCCGGGCTTTGACGAAATGCAGGCAGAGCCCCCACACATAGCACAGAGAGCCACTGCCACTGCCCCGGAGCACAATGCCCTGGAGCACAATGCCCCAGAGCACAGAGCCCCTGCCCCGTAGCACAATGCCCCTACCCGGAGCACAGAGCCCCCTGCCCCAGGGGCACAAATCCCCCTCCTGCGGAGCACAGAGCCCCCTGCCCCGGGGACACAACGCCCCCTCATGCGGAGCACAGAGCCCCCTGCCCCAGGGGCACAAAGCCCCCTCCTGCGGAGCACAGAGCCCCTGCCCTGGAGCACAGAGCCCCCTGCCCTGGAGCACAGAGCCCCCTGCCTCGGAGCACAGAGCCCCCTGCCCCAGAGCACAATGCCCCTGCCCTGGAGCACAGAGCCCCCTGCCCCAGGGGCTCAAAGCCCCTCCTGCGGAGCACAAAGCCCCCTGCTGTGGAGCACAGAGCCCCTGCGGAGCACAGAGCCCCTGCCGCGGAGCACAGAGCCTCTGCCACCGCACCAGCCTGGCCGACCAAATGACCCCTGTGACCAATCATCCACCTGTCCTGATCCCTTCACAGGTAAGCTGAATTCGGACTGTAAGATGGACCCCCATTTGACACTTTATTTTTTTTCCCCTATTTTTCTTCTGAAAATTTGGGGTGCGTCTTATGGTCAGTTGCGTCTTATAGTCCGAAAAATACAGTAGCTATTCCCCATCCTGCCCTGGCTCGTCCCCAGCTCTACCCATTTTGGCAGAGCTACCAAAGCTGTTGTGAAAATTTCAAAAGTCTCAAAATTTTTGTGCAGTTGAGTGTTTTTAAAGTGTTTTTCAACAGTTTCCTGGCCTAAGCACTTTGATGAATCAGAACATACAGTAAGTGTCTAAAAATACTGACACTGACATACATCTGCAGTTCATAATCTTGGTACATGATTTTAGACATACAGGTGCTTCTCACAAAATTAGAATATCATCAAAAAGTTAATTTATTTCAGTTCTTCAATACAAAAAGTGAAACTCATATATTTTATAGAGTCATGACAAACAGAGTGATCTATTTCAAGTACCATATTTTATGGATTATAAGACGCACTTTTTCCCCCCTCACTTTTTTTTGGGGTGCGTCTTATAATGCGGATATATCTTATCTACGCGCCGCTGCAGGTGTCCAGTGCTGCCGCTGCTGCGCTGTGTCCGGTTCTGCCGCTGCTGCACTGTGTCCAGCGCTGCTGCAGGGGGGGCTCTACTGACAATTTGTGAAAGGCCAGAGTCCCCTGCAGTTCCATGGTTTCCTCCTGTGCGGTGGACTCCGGGAAAATAGCCGCCAGGGGCAGCGCATGCGTAGATGGAGATCTCGGCACTAAGATCTCGGGAGATGAAATTTCAGTGCTGAGATCTCATCTCCTGAGATCTTGGTGCCGAGATCTCCATCTGTCGCATGCGCTGCCCCCGTCGGCCATTTTCCCGGAATCCAGCGCAGCAGCACCGGCGGACACAGCGCAGCAGCACCGGACACAGTGTAGCAACGGCAGCACCAGACACAGTGCAGCAGCACCAGACATCTGCAGCGGTGCGCTGCACATCGGAACACCCCCTCATCCCAGCCTGCAGCATCACCCCACTCCTGCCTCCTCCAGCAGTGACCCTGGGATCCCTCTTCACCGCAGCCACCTCCCCTGGTAAGCAATAAGACGCATGGATTATAAGAAGCACCACCATTTTATTAAAAAAAGATTTTTTCCTGTTTTTCTCCTCAAAATTTGGGGTGTGTCTTATAATCCGGAGTGTTTTATAATCTGAAAAATACGGTATTTATTTCTGTTAATACTGATGATTATGGCTTACAGCCAATGAAAACCCAAAAGTCATTATCTCAGTAAATTAGAATACTTTATAACACTAGCTTGAAAAATTATTTTAAAATTAAAAATATTGGCCTACTGAAATGTATGTTGAGTAAATGCATTCAATATTTGGTCGGGGCTCCTTTGGCATCAGTTACTGCATCAATGCGGTGTGGCATGGAGGCGATCAGCCTGTGGCACTGCTGAGGTGTTATGGAAGCCCAGGTTGCTTTGATATCATACTTCAGCTCATCTGCATTCTTGGGTCTGGTGTCTCTCATCTTCCTCTTGACAATACCCCATAGATTCTCTATGAAATTAATGTCAATTTAATTTGCTGGCCAAGCACAGTGATACTGTTGTTTTTTAACCAGGTATTGGTACTTTTGGCAGTGTGGACAGGTGCCAAGTCCTGCTGGAGAATGAAATTTCCATCTCCAAAAAGCTTGTCGGCAGAGGAAATCATGAAGCGATCTAAAATTTCCTAGTAGACGGCTGCGCTGACTTTGGTCTTGATAAAACAGTGGTCCTGCACCACAAGATGACATGGCTCCCCAAACCATCACTGATTGTGGAAACTTCACACTAAACCTCAAGCAGCTTTTATTGTGTGCCTCTCCACTCTTCTTCCAGACTTTGGGACCTTGATTTCAAAATGAAATGCAAAATTTACTTCCATCTGAAAACAACACCTTGGACCCCAGAGCAAAAGTCCAGCTCTTTTTCTCCTTGGCCCTGGTAAGATTCTTCTGGCGTTATCTATTGGTTATGAGTGGCTTGACACAAGGAATGCGACACTTGTAGCCCATGTCCTGGATACATCTGTGTATGGTGGCTCTTGAAGCAATGACTCCAGCAGCAGTCCACTCCTAGTGAACCTCCCCAAAAATTTTGAATGACCTTTTTTTAACAATCCTTTCAAGGCTGCAGTTATCCAGGTTGCTTGTGCACCTTTTTCTACCACACTTTTCCTTCCACTTAAGTTTCCATAAACCCTTTCTACCATATGACGTACTATCCCGTCCATGTGACTTGGGCCTTAAGTCCCAGTGACGGGATAGTACGTCATATAGTATCAGAAGCGATCGGACTCGCTCACGGGGTGAGCGCAGTCGATCGCGGCCGGGTGTCAGCTGATTCTCACAGCTCCGGCACTTTAACCCCCTGCATACTGCGATCAAAGATGATTGCAGCATTCCGGTGGATGCAGAGGGGCTGATAGCCCCTCTGCTTTTGAATCGGCGACCCCGCGGAATGACGCGGGGTCCCGATCGTTCCCATGGAGTCCCGGATGTCGTCACAACAACAGCCGGGTCTACAGGTCAAAGAGACTTCCTGACATACGCAGTGCATCTCAGGTAGTCTCAGGCTAGTGCACGGAGAAGCTGCAGCGCTGCAAGCTTCAATAGCATACACATGCTGCTTCATCAGCATGCTATAGAAGCAATCAGCCTGCAGAAAATGAGTGTCCCATACTGGGACAATGTGTAAAAATAAGAATTAAATAAAAAAAAATTTCAATAATAATATTTAAAAAAATAAAAAAATAATTAAAAAATCAATATTTATATCAATAAATAAATATAAAAGTACACTTATTTAGTATCCCTGCGTCCGTAACGACCCGCCCTATAAAACTGTCCCACTAGTTAACCCCTTTAGTGAAAACCATGGAAAAAAAAAAGCAAGGCAAAAAACAATGCTTTCTCATAATACCGCTAAACAAAAAGTGGAATAACACGCAATCAAAAGGACAGATATAAATAAACATGGTACCGCTGAAAACATCATCTTGTCCCGCAAAAAACAAGCCCCAGTACAGCGTCATCAGTGAAAAATAAAAAAGTTATAGCACTCAGAATAAAGTGATGCAAAAATAATAATTTTTTATATAAAATAGTTTTTATTGTAGAAAAGCGCCAAAACATAAAAAAACTATATAAATGAGGTATTGCTGTAATCGTAATAACCCGATGAATAAAACTGCCTTATCAATTTTACCACACGTGGAATGGTATAAACATCCCCCAAAAGAAACCAGCCAATTCTGCGTTGAAAAGTCAAACGGTGCTCCTTCCCTCCCGAGCTCTGCCGTGTGCCCAAAGGGCTCAAACTCACATGCGAGGAAATCGTCCGATGCTCACATGTGAAATCCCAGCTCTGGCGCCGGCACTCAGGAGTGGAGTGCGCGGCTGCATGTAGTTATATGCAGCCGCTCGCTCCACTCCCGAGTACTGGCGCCAGAGCTGGGATTTCACATGTGAGCATCGGACGATTTCCTCGCATGTGAGTATGAGCCCAAACAGTGGTTCCCCCAACATATGGGGTATCAGTGTACTCAGGACAACTTGCACAACAATTTTTGAGGTCCAGTTTCTCCTGTTACCCTTAGTAAAATAAAAAATTGGATCTGAAGTAAATATTTTGTGAAAAAATGTTAAATGTTGATTTTTTTAAAACATTCCAAAAATTCCTGTGAAGCACCTGAAGGGTTAATAAACTTTTTGAATATGGTTTTGAGCACGTTGAGGGGTGTAGTTTTTAGAATGGTGTCACTTTTGGGTATTTTCTATCATATAGACCTCTCAAAGTGACTTCAAATGTGATGTAGTCCCTAAAAAAAGAATGGTGTAAAAATGAGAAATCGCTTGTCAACTTTTAACCCTTATAACTTCCTAACTAAAAAAAAATTTTTTTTCAAAATTGTGCTGATGTAATGTAGACATGTGGAAAATTTTATTTTTTTAACTACTTTGTGTGACATGACTCTCTGACTTAAGGGCATAAAAATTAAAATATTTCCATTTTTTTCATAAATAAACGCAAGTTATATCAAAGAAATTTTTACCAGTAACATGAAGTACAATATGTCGCGAGAAAACAGTGTCAGAATCGCCAAGATCTGTTGAAGCGTTCCAGAGTTATAACCTCATAAAGAGACAGTGGTCAGAATTGTAAAAAATTGGTCCAGTCATTAACATGCAAACAACCCTCGGGGGTAAAGGTGTTAATATGTTTGGATACAGCACTCTGTGAACAGCCAGCTTCTTTAGAAATGACCTTTTGTGGATTACCCTCTTTGTGGAGTGTGTCAATGACTGCCTTAAGGACATCTGTCAAGGCAGTAGTCTTCCCCATGATTGTGGAGCCTACTGAAACACGAACCTTATTAATTGCTTATGAAGCCTTTGCAGGTGTTTTTTTGTTGATTATTCTAATTTACTGAGATAATGACTTTTCGGTTTCCATTGGCTGTAAGCCATAATCATCCACATCAACAGAAATAAACACATGAAATAGATCACTCTGTAATGACTCTATATAATATAAAGAGTTTCACTTTCTGTATTGAAGAACTGAAATAAATTGACTTTTTGATGATATTCTAATTTTGTGAGAAGCACCTGTAGGTGTATAATGTGAATTGAAAAGGGCAGAAACATGTTTTTTTCAATGTAGGTGCCCACTTACACGAACTGCACATGGCTGTTAAACAATTGGCGTTTAGCTACATTCAAGCTGTTCGGTGACTGTTTAATGGCCTGTGCGCACATGGTGACTGTTAATAAGAAATGTGTGTGTAGATCACCGATAGCTGCTACTGCGCCATCTTACTAGAGAGAAAAAAATATTGTCTCCACTAAGATGGCACCGGCGGAGCCTTCACAATAGCAATTTAATAGATATTTCTTTCTCTAGCAAGATGGCGCCGCCAGAGCAGTAGCAGCTATTGGATCGCCAATAGCTGCTACTGTGCGGGCTTGGTTGGCTCCATTTTCAAACTGATTTTTTTTTTTAAGAAATTTGTGGATTTTATCAAAAAGAATAATTAAATGCACAATATGGATGGATTATGGTACAGCGCAGGCTAATACTTGATTGCAATAAAAGACTCAACTTCTGGCTCCACTTCCTTTACTGTGATTTTTTTTATATTACAACAATTAATTTGTATCCTGTTCAGTTTTGCAGGATATGAGTGTTTCTTGTCACTCCTTTTTGGACAAAAACTGAAGAACAAAGTATGAAAGATATTGTCCTTTAACCTACTAAAATGTCAAATGAATTTGCTGGCTTGTTTGTACACTGCAGGGAATGTTTCATTTAATGTTAACCCAGAAATGTTCATTAAATGGAAGGTGTCATAAAATAATAATTCTTATTTATATAGCGCCAACATATTCCGCAGCGCTTTACATTTTAACAGTTTCAAAACACAAGTCATAAGTAACAACGTTAACAGTACAATAATTAAAGCAAAATAAGCCGCCCCTGCTCGTGAGAGCTTACAATCTACAATGAGTTGGGGGAGATACAAAGTACAGGTGTGTATATACAATGGTGCATTTACAATGAAGGTCCAGCCATCTTGAGGGAGTGAGGTATGGAGATAGTGAATGGGCTACACACGCACACTTACACCTAGAATGACTTTGATTAGTGAACGTGATAGGCCGCTCTGAACAAATGTGTTTTGAGGGAGCGCCTGAAGCTATGCAAATTGTGGATGGTCCTAATTTCTTGGGGTAGAGCATTCCAGAGGATTGGCGCAGTGCGGGAGAAGTCTTGGAGTCGGGAGTGGGAGGTACGGATTAGTGCAGAGGTTAGTAGAAAGTCGTTTGCAGAGCGCAGCAGTCGGTTTAGGCCGAAACATAGAAATGAGGGAGGAGATGTAGGGGGGTGCTGCACTGTGGAGAGCTTTGTAGGTGAGAACAAGTACTTTCAATTGGATCCTTAATGAATGGGCAGCCATTGTAAGGACTGGCGAAGAGCGGACGCATCCAGTACCTATTAGCCAGATGGATGACCCTGGTTGCTGCATTAAGGATGGACTGGAGAGGGGATAGTCGAGTAATGGGGAGGCCAAGCAATAGAGCGTTGCAGTAGTCCAGGTGGGAGTGGATCAGGGCGACAGTGAGGGCTTTTTTTGTTTCTATGGTGAGAAAAGGGCAGATTCTAGAGATGTTCTTAAGGTGTAGTGTTATGTTTTGGTAGCTGAGGAGAGCAGGCAAAAACGGCAATACACCAGAGAGGTTGGAATCTACTGGATTGCAGTACCCTGACTAACCACCACAACTAAAGGCAGCCGTGGAGCATACCTACGTTGGTCCTAGATGCCTCGTCACAGCCTGAGAAGCTAACTACACCTAAAGATAGAAAGAGGAAAACTATCTGCCCCGGAGCAGATCCCCAAAGAACATAGGAAGCCCCCAAACATGTAATGGCGGT
Source organism: Oophaga sylvatica (assembly GCA_033576555.1). Lineage (NCBI taxonomy): Eukaryota > Metazoa > Chordata > Amphibia > Anura > Dendrobatidae > Oophaga > Oophaga sylvatica. Next base: position 585,907,774 of record JARQOD010000001.1, on the reverse strand, counting down.
TAGACAAGAAGAAATACAGACACAGACAGAAAATAGTATGAGCAAACGTTGGGGCCCAATCTACCTGGACAGAAAAGGATAGGAAGGACACTTACTGCAATCCCAAAAAACCCTAAAAAGTACCAACTCTACTAATTACAAAAACACCTGAAATCACACGACCTCTACCACCTAAATTAGTTCTCTGGTGTAACAAAACTAAGCCGCAGCCACTGAAAAAACTGGAAAAGGCAAATGAACAAATAACAGAGGCTCAGATAAACTGAGAGGAGCACAAGCCCCCCGGAGGGGACCTGGCTGACCTCCACAAGAGTGCAGGAAACAAAGCAAAAGGCAAGCACAAAAATACAAGCAGAAAAAAACTTATCTGTTAGCAGAAGATGCAGGCAAAACACAGCAAGCTTCCAAATGAACCAGGAACCAAAGTTGAGACAACAATAGATCACCGGCAACCCTGATGGGAGGGAACCTCCCTTATATAAGACCAGTCTGTAACTCCTGATCGCCAATCTTCACAATCTTCATTGAATGGTTCAGTACTGTTTGTAACCACCAGAAGGAGCTCCCGCTCAGAATTCATTTCTAACACATTCACAACAGTACCCCCCCTTGAGGAGGGGTCACCGAACCCTCACTTGGGCAACCAGGTCGGTCAGGATGAGCTCTGTGATACGCACGGATCAGTCTCCTAGCATGGATGTCCGAAGCAAATACCCAAGAATTGTCCTCCTGACCATAACCTCTCCACTTAACCAAATACTGGAGTTTCCGTCTAGAATAACGAGAATCCAATATTTTCTCAACCACATACTCCAGATTGCCCTCAACCAAAACAGGGTCAGGAGGCTCAGCCATAGGAACCACTGGCTCGACAAACCTCTTCAATAAGGACTTGTGGAACACGTTATGGATCTTAAATGTCCCTGGAAGAAGTAAACGAAAGGAAACAGATTAAGAATCTCCATGATCTTATAAGGTCCAATGAATCTAGGCTTAAACTTAGGAAATGCAACTCTCATAGGGATATTTCTTGGGGACAACCAGACCAAGTCCCCCACTTCAAACCGAGGACCATCAGTCCTATGCCGGTTGGAAAACCGCTGGGCCCTTTCCTGAGAGAGGGACAACCTCTCCACTACCTGGTCCCAAATCTGCTGCATACGTTCCACAACAGAGTCAACACCCGGACAGACAGAAGCCTCCGTCTGTCCTGAAGAAAATCGAGGGTAAAACCCAAAATTGCAGAAAAATGGAGACATCAAAGTGGCAGAGCTAGCCCTATTATTAAGAGCAAACTCAGCCAAAGGCAAAAAAGAGACCCAGTCATCCTGATCAGCAGACACAAAGCATCTCAGATAAGTCTCCAATGTCTGGTTTGTTCTCTCAGTTTGTCCATTGGTCTGAGGATGAAAAGCCGAGGAGAAAGACAATTGAACACCAAGTTTAGAACAAAAAGTCCTCCAAAATCTGGAAACAAACTGGACTCCTCTGTCAGACACAATGTTCTCAGGAATGCCGTGTAACCGAACCACGTGCTGAAGGAACAAAGGCACCAATTCAGAGGAGGAAGGTAACTTAGGTAATGGCACAAGATGTATCATTTTGGAAAACCTATCACAAATCACCCAGATAACGGTCACTCTCTGAGAAACAGGGAGGTCGGAAATGAAATCCATAGCGATATGGGTCCATGGTCTCTTGGGCACAGGCAATGGCATCAACAAACCACTAGAGCGAGAGCAAGGCTTGGAGCGAGAGCAAGTCCCGCAGGACTGCACAAATTCCCTGACGCTACGAGACAAAGTAGGCCACCAAAAGGACTGACTAACCAAGTCTCTGGTACCAAAAATTCCGGGATGACCGGCCAACGCGGAACAATGAATCTCAGACATCACACTCTTTTTCCACCGGTCTGGGACAAACAATTTCCCAATAGGGCAGCGCTCGGGTTTATCCTCCTGACACCCTTCCAGAGCCAGTCTTAAATTGGGCGAGATGGCGGAAAGAACTACACCCTCTTTCAAAATAACAGCAGGATCAGATAACTCAGGAGAGTCCACAAGGAAACTCCTCGATAGGGCATCCGCCTTAACATTCTTAGTGCCAGGAAGAAAGGAAACGACAAAATTAAAACGTGTGAAAAACAAGGCCCACCTGGCCTGTCTAGGATTAAGTCGCTTGGCTGATTCCAGATAAACCAGATTCTTATGGTCCGTGAGGACCACCACCTGATGTTTGGCTCCCTCCAGCCAATGTCTCCACTCTTCAAAAGCCTACTTCATGGCCAATAACTCCCGATTACCCACGTCATAATTACGTTCGGTTGGAGAAAATTTTCGAGAGAAAAAGGCACAAGGGTTACTTTTAGAGGTCTCTGGATCTCTTTGGGACAAAACGGCACCTGCCCCAATTTCAGATGCATCAACCTCCACCTGAAATGGCAGAGAAACATCAGGCTGCCGTAGAACAGGAGCAGAAGTGAATCTCTACTTAAGTTCCTGAAACGCAGAGACTGCCTCAGGAGGCCAATTCACCACATCAGAACCCTTTTTGGTCAAATCAGTCAATGGTTTAACAATAACAGAGAAATTACCAATAAATTTACGATAAAAATTGGCAAAACCCAAGAATCTCTGAAGAGCCTTTAATGAAGTAGGTTGGACCCAATCACAGATGGCCTGAACCTTGACCGGGTCCATTTCAATAACCGATGGGGACAAAATGAATCCCAGAAATGAGATCCTCTGTACACCAAAAAGACACTTTGATCCCTTCACATACAGAGCATTCTCTCTCAAATCTGGAACACAGTCCGAACATGTTTACATGAGAGTCCCAGTCATTGGAAAAAATCAAGATATCATCCAAATAAACAATCAGAAATTTATCCACAAAATCCCTGAAAATGTCATTCATGAAGGACTGGAAGACAGAAGGAGCATTAGTGAGCCCAAAGGGCATCACTAGGTACTCAAAATGCCCCTCTGGGGTATTGAATGCCATCTTCCATTCATCCCCGTGCTTAATGCGAATAAGGTTATACGCCCCCCTGAGGTCAAGCTTGGTAAACCAAGTAGCACTTTTCACCCTGGAAAACAGGTCAGAAATCAAGGGTAACGGATATTGATATTTCAGAGTGATATTGTTCAAGAGACGATAATCAATACACGGCCTTAATGAACCATCGTTTTTGGCCACAAAGAAAAAACCAGCACCCAAGGGTGAAGAGGATGGTCTGATATGACCCTTCTCCAATGACTCCTTGATATAAGACCGCATAGCGTCATGTTCAGGTACAGACAAGTTAAAAAGGCGACTTTTAGGGAATTTACTACCAGGCACTAATTCAATAGCGCAGTCATAGCTCCTATGGGGGGGCAAGGATGCAGATTTACTTTCGCTAAACACATCAGAAAAATCAGTCAAAAAGTCAGGAACATCCTGAGCCTGGGGAGAGGCAGAAAAAAAACAGGAGTGTTGGCATTAACACATTGGCAGCCCCAACTGGTTACAGACACAGATTTCCAATCCAAAACAGGATTATGAGACTGTAACCAAGGGAAACCTAGTACAATTATGTCATGCAGATTATACAGCACCAAAATTTGCAACTCTCCTGATGATCAGGTTCAACTCTCATTATCACCTGAGTAGAGAACTGGGGTTTATTCTCAGCCAAAGGGGTAGAATCAATCCCCAGTAGGGGAATAGACTTCCGTAGGGGTATCAAGGGAAACCCACAACGTTTAGCAAAATCAAAATCCATCAGGTTAATAGCTGCTCCCGAATCAACAAAAGCCTGAGCAGAAAATGTGGACAGGGAGCAAATCAGGGTAACAGTCAACAGAAATTTAGTCTGAACACTACCCAAGACAACTGAGCGTGCAAAACGTCTTCCCCGCTTAGGGCAGACTGGAATAGCATGAGAGGCGTCACCACAGTAGAAACATAACCCATTGCGTTTTCGAAACTCATGACGCTGTGCCCCAGAATCCACTTTATCACACTGCATGGGTTCAGAAGCTGGTTCACAAGGCAACACCATACCACGCATACCTCTACGCTCACGCAAACGTCTGTCAATTTGAATCGCTAATGACATAGAATCATTGAGACCAGAGGGAGCAGGGAAACCCACCATAACATCTTTTACATTCTCTGACAGACCCTTCCGAAAAAGGGCTGCCAAAGCATCATCATTCCATTTGGTCAGGACTGCCCACTTACGAAATTTCTGACAGTATAACTCAGCGTCCTCAAGCCCCTGATTTAATGCCAACAAGGTTTTTTCAGCTTGATCAGTGACATTAGGTTCTTCGTACAATAACCCCAGAGCCAGAAAAAATGCATCGACATTACTCAAAACAGGGTCCCCAGGTGTCAGGGAAAAAGCCCAATCCTGAGGATCGCCGCGCAGGAGAGAGATGACAATTTGAACCTGCTGCGCTGCGTTCCCTGAGGACTTAGGTTTTAAGGCAAAAAACAACTTACAGTTATTTTTGAAATTCAGAAATTTAGCTCGATCCCCCAAAAATAAATCTGGCATGGGGATCCTAGGTTCCACAACCGGCAACCCTGCAAGATAGGTAGCAATACTCCGAACTTCAGAGGCAAGCTGATCCACACGGCCAGACAACTGTGCAAGCTCCATTGAGAGAAAAAAAAATCCTCCTCAGCATTCAGAGAAACAGAGGGAAAAAAAAAAATCTCTGACAACTCTGACAATCCCTTTTTTTTTTTCCACACTCTTTTTCCCTTTTGTGAGTACCATATAATTTTCAGTTAGGCCGGTGATACTGTTATGTTTTGGTAGCTGAGGAGAGCAGGCAAAAACGGCAATACACCAGAGAGGTTGGAATCTACTGGATTGCAGTACCCTGACTAACCACCACAACTGAAGGCAGCCATGGAGCGTACCTACGTTGGTCCTAGACGCCTCGTCACAGCCTGAGAAGCTAACTACACCTAAAGATAGAAAGAGGAAAAATATCTGCCCCGGAGCAGATCCCCAAAGAACATAGGAAGCCCCCAAACATGTAATGGCGGTTAGACAAGAAGAAATACAGACACAGACAGAAAATAGTATGAGCAAACGTTGGGGCCCAATCTACCTGGACAGAAAAGGATAGGAAGGACACTTACTGCAATCCCAAAAAACCCTAAAAAGTACCAACTCTACTAATTACAAAAACACCTGAGATCACACGACCTCTACCACCTAAATTAGTTCTCTGGTGTAACAAAACTAAGCCGCAGCCACTGAAAAAACTGGAAAGGCAAATGAACAAATAACAGAGGCTCAGATAAACTGAGAGGAGCACAAGCCCCCGGAGGGGACCTGGCTGACCTCCACAAGAGTGCAGGAAACAAAGCAAAAAGCAAGCACAAAAATACAAGCAGAAAAAAACTTATCTGTTAGCAGAAGATGCAGGCAAAACACAGCAAGCTTCCAAATGAACCAGGAACCAAAGTTGAGACAAGAACAATAGATCACCGGCAACCCTGATGGAGGGAACCTCCCTTATATAAGACCAGTCTGTAACTCCTGATCGCCAATCTTCACAATCTTCATTGAATGGTTCAGTACTGTTTGTAACCACCAGAGGGAGCTCCCGCTCAGAATTCATTTCTAACACATTCACAACAGTGTAGGCGGCAAGAGCCGGCAAGAGATTGTATATGGTATTGTATATGGGAGGTGAAGGAGAGATTGGTGTCAAACATAACACCCAGACAGCGAGCCTGGGGCCGGGGAGTTATTATGGTGCTACCCACGGAGAGCGAAATGTCAGATTTAGGGAGGTTAGTAGATGGCGGGAGCAGAAGAAGTTCAGTTTTGGAGAGGTTGAGTTTCAGATAGAGAGCGGACATGATGTTGGAGACTGCGGACAGACAGTCGGTGGCGTTCTGTAGTACAGCAGGGGTAATGTCGGAGGATGACGTGTATAGTTGTGTGTCATCAGCATAAAGATGGTACTGAAAGCCAAATCTGTTGAAAAATATTTTTCAATAATTCTAAAGTATTAATGTTTTAATTTTGTTAAAAAATATTATCATTTGTTTTTAATGAAGTAAAATATTAAAAATAATTTCAAAAGTTTTAGTATCTCCACTGGTAAAGACTAGTGGGAGCAGCTGCTGAAATTTGCCATGAAAAATTAGTGTACAACCAGCTCACATTATGACTGCAGTAAATGTGGGCTGGATCTGCTCACACGTGTGTGACATCACTCCTCTCCTCCTTCTGGGTGTTTGCAAAAATATAAGAAAGGTGACTGCCAGTGTTACTGACTAGTAGACAGAGGACAGCGGGCAGCATCTTTTCTGTTAGTCATGCTTCTCACTGAATCATAGGCTGGGATTAGATACGTGGAGTGTATTACATGCACAATTAGATACACTTAGAGTAACAGAAGCTGGGATTAGATACAGGACTCAGTGTAGTTTATCAAATGATGGTGTCAAGAATATGGAGCAGGACAAAGGCTGCTAGAAATATAGAGTCATGCTGCAGTTGCCAAAGAACATTTAAAAAACTTGATTCCATAAGGAGTTAAAGAAATTCCACACATCCTAGACATACATCGTGCATATTTCCCAGATCCCCAAAACATGGCAAATTCCCGCCTGGGTCTCGATCCTTTCTAGCACACAGAGGTATAGAGATATATAGAACTGCCACTAGAAGCCAGATAGCAAAGTGTTGTTTGGACTTAACACATAGCAGAGACCTGGCCGGATCCGATGGTACCAAAACCGCCTCCCTAGAACCGTCCTTCAAAGAGTTATGATTAGTGTTGAGCGATACGATAATGCAAATATCGGCTATCGGCCGATATTAGCTCTATCGGGCTTTCGATAATTCGTTTCGATATTTTCGTCTTATCGAATACCGTAATCGGATTTGTCACTGTCACTGTGAGTGTCCGTCGGTCGGGTCTGTCAGGAGTCAGCGGCACTTACCTGGCAGAAGATCTCCGGCGGTCACGTCCTGGACTGCTTGATGGCCGCCATTATCTTCTCCCTGGCGGTCACATGCAGTTTTTCGCGATAACTGCAGTGACTGCAGGGTAATCCCGGCCGTAAACCAGTCCGATGACGTCACCGCCGGGGAAGCAGGTAATCAGCTGTGCTGCGCCGGGATGACAGGCTCTGCCTGTCATTCTGATGTAGCAGAGCTGGATCGTCGTGGGACACTCGTTACTATGGACTGCGTCGGTCAGGTGGTATTCTTTTTTTTTTTTTTCTTTTTTTTTACAGGAGATCGATGGCGTCGCAGGATGAGACTGTAATAAAAGTAATGAAAACTGTGTTGTTTTTTTTTTAATTAAATTAAAAAACTTTTTTATTAACATTCACCCGTCCGGGTACATAAACAATTTAACTATTTACATACAGGGACCCTGTCCGGGTTATTTATAATTCTTTGGCAGGGGTGTTCCAGGTACCACCTGGTACTCTTCTGATGCTTGCCAAACATCCGAGGCACCAAGGACCACCAGGACCTGATGACGTAGTGTGGCCTGTACAGTCAAGTCGTGACCCGCTATCTGGGTCTGTGTGGCCACCTCTTTCATCTCCCTCCGGGTCTGGAGCCCTATGTCACGGACTGAACGAACCCCAGGGGCCTAACAGGCGCCGGGTACGGGCCAGCTATACTTATCATGTCCATAGCTGGGGCTGCTGAGGAGACCACTGAGGGAGGCTTGGGAGATTTACGGCGTGGGGTGGGCACTTTTGCAGAGGCCTGGATGTGGGAGGCTGAAGGCTCCGAGGGTCTCACAGGTTCCTGACACACTGGGGAGTAGGGGTCGCACCTGGTAACATTTAGGGCGTACCATCCATTGTAACCCCAGTGTCGGGTGTAAGTCACCAAGTCTCCTGGCAACAGGTCCCTCCCCGGGTGTCCTTCTGGGAGGTGAGCCTCCACGTCCCGCCGGTTCACAAAAACTTCTAAATAAAGTCCAGGCTCCTTGATGAAGCCCCAACCACCTTTCAATTTAAAGCTCCGTACTGCACCCTTATGCCGCGGCTCACACAGGGTTCCTTTATCCTTTCTCATCCGGTCCTTATCTGCCCGGTCCTTCTCCAGGTTACGTTGCCGAAGTTTTTGGGTTTCTCGCTGCTCCCTTTGTCGCTCTGCTTCCCGCTCCCAACGTCTCCACTCTTCCTCCTGACGCCGGTTGAAATTCTCCTCCACCAGCAGCTCCATGTCTCCACCACTCCACTGCAGCTTACAGTGTCCGGTTTGCGGCAGCTCTCCTGGCGCCCCCCAGTCCTGGCGGTGCTCACCTGCGGAGGAAGCAGCCGGCTCTGGAACAGATGACAGTCGGGGCTCCGGTACAGGCAGGTAGTGCTCTGGTGCCTGCGCGGCCTCCTCCATGAGGACGGGTGTCGCTTCTTCTGTCTCAGCGACGGGGGCAGACAGCGGGATCTGGGGTGCTGCCGGTGCAGCGTTTTTTGCACGAACGGGTGCCTCCACTGCGACAACGTCAACCGGATCACATTGCAAGGGCTCCTACTAGAACGGGTGCCTCACCTTCCGGTACAGACACTTCAGGTAAGAGGGATTGGCGCCGCTCCAAGTTTAGTTTTAGGGCACGCCAGCTCGCTTCCATCCTGGCGACCTCCTCCCGGTGCCGGGCCAGGCCTCTTAGGGTATCCGCCGCTTCTTGCAGCGTAGGAGGGTTTCCAGGCCGGGTGCCCAACGGTGTTTCCGTGGCGATCGGGTCGCTTCCGTGGGGGGAGAGCTCTGAGTCTGACTGCTCCATCCCTTCACACTTCTGCTCGTGTCCATTAGCCATCTCTGCCAAGTCACATGTGTCATTAGCATCTGGAGAGGGCCCCTCTTTTGTAGGGAGGCGGGACCTTCGTGTTAGTTTCCGCACACTGAGGAGGATGAGGAGGCGGAACTGAAGAGCTGTGGGGCACGATCTTACATTGCAGTACCATTTACAGTGGTCGGCCATCGTTTTTGCGCCACTGAGTGAGTGTACACCCACGAAGAGCACGCCCTTCTTCTTCACCAGTGCCTCGTCGTGACGCAGATATGGCGGAAAAATGGCAAATACATTATCTGATGACTTTAGCAATTCTCAAGCACAAAACCAGTTCAATTCAGGCACACAGGACTCGCTTATAGCGAGCTACAGAATTCTGTTCGTGACGCCCAAGTTGAGTCGCACAGAGCCAGAGGTTTTGGGGGTACTCGGCACCGAGCCCGTCGACTTCTATGGGGTATGTCACGGCTTTACCCGGCAATTGAATCAGAGTCTATTTTACTATGTAGAAGTGTATAAACTATAAATATATGTATATATATATGTCACAATGACATGTATATATAATATATATATATATATATAATATGTATTCTATGTGTGTATATTTTGTGTTTACAACGTAAGAAAGGTTTTTTTTTGTTGCGATATTTTGTTCCCATAGACTTACATGGGACTTCCGCTATCGAAATCGGATATCGAGATATTTAGTGCTATCGGCGATACAATTTCGATACGATATTTTAGATATCGAGCAATATCGCTCAACACTAGTTATGATTCATCTTAGGTTCTGGCATTTTTAGCTGCCAGAGGCAAGAGGAGAGGATATAGGTTCAGTCCAGGGAGCAAGAGTGGAGTGACCCAAAGGGGATAAAGGCTAGTGTAAGGCATTGTGGTCTATCTCTCTGTTATGCATGTGGTCAACTTCATCAGTGGGGGTTGCATCGAGTAGCGTGCTGTGGTCGACCTTTGAGCCAGCTGGCAGCCCATTCCCCCTGTGGCCCAGCGCACACATGATGGAACATCACCTGGTAAATGACATAATCTATCTGCTTTTATCTTATCTCCTACCACTATCAGTATTTGCATATCTGACCATTATTTATGTATTACCATCGTGTATATAGTGTATTGTCTAGAGTGCCCTTAAGGCTATTAAATATATAGCTTAACCTTGGGCTGCTCTTTTATCTTGGTCCATATGTCAGTTTCTCGCCTTAACTTTCCATGCTACTGGGGTTGGTTTATGGCTCAATATAATCCCGTTAATGGACCAAGCGTATATCTAATAAAAAACTGGTGGAAGTCCTACCAGGCTGGCAGCGCTCTGTTTCACTGGTGCTAGTGAAAGAGCCTCTTGGCCTGTCAGAGTTGTGAGCAAGTGCAGAGTCACGTCAGTGACTGCATGGGCCACCTTCTCTCACTCCCCGTGCCTCCCTGAGCCTGTATTGGTGTAAAACTGTGCCAAGCTGATCTTAAGTGTCCCCATAGAAGTGGACGGAGTGCGGTCATGCATTACACTACTACTCCCATTGAAGTGGACGGAGCAGGGTCATTACACCACTGCTCCCTGGTGTGTTGGTAATCGGAGGAATGGTAGTTGGGGTTGATGATAACTGTGAATTGTAAAAAAATCACATCTGGCATCAAGCCCTGTGGTTAGTAGTGGAGAGGCGTCTATCAGACATTCCCATTACTAACCCACTAATGAAAAAAAAACACAGAAAAAGAAATTTTATTTAAATAAAGACTCCCCGACTCGTTCCATGGTTCACTAATTTATTTAAAAAAAGACCAAACAAACATGCAGTTCTGATGTAGTTCACAAATGGAAACCTGGAAAAAATTAAAATGAGAGAAACAAAGACAAGACACTTCCAATATGAAGAAGAAAATCGGTGGCACTCACCAGTCTGATGAAAATTGCTTGTGTTTATTAATCCATATCAAGACATATTGGCCGGGAGTAAGAGTGCAAGAGAGTGCAGGTACTGACGACGGCCGTTTCGCTTCTACGGGTCAATCAATTGATTACACAACCAGTGTTATTTGTACCACGATGTGTCAGCGGTGGTTTGCGGTGCAGTCCTCTTTTTTCTATTGAAGTTTAAAGACAAGACACTGTCCCTCATTCACCAATTTATTAGAAAACAAAAAGTTCCCATGCAGGTCCGACATACTCCATTGCGTTCCCACGATGATCCCTGATTCTGACGTGCAAAGGAGAATGAGGCTCCATAGGTTGTAGCAGCAGCCACTCCAGGTCCCGTTGTGCTCCACGAGACCCGGCGTCTGTAATGAGTGGTGACGTCAGTAATTACACTGCTCACCAGAGTCGCTGAGCACTCTGTATAATGGCCCCATATAACACTCCACAGTATAATGACCCTATACAGTGGGTACGGAAAGTGTTCAGACCCCTTTAAATTTTTCACTCTTTATTTCATTGCAGCCATTTGGTAAATTTAAAAAAGTTCAATTTTTTTCTCATTAATGTACACTGCATCTTGACTGAAAAAAACAGAAATGTAGAAATTTTTTCAAATTTATTAGAAAAGAAAAACTGAAATATCACATGGTCATAAGTATCTAGACCCTTTGCTCAGTATTGAGTAGAAGCACCCTTTTGAGCTAGTACAGCCATGAGTCTTCTTGGGAATGATGCAACAAGTTTTTCACACCTGGATTTGGGGATCCACTGCCATTCTTCCTTGCAGCTCCTCTCCAGTTCCGTTAGGTTGGATGGTGAACGTCGGTGGACAGCCATTTTCAGGTCTCTCCAGAGATGCTCAATTGGGTTTAGGTCAGGGCTCTGGCTGGGCCAGTCAAGAATGGTCACAGAGTTGTTCTGAAGCCACTCCTTTGTTATTTTAGCTGTTTGCTTAGGGTCATCGTCTTGTTGGACGGTGTACCTTCGGCGAAGTCTGAGGTCCAGAGAACTCTAGAAGAGGTTTTCATCCTTGATATCTCCGTACTTGACCGCATTCATGTTTCCTTCAATTGCAACCAGTCGTTCTGTCCCTGCAGCTGAAAAACACCCCCATAGCATGATGCTGCCACCACCATGTTTCACTGTTGGGATTGTATTGGGCAGGTGATGATCAGGGCCTGGTTTTATCCACACATACCACTTAGAATTATCACCAAAAAGTTCTATCTTCGTCTCATCAGACCAGAGAATCTTATTTCTCATAGTCTGGGAATCTTTCATGTGTTTTTTAGCAAACTCTATTCGGGCTTTCACATGTCTGGCACTGAGGAGAGGCTTCCATAGGGCCACTCTGCCATAAAGGCCCGACAGGTGGAGGGCTGCAGTGATAGTTGCCTTTATGGAACTTTCTCCCATTTCCATCCTGCATCTGTGGAGCTCAGCCACAGTGATTTTGGGATTCTTCTTTACCTCTCTCACCAAGGCTCTTCTCCCACGATCCCAGGATTGCTCAGTTTGGCTGGATGGCCAGGTCTAGGAAGACTTCTAGTGGTCCCAAACTTCTTCCATTTAAGGATTATAGAGGCCACTGTGCTCTTAGGAACCTTGAGTACTGCAGAAATTCTTTTGTAACCTCGGCCAGATCTGTGCCTTGCCACAATTCTGTCTCTGAGCTCCTTGGCCAGTTCCTTTGACTTCATGATTCTCATTTGTTCTGACATACACTGTGAGCTGTCAGGTCTTAAATAGACAGGTGGGTGCCTTTATAAATCAAGTCCTATCAGTTTAATTAAACACAGCTGGACTCCAATGAAGGAGTAGAACCATCTCAAGGAGGATCACAAGGAAATGGACAGCCTGTGACTTAAATATGAGTGTCTGAGAAAAGGGTCTGAATACTTATGACCATGTGATATTTAAATTTTCTGTTTTATTAAATTTGCAAAAATACCTACATTTCTGTTTTTTTTTCAGTCATGATGGGGTGCAGAGTGTACATTAATGAGAAAAAAATGAACTTTTTTGAATTTACCAAATGGCTGCAATGAAACAAAGAGTGAAAAATTTAAAGGGGTCTGAATACTTTTCATACCCACTGTAGTGCACCACAATTTAATGGCTGTCACAGTTCTTCCCCTCAGTTTGTCAGTTTGTCTCTGATGCAGTTACTGATAGCTCAACCATCCAATCTGGTACAGGGGTGTGCAGAAGCTATCAGTACTTTGATTGACAGCTCATTCATTCAGTCTGGTGCAGGGGCGTGCTGACCTGTCAGTGTGTTGATTGACAGCTCGGTCGTCCAATCTGAGACTGGGAGGCGCTAGCTGTCTTTGTGTCTTCATTGTCCCAGTTGATTGCCATGCTTCTTAACTGGGCTGTTTCCCCCAGACCTCTGCCGTACGTACATTCAGCTACTGTGTGGTTTGTCTCTTTGTGTATTGCGTTATGTTTATAGATCTTTCATTGCCTGACCTTGAACCTCATTCTGACGAAGCGTCTGTTTAACCCCTTCTGCTCTGATTCGCTATCCTCCTGGTATTCTGACCTTGGAACGTTACATGACTACTCTTGTATCTCTTCCTTCTGTTTATGACATACTGTCCTGGCTTTTGACCTCTGACTTCTTACTATACTGACTCACAGCTTGGTCGTGACAAGCGACTCTGCGTCACAATGGCCTCACATAGTGCCCCATAGTATAATGGCCCCATATAGTGCACCACAGTATAATGGCATCATACAGTGCCCGACAGTATAATGGCACCAAATAGTTCTCCACAGTATAATTGACCCACATGGTGCCCCACAGTGCAATGGCCCCATATAGTGCCTCATAATATAATAGCCTCACATGGTGCTCCACAGTATAATGTCCCCATATAGTGCACCACAGTATATTGGCCTCACATAGTGCTCCACAGTATAATCTTCCCATATATTGCACCATAGTGTAATGTCCTCATATAGTGCGGCACACTATAATATGCCCCACATATTGCTCTATACTGTATAGTTGCCCTATATAGTGCTGCACAATATAATGGCCTCATATAGTGATCCACGGTAGAATGGCCTCATATAGTTCCCCACAGTATAATGGCCTCATGTAGTACCCTACAGTATAATGGCCCCATAGAGTGCCCTACTGTATAATGGTCTCATATAGTGCTCCATAGTGTAATGGCTCAATATAGTGCTCCACAGTATAATGGCCTCACATAGTTCTCCACAGTGTAATGGCCCCATATAGTGCCCTACAGTGTATTGGCCTCATATAGTTACCCAAAGTATAATGACCCCATATAGTAAAAAACAGTATAATGGACTCATATAGTGCCCCTCTGTATAATGGTCCATATAGTGCTCCACAGTATAATGGCCCCATATAGTGCACAATAGTATAACAGCTGTCACGGTTCCACCCCTCAGTTTGTCTGGGATGCAGTTACTGACAGCTCAGCCGTCCAATCTCATACAAGGACATGGTGAAGCTGTCAGTCCTTTGATTGACAGCTCAGTCATCCAGTCTGGTGCAGGGTCTTGCTGAGCTGTCAGTGCGTTGATTGACAGCTTGGCCATCCAATCTGAGACTGGGAGGCTCTGGCTGTCTCCAAGTGTTCATTATCCCAGATGATTGCCAGGCTACTTAACTGGAATGTTGCTCCCAGACCTCTGCCAGATGGACATTCAGCTATGTATTTTGTCTCTGTGCCTTGGGTTCTGTTTGTAGATCTTTTATTGCCTGAACTTAGCCCTCATTTTGACCTTCTGTCTGTTTAACATCTATTGCTCTGATCTAATATCATCCTTTGTCTCTTCCTTCTGTTTATGACTTACCTTACTGGCTTTTGACCATCAGACTTCTTACTATCTCATCTCACGGCTTGGCCATGAGAAGTGACTCGGCGTCACAAAGGTCTCACATAGTGCCCCATACAGTGCTCCACACTATAATGTTCCTCTCATAGTATTGACCAGTATAATGGCCTCACATGGTACTCCACAGTATAATAGCCCCATATAGTGGTCCACATTATAATGGCCTTATATAGTGCTCCACAGTATAATTGACACACATAGTACCCCACAATGTAATGGCACTGTGACGGGTTCGCACAGGGTAAGGGGACTTTGTTCACCTTGGGAGAAGGGAGAGAAGGACCCAGTAGGGATCGGCTCTCTGGTGCCACCACTTGCCCCAGGTCAGTCAGGGAACTGCACCGAGGGCAAATAGTCACCATAAAGGCTTCCATTATAGGTACGAGTTATTGAGGCGTTCCCAGTGATGGGGGCTATACATCACCAGTCTAGGTTGGGGATATATATATATATATATATATATATATATATATAAACCTCCCAGCCATCACTGCCAGAGTTCCTCACTAACACAGTATGGTATTCTGCCACCAGGTCCTCGTTCAAAATAATCCCCATCCGACAGCAGGCTTATATCGGGTCAGAAACCAACCCTGGGGGTAGCGTATAATATAACCAATGGAGCATGCAGACGTGGGGATTCGTGTATCGAGATAAAAGAGCAGCCCAAGATTAATTTTATATTTAATCGCCGAAAAGGCGCATTAGAAAAATACAGGTATATATGCGAGAACCAATATGCAAGTTTACAGTCAGGAGTGCAGTACAAAGGTAAGGTACAGATAGGTTACAATTACCATGTTATGTAGCATTTGACCACAGGGAGGTGCTGATGAATCACAGGTCCAAATCTTAGTTACAGGCTTTCCTTGGCCGAGTCAGGTAATGGATCTCCTGCCAGTAGAAAAACTAAGTCCAAAATGAGGAGCTTCCTTATATCTCCTAGGCTGCTCCCTCCCACACTCTGCCCCACCCATGGACTTGTGCACCCTCTCTCCTCCCATATCTGAGAGTATGATTTTCTGTCCAGAAGCTTGGAGGCTCATAACTTTCCGCCCAAAGCTCTGAATGGAATGGCAGTGGTGCCACTGGATTCTGCTGGATTTTTATCTGTGCATAGAGACTAAATATGCGTACCGTATGTAATTCCTGGTAGCTATGCTTTGTAACTCAATGATGCAGGGTGCTACAGGTGGCTGCTGTGCAAGAGAGTGTGGGGGAAGGAATTCCGAGTCCAATTATGTACTTAGCTAGTCTCAGAGATATTGCATTCTGTTATTAAAAGGTCATTTTCCAGATTCAATACCTCAGAGCCTTGCTGTGACCTGTAGTGCCACGATGTCTCCACGTGTTTGAGTCAGACAAAGGAATCCAGTTTGGCTGTAGCTGAATGAGATTTCACACCCTTGTGTTAACTGCTGGGCACAGTGCTTCAAAGAGCTTGTTCCTGGAGTTTAATTAAAGTAAAACATTGCATTGCTTTTTATGGCCTTGGGGAATGCATGTCAAGGGAGGGGGGCTGAGTGGTCTGAAGCAAGTATTTTTTGGGCCAAGCTTTATCTTGATGGGGAATTCCATCAGAAATCAAAATGATATCATTTAGATATCATTTTCCCATATCTCACAGGCCCCATATAGTGCCGCAAAGTATAATGGCCTCATATAGTGCCCCACACTATAATGTGCCATACATATTATTTCACACTATGATTGCCCCGTATAGTGTTCTACAGTATAATGGCCTCATATAGAGCTCCACAGTATAATAGCCTCATATAGTGCCCCACTATCCATATAAAAAATCCTTTGCAGAAACAGCACATACTAAAATATTTGTTTATGTAATCTTCATTAAAAGCCTCATAAGATACATGCATATGCATGCTCAGTGATGCAGCAAGATGACGCATAATTGTTCTGAATCATAACCCGTAACGTCTGAAATTCATTAAGCAAGTTAGCAGCCTTATTTCAGGGAGCCGACTGTCAATCATAATGACGTCGGCAATGTTGCCCGTCGACAGTGCAAACCAGAAGAAAAAGAGCAGCTTTGTTAATGTGGGGTCAAATAAAGCAGCATATTTGTTGGCATGAGTGGTCTATGACCCCTCTGAGCCGGCCGAGATCAGTGCATGTAGTTAGAGAAAAATGCAAAAGTCCTGTATAATCTCTTTTACATTTGACCTCATCCATCCATTTACACAGGTGTCCACACTTTGGTAGATGAAAGTTAGGAATGTCTCCATCCATTTCTAAGCTGTTAACAGTGTATGTGGCTCCACTAGACCTTAGGAGGGGCTGCTGAGTATTACCGTTACATGTGGTGCTGTAGTGGTCACACGTAACGGCTTGGCATTCCTTCGCAGAATATGTTGAGGTTCTTGGCAGTTTTCCTGAAATATGAAAATCTACTGGGTCATTGGGAATTCCTGCACATCATAACAGTGCATTATTGAATTTCAGCCCGTCTGGGGCACTGGCTTAGGTGAATGCAGTGCAGCTGGAATCCAGCTGTGTTTCATTTTTCGCTGAAGAACAGGGCCTCTTTGTCTACATCACTGCGGCACTAAGTCATCGCTCCAGTGAAATTGTAGTCTGGTTGTACAGGGGGGATTGTCTGTCTGGAGCACGTTATCCATTAATAGAGCATTTTACTTTTACAGCCATTAAACAGAACAAGGGACAAATGAACTGGTCTAAAGAGAACAAGCAAGCATTTTGGAAATAATGATTTGATTACATCATTTCTATAATCGCTTATAAGCGAACACGTGGTACACATTGAAAACTGCTTCCTCAGCCACATGGAAAACAGACATAGGGATGGAGCTTTTTTTTTCGTAATGTACTTTGTTAGAATAACATATGAAAATAAGGTTAAAATTACATATAAAAATAGCGCATATTCAATGGATAGCAGTTTTCATCTTAAAGCCATTATTGTATTTTGTTGAGTCACGAAAATTTGATGTAAATATCTAAAGTAAAATGTCTCATAAAGAAGTCAGCTATTTTCAAACTGATTTTTCGAGAACCTCAATGTTCCACAAAGGGGTCTCAATGTTTGCTAAGACAAAAAAGAAGGCTTCTTTCACTCATTTTTATTCAAACATCTAATTTTTTAAAGTTTTGTATAAAATAACATGACATTTTAGAATTTTTCATAGTATTTTTACAAGCATTGATTGGTATTTTTCTTTTGTAACAATTGAAACCATTGTTTTTCTGCCATTTTTTTAAGTCAAGAGAAAGGTGCCTTACTCAGGGCTTCGAGTTATGTTGTGATCTGATCAACACAAGCCCCCAAAAACAAAAATGCAGCCTTAGATTTTTAAGTAAATTGCTATAAACTTAAAATAACTTCTGGATGGAGCATTTCTGACCCAAAAAACCCTTCTGTTACACACAGCATTTTGCAAATTTCCTTGGTGTTCTAAGTCCAGGGTATTAGTAGCAGTGTAGCGAGGTTATACAAAGTTAATTAAGGACTGGTTATTTCTTTTTCAAAATGAAGTCATCCCATGAAGCCAAGCAGATGATTGTCGCAAATCTGGCTTCTGTAGAATTATGTCAGAATGAAAACGGCTCCAAACAACACAGCCCAACTATGTATCACATGGTAGCCATAGACACGTGTAAGAACAAATAGAAGATTTGCTTTGGATTTTTCCATAGCTTATCTACAGTGAAACCTGCATGTGTTTAAATACAGATTTTGCTGTGGATTTGTTCCAGATTCGCCACATATTTACCTCTTTGCTTAACAAAAAGAACAACGAATGTCCATATTGCGTGTTTCTGTGCAGAACTTTTCTGCAACATGTTGATAAAATTGGTCATTCTCATGAACTTAGTAATGCAGATTTTATACACCTAAATCTGGACGGCAATAAATGTAGTAAAAACACTATGGCCACAATTCATGAAAGTAATTTGTCCAGATTTTTTATGTAAATTGTTTTATAAAGTTTCCAAATTTTTGCACAACTCATAGAAACGCAAAACTATAGCAATTTTTCTTTTATGCTATTTTTTCTCCCACGGGAATGGCGTGCGGCATGGGTGTGATGCCACAGTTCGTCTAATTCATGACCGGCTGTGGTGTTACTTACGGCAGAAATCTTAGGCCGGGGTCACACTCGCTAGAAAGTCGCAAGAGTCTCGCATCTCAATACCCGGCACTGCTACCGGCAATCTCTACAGAGCGTTCAGCTGTATAGAAATACATGCAGCTGCACACTCCGTCCCGAGTGCCGGCGGCAGTGTCGGGTATTGAGGTGTTGTGAGTTTCTCGCAAGTGTGACCCCAGCCTTACTGTGATTCCTGTCAGAAAAAAAACAAAGATAGCATAGTGTGTGAAAATAATACACGGTACTTAGTTAACATGTTTTTTGGGTGTCTAATAGCCACAAAACACGCAGGACGGGGACTAGAGCATGTTACTTGAGCACCTGCAATATTCGGTGCATACCCGAGCACCTGATGCAACAATAATGATGACATATTCAATATGACAGCCTAATGTTATCAAATTCGGTGTCGTACTACTATATCTAGGAGATGAGGCTCAGTCTGCTATCTTTTATAGGACAATTAATACTTACAATTCTTCATACAACTGACTGAGCAAAGCTTTTGTAATCTCTTGTCTTCACTTATTTTACTATTGAAAGAGCTAAAAGTACAGAGGCATTTCATCAGTTGCTCATGCTGAAAAGCACATGTGCATCTAGATGATACTACAGAAGAACGCCTCTCCTAGTTCTTGGCTTCCTGCTTTGCAGAGGGCTTTGCGCTCCCAAAGATTGACAGTACAGACTAGCAACATGGTTGTGCCACTGGTCCAAACTGTGTTCTCTCCCAGGCAGCTAGCAAAAGCAGCTCTGCAGCATGCGAGAAGTGCAGGGGCTCTGCTCTGAAACATGCCAGAAGTGCAGGGGCTCTGCTCTGCAACATGCCAGAAGTCCAGGGGCTCTGCTCTGCAACATGCGAGAAGTGCAGGGGCTCTGCTTTGCAACATGCAAGAAGTGCAGGGGCACTGCTCTGCAACATGTGAGTAGAGCAGGGGCTCTGCTCTGCAACATGTGAGAAGTGCAGGTGCTCTGCAACATGTGAGAAGTGCAGGGGCTCTGCTCTGCAACATGAGAGAAGTGCAGGGGCTCTGCTCTGCAACATGTGAGAAGTGCAGGGGCACTGCTCTGCAACATGTGAGAAGTGCAGGGGCTCTGCTCTGCAACATGTGAGAAGTGCAGGGGCTCTGCTCTGCAACATGTGAGAAGTCCAGGGGCTCTGCTTTGCAACATGCAAGAAGTGCAGGGGCACTGCTCTGCAACATGTGAGTAGAGCAGGGGCTCTGCTCTGCAACATGTGAGAAGTGCAGGTGCTCTGCAACATGTGAGAAGTGCAGGGGCTCTGCTCGGCAACATGTGATAAGTGCAGGGGCTCTGCTCTGCAACATGTGAGAAGTGCAGGGGCACTGCTCTGCAACATGTGAGAAGTGCAGGGGCACTGCTCGGCAACATGTGAGAAGTGCAGGGGCTCTGCTCTGCAACATGTAAGAAGTGCAGATGCTCTGCTCTGCAACATGTGAGAAGTGTAGGGGCTCTGCTCTGCAACATGTGAGAAGTGCAGGGGCTCTGCTCTGCAACATGTGAGAAGTGCAGGGCTCTGCTCTGCAACATGTGAGAAGTGCAGGGTGTTATGAATGTTTTAGAAATTAATTCTGAGCAGAAGCTCCCTCTGGTGGTTGCAGACAGTACTGAACCATTCAATGAGGATTGGCAATCAGGGATCACGGACTGGCTGGATATAAGGGAGGTTTCCCCCATCATGGTTGCCGGTGATCAATTGTTCTTGTCTCAACGTTGTTTCCTGGTTCACTTGGAAGCTTGCTGAGTCTTGCCTCTTCTCCTGCTCTCAGATAAGATATTTTCTGTTTTTTGTTTTTGTGCTTGCCATTTGTATATTTCGCTGCATTTCTGTGAGGTTGGCCAGGTTCCTCTCCCCGGGGGCTTGGTCTCCTCTCGGTTCCTCTGGAGCCATTGTTGTTTGTTCATTTGCCTTTTCCAGTTTTTTCAGTGGCTGCGGCTTTGTTTTGTTACACCAGAGAACTAATTTAGGTGGTAGAGGTCGTGTGATCTCAGGTGTTTTTGCAATTAGTAGCGTTGTTTTTTTTTTAGGGTTTTTTGGATTGCAGTAAGTATCCTTCCTATCCTTTTCTGTCTAAGTCAGATTGGGCCCCAGCGTTTGCTCATACTATTTTCTGTCTGTGTCTGTATTTCCTCTTGTCTAACCGCCATTACATGTTTGGGGGCTTCCTGTGTTCTTTGGGGATCTGCTCCGGGGCAAATAGCTTTCCTCTTTCTATCTTTAGGTGTAGTTAGACTCTCAGGCTGTGACGAGGCGTCTAGGACCATCGTAGGAACGCTCCACGGCTGCCTTTAGTTGTGGTGGTTAGTCAGGGTACTGCAATTCAGTAGATTCCAACCTCTCTGGTGTATTGCCGTTTTTGCCTGCTCTCCTCAGCTACCAAAACATAACAGCAGGGGCTCTGCTCTGCAACATGTGAGAAGTGCAGGGGCTCTGCTCTGCAACATGTGAGATGTACAGGGGCTCTGCTCTGCAACATGTGAGAAGTACAGGGGCTCTGCTCTGCAACATGTGAGAAGTGCAGGGGCACTGCTCGGCAACATGTGAGAAGTGCAGGGGCTCTGCTCTGCAACATGCGAGTAGTGCAGGGGCTCTGCTCTGCAACATGTAAGAAGTGCTGATGCTCTGCTCTGCAACATGTGAGAAGTGTAGGGGCTCTGCTCTGCAACATGTGAGAAGTGCAGGGCACTGCTCGGCAACATGTGAGAAGTGCTGATGCTCTGCTCTGCAACATGTGAGAAGTGTAGGGGCTCTGCTCTGCAACATGTGAGAAGTGCAGGGGCACTGCTCTGCAACATGTGAGAAGTGCAGGGGCTCTGCTCTGCAACATGTAAGAAGTGCTGATGCTCTGCTCTGCAACATGCGAGTAGTGCAGGGCTCTGCTCTGCAACATGTAAGAAGTGCTGATGCTCTGCTCTGCAACATGTGAGAAGTGTAGGGGCTCTGCTCTGCAACATGTGAGAAGTGCAGGGGCACTGCTCTGCAACATGTGAGAAGTGCAGGGCTCTGCTCTGCAACATGTAAGAAGTGCTGATGCTCTGCTCTGCAACATGCGAGTAGTGCAGGGGCTCTGCTCTGCAACATGTAAGAGTGCTGATGCTCTGCTCTGCAACATGTGAGAAGTGTAGGGCTCTGCTCTGCAACATGTGAGAAGTGCAGGGGCACTGCTCTGCAACATGTGAGAAGTGCAGGGGCTCTGCTCTGCAACATGTGAGAAGTGCAGGGGCTCTGCTCTGCAACATGTGAGAAGTGCAGGAGCTCTGCTCTGCAACATGTGAGAAGTGCTGATGCTCTGCTCTGCAACATGTGAGAAGTGCAGGGGCTCTGCTCTGCAACATGTGAGAAGTGCAGAGCTCTGCTCTGCAACATGTGAGAAGTGCAGGGCTAGTCAGAACCAGGCATTAAACCATAGAGCAATGTTTCCCAAACGCCAGTCCTCACTGCCCCCAGCAGATCATGTTCTCAGGATTTCCATAGTATTGCACAGTCTTTCATGTCTTTATGATAATTCAATCACATGTGAATTACTGAGGAAATCTGAAATCATGAACTGTTGGGGGCCATGCGTAACGAGCCAAGCTGGGCCTTCAGGGTGACCAGTAACCAAAGCAATAAGATGTACACTATCAAATTAAAAATCTTGAGAAAGGAGAGGATTTTTAATAAAGAGTAAATCGAAAGTTGCTTGTTTTTACGAGCACTTTATTATGAAATTGAGACATCCCATTTAAATGCTATTGTGTTTCTTATCTAATTAGAGGTAGGTGGCTGATCTCCTTCAGGAAAAACTTCCAAACACTTCCATAGAACCTCCGTTATACCATCAGAAACCTTTTCATTCTCTGTTTAGCAAATGTATCAATATTAAAGATGAAATGATACATTGACATATTATAGTATCATCAAGAGTTCACTACTGATTTGATCAGAACCATGTGGGGGCACTTAATCAATCAAATAGGGTTTGTACAGTTGTGGACTACCCCTTTTTTAGATATGTGGCAGTAGTTACAGGGAATCTGTCTGCAGGTTTTTGCTAATTAATCTATGTAGCAGCATAGAGCCTGATTTCACAGACAGTGTACACTTAGCCCTCGACATTATTTACGGCGTTTCGATAAGAATTCTGGTTGTGCATTTAGCTTAGTACATTACATAAACAACCCATTCATGTGTATGGATCTCATCCTTGAAGAATATGCTGCTGGAACTCCTGCATGTTGCAATGTAACCTGAAGTATTGTACTTGCTCACTCCTTGAGCCATTGTTTAAAAAGGTGCTAATGTTATATATTGCTCCTTAGGGGCTGACATTATGGAAGTAACATTGTTTTATACGCCAGATGCTCATGTTCAGCACATTTACATTGTTTAGTCTGTTACATATAGTTTATAGTGTGCCTTCCATAGGAGTGCAATTTCCTATGGTTAAACGCTTTCTTATGTAGACCACAGATTTCACTTCATTGTAAAATGAATTACTATGGTTTCCATCAAGATGAATAGTACCTATTAAAGTCACCATAGTCCTATTTTACCATTGGATAAATGATAAGTGCTGGTAAGAAGAATGTTACCTATGCATGACAGTTATCTATGTGTTTCCACCTTTACAGTTGACAAGGGCAGATATAGCAGATCAAAAATTAAACTAGGGCCAGGGTCACACTTGCGAGAAACTCACGAGTCTCACATCTCAATACCAGTCACTGCCGTCGACACTTGGGACCGGAGTGTGCGGTTGCATGTATTTTATGCAGCTGAATGCTCCGGTCCCGAGTGCCGGTGGCAGTGCCGGGTATTGAGGTGCGAGTTTCTCGCAAGTGTGACCCCGGCCTAATCTAAAGAGTAACCATCATTTCTTATACAAATCAATAATACACATGAAAGTAAGAATCTATGTTACTTACCTTATTAGTGAAATTTGCTTCCCTCTCCTCCTGGACTGATAATTCATTCATTATCAATATTCTCAATTTACGGGTAAAATCTGTATTCAGTGAAGACAGGTTTTTATGTCACTGAGACTGTAGATGACAGTTAGTGATAAAGATCTGTGGAGAGCTGTAACTTGCAGGAGAACTTGCAGCAGGATGCCTGCATCTGCCCTAGCGCCTCCCTTCTCCTCCCCACACCTCTCTCTTCCAAAAATTTTTACAAAGCAACAACTGTCATTTTTCAGTAGTGAGAATATTTTTCTTGACTTAATACGACGGCCGTTTCACGTAACAATGCTTCAACCCACCTGGACCCGTTGAAGCATTGTTACGCGAAACGTTTGTTGTCGCCTCTCCCTGCATGCCTCTGTAACCTGCACATCATGTTTCAGTCCTAATCCCAAGGAATGGAATAAAGGTCTTTTTCACATCAATTCGAGCTGGTGAGTGCTGCTGTGTAGCCCTGGTACACAATACCAGGAGGATGAGTGGAGAGGTAACAGTTAAGGTCTCTTCATGACATCATGTACACTTCTGACACACCCAGCAGGGGTGTGGAAGGGAGTGATTTTAGTCAGTCAGTGTCTGGACTTCAGAGTGAGAAGTCAGTTTCCTGTCCTTGGACAGAGTAGACGTGTCCAGTTTAAGTCTATCATCAGTTCAGAAAGTGGAGTCTGGTGTAGGTGTCTGTATACACCTTAGTCTAGTCAGAGCTGTGCCCCACTGGAAGAAAGACTGAACTATCTATTAAGAGACAAGCAAGGCGAAGGGCAAAGTGGAAGGAAGATAATTGAAAAAGTGCTTTTGACTTGGAAAAGTCCTGCACGTTGCAACCGGTTACTGGGACCGAAGGATCACTATTGTACAGCATAGTGAAGAGAAAACCAGGAATCTACCGGACCCTAGGTCGCGGCAGACAAGCCCCCTTATAGTCAGAACGTAGCTGGAGTCAGAGGGTGTGAAGACTTTGAGTTAGTGCACGACAATAAAAGGATTCAGCTCCCTCGCAGGAAGGCTTCTAACACAAATCTGACTGGGCAAGTACAGCTAAAGAAAAGCTGGAGATTTGAGAGGATTACGCTTCAGGCTGGTCGTACTCAGCTTCATTGGACAGTAAAGGAGGCCCCTAACTTGCTTAGCTGTTGCCTCAAAGCTCATCCTCCATCAACCCCATCAGCCTCCCTGGGACCTGCCTTATCATCCTGCAAGTAAAGGTATGGAAAGACGTTGACTGTGTGAGACTGAGTTATTATTGCATGCCTGCACAATCCCTACCTAACTACCGACCTGAGGGAAGAGTCCCACCTGTAGGGGACCCGACATCTAGCTGCCTCACCATCCCCTCAGAGATCTACAGCAGCGCTGGTACATATTACCAGAATACTACAGGTGGCGTCACGAACTGTACATAAATCAATCCCCTGTAAATATATCCCCAACATACGCCAGACCGCCCGGGCCACAGACCGAGCCACAGCTACCTGTGACAAAATCCCCATAGACTTCTACGGGCTCGGCTCTGAGTACCCCATTGCCCTGGTAACCCACAATTGTGGTGGCGGGTCGACACAAAAATTTGGCGTCACGAACAGGATCCGAAACTTGCAGCATTGCGAGCCCTGTGTGCCTGTGGATTGTTTTTGTGAAAAAGGACTGTTTGCTATTTTTGGCGCTAAAATCCGCCATTTTGCCGCCATATTCGCGCCCTCAGGCGCTGGAGAAGAAGGTGGGCGGACCTGAAAAAGCGCGCAAAGTCTTGGACACGCCCCCAACCTGCACCCCAAACCGCATCGCAAACTGCATAGCAATCTGCATCGCAAACCGCATAGCGAACTGCATAGCAATCTGCATCGCAAACCGCATAGCGAACTGCATAGCAATCTGCATCGCAAACCGCATCGCAATCCGCATAGCAAACTGCATCACAATCTGCATTGCAATCCGCATAGCAAATTGCATCGCAAAATAGAGCGGCAGGTCCTGCAACAGGAAGTGAACGCTCTGACATCAGAGCGCCTGCGACGAAGGTCCTGTTCTCACTGCGGTGCCTGAGAAGTAGCAGCGTCTGAAACCGGTAGGCTCCGTTTAACCAAGGGGGCGCTAAGATGTCACAACAACAGGCTGACAGTGCGGCCCCGGCCGGAGGGCTTAATCCCGCACCGTCTGGTATTGTAGCGCCAGATGGAGGCGCAGGCCCAGCACCTAGTCCGGTAGTCCCGATCATGCCACTAACGCTTCCATATATGCCTGGGGCGAAATGGCTTCCCCAGTACAGCGGTGAGCCAGGCACATTATCAGGCTTCAAGCGGAAGTTAAGCAGCCTATTGGAAATGTACTCCATGCCTGAGAAACAAAAAGCTGCTGTGTTAATAGGGCAGTTAACGGGCGCTGCTGAGAGGGAAGTGGAGACTTGGGATACCGTTGATCTGGAGTCGGTACCTGCGATTTTCCTTAAACTAAATGCCATATTTGAAGACCGCACAGAAACGGATCTCCGGATGGCCTTCTATCACTGTTCACAGCAGCCAGGTGACAGCATCCGGGACTATGCTTGCCGATTGCAAGGAGCCCTGAAAGCACTCAAGCAAATTAACCATTTAAATGCTCTCCATGAGAATAAAATGTTGAAAGAACAGTTTATACAGGGATTGAGATCCCCAGAGGAACGCAGAACTGTAAATTGGTGGTCCTTAGATCATCCGGATGCTACCTTTGAGGCCCTAAAGGACATGGCAATAAAAGGGCTGCGGCCCCTGGGCAAACCTGAGGTGGCCACCCAACATCATCAGGGTGAAGTCACTCCGGAACCGGCAGTAACCCCCTGTTCCCCGCTAGTGGCTGAAGCCAAAGCGCAGGTGACATCTCCTAGTGAATTGGAATGTCTGCGCTCAGAGGTGCGCCAGCTGACTAAAAATCTGGCTGCTGTTATGAGTGCCCTGCAACTGCGGAAAGAAGAGGAAGGAAAAATCTTGCTAGCGGACTGCCCAGAAGACGTCCCGTGGATGCACCGGAGAAGAAAGAAGACGTCGCCCCCCCGGAGGAGGACAACGCAACCCCCAGGAGCAACCTCTGATCAACACCCTTCTCGTCGAGAGATCGTCTGTTTTCGCTGCAACCGAAAAGGTCATTTGTCTCCACAGTGTCCTTTAAACGGGCAGAACCTGGGTCCAAGGGCCAACACCCAGGAGAATACCCGTCAGGCCCCCTAGACTGGAACCGCAGGTATGTGGGCGGGCGACCCTACCTGTCCATTATTTTAGATGGGATTGCTGTTCCAGCATTGCTAGACACTGGGTCTCAAGTCACCCTCATACCTGATGCCCTATATACCAAGTACTGGTCAATGGACGATCTTAAACCCCCGAGCCTTGACTTTACCGTGTATGCTTCTAATGGTCTTCCTGTAGAAGTACTTGGAACAAAATGTGTAGATGTAAAGGTGGGAAGAGAGGAGTTGAAAGACCAGGGACTTCTGGTAGTGAAGACTGTAAATGAGGAGAATGGTCTAAATATAATATTGGGTACTAATGTTATTGGTAATTGTTTGGAAGAAGTAGTGTTCTTGCTCCAACAGCTCGCTGAGATTGCCCGACCAAGGCAGAGAGGATCATCCAAAGAGAGATCCGGGCCCTGGTGTGTCAGCAACAAGCGAAGCTTACCGACGGCGAAATTGGTAATGTACGGGTCACTGACTCGAATCCTATTGTGATACCCCAATGAGTGAAATGATCATTTGGTGCAGGGCAGCCATAGGTCTGAGAGGACAGAATTACCAAGCTGTAGTAGAACCCCACCATTCAGAACATAGACCTACACTTATGACTGCTAGAGGAGTAGTAGAAGTGGTGAATGGGAGAGTACCTGTACGGCTTCTCAATTGGGGAGATGATGAGGTAAATTTACCCCGTTATGCAACCATTGCTAAACTTCATGCTGTCGACAATAATTCCATTCTCCCGGCTGAGTCCTTAGACTCCTGTCAAATAGAGGAGGACAATGACCCAGCAACTCAGGTGGCGGAATGGTGTCAGCAGCTCCATGTTGGGACGGACACCACTCCCGCTCACCAGAAGCAAGGGTATTACGGGTGGTGCAAGAGTACGCCCAAGTGTTTAGCAAAAATCCACTTGATTTTGGGATCATTAAGGGAGTACAACATCATATCCCTACAGGCAATCATCCTCCCATCAAAGAGCGGTATAGGCCCATACCTCCAGCTCATTATCAGAAGGCTAAAGAAATGTTGAATGATATGAAGAAAGCTGGGGTGATAAGGGATAGTTGTAGTCCCTGGGCAGCCCCTCTAGTTCTGGTTAAAAAGAAAGATGGTAGTATGAGAATGTGTGTGGATTACAGGCAGGTGAACCGCATAACACACAAGGATGCATACCCGCTACCACGCATAGAGGAATCATTAGCTGCTCTGAAAACGGCTAACTACTTTTCTACCCTTGATCTGACTAGTGGTTACTGGCAAGTGGCTGTGGCTGAGGAGGATCGTGAGAAAACGGCTTTCACCACCCCAATGGGGCTCTGTGAGTTCGACAGAATGCCGTTTGGGCTCAGTAGTGCCCCAGGAACATTTCAGAGAGTGATGGAAAACTGTCTGGGACATCTCAATTTTGAAACCGTGCTGCTATACCTAGACGACGTTATCGTGTATTCCAAGACATATGAGGACCATCTGAAGCACCTGGCAGAAGTGTTGAGTCCCTGTCCAGGTACGGGATGAAGTTGAAACCCTCAAAATGCCATCTACTCAAGCAGAAGGTACAATACTTGGGGCACATCGTCAGTTCGGAAGGAGTAGCGCCGGACCCAGAGAAAGTCACTGCCATCCAGAAGTGGCCGGAGCCGAAGAACCTTAAGGAAGTGCGACAGTTCCTGGGACTAACGGGTTACTACAGGAGATTCGTGAAAGATTACACGAAGAAGGCAGCTCCTTTACAGGACCTCCTGGTAGGACAATCTTTAAAGAGCAGAAACCCTCCCTTTAATTGGGGTAAAGAACAGGCTGAAGCATTCCAAAAGATGAAAGAGATCCTTACAGGTGATGAAATCTTAACCTATCCTGATTACAGTCAACCGTTCCTGTTGTACACCGACGCCAGTAATGAAGGGTTGGGAGCCGTTCTCAGTCAGAAGCAGAATGGACAAGAAAAAGTCATCGCATATGCCAGCAGAAAACTCAGGCCAACTGAAAGGAATCCGGAAAATTATAGCAGCTTCAAGCTGGAGTTTCTGGCGCTGGTCTGGGCCATCACTGAAAGATTTAAGCACTATCTGGCCTCCAATAAGTTCACTGCGTTTACAGACAACAACCCGTTAACGCACCTGGAAACCGCCAAGCTGGGTGCCATGGAGCAGCGATGGATGGCTCGGTTGTCCAATTACCAGTTTACTATCAAGTACCGGGCAGGTCGAAAGAATGCTAATGCTGATGCGTTGTCCCGTATGCCGCATGACTCTGATACGGAAGAAGAATCGGACGACCTGGAAGAAATTGAGCTACCCGCGTTCCATCGAAATGGGGTAGTCCACGAGCATCAAGTCCACAGAAAGCAAAATGGTGTAACATTAAATCCTTTACCCCATCACAGCTGGAAAGAGACTCAGGACAGTGATCCAGTGGTCAGCCACATCAAGGAGTTGTTAAAGCAAGAAGGCTCCTCCTTGGAAAAGGATGCACCTATGCCCGCCAAGCTCCTGTGGAACGAGAGAAGCAGGTTGTTCCTGTACCGTGAGAAGTTGTGCAGAAGATACGTCAACCCCAGAACCCATGAAATGGTCTGGCAAATCGTGGTCCCAAAGACAGACGTCCCAATGGTGTTGGAAGCATACCACGATCAAGCAGGACACTTTGGCTGGAGGAAGCTGGAGACCCTGTTGAGATGCCGGTTCTACTGGGTAGGGATGCGCAGCTCCATCGAGAGGTGGTGTCGGAACTGTGGACCCTGTGGTCTCAGAAGAAAGGACTACGGTAGCCAAAAGGCCCCCCTGCAACCTATCCGGACGACTCGTCCTCTGGAGATTGTGGCCCTGGACCACGTCAAATTGTCGCCGAGTAGATCTGGATACTCATACGCCTTGACCATGGTGGACCATTACTCCAGATTTCTGGTAGTCGTTCCAGTGAAAGACCAGACCGCAGTGACGGCCGCGAAGACCTTTCAAGCAAGCTTCTGCAGACCGCATGGGTATCCCGAGCAAGTCTTAACCGATCAGGGACCTGCTTTCGAAGCTGATTTATTCAAAGAATTCTGTCAAATGTACGGGTGCAAGAAAATAAGAACAACACCATATCACCCTCAAACCAACGGTCTTTGTGAAAAGATGAACCATATTGTCCTTGACTTGTTGAGATCCATACCGTTGGAAGACAGGAATCGATGGCCGGACTTACTACCTGATTTGGTTGATTTGTATAATCATATACCTGTAAGCTCAACTAACTGCACTCCAGCCTATCTGATGAGAGCAAGGCCTGGAAAACTACCAATGGACCTAGAACTTGGAGTGGTAGAACCGGAGGCAGACGATGCCGTGGAGAACTGGGACGTCAATCGGCAAGAGCAATACAGAAGAGTACAAATCTGTGTAGAGGAAAGTCTTAATAAGGCACGGGAGAAACAGGAAGATGTTTACAACCGAAATGCTCCTGCCAAGCCTCTGATGCCTGGAGAGGAAGTATTAAAAAGAAAAAGAAAGATGCACAAACTGGATAATCAGTGGGAGCAAGAACCCTACGTCATACAAGATTCTAAATACGACAACAGAAAAGTTTGTGTCGTCAGTAAAGACGGAGGAAGAACAACAACCACTGTGTCCAGAGATCATTTGAAGTTGTGTCCAGAACACTTAAGGAGTTGTGAAAAGAGCCCTGTCTTCAATCAAAGAGAAAGAAAGGAAGAGGTCCTACACACCGATCTGGGAGATTTTCCTGCGGATTGGCCCCGACTGGGAGATGCTGTGATAATTCCAGTGTTGCAGTTTTATCAGCCACAAGAGGAAGTTTTACCTCCAGTTGTGCCTGTGGTGCCAGTTGAGCCCGCTCAGGAGTTACCCATTCCAGCAGCACCTCAACCTGTAGAACCTCAAGATGGATCATCTGAAGCAGCGCCCCATACTATGGGATCCCCTGGTGAAGCTGACTCACACCGCCCAGCCATCAGTACGCTTGCCAGATCCATAGAAAGGTTAAGGCAGTTCTATAGTTTGCCGTTACGCAGTGCAGAC
This sequence comes from Oophaga sylvatica, assembly GCA_033576555.1. Lineage (NCBI taxonomy): Eukaryota > Metazoa > Chordata > Amphibia > Anura > Dendrobatidae > Oophaga > Oophaga sylvatica. The sequence goes on along the minus strand of JARQOD010000001.1, from coordinate 585,876,860 downwards.
AGATCGCAACTTGTTATACCTGAAACTACACCACGTAGATCAGAGAGAATCACAAAAGGGAAATTACCCATTAGATATCAGCAGTAGTTATAACGAATTGATGTAAATATATTGTGAAAAGTCTATATATATAAATGTGTTTTTCCCTATTATGTCTTCGTTTAACAATGGACTCAGAGGCTGAGGACTGAGCCAGCCCAAAAACTGTATCCTGTAAATAGTTGCACTAAAGTGCCTTCTTAATGGTTTCATATGAAACCTTGACTCACCTCTGAACCAAAAACCCGTGTGGTGTGGCACTGAGTGAGGTCTGCATTTGGATGTCCTGCAGCCCACCCAGGACCCACGTTGAAGGTTTGGTGCGGGTCCTTCACAGTATCTTGTATATATATTTATTAAATGCTATTTGATACTTTTGTATTTCTATATGTAAAATGTTATTGTTCGTAACGTTCAAGGTGTTCTCACCTCCCGGATGGGAAGAAGTTAATGTTTGTTGTTATGCATAAACAAAATTTTCTGTCTCTTTATATTTTACAGCCCGGGAGTGCTGTCATTTACCATGGGGGAATGTGTAGCCCTGGTACACAATACCAGGAGGATGAGTGGAGAGGTAACAGTTAAGGTCTCTTCATGACATCATGTACACTTCTGACACACCCAGCAGGGGTGTGGAAGGGAGTGATTTTAGTCAGTCAGTGTCTGGACTTCAGAGTGAGAAGTCAGTTTCCTGTCCTTGGACAGAGTAGACGTGTCCAGTTTAAGTCTATCATCAGTTCAGAAAGTGGAGTCTGGTGTAGGTGTCTGTATACACCTTAGTCTAGTCAGAGCTGTGCCCCACTGGAAGAAAGACTGAACTATCTATTAAGAGACAAGCAAGGCGAAGGGCAAAGTGGAAGGAAGATAATTGAAAAAGTGCTTTTGACTTGGAAAAGTCCTGCACGTTGCAACCGGTTACTGGGGACCGAAGGATCACTATTGTACAGCATAGTGAAGAGAAAACCAGGAATCTACCGGACCCTAGGTCGCGGCAGACAAGCCCCCTTATAGTCAGAACGTAGCTGGAGTCAGAGGGTGTGAAGACTTTGAGTTAGTGCACGACAATAAAAGGATTCAGCTCCCTCGCAGGAAGGCTTCTAACACAAATCTGACTGGGCAAGTACAGCTAAAGAAAAGCTGGAGATTTGAGAGGATTACGCTTCAGGCTGGTCGTACTCAGCTTCATTGGACAGTAAAGGAGGCCCCTAACTTGCTTAGCTGTTGCCTCAAAGCTCATCCTCCATCAACCCCATCAGCCTCCCTGGGACCTGCCTTATCATCCTGCAAGTAAAGGTATGGAAAGACGTTGACTGTGTGAGACTGAGTTATTATTGCATGCCTGCACAATCCCTACCTAACTACCGACCTGAGGGAAGAGTCCCACCTGTAGGGGACCCGACATCTAGCTGCCTCACCATCCCCTCAGAGATCTACAGCAGCGCTGGTACATATTACCAGAATACTACAGGTGGCGTCACGAACTGTACATAAATCAATCCCCTGTAAATATATCCCAACATACGCCAGACCGCCCGGGCCACAGACCGAGCCACAGCTACCTGTGACAAAATCCCCATAGACTTCTACGGGCTCGGCTCTGAGTACCCCATTGCCCTGGTAACCCACAATTGTGGTGGCGGGTCGACACACTGCATCTTTTTTTCTTCAGTATTAATTCTTTTGATATATTGATAAATCGGGCATTTCTGAACGCGATGATAGCAAATATGCATATTTTTTAATTGTTTTATTTTGAATGGTGCAAATGGGTGGTAATTTAACCCCTCTCTGCCATCAGACGTACTATTCCGTCCATGTGACCCTGGACCTAATTCCCATGGACGGAATAGTACGTCATGGGCGATCAGCTGCGCTCCCAGGGGGAGCGTAGCTGATCGCGGCCGGGTGTCAGCTGTATATCACAGCTGACACCCAGCACTATGTGTCAGGAGCGGTCACGGACGGCTCCCGGCACATTAACCCCTGGCACACCGCGATCAAACATGATCGCGGTGTACCCGGGGCACAAGGGAGGATCGCGCAGGGTGGGGGCTCCCTGCGCGCTCCCCTGTGACCCTCAGAGCAGCGCGATGTGTCGCGCTGTTCTGAGGGTCCGTCCTCCCTCCAGGTCCCCGGATCTAAGATGGCGCCGGGGTCCTGCAGGGAGGCGGCTTCCTCAGTGCCTGCTGAGAGCAGGCGCTGAGGAAGCCTGCAGCGATGCCAGAGCGATCGCTGGTGTGACAGAGTGCTGTGCACACTGTCACACCAGCGATCTGATAAAATACTGTGATGTCCCACCCTGGGACAAAGTAAAAAAGTAAAAAAAATAAAAATAAAAAGTGGTAAAAAAAATCATAAAAAAAAAAAAAATATTCCCCAATAAATTCATTTCTTCCTGTAAATAAAAAAAACAAAACAATAAAAGTACACATATTTGGTATCGCCGCGTCTGTAACGACCCCCCCTATAAAACTGTCCCACTAGTTAACCCCTTTAGTGAACCCCTTAAAAAAAAAAAACTAAGCAAAAAAATCAATGCTTTATCATCATACCGCCAAACAAAAAGTGGAATAACACGCGATCAAAAAGACCGATATAAATAAACACGGTACCGCTGAAAACGTCATCTTGTCCCGCAAAAAATGAGCCATCATACAGCATCATCAACGAAAAAATAAAAAAGTTATAGCTCGCAGAATAAAGCGATGCAAAAATAATGATTTTTTTTATATAAAATTGTTTTTTATTCTATAAAAGCGCCAAAACATAAAAAAATGATATAAATTAGGTATCGCCATAATCGTACTGACCCGAAGAATAAAACTGCTTTATCAATTTTACCACATGCGGAACGGTATAAACGCCTCCCCCAAAAGAAATTCATGAATTGCTGATTTTTGTTCATTCTAACCTCCCAAAAATCGAAATAAAAAGCGATCAAAAAATGTCACGTGGTCATCAATGGTACCAATAAAAACGTCACCTCGTCCCGCAAAAAATAAGACCTCACATGACTCTGTGGGCCAAAATATGCAAAAATTATAGCTCTCAAAATGTGGTGATGCAAAAAACTACTTTTTGCAATAAAAAGCGTCTTTTAGCGTGACAGCTGCCAATCACAAAAACCCGCTATAAATAGTAAATCAAACCCCCCTTTATCACCCCCTTAGTTAGGGAAAAATAATAAAATTTAAAAAATTTATTTATTTCCATTTTCCCACTAGGGTTAGGGTTGCGGCTAAAGTTAGGGTTAGAGTTGGCGCTAACGTTAGGATTAGGGTTGGGATTAGGGTTAGGGGTGTGTTAGGGTTAGGTTTGTGGTTAGGGTTGGGACTAGGGTTAGGGGTGTGTTGGGGTTAGGGTTGGAGTTAGAATTGGGGAGTTTCTGCTGTTTAGGCACATCAGGGGCTCTCCAAATGTGACATGGCGTCTGATCTCAATTCCAGCCAATTCTGTGTTGAAAAAGTCAAACGGTGCTCCTTCACTGCTGAGCTCTGCCATGCGCCCAAACAGTAGTTTACCCCCGCATATGGGGTATCAGCGTACTCTGGACCACAAGAGTTATTGTGCAATTTGTCCTATTTCTTCTGTTACCCTTGGGAAAATAAAAAACTGGGGGCGACAAAATCATTTTTGTTAAAAAAAAAATGATTTTTTTGTTTTTACGGCTGTATGTTATAAATTTTCTGTGAAGCACTTGGGGCTTCATAGCGCTCACCACACTTCTAGATAAGTTCCTTGTGGGGTCTATTTTCCAAAATGGGGTCACTTGTGGGGGGTTTCCACTGTTTAGGCGCATCAGGGGCTCTCCAAATGCGACATGACGCCCCAGACCATTCCATCAAAGTCTGCAATCCAAAACGTCACTACTTCCCTTCCGAGCCCAGACGTGCACCCATACAGTCGTTTTCTCACACATGTTGGGTATCAGCGTACTCAGGACAAATTGGACAACAACTTTTGGGGTCCAATTTCTCCTGTTACCCTTGTGAAAAAAAATATTGGGGGCGAAAAAATCATTTTTGTAAAAAAAAAAAGATTTTTATTTTTACAGCTGTACGTTATAAACTTCTGGGAAGCACTTCGGGGTTCAAAGTGCTCACCACACATCTAGATAAGTTCCTTGTGGGGTCTATTTTCCAAAATGGGGTCATTTGTGGGGGGTTTCCACTGTTTAGGCACATCAGGGGCTCTCCAAATGCGACATGATGCCCCTAGACCATTCCATCAAAGTCTGCAATCCAAAACGTCACTACTTCCCTTCCGAGCCCCGATGTGCGCCCATACAGTAGTTTACTCCCACATATTGGGTATCAGCGTACTCAGGACAAATTGGACAACAACTTTTGGGGTCCAATTTCTCCTGTTACCCTTGTGAAAATAAAATATTGGGGACGAAAAAAATCATTTTTGTAAAAAAAAAAAAAAAAAGATTTTTTATTTTACGGCTGTACGTTATAAACTTCTGTGAAGCACTTTGGGGTTCAAAGTGCTCACCACACATCTAGATAAGTTCCTTGAGGGGTCTAGTTTCCAAAATGGTGTCATTTGTGGGGGGTTTCCACTGTTTAGGCAGATCAGGAGCTCTCCAAACACGACATGGCATCCAGCCAATTCTGCGTTGAAAAAGTCAAACGGCGCTCCTTCCCTTCCAAACTCTGCCATGCACACAAACAGTGGTTTACCCCCACATATGGGGTATCAGCGTACTCAGGACAAATTGCACAATAACTTTTGGAGTCTTGTTACCCTTGGGAAAATAAAAATTGGGGTGAAAAGATCAATTTTGTGGAAAAAATATGATTTTTTAATTTTACGGCTCTACGTTATAAACTTGTGTGAAGCACTTGGGGGTTCAAATTGCTCACCAAAGATCTAGATAAGTTCCTTAGGGGGTCTAGTTTCCCAAATGGGGTCACTTGTGGGGGTTTCCACTGTTTAGGCACATCAGGGACTCTCCAAATGCAACATGGTGTCCAATCTCAATTCCAGCCAATTTTGGTTGGAAAAAGTCAAATGGTGCTCCTTCCATTCCGAGCTCTGCCATGGGCCCAAACAGTGGTTCCCCCCCACATATGGGGTATCAGCGTACTCAGGACAAATTGGACAACAACTTTTGAGGTCCAATTTCTCCTGTTACCTATGGGAAAATAAAAAATTAGTGACTAAGAGATAATTTTTGTGGGAAAAAAATAGGATTTTTATTTTCATGCCGGGCATTATAAACTTGTGTGAAGCACTTGGGGGTTCAAAGTGCTCACCAAAGATCTAGATAAGTTCCTTAGGGGGTCTAGCTTCCAAAATGGGGTCACTTGTGGGGGGTTTCCACTGTTTAGGCTCATCTGGGGCACTACAAACGGAACATGACCCCCATCAATGTTTGCATTCCAAAACGTTACTGCTTCCTTTCCAAGCCCTGCCGTGCGCCCAAACAGTTTCCCCCCCCCCACATATGGGGTATCAGCGTACTCAGTACAAATTGGACAACAACTTTTGGGGTCCAATTTCCTTGGGAAAAATCAAAAATTTGGACTAAAAAATCATTTTTGTGGAAAATTGTTGTTTTTTTTTTTCACACTCAGGCATTATAAACTTTTGTGAAATACTTTGGGGTTCAAAGTGCTCACAACAGATCTAGATAAGTTCCTTAGGGGGTCTAGTTTCCAAAATGGTGTCACTTGTGGGGGGTTTCCACTGTTTAGGCGCATCAGGGGCTCTGCAAACACGACATGGCGTCCAATCTCAACTCCAGCCAATTTTAGTTTGAAAAAGTCAAACGGCGCTCCTTCCCTAATGAGCTCTGCCGTGTGCCCAAACAGTGGTTTTCCCCCACATACAGGGTATTGGCGTACTCAGGAGAAATTGCACAACAACTTTATCTGCCCATTTTCTCTTTTTACCCTTGTCAAAATAAAAAAAAGTTTGTAAAAGATCATTTTTGTGGCTAAAAAGTTAAATATTAATTTTTTCCTTCCACGTTGCTTCAGCTCCTGTGAAGCACCTGAAGGGTTATTAAACTTCTTGAATGTGGTTTTGAGTACCTTGAGGGGTGCAGTTTTTAGAATGGTGTCACTTTTTGGTATTTTCTGCTATATAGACCCGTCAAAGTGACTTCAAATGTGAGGTGGTCCCTAAAAAAATGGCTTTGTAAATTTTGTTGTAAAAATGAGAAATCACTGGTCAACTTTTAACCCTTATAATTTCCTAACAAAAAAAAATTTTGGTTCCAAAATTGTGCTGATGTAAAGTAGACATGTGGGGAAATGTTATTTCTTAACTATTTTATGTGACATATTTCTCTGTTTTAAGGGAAAAAAATTCAAAGTTTGAAAATTGCAAAATTTTCAAAATTTTCTCCATATTTGTGTTTTTTTCAAAAATAAACGCAAGTTATATCGAAGAAATTATACTTCTAACATGAAGTACAATATGTCACGAGAAAACATTCTCAGAATCGCGAAGATCCGTTGAAGCGTTCCAGAGTTATAACCTCATAAAGAGACAGTGGTCAGAATTGTAAAAATTGGCCCGGTCATTAGCGTGCAAACCACCCTTGGGGGTGAAGGGGTTAAACTTTTATATTTTTTTTTCATATTTTTAAAAATATTTTTTTTACTTTTTACTGGCTTCCAATAGTTTCCATTGGTTATTAGAAGCTGTGTCTGTCTGGTTGCTTGTGCTACACATAGTTAGCCAAGCTTCAACTTTGCTATGTGTAGCTAAAATGCTCATCAGCTATGAGTGCTGGCCACTGGGCACGCTCATAGCTATTCAGCAATGACAACCACAGGGGTTTCCTGTTGAGGAATTCATCTAGGGGTGTGGTGACCATTTTTAACCCTCAGACTATTTACAGAATTGTATACCATTGGGCTGAGTCAATGGAAAGTTACAGGTTTTTTTTTAACTAAAATGTTACATTTGGCCCCAAGTTTTCAATTTCCAAAAGGGATAATAGAAGGAAATGGACCTAATAATATGTTACGCAATTATTTCTGAATATGCCAGTACCAAGTATTTGGTCGAAAACTACTTTTGAGGCACAGTGCCATGTTATGGTGCACATTTTGCTGGAATGGTTTAAAGATGCCATGTCATATTGGCTGAGCCAGTGAGGTTCCAGAAAAGCAAAAACTCCCCATAAGTGACCCCATTTTTTCAAACTACACCTCTCAAAGAATTGATCTAAGGGTGCAGTGATCATATAATTTATTTTGAGTGCAACAATACCCTATGTATAATCGGGAAATGCTTTTCAGGCACAGTGCAAAGCTCAGAAGTGAAGGAGCGTCAAATTATAGTGTAGATTTTACTGTTATGGCTTGCTGATGCCATGACCCACTGGGAGAGCTCCTGAGGTACCAGAACAGCAAAACTCCCCCAGAAATTACCCTATTTTACAAACTACACCTCTCAATGAATTCATCTAAGGGTGCAATGATCATATTGACACCACAGGTGTGTTACAGGATTTTGTACAATTGGGCAGTGAAGAAAAATTAATTGCATTTTTACCACAAACATTTTGCTTTTGCTCCAGATTTTACATTGTCCCCAAGGAAATGGGTAAAAATGACATCAAAATTTGTCACACAATTTCTGCCGAACGTTTTATACCCATATGTGGCTGTACAGTAATGCTTAGCCACACGGCGAGACTCAGAATAGAAGGCGCGCTATTTGAGTCTTGAAGAACAAATTATCATAGAATAATTATCATAGAATAGTTTGAGGACTCCAAAGAGCCCCTAAGTGCTAGAAGAGCAGATTCCCCCCTCAAGTGACCCTGAAGTGACTTTATTTTGGAAATTACGCCCCTCTGGAAATTACCGTAATCTACAGGTACAGTGACAATTTTTACTTCATGTGAGTTTGCCAGAAACAAGCAGCAGTGAATGTTGCTGAGTGAAATTGCAAATTTGCCATTGTACTGCCCGTCAACTGTAGTGCCCATACATTTTCCCCGCTCTTGATTCTGGAGACATGAAAACAAATTAAGCGAGCTTTCATCATTACAGAAATGCCAAAAAGTGAACGCTATCTGCAGTTTAAGCTCACCGTGGGGCTCAGAAGGGAAGGGGCATTTGAATTTGGGAGCTCAGAATTTGCTGGATTTCTTTTGGGGCGAGGAGCCATAGTGCTTTTCCAGAGCCTTTGTGCTACCAGTAATGTGGAAGTCCCCTACATTTCCATTGACGGATGACTGACCTCAGTGGGGACTTGCTTTTTTTGTGGACTGTGTTAAAGTTTTATTGGAACATTTTACATAACATTTGGGATCACATTTATCCTGCGCTCTTCATTGAGCACTTACATTAGGGTCTCCATCTAAATCTCCTAATGACATGATTCAGATGAAACCCCCAATCATTAAAATGAAGCAGCAGACTTACTCTGGACTCCGTCTGGCCTCTGTTCAGTTATGCACTTTTCAAAGGTGCAGAAAACTGTGTTCGACTGCGCTTTTTTTGCACGCTTAAAAAGACAGACATCGCCGGATCACAGGCCAGACTGTGTCAACAGTGTCTCCATCTGCCTCATTATAGGGAAATTTTGGGTGAAGGTTCTGAATCATGTATTTCAGAGATATACATGGAAACTCCGGTGTAAGTGCTCAGCATAGATCACAGGATAAATGTGCTCCGAGCCTTACTGCGATCTTTGTTAGGCAGAATTAAAAAATCAGCAGCAGGTGAAGAATTGGTTTTATTTATTTTTATGCCATTCCTCATGCAGTAAGTGATTAGGCGACTTTAGTTTTTCAGTCAGTGCGATTACAGAGATACCAGATTTAAAAAAACGCTTTTTTGCAAACCAAAGTTTTTACATCGACATATTTTGAGAGCTAGATTTTTTCTGTATATTTGCCAACAAAGTCAGGTGAGGGCTTGTCTTTTGCAGGACGAGTTGATATTTTTATTGGTACCATTTTTGGTCACATGACATTTTTTGATCACTTTCCATTCTGATTTTTGGAGGCAGAATGAACAAAAAGCAGCAATTTAAGAATTGTATTTTTGGAGGGTTCTTTTAAGCCATTCACCATGTGATAAAAATGATAGCACAACTTTATTCTTTGGGTCAGTACGATTAAAGCGATACCACATTTATATAATTTTTTTATGTTTTGACGCTCTTACACAATAAAAACTGTTTTATAAAAAAAAATATTATTTTGCATTGCTCTATTCTGAGAGCTATGGCTTTTTGATGTTTTCAGGGATACAATTTTTATTTACATTTGGCTTTTTGATCGCTTCTTATTCCACTTTTGTTCAGCGGTACCAAATGTGCACTTTGTTTATTTTTGTTCATACATAAATATATGAATCAGCTCTCATACTTTGCACTGACGAGGGCCAATAGCCCGAAACACCGTGTCTGCAAATTGAGATACTGATTTGGCTTTTATCCTAAGTCATATTCCAAGACTCGTTAAAGGGTTGATTGTGACTTGTAGGATCGCTACTTCCAATAGGTGGCGCTATAGAGTTCAAGTCCTCTTATTTCTGAAGAGTCAATTTGCATATTAAATTTCCCAGAGGAGCATTGCACGGCGAATAAGCCTCCTTACCTTGACACGCCAGAGCTGGTATGTCACTCTCCACAAGGAGAGACCTTACCCCTTAGACCCTAGTCCAGAGCCTCTTACCTAGCCAAATCAGTTCTCATACTTTGCACTGACAAGGGCCAATAGCTAGAAACACCGTGTTTGCAAATTGAGATACTGACTTGGCTTTTATCCTAAGTCATATTCCAAGACTCTTTAAAGGGTTGATTGTGACTTGTAGGATCGCTACTTCCAATAGGTGGCGCTATAAAGTTCAAGTCCTCTTTTTTCTGAAGAGGCAATTTGCATATTAAATTTCCCGAGGAGCATTGCACGGCGAATAAGCCTCCTTACCTCGACACGCCAGAGCTGGTATGTCACTCTCCACAAGGAGAGACCTTACCCCTTAGACCCTAGTCCAGAGCCTCTTACCTAGCCAAATCCGTTCTCATACTTTGCACTGACGAGGGCCAATAGCCCAAAACACTGTGTCTGCAAACTGAGATTCTGATTTGGCTTTTATCCTAAGTCATATTACAAGACTCGTTAAAGGGTTGATTGTGACTTGTAGGATCGCTACTTCCAATAGGTGGTGCTATAGAGTTCAAGTCCTCTTTGTTTGAAGAGGCAATTTGCATATTAAATTTCCCAGAGGAGCATTGCACGGCGAATAAACCTCCTTACCTTGACACGCCAGAGCTGGTATGTCACTCTCCACAAGAAGAGACCTTACCCCTTAGACCCTAGTCCAGAGCTTCTTACCTAGCCAAATCCGTTCTCATACTTTGCACTGACGAGGGCCAATAGCCCAATACACTGTGTCTGCAAATTGAGATATGATTTGGCTTTTATCCTAAGTCATATTCCAAGACTCGTTAAAGGGTTGATTGTGACTTGTAGGATCGCTACTTCCAATAGGTGGCACTATAGAGTTCAAGTCCTCTTTTTTCTGAAGAGGAGATTTGCATATTGAATTTATTTGATTCATTTTTTCCCTTTGTTTTTGTTCTTTATTTTGTGAGTTTTTTTTATACTTTTACTTATTTACCTTTTCCAGGATCGGACATCTACTTTCCCTTCCCTCTCATACTCTGAAATGATTTTGCATTGCAGGGCATTAGCTCAGTGCATCACAGACAGGGAGGAGGTGTGTGAGCCACTGTTCTGAGTAGGAGCTTACAGGCCACCATACCTGAGTGACCCCCCAGCCATCTTCGGCCCGGAATCTTCATGGAGACCATCGGCACAATGCGATTGCAATTGTGTTTTACAGATGAAGCAAAGAGAGAACTCCCTCACTCTGCTACACTGATCATGCTGCTGTCACTATTGACAGCGGCATGAAAGGGGTTAAACGCTCATGATAGGCACCATCACCGATTATGGGTGTTGCTGAGGGTGTAAGCTCTCAGATAGCGCCGGCCTACCCTTTTGATAGCGCCGATGCTGGGAGTGAGCCCGCATCATCATGACGTCGCACATGCATGGCAGTTTGGTGGAACACACCTCCTGCAGTGCCGTACAACTATGGTGGATGTCGTGAACTGGTTAAGACTCAAATAGTCCATCGCTTAATACTTAAAGGATTAATCGAAAAATCTTTTCAGTTCGTTAAACAGCTTATCCGTAAATATACGTCATATGTCGTGAAAGGTTTAAAGATTTGGCTGCATTAAAGGGGTCATCCGGTCCAAACCGATAAGTCTGCAGTCACTCTGTGTGACCACACACTTGTGAATTCCCCCAGTGCATGCACTGTGCACTGCGAGGATTTGTCCGTTTCTGAGTCGGGACGAAGGGTATGTATGAGTTTACATACTCCAGCCAGTAGGTGCAGCCTCGCTCATGCACTTGTATTGAGTGAGCGCGCCTCATCTAGCTCCATACAAGTGTATGGAAAGCGAGGCCACAACCTTGGCCGGAAGAATGTACCGTATAACTCTTAATATACCCTCCAGTCCCGGTCTGAAACCGGCAAATCAGTGCGTGCTCTGCGGGAAATCATAAGTCTGCGTCAAACAGTCTGTACACTTTTAGATTTGGACCGAAAAACAAAAAGAATCCACAAGTGAAAAGATATATACTGAAAATTCCTAAAAATCTGATTGTGGAAATGGGCATGATGAAATACTATTGATTTGTATTTCCATGCTTGTTGCTACATGTGCCAAGGCCATTCTAGGTTATGCTATTTAAGATGAAGTGTACTTTTGAGGATTGACACAAAAGGAACATTTAACTATTATAAATTCATTTGGGTAAATGTCTTTGAAACTTTAAAACATCCAGCAAAATGTTTTGGCCATATTTCATGAAGGAATAGAAGGCAGCAATCCAGGACTACAGATGGGATCTAAAGTAAGCACATTTAGTGTTGTTTTTGGCTGAATACATAGTTATGGTAGCTGCAAGTCATCCCATTTTATTGCAACATATAGTTCTTAAGCTTTTCTTTTGAACTGCATATCCGGTATTTCAGGCAAAACTTCAGAAATTCGAATAAAGGAATAATAAAAGAAAATACTAACCTTTTTAAATAACATTATGTATTAAAAATGATGACAATATGATAAAATTTGTGGCCAATGTAACACAAATTGTGACAACCCATGTCTAATCTTACCGCTGTGCATTTGTATTTATGGGTAAGTTCAAGCAACCTTGTTATGTACAGTCATGGCCAAAAGTTTTGAGAATGACACAAAATATTAATTTTTACAAAGTCTACTGCTTCACTTTTTCTAATGGCAATTTGCATATACTCCAGAATGTTATAACAAGTGATCAGCTTAACAGCAATTACTTGCAAAGTCAATATTTGGCTAGAAAATGAACTTTATCCCCAAAACACATTTCAAAATCATTGCAGCCCTGCCTTAAAGGACCAGCTAACCTCTATCAGTGATTGCTCCATTAACACAGGTGTGGGTGTTGATGAGGACATGGCTGGAGATCAATCTGTCATGATTAAGTAAGAATAACACCACTGGACACTTTAAAAGAGGCTGGTGCTTGGCATCATTGTTTCTCTTCTGTTAACCATGGTTATCCTAAAGAAACACTGCAGTCATCATTGCAATGCACAAAAATGGCCTAACGGGGAAGAGTATCGCAGCTAGAAAGATTGCACCTCAGTCAACAATCTATCGCATCGTCAAGAACTTCAAGGAGAGAGGTTCCATTGTTGCCAAAAGGCTCCAGGGCGCCCAAGAAAGACAAGCCAGCGCCAGGACCGTCTCTTAAAAGTGTTCAGCTGCGGGATCGGGCTACCAGCAGTGCAGAGCTTGCTCAGGAATGGCAGCAGGCAGGTGTGAGTGCATCTGCACGCACTGTGAGGCGGAGACTCTTGGAGCAAGGCCGGGTCTCAAGGAGGGCAGCAAAGAAGCCACTTCTCTCCAAAAAACATCATGGACAGACTGATATCTGCAAAAGGTACAAGCAGTGGACTGCTGAGGACTGGGGTAAAGTTATTTTCTCTGATGAATCCCCTTTTCGATTGTTTGGGACATCAGGAAAACGCCTCATTCGGAGAAGACAAGGTGAGCGCTACCACAGTCTTGTCTCATGCCAACTGTTAAGCATCCTGAAACCATTCATGTGTGGGGTTGCTTCTCAGCCAAAGGGAATCGGCTCTCTCACAGTCAGAATGTCCTCCAAGAGCAACTTCTCCAACCCTCCAAGAGCAGTTTGGCGATCAACAATGCCTTTTCCAGCATGATGGAGCACCTTGCCATAAAGCAAAGGTGATAACTAAAATGGCTCAGGGAACAAAAACATAGAGATTTTGGGCCATGGCCTGGAAACTCCCCAGATCTTAATCCCATTGAGAAATTGTGGTCAATCATCAAGAGACGGGTGGACAAACAAAAACCTAAAAATTCTGACAAAATGAAAGCATTGATTGTGCAAGAATGGACTGCTATCAGTCAGGATTTGGTCCAGAAGTTGATTGAGAGCATGCCCGGGAGAATTGCAGAGGTCCTGAAGAAGAAGGGTCAACACTGCAAATATTGACTTGCTGCATTAACTCATTCTAACTGTCAATATAAGCTTTTGTTACTCATATGTTTGCAATTATTATATTTCTGTCTGTGATAAAAACATCTGTCAAACACACATAAAAACCAGAGGGCAGCAGATCATGTGAAAATATAATATTTGTGTCATTCTCAAAACTTTTGGCCATGACTGTAGGTGAAAGCCCATAGTGTGGCCAGAGAAGTCGTGTTGATGGGGGCACAGCGTTGCTCTAGCACTGTGTAGCCTTTGAGCTCCTTTATACAGTCTAATTTTTACGTTTGCACAATAAATATTTGATTGCAAAGATCCTTATCTTTATAATAAAATACATTTAATTCTAAAAAAAAAATTAATGACCTTTTGTTTGGAAAGTGAATCCTAAAGAAGTTTAACATTAATAACAAATACACAGCTAAGTTTTGAGATGGACCAAAATGACATTGCTAAATATTTTATGTAGCTGAGTTGAAAAGATTCTCAGTAAATCAAAAAACGCTGGGCTCTATTAACAGCTACAAACTGGTGTACAATCTTAATGTACTGTTTGGTACGTTGCACAATGACGAGCCTCACTGATGCCCAAAAACTGCAACTATGGCTCTGATACATATGATATTCAGAGTTCGCTAGTGACTTTGTGATCACTCAAAATATTTCAGTTCTTTCATTCTATTAGCTCATGATAAATTTTGGACACATGGTGTCACGACTCTTTTTGTCGGGTGTCCCGGAACCAGGGGCACATTTGCTGACCATAATGCTAGGGGGGGCCCTAACTCACCCTGTTCCTTGGATTACTTCTGATGGTGAAGATACCGGCGCCACGTATCTTGCCTTATCTCCTGAATCCGCCCTAAGTCTGTACCCTTCCCCCCACCCAGGGAAGAGTGGAGTAGTACTGTACTGTAATACACCAACCAGACTAACAGGGTAAATGAACAGGGGTAAAGGAAAATACCAATATACAAATATACTCACACAAACAACAGAAGAATGCATCGGGGAGGGGAGGATGGGGTAAAACAAAGTAGGAGAAGGATGAATTAACACACATCCAAACCTAGAACAGTCTCAGATAAATCCAATAAACACCTTTTCAAACAACACAAAACACCATCTCCTAGTCATGCAGCATAACCTAGCTCTGGCAATGAGTGCTACCAGGCTCAGATTATGATGATTCAGTGCTTCCAAACAGTGGCAGGAGAAAGAGAAATCAGTCGCTGCGGTCTTCTGTCTTCTCTCTGTCACAGTAAACCCATGTCACATGGTCTATAACTAACAGCAATGTCCAGAACTTGTATGAAACAAAAACTGGATTCTTAATTTTTTAATATCCATAAAATTCGCATACAAAATCAATTTATATAGCAAAAACACTGAAGTATTTTTGGAATTTATCACTAACCCATGCTGTAGGACATGGAATAACAGTTTTTTTGGCCTCTATAGTTTTTGTTGTAGTGTACTAACTTTCCACTTAAGGCAAACAAGCTTTGATGAACCGCCCTAATATTTGTGACATGCATATCATTTCAGCATCTCACCACCTGTTATTTACTTATTATTTAATATAATAAGTAATCTACTACTTATCTTTGGAACAAAGTTTTGTCCCTTCCAAATATTTTTTATTATTCAAATGTTTTCCATGTTGTGGGGTCCTGTCGTATGTAGTTTTCTATTATTAAGAAGTATTCAGTTTAACATC
>JARQOD010000001.1:585790930-585861440 GCA_033576555.1 Oophaga sylvatica | reverse complement strand
GGATGAAACCCTTGGGTGGCCCCCCCAATGCAGACCTTTTGCAGATCCCACCCCCATTTGCCGGGTTTTACACCCCCATTTGGGACAGAACCCCCCCATTGCAGCCCATGTGCAGCATGCCACCCCCATATCCCCCCCATGAGCCGCATCCACCCTAGCAGAACGTGCAGCATGCCACCCCCATATGCGCCCCAGTGCCCATCCCACCCCCAATGCGCCCGTCAGCGGCCCCCATGTCCCCTACCGCACCATTGGATCCACCCCCTATGGGCCCAGGGCGCATGCCACCCCCAAAATGCGCAAATGTGCCATGCCCCCCCCTATGCAGCACCATGGCACATCCCACCCCCAAAGTAACTGTAGCATCCCACCCCCAAGCAGCCATGTGCAGCATGCCCCCCATATGCAGCACCATGTCAGCATGCCCCCCCCCAAATGCAGCCCTGGCGCTGCCCCCCCATATGCAGAAACATTAGCATGCCACCCCAATGCAGCCATGTCCCAGCATGGCCCACCCCATAATGCAGACCATGGCAGCATGCCCCCCATATGCAGACCATGTGCAGCATGCCACCCCCATTTGAAATTCCATGTGCAGCATGCCCCCCATAATTGACAAAAATGAGCACTGCACCCCATGCAGACCATGTGCAGAAAGCACCCCCCATATGCAGCACCATGTGCAGCATGCCACCCCCATATGCAGCACCTGTGCAGCATGCCACCCCCATATGCAGCACCATGTGCAGCATTGCCACCCCCATATGCAGCACCATGTGCAGCATGCCACCCCCATATGCACGCCATGTGCAGCATGCCACCCCCATATGCAGTACCATGTGCAGCATGCCACCCCCATATGCAGCACCATGTGCAGCATGCCACCCCCATATGCAGCACCATGTGCAGCATGCCACCCCCATATGCAGACCATGTGCAGCATGCCACCCCCATATGCAGTACATGTGCAGCATGCCACCCCCATATGCAGTACCATGTGCAGCATGCCACCCCCATATGCAGCACCATGTGCAGCATGCCACCCCCATAATGCAGCACCATGTGCAGCATGCCACCCCCATATGCAGTACCATGTGCAGCATGCCACCCCCATATGCAGCACCATGTGCAGCATGCCACCCCCATATGCAGCACCATGTGCAGCATGCCACCCCCATATGCAGACATGTGCAGCATGCCACCCCTCATATGCAGCACCATGTGCAGCATGCCACCCCCATATGCAGCACCATGTGCAGCATGCCACCCCATATGCAGACATGTGAGCATGCCACCCCATATGCAGCACCATGTGCAGCATGCCACCCCCATATGCAGTACCATGTGCAGCATGCCACCCCCATATGCAGCACCATGTGCAGCATGCCACCCCCATATGCAGCACCATGAGCAGCATGCCACCCCCATATGCAGTAAACATGTGCAGCATGCCACCCCCATATGCAGCACCATGTGCAGCATGCCACCCCCATATGCAGCACCATGTGCAGCATGCCACCCCCATATGCAGCACCATGTGCAGCATGCCACCCCCATATGCAGTACCATGTGCAGCATGCCACCCCCATATGCAGCACCATGTGCAGCATGCCACCCCCATATGCGCACATGTGCATGCCACCACCCCATATGCAGTACCATGTGCAGCATGCCACCCCCATATGCAGTACCATGTGCAGCATGCCACCCCCATATGCAGCACCATGTGCAGCATGCCACCCCCTATGCAGTATGCCACCCCATATGCAGTACCATGTGCAGCATGCCACCCCCATATGCAGTACCATGTGCAGCATGCCACCCCCATATGCAGCACCATGTGCAGCATGCCACCCCCATATGCAGTACCATGTGCAGCATGCCACCCCCATATGCAGACCATGTGCAGCATGCCACCCCCATATGCAGCACCATGTGCAGCATGCCACCCCCATATGCAGCACCATGAGCAGCATGCCACCCCATATGCGCACCATGTGCAGCATGCCACCCCCATATGCAGCACCATGTGCAGCATGCACCCCCCCATATGCAGCACCATGTGCAGCATGCCACCCCCATATGCAGCACCATGTGCAGCATGCCCCCCCATATGCAGCAACATGTGCAGCATGCCACCCCCATATGCAGCACCATGTGCAGCATGCCACCCCCATATGCAGAACATGTGCAGCATGCCACCCCCATATGCAGCACCATGTGCAGCATGCCACCCCCATATGCAGTACCATGTGCAGCATGCCACCCCCATATGCAGCACCATGTGCAGCATGCCACCCCCATATGCAGTACCATGTGCAGCATGCCACCCCCATATGCAGCACATGTGCAGCATGCCACCCCATATGCAGTACCATGTGCAGCATGCCACCCCCATATGCAGTAGCCACCCCCATATGCAGTACCATTGCAGTATGCCACCCCCATATGCAGTACCATGTGCAGCATGCCACCCCCATATGCAGTACCATGTGCAGCATGCCACCCCATATGCAGTACCATGTGCAGCATGCAACCCCCCATATGCAGACCATGTGCAGCATGCCACCCCCATATGCAGCACCATGTGCAGCATGCCACCCCCATATGCAGCACCATGTGCAGCATGCCACCCCCATATGCAGCACCATGTGCAGCATGCCACCCCCATATGCAGTAACATGTGCAGCATGCCACCCCCATATGCAGCACCATGTGCAGCATGCCACCCCCATATGCAGCACCATGAGCAGCATGCCACCCCCATATGCAGTAACATGTGCAGCATGCCACCCCCATATGCAGCACCATGTGCAGCATGCCACCCCCATATGCAGCACCATGTGCAGCATGCCACCCCCATGTGCCCCATATGCAGCACCATTTGCAACATGCCACCCCCATATGCAGCACCATGTGCAGCATTTCACCCCCATGTCAGGCATGTCACACCATATGCAGCACTATGTCACCCCCATATCCTCTCTATGCCCACCCAAACATCCCATACACATGAAAAAGAAGACCACCACATACTCACCTCGGTCCCCTTCCCCGGCGTTCTGCTTCTCTCCCTGTCTCCGGTGCGCTGACTCTCCCCAGTACACAGCGGATGCGATGAAATTACGTTATCGCGTCAGCTCTTTCACACGCTGATTGGTGGAAGATGTGGCCGGAGGCCCCTCCTCCACCAATGCAGTCAGCGCAGATGGAGACAGTGAGCGGGCGGGTGGGCATGGTGAGGCTCACGGACCTCTGGTTTCCAGCCCCACGTCTGTCTGGGTCCACGGGTTGTGCTTTGCCCAGGTCTGCTATAAACTAAAACACAAGGTTTGTGTCTGTAGACAGCCGCGCCCGATCCATCATCACTAGAAATGTAGCACAGGTTTGTTACTGATATTGGTAGATACAGGCTCAGACTGGCCCACAGGGTAACCGGAGAATGGGCCCCTGTGCAGATCTGGGCCCCCAACCCCACTGTATGGGCAGTACTTGGCATAATTCACTCTACAGAATAAAGCAGCATCTCATCATTCAGTAACCTAACGACCCAGTTTATTATTATATAGAGATATAGGTACATTTGTGAACGAGGGTGGTGTAATATTTGTATGCAGGTTTAAAGTGGGCCCCCAAAGTCAATGTTACTGATGGGCCCTTAGCACCCCAGTCCGACACGGCATTATTCTTCTGTAGATATTTGTTGGAGCCTTTTTCATTTTGCCGTGTGGTTGTTTCCAATTATAAGGAGAGAAATTGAGTCACATTCTGGTGTGCAGGAACCTAACAAGTCTTCAGAGGACTGCTCTGTGACATAATATATGAATGTCCCTTTAAACTGGGAGTGCAGCAGCTATCAGTGCGGGAGCTGGTGGCTTCCTCTCATGTCAGTGTGTAGCAGGGAGTCTTCTACATAGCATGTTCTGTCCCCGGGAACAGCAGAGCTAGCACATGCCAACAGCTGCCGAAAGGCAACACAGCTGTACATCTTCTCATCTCTGTCTTTTCTTTCCTTCTCTTGCAAAGGAAAAAAGAAAACGCCAGGCTGCGATTGAAGACAAAAGACAACAGCTTGAAGACCAAATTCTCCAACTGCAGCACCTAAAGGTAAGAGCTGACTGTAGAGAAGAAGCCCTTCCACCCATCATCCATGTTATACATGAAGCTAGCATGTGTTTCTTACATGCAGCACTGACAATGGAGGGAATGAGGCGTCTGCCCTAATCAGGAACATTGCAAGCGAAAGGCTCTAATGAGAACGCCGTCATATCTGTGATATATGGATTTGGCATCCAAACCAATAATATTATATTGGTATATATACTCTTAGAATATTCTGCAGTACAGTCGGATATGTCTGTACCTTCGCAATGCCTTCATTATAGTAATGTGCTTTATGTCAATTTCCAGGGATACATTATATAACAGCAACTTTTTTTTTATGGCCTAAACATAAATGTTTTAGGGTGTTTCCATAAAACAGGATACGGTGCCATAGTCTATAAAGGGATTCTTGTAAGATGCTTTCATTTCCGCTAGGACCTGAAGGAGGATATAAAATGCTCATTATATCAGCTTGTCACCCAGACCATGATGCAGAACGCCGTGTTTGCGATTCTGTGTATTTTGTAAGATTGCTTTACAGAAGCCAGGGCAGGTTAGACACTATTGATGGCAGGTGGGCACAGAGGAAAGGTGATGTGCATATATCTGCAGTGTTACAGTTATAGTCATTTATGGATATGTCAAGACACCAGGTAGGTGGTGTCTGTTGCCATGAATATCTGAAGGAAGAGACAGTTTCCTAGGCTAGAATTAGTAAAATAGGCTCATCTCAAAAATACTTAGTTGTCTAGAGAGTGCTAAAGAGGCGTTATGGGCTTTTGCAATATCGAGGCTTATTAGATTAAAGGACATCTGCCAGCAGGTTTTTGTTATGTAAAATGAGAGCTGCATGTGGTAGGGACAGAGACTCTAATTTCAGCAATGTGTCACTTATTAGGCTGTGTGCTCTTGTCTCAATACAATGAGTGTTTTATCAGCAGGAGATTATCACTGCCCGAACTGGTACCAGCGTGAAACCTTATCAGACCACACCACAGCATCGATTAGCAGCTTACTGTCAATATACAATGTACACAGAAAGCTGTGATGTGGGCAGGATAAGCATTCAGAGCTCTGCTACATGCTACATCTAAGAACTCTGATTGTTTCACAACTGCTGCACACAGTAAATTAAGGAATATATAATTGGAAATAGGGTCTCTT
The DNA here is from genome assembly GCA_033576555.1 of Oophaga sylvatica. Taxonomy (NCBI): domain Eukaryota; kingdom Metazoa; phylum Chordata; class Amphibia; order Anura; family Dendrobatidae; genus Oophaga; species Oophaga sylvatica. The sequence goes on along the minus strand of JARQOD010000001.1, from coordinate 585,856,172 downwards.
TCCCTACATCATGCTGCTCTCAGATGAGGAAGCAAAAACCTGCTGACACAATCCCTTTAAGTGTATGTATAGAAACTATGTAATTCATCAGTGGTATAGTGGCATGCAGTTTATAGCTTATAGACCACTGTGATTATAGGGATCAGGAATCATTCATTATTTTCATTGCGAGATTCTCATTTTCTCGTTGAGTTGTGCTTATACAGAATAGCCAATCTAAAGAAGAGATGCTGTATAAAGCATGGAGAAGAGAGAGAGAATCAGCTAAACCTGTACGTTCGACAGGAGATGTATTAAAATTATATGACTACAGCTGAACCTAAATAAAAAAAAAATTTTGATTAAAAAAAGTACAAATTATTTAAAACCTAAAAAAAGACCTTTTCCCATTTTGAAAAAACCCTTAAAAAAGCATATTTGGTATCGATGCTTCTGTAAAACTCTGATAATTGATCTTTCAAAATACAAAGTTACTTAACCCATTAACTAACCACATGTGTGTATATATATATATATATATACATATATATATGCATACATACATACATATACAAAACCTTGAAAAAGTATTCATATCCCATGAAACTTTCTACATTTTTTCACTTTACACCCACAAACTGAGATGTATTTTATTGATTTTTTTTAATATGTCAACAAAATTGTGACGTGCATTTGTATTATGCCCCCCTGAGTCAATACTTTTTAGGATCACCTTTCGCTGAAATTACTGCTGCAAGTCTTTTGGGGAATGTCTTAACCAGATTTCCAGATCTAAAGGCTGAAATGTTTGCCCATTCTTCTTTGGCCTAGCTCAGTCACATTGTATGGAAAGCGTCTGTCAATAGCAATTTTCAGGTATTTTCTCAGATTCTCAATGGGATTTACATTTGTGCTCAAAAGTTTACATACCCCGGCAGAATTTTTTGCTTTTTTGGCCTTTTTTTCAGAGAATATAAATGATAGCAAAAAAACTTTTTCTCCACTCATGGTTAGTGGTTGGGTGAAGCCATTTATTGTCAAACTACTGTGTTTTCTCTTTTTAAATCATAATGACAACCCAAAACATCCAAATGACCCTGATCAAAAGTTCACATACCCAATTTCTAAATACCGTGTATTGCCCGCTCTAACATCAATGACAGCTTGAAGTCTTTTGTGGTAGCTGTGGATGAGGTTCTTTATTTTCTCAGATGGTAAAGCTGCCCACTCTTCTTGGTAAAAAGCCTCCAGTTCCTGTAAAGTCCTGGGCTGTCTAGCATGAACTGCGCACCTCCCCAGAGTGGCTCAATGATACTGAGGTCAGTAGACTGAGATGGCCCTCCAGAACCTTCACTTTGTTCTACTGTTGCCAATGACAGGTTGACTTGGCCTCGTGTTTTGGATCGTTGTCATGTTGGAACGTACAAGTACGTCCCATGCGCAGTTTCCGGATTGATGATTGCAAATTTGCCTCCAGTATTTGCTGATAACGTGCTGCATTCATCTTTCCCTTAACTTTGACCAAGTTTCCTGTGCCTTTGCAGCTCACACATCCCCAATTCATCAGCGATCCACCTCCAAACTTTACAGTAGGAATGGTGTTCCTTTCATCATAGACCTTGTTGACCTCTCTCCAAATGTAATGTTTATGGTTGTGGCCACTTTTGGTCTCATCACTTCAAATTACCTGTTCCAGAAGTTTTGAGGCTTGTCTCTGTAGTGTTTTGCATATTGTAGGCAAGATACTTTGTGGCATTTGCACAGTAATGGCTTTCTTCTGGCGACTTGACTATGCAGCCCATTTTTCTTCAAGTGCCCCCTTATTGTGCATCTTGAAACAGCCACATCACTAGTTTTTAGAGTGTCCAGTATTTCAGCTGATTTTATTTGTGGGATTTTTGTTGGTCTACCTGACAGAGCCCCTGCTGACTGGCATTATCAATTCCTTGGATATATTTTTGTATCCCTTTCCTGTTTTATACAGTTCAACTACCTTCTCCCTTAGATCCGTTGACAATTCTTTTGCTTTCCCCATGAGTCACAATCCAGAAACATCAGTGACTGGATGAAAGATGCAAGAGTCTGTCTGAATCCCAGAAACTCACTCAGCTTTTATGCACACACACTGATTACAAACAAACAGGTCACAGGTGAGGATATTACCTTACGTAGCCATTCAAATCCATTTGTGTCAACTTCTGTGCATGTTATCAGGTCAAAATCATCAGGGTATGTGAACTTTTGATCAGGGTCATTTGGATGTTTTGGGCTGTCATTATGATTTTAAAAGAGAAAACACAGTAGTTTGACAATAAATGGCTTCACCGAACCAATAACCATGAGTGGAGAAAAAGTTTTGGTGTCATCATTCATATTCTCTGAAAAAATGCTAAGAAAGCAAAATTTCTGCCGCGGTTTGTAAACTTTTGAGGACAACTGTAGGTCTAGACTGTGACTGGGCCATTCACACACGTGACTATGCTTTGATCTTAACCATTCCATTAAAACTCTGGAGGTATGTTGAGGGTCCTCAGTCTCAAGTCTAGCAGTCTCTTAAAGGTTCTCCTCCAGGATTACCCTGTATTTAGCTTCATCCATCTTCCTATCAACTTTAAAACCACAAAAAGAGGACTTAGAAATCCTCCAAAAATTATTCAAAAACACCAGGAAAAAAACAGAGATACTTACCTGCCCAGGCCTCCAAACAAATGCACTATCAGAGTGCAGTGGATCCAATCAAAGATGGCAGCAACACAGGTGCCACAATACTGATGAAACAACCACTCTCAACCTACCAGTCCATGGAGGGGGTGGTTGTTTGCTATATTAGTGCACAAAAAATAGTCTGTATGCGGCGCTGTTCACATACAGGTGATGCAGAGCATCTGGCTTACAGCCTATTAGTGATGCTCATTCTCTTAGATCAGGCGGGCTGCCCAGTGCTAACCAAAATGCTTTCTGTGTGAACAGACGCCACAGTTTACAGAGCCAAATGGGTCCAGCTGCACCCTGAAAAATAAAGTGCAAAAAACACTTATAAATATATGTGAAGTATTAGTTGATATTACGGCCAAAATATGGAAGTTCGCTATCCACGTCAAGGGTCCTCACACAGGGAGGCTGTGTGGGGCTCATGAAGTATATATAGGGAGGCTGTGTGGGGCTTATGCAGTGTATATAGGGAGGCTGTGTGGGGCTATCTATGCCCCATAGATGCTCCATAGATTGTGCCCCCATAGATACTGCCCATAGATGCTCCATAGATTATGCCCCCATAGATGCTCCATGTATTATGCCCCTATAGATGCTCCATAGATTGTGCCCCCATAGATGCTCCATAGATAATGCCCCAATAGATGCTCCATATATTATGCCCCCATAGATGCTCCATAGATTGTGCCCCCATAGATGCTCCATAGATTGTGCCCCCATAGATGCTGCCCCATAGATGCTCCATAGATTATGCCCCCATAGATGCTCTATAGATTGTGCCCCCATAGATGCTCCATAGATAATGCCCCCATAGATGCTCCATAGATAATGCCCCCAAAGATGCTCCATATATTATGCCCCTATAGATGCTCCATAGATTGTGCTCCCATAGATGCTCCATAGATTGTGCCCCCATAGATGCTCCATAGATTGTGCCCCATAGATACTCCATAGATAATGCCCCCATAGATGCTCCATAGATAATGCCCCCATAGATGCTCCATAGATTGTGCCCCCATAGATGCTCCATAGATTGTGCCCCCATAGATGCTCCATAGATTGTCCCATAGATGCCCATAGATAATGCCCCCATAGATGCTCCATAGATAATGCCCCATAGATTCTCCATATATTATGCCCCCATAGATGCTCCATAGATTATGCCCCCATAGATGCTCCATAGATAATGCCCCCATAGATGCTTCATAGATTGTGCCCCATAGATGCTCCATAGATAATGCCCCATAGATGCTCCATAGATAATGCCCCCATAGATGCTCCATAGATTGTGCCCCATAGATGCTCCATAGATAATGCCCCATAGATGCTCCATAGATAATGCCCCCATAGATGCTCCGTACATAATGCCCATAGATGCTCCATAGATAATGCCCCATAGATGCTCCATAGATTATGCCCCATAGATGCTCCATAGATAATGCCCCCATAGATGCTCCATAGATTATGCCCCCATAGATGCTCCATAGATTGTGCCCCCATAGATGCTCCATAGATTATGCCCCCATAGATGCTCCATAGATAATGCCCCCATAGATGCTCCATAGATTGTGCCCCATAGTATAGGTCCCTTATACTGCCGCAGCTGCTGAAACCAAAAAAAAAAAAGACATGCTCACCTCCTGGCACCTGTGATATTTACCTGTCACCCGTTGCACCGCCGACCGCCGCTGTCTTCTGGGTCCTCCGCAGTGACTGCTCAGGCAGAGGGCGCGGCTCGCACAAACTACGTCATCGCGCCCTCTGCCTGAACATTCACAGCTAGAGAGGACGTGAGGACACAGCAGTGCAGCGGTGGAACGGGACAGGTAAATATCCCTTATACTCACCCTCCCACCGGCGCGGTCTCTGCAGCCCCTGCTCTTCTCCCGTGGTCTCCGGCGCCAGTGTTCAGCGGTCAGGTGGTACCGCTCATTAAAGTCATGAATATGTGCATATTCATGACTTTAATAAGCGGTACCACCTGACCGCTGAACACGAGCGCCGGAGACCGTGGGAGAAGAGCAGGGGCTGCAGAGACATCGCCAGGAGGAGGTGAGTATATAGAACAGCTGCGCCCCCCCCCCCGCCGACCCCCTGGTAGTACTGTGTCAGCACAGCAGTAGCACAGCTGCCAAACCGCAGCAGCCGTCGCAGGCCCCCTCACCTGTCCGGGCCCCATAGCAGCTGCGTGGTCTGCTACAATTGACGGTACACCACTGATAGAGGGGGTGGTTGTTTGGTATATTAGTGCATAAAAAGTAGTGTGTATGCGGCGTTTTTCACATACAGGTGATGCAGAGCATCTGGCTTACAGCCTATTAGTGACGCCTATACTTTTAGATCAGGCGGGCTGCCCAGCGCTAACCAAAATGAATCCCGTGTGAACAGATGCCACAGTTTACAGAGCCATCTGGGCCCAACTGCACCCTGAAAAATAAATAAAATGCAAAAAACACATATAAATATGTGAGGTATTAGTTGATATTATGGCCAAAATATGGAAGCTCGCAACCCAATTCAAGGGTCCCCACACTTGGGTCCACTGCACCCTGATAGTGTCTTTGTTTGGAGGCCTGGGCAGGTAAGCATCTCTGCCTTTTTTCTGGTGTTTCTATCAACTTTGACCAGCTTCCCTGTCTTTGGTGAAAAAAGCATCCCTGCAACATGATGCACCCACCACGATTTACTGCGAGGATAGTGTTTTAAGGGTGATGTTCAGTGTCACTATTTCGCCATACATAAAGTTTTGTATTTAGCCCAAGAAGTTTGTTGTGTCCCCTACATGGCTTTTTGCAAACTGTAAAGGGGACTTCTTATGGCTTGCATTAAAAATGTATTTTTTCTTTACACTTTTTCAATAAAGGTCAGATACAGGACTATAGGACTAAAGCCACAGTCACATGTTCAGTATTTGCTCAGTATTTTACATCAGTATTTGTAAGCTAAAATAAAGAGTGGAACAACCAGAGGAAAAGAATAATAGAAACACATACAACACTTCTGCATTTTCAACCCACTCCTAGTTTTGGCTTTCAAATACTGATGTAAAATACTGACTAAATACTGAACATGTGGTTGCGGCCTAATCGTTGTCCTGTGGACAGATTCTCCCACCTGAGCTCCTTCAGAGTGACCATTGGCCTCTTGGGTGCTTCTCTAATTAGTGCTCTCCTTGCTTAGGATGTCAGTTTATGCGGATGGACATGTCATATTTTGATGATGGATTGAACAGTGCCCGGTGAGATGTTCAGAGCTTCGACTTTACTCTTCTTCAGAACTTTTTCCCTGACCTGTTTGGTGTGTTCTTTGGTTTTCATGATGGCTTTTGATCCCTAATATTCTCAAACAAACCTCTGAGTCCTTCACAGAATAGCTGTCGTGATACTGAAAATAAATTATACAGAGGTGGACTCCATTTACTAATTATGTGACTTCTGGAGTCAATTGGTCACTCAGGATTCTATTTAGGGCTATCAGACTATAGGGGACTGAATACAAATGCACGTCATAATTTTCAGATTTATATTTTTAAAGTATTTAGAAAACCACATATCATTTCCTTTACTGTACACTTCACAAATACTTGCTGCTTAGTGTTGATATATCACACAAAATACCTATAAAAAACATTTAAGTTTCTTGATGTAACGAGAAAAAATATGAGAAAGTTCAAGGGGTATGAATACTTTTTTTAAGGCGCTACAAATATATATATATACACACAACTCACACAGAATAAAATGGCTAATTGGTAGGAAGGGAAGAAAAAACTAAGATGCAAAATAAAAAAATGCCCATACTGGATGTAAAACTTGATAATACGTTGTTGAATGTGTCATATTTTTTTTAAACTGGAAAACCCATGTTCTCAACATCAGTTTCATACTTCCGTATATACTCGAGTATAAGCCGACCTGAATATAAGCCGAGGCACCTAATTTTACCACAAAAAACTGGCAAAACTTATTGACTCGAGTATAAGCCTGGTATGCATGGCTCCTCATCCCCATCCTGGTATGCATGGCTCCTCATCCCATCCTGGTATGCATGGCCTCCTCATCCCTATCCTGGCATGCATGGCTTCCTCATCCTGATCCTGGTATGCATAATCCCCTCATCCCTATCCTGGTATGCTTGGCTTCCTCATCCCTATCATGCTATGCAAAGACTCCTCTTCCCTGTCTGGGTATGCAAGGCCTCCTCATCCTGATCCTGGTATGCATGATCTCATTATCCCTATCCTGGCGTGCATGGCACCTTCATCCCTATCCTGGTATGCATGGTACCCTCATCCCTATACTGGTATGCATGGCTCCTCATTCCTATCCTGGCATGCATGGCCTCCTCTTCACTATCCTGGTATGCAAAGCCTCCTCATCCTGATCCTGGTATGTATGGCCTACTCATCCTGATCCTGGTATGCCTGGCCTCCTCATCCCTATCCTGGTGTGCATGGTCTCCTCATCCCTATCCTGGTATACAAGGCCTCCTCATCCTGATCCTGGTATGGATGGCCTCCTCATCCTGATCCTGGTATGCATGGTCTCCTCATCCCTATCCTGGTATGCATAGTCTCCTCATCCCTATCCTGTTATGCATGGCACATTCATCCCTATCCTAGTATGCATGGCACCCTCATCCCTATCATGGTATGCATGGCTCCTCATTCCTATCCTTGTATGCATGGCACCCTCATTCCTATCCTAGTATGCATGGCACACATCAGAAAAACATTATAAAAAAAATGAAAAAAAAAACATCCTACTTGCCTTCCCTGCGCTCCCTTGCAACGTCTTGTTCCGATGCCAGGAACTGATTTATGCTTGTAAGCAGCACGTGGCAGGGACGCAATGCACTGCTTACAAGCAGAGGACAACTGCAAGAATACTCACGGCTCTCCACAACAGGACTCTAGGAGTGGAGTGCAGTGAATATTCATTGCTATTTAATAGCAGACACACTGTTATCCTCAGCCGCCGGCTGCTTTCCTCTAGACGTAGAGGTTGGCCCCTTGTCATCATTGGTGTAAATAGATCATTAGAAAAATCTCTGTGCTGACCCTTCATATATTTGTATAATTCCAAGTTTTATAACTTGTCTTGGAACTGCAGATGACCCATTCCTTTATAACCTTGCTATGTCCTTCTTATACACTGGAGCCCCAAACTGAACATTGTAGTCTAAGTCTGGCAGCACTAGTGACTTATATAGAGACAAAACTATGTTCTTGTCATGAGCAAATATGCTTTTTTTTCAAATGCATCCCATGATTTTATCTGTCTTGGCAGTGGCTGCCTGAAAATAGGCACTAACATTGAGTTAGCTGTACACCAATAAACTCAAGACCTTTTCAGTGATCGTTTTGCCTAGTTTTCTACCAATTTTTTAATCGAGTTTCCTCATATTTCCTTGTTCCGAGTGCATGATTTTATATTTATTTACATTGAACTTCAATTGCCATTTCTCAGCTCAGGCTTCCAGCTTACATAAATCCCTCTGTAAAATTAAATAATCCCCTTGTATGCTGATTACCTTGCAGAGTTTAGTTTCATCTGCAAATATTTTATTTTTACTTTGTATCTGTTGTACAAGCTCATTAATAAATATATTAAAAAGAAGAGGGCCCAATACTGACCCAGAGTGGGTTTTTATTAATAACCATCCTCTGTTTCTTATAAGTGAGCCAGTTGTTAACCCAATTGCACATATTTTCCCTTTGTCCTAATGTTCTCATTTTATGTACCAACCTTTATTGTGGCACTAAATGCTTTTGAAACGCTCAGATAATCAACATGGCACGGACTTATCTAGGTTTAGGTTGGAAATTACCCCCTAATAGAAGATGATCAAGTGTGATCTATTTATTTTGTTGCTAAAAATAACCAAACTGCCCTTTACTCACCCTCCCCAGGCCCAGGGTTACACAACTGTCCAGGGTCCGGTCTTAGCACTCCTCACCTCGGTCCGCTGGCGTCTATTGTGCTCTACATTGACTTTTGCAGGTTGCTCGGCGTGTGACATCATCTTCCTAGGCCTTTTAAGATCCATGAGGACACACACCTGTGTCTTCAGATTGTTATCCCAGACTCTAGTTTAGTATTCCCCAGCTCCTGTGCACACCGTGCTAACCAGCTTCTATACCTGCTGCTCTGCTGACTTCTCTTCATGCTTCCTGCTGTTTTCGGGACTCCTGTGAATGCTACATCCTTGCTCGCCACATGCCATTGCCAGCTACAATGACGCCCTGTGTCCGTGTGCCCACCTGGACCTAGGGCTTACTGGGTCCACGTCATAAGGTGAACTTTACACTCAGTGCTGGATCTTTACCTGTGCCCCTGGTATCTTTTATTGTCTGCGGCGCTGACGGTGTATTGAGAGCATTGGAGCTAACTGGTGACCTTGGTGGATCTAAACAGCTCAAGCACTGAGTCTCTGCCATTGTGCTGACCTGGGGGAGGATGAGTAAAGTACAGTTTGTTTGTATGTTTGTATGTTTGTTTTTTTAAACAAACCGCCTCAAGAGAGGGGTTTTTCTAAAAATCGGAAAACCTCTTCAATGTCATGACTCACGTCTAAATAGGCAATGTTGTAATTAAGTGACATAAACTTAAATAATTGTTGGTGAAAGTGTCACTGTAAAAAAATATGGTATACATTTAATTTATAAATACAATATAAATATATTTTCCTGCCAATCAGGAGAAGTTTAACAGCAAAATCTGAATTCCTGTGCTGTCTTGTCATAGAAACATATATGTGGTCATATATTCTAAAGCTTAAATGGCTGTAATTAAAAGGGGTAAACAAAATACATACGGTAATAAAAGCATTAGTAAAAGAAGAAATATTTGTTGCATAAAATGTGTTGCAAGATGATTGCATATTCTGCAGTCCTTTCATTTTTACTTTCACATTTGAATATCTATCCTGCCTTTCTTCCAGTCTAAATCCCTCAGAGAGAAATGGCTTATGCAAGGAGCACCGGCAGGTTCAGCGGAAGAGGAAGAGGCTAGAAGGAGACAATGTAATGAAGATGAAGAGAGATTGAAGTTACTTGAAAAAAATGTCCAAAGGTAAATAAGATAATGCGTTACATCGTATGTGTTCTTTTATAATCTCCATCTCACTTTTAAGGTGATTTTTCTAGCGAACTCTTGTTTGTAGACTGTTGACTGCATGGTTGTTATTAAGAATATATTGTACGAGTAGGATGAATCTTATATGTCCATTATATGTATGGTTTCATATTTACTGTGATCCTGAATCAATGATCATCGTGAATGTATTCATTGCGATTCTTAATTCTTGTACCATCCTTTAAAGAGATTGTCCACTACTTTTAGACTGATGACCTATCCTTAGGATAGCCGTGCAACAAAAAATTGGAAGAACAGCGCTCCATCCAGGTGTAGTAAAGTAGAAAAAACTTTATTCAGCCATGTTTTTTATGGCTCAATAAAGTTTTTTCTACTTTACTACACCTGGATGGAGCGCTGTTCTTCTAATTTTTTGTTGCACGGGTATTCCAAGTCGGTTCCTTGGATTTGCTACGGGCGCCCCTACTCTGAGAGTGCTGTCAACTTGCTTTATTTTTCTGTTCTATCCTTAGGATAGGTCATCAATGCCTGATCAGCCGGGGTCCGACACCCAGCACCCTCGCCGATCAGCTGTTGTCAGTGGCGGCGACTGGCCAGGATACTCTCTTGCCGAGCTGCTCCATCTTCTGGTATTGGCCGAGGCTTGGCAATGAACATCCACCTCCTATTCAAATCAATAATGGCTGATCGACTGGGGTGCCAGGTGTCAGACCCCGGCTGATCAGACATTGATGACCTATCCTAAGGATCCATGACACAGATCGTTAGCAAAAGGCATTGTAAACAGTTATTTTGGGGTCTATTAGTTATAACTAAACTGAAAGGCTGAATACAGAAGCAATTTACACTCTATTTGCCTTTTATTGAGCTCTAACGAACATAGCCACCAAGGTTATACTGTTGTCAGAATAGACGTCAATCTGCTTACACAAGAGAAAAAATATGCTAAAAATTTATATAAATTTTATTCATATTACAAAAACTTGCCAAAAAATGTATGAACAATACAAACTTTATAATTTATATGGGTAAAATGTGGTTTGATCCATTGGTGAAAAAGAGGGCCGGAGAATTGGTCAGGAAAGAAAGTAACAATATGTTTGCGGCAACATAGGTGCATCAAGTTGAGAGGGACCCCTGGAGGTGTCCATGCCAACTGATGCTACCCATATCAGTTATTGCACAATATATAGTTAAAAGGAAAAATCTTCCAAAGAAAGAGCAGTGAAACACTGTCTGTCATGTAATATCACTGGCTAATGCTGCATACATTGAATATAATAAAAACAGGGTGCAGTTAATGACAAGAGTAATTACCCATGATTTGTATAAATCCTACCAAGACCACGGCCACGTTAGTCAATGCACGTTACACGTTATTATCGCTTCCTCCGGGGGCGTTAGTGTCAATGTATTTGCATCATTAGGTTAAGTTCCCATGATGAGTTTTTGACATTGCGTATTTTCGCTTCCCAAAAAAACGTAGTGTCTTACAGGTGCAGCAAAGAGGATTATTTATTTAAAAATCCTTTTGCCACTGTGCTTTTCTTTTGTTATGCTGCGTAAACTGATCTGCGGTGCACGTTTGAAATGCGCATCATGGCAACTTTTCTTGCTAATACGTCGAGTTTTACGTGTAGATTTTCCCCATAGAATTGTATGAAATGTGAACAACTCTCAGATTAAAAAAGAACATGTGTTTTTAGTACATTTCCACTGTGGACATGCATTAAAAAAAGCATGTAATTCATACATGACTGTATCAATAAAGTTTTATTTAGAGCATGACAAACTAAAAAGAGACAATAACCTCAGCATCAAAAAACTATAAAAACTCGTGTAAAAAATGCAATAAAAAACGCAAGTAGCTCAATTTACCTAATAGGTACCGAATTGCTGTAGAAAATCTGTAACATCAATAACTCATCAAATACTAATAAAGGTAGCCTTAGAGTCCTAACACTTTTTTATTGCCCTCCCTTCAGTGATTTATGACCTAAGTGCAAATGCTAAATTACAAAATGCAAAAGATATTTTGTGCTGTTTTTGACAATCAAGCAAAATTATTCAAAGAAAAAGTTTTTAGATTTTCTGTACTCTCCTCCTATGTGATGTATACAGCAGTCACAGTGTCTCCTATGTGATGTATACTTCAGAGTCTGTGTATCTTATGTAATGTACAGTATACGGCACAGTCTCAGTTATCTTATGTGACGTGTACAGCACAGTTTCAGTACATCTTATGTGATGTATACAGGTAATACAGCACAGTCTCAGTTTATTATATATGATACTGTATATACAGAAAGGTCAGCAGAGTGTTTGTTTTTTTATGTCATGTGTATAGCATAGTCTCAGTGTATCCAATGTGAAGTATAGAACAGTCTCAGTATAATCTATGTGATGTTAACTGCAGTCTCAGTGTATCCTATGTGATTTATGCTGCAGAGTCTCAATGTATCGTATGTTATGTATACAGCAGTTTCCATATATCCTATGTGATGAATCTTCATCCTGCTGTCAATATATCACTGTTCTTTTATAAAATTATAGGTTAGATTTTTAAAAATTTTAAAGGAAAAACTGGCTTTGCTGCCCATAGTAACCAATCACAGCATAGTTTTCATTTTGCATGAATAGAATAAAAGACAATTTCTGTATCCTGAGTTGCATGGAATACATACAAAAGGAAGAGGACGTGTAGTGATGCATGTGAAGTGGAAGACTCCTCTAGTATGCAGGAAGTCAGAAACTGACTTTCTATATAAATATTAGGTCAAGAAAGGCCATACCAAGCACACAGGCTAAAAAGGGAGGCCGGCATGACAGGGTTAATGCAGGAAGCTGAGTAAGGGGAATGAAGGCAGCAAAGAAGTTAAGTGGTCAGATTAGGGGAGTGTCATGTTAAAGGGGAGGGCCATTTGGGTGGGGACCATCAAGAAAGGGACATCTGTCAATAAAGCAATCTCCCACCTTCCCTCCCTTAACTTTATTACCTTCATCATTGGGACATGTTCGTTACCACTGGGTGTTCTTAAGTAAAGTTTAAAAAAAAAGTTTTTGTATATGTCATAGCAGCAGGGCAGGGGAGAAGTCCTTGAAGTTTGTGGATGTGGCTAATGGCGGAGCGGCGGGGGGAAGCCCAAAAGGTTCTGGACCCCCCAGGTGGACTTAATTAAGTGGTTATGGACAGTAGAAAAATCCCAGGATGTAGAAATGAAGGGGCTATAGGGGCTGGTGGAATATGTGATTTTACAGGTTGGCTAACAGGTGCCTATGAACTGATGCTTAGTGGCTAGAGGCAAATTACAATCTGAGCCAAGGTGGACATAGTATACAGGTTTTTGTGCGTACTTCAGGGACCACCTCTCTAATTTTTTCCGATATGGTTCAAAAAATTTAAATAAAAAGGCTGCTTTGGCCAATCTAATCCACTTTTGGTGTGCAGTTTGTTTATTTCATGGGGTATGTCAGAAGTTAAGGAGCATGTAACAAATGACTTGCCTACAGGGCTGTGGAGTCGGAGCCAGTTGGTGTCCATTTTGGTGGAGTTCGAGTTCGAGTCGGTATAAAATGAACTGACTCAGACTCCTAAAATATACAGCTCTGGCAAAAATTAAGAGACCACTTTCAAATGTTACGTTTGTATGTTTTTTCTCTTTATAGGTATATTTTTGAGTAAAATGTAAATTGTTCTTTTAGTCTATAAACTTCTGACAACATGTCTCCGAATTTCCAAGCACTAAATTTTGTATTTTTTTTTCTGACAAAGAAAAATGGTCAAAATTAAAAAAAAAAAAACAATGCTTTCAGACCTCAAATAATGCAAAGAAAACAAGTTCATAATAATTTAGAAACAACAATACTAATGTTTTAACTCAGGAAGAGTTCTGAAATCAATATTTTGTGGAATAACCATGATTTTTCATCACAGCTTTCATGCGTCTTGGCATGCTTGCCACCAGTCTTTCACACTGCTTCTGGCTCAAAAATTTAAGCAGTTCTTCTTTGTTTGTTGGCTTGTGACCATCCATCATCCTTTTGATTACATTCCAGAGGTTTTCAATGGGGTCCAGGTTTGGAGAATGGGCTGCCCATGACAGGGTTTTGATTTGGTGGTCTCTTAATTTTTTCCAGAGCTATATAATAAATTGGGTTCAGTAGTACAATGCAGGATGTGCTGTAATTTTTTTTTTAGAATAATTTGGAAAAGTGATGAAATGTCCTATAAACGTCTGTTCTGTTCCTGATCTAAGGATCTCGGCTTTTAGTTGAGATGAATCTATGTTGCATTTTATATACAGGGGTTGGACAAAATAATGGAAACACCTGGAAATATCAACAAAAGTTAGTTTAATATGGTGTAGGTCCACCTTTTGCGGAGATTACAGCCTCAATTCTCCGAGGTATGGAGTCTTGCAAGGTGTGAATTGTTTCCAAAGGAATTTTAGCCCATTCTTTAGTAAAAACACCCTCCAGTTCTTTCAGCGACGATGGCGGCGGAAATCGACGTCTAACTTGAATCTCTAAAATCGACCATAAATGCTCAGTAATGTTGAGGTCTGGGGATTGTGGGGGCCAGATGAGATGCTCAACTTCATTAGAATGTTCCTTGTGCCATGCTTTAACGATTCTAGCTGTATGAATTGGTGCATTATCATCCTGAAAGATGGCGTTCCCCTCTGGGAACAGTGCTTGAACCATAGGATGCACTTGGTCGCCCAAAATGCCTAAATAATCGCGGCTGTTAATTCTTCCATGAAGGGATATCATTGGCCCGGCGGATCTCCTCGAAATAGCACTTCAGATCATCACAGAACCTCCGCCATGTTTTACGGTTGGGAGAAGGCATTCTGGATGGAATGCTTCTTTCGGCTGTCTCCAAACGTACATGCGTCCGGAGGTCGGAAATAGGGTAACTGATGATTCGTCTGAGAATATCACGTTTCCACTGCTCGAGGGACCTATTCTGGAGGTTTCTTCACCACTCTAAACACTTGGAAACATTTGTCATTGAGAGCAGCGGTTTTCGAATTGCAGCTCTTCCGTGGAATCCAGATTTGTTCAGCTACCGACGAACAGTTTTCTTGGAAACTGGGTTCTGTAGGTGTTCATTGAGCTCAGCAGTGATTTTTGGAGCCGTGGTTTTGCGATCCTCTCTCACAATTCGCTTTATCGTCCAACGGTCTCTCTCAGTCAACTTCGACTTTCGGCCGTACCTGTGCTTTGCTGCGGACATTTTTCCTTCTCTTTCAAACGCAGTCATTACTTTGGAGAGAGTACCTCTTGACACGGCAAGCATTCGTGCACTTTCGGTTACACTAGCGCCTGCCATACCAACACCAACAATTTGGCCTCTTTGAAAATCCGAGAGGTCAGCCATTGGTATCAGGTTCTCATCAATGTTCTTCCAATTATGCAAAACAAACAGTTAATTTACATACACATATCACATAACACAAATAATCTACAAAAACATTACCATATGTCACAGTTTGCATGTTTATAACATGTTCGAAGATAATGATGCCAAAACGTTAGGTGTTTCTATTATTTTGTCCAACTCCTGTACATGCTCAGTAGTGAGGCAGTGCTGTGGAGTCGTAAGTCAGGGAAATTGAGGAGTCCGACTTGGTGGTTTAGCTTACCGACTCCACAGCCATGCTTGCCTATACCCTTTGTCATGTACTGGACTAGTTGTCAGACTGAAGATCACATGACACAACTTCCTGTGGTGGAGTTAAAGGTGTCCAAATGCTTTTTTAATGACCAAAGAAGCAAATCTAAAGCCAAAAAAATGGAGAAGTGTAATTGTGTTTCTTCTTTTTAGGAATTATTTCTTGCTGTATATAAAAACCCTCAAAAATGCACAAAACTGCTTTGTGTGTACCTGATTTTCTGTATTCATATCCTAATAAAAGGAACCGATTTTCCTTGAAGAAATAATACCATCGCAGGGAGAAAGTATAGGGTCTCTTCAGTAATTATTACAGCCATCTCGAGTGAGTATTTGGGGTGCATAGGCAGCCGTAAGAAGCTTTGCATGAGAGGCTTCTGGTGTCATTCGGTTGCTTTGTCTACTGGGCTTGCTGCTCTGTTGGACACCTATCATGGCTGAGGGAGAATCTGCCGCCCTCATTATTTGAGTTTCATGTTGAAGGGGTTGTGCCAAAACAACTCATTTTTTTATTTTATTATCTATTAAGTAGACACTTAGAAAAGTTGGTTTTAGAAGTTACCATGGATGAGAAGTATGGGTCTTTAGTTTTTATTTTTGGCTAGATACTAGCAGGCCTACGATGAGCTGTCCCTGTTCACTGGCTTAACTGGGGACTTCACAAAAATAAAAAAATCATTCATCTGTAAAAATAGCACTATTCCTCACCAAGAAAATGGAACTTCAGAACAGCTCTTAATTCTTTCCCAGATCCTTTTCCTCTCTTTAGAATTTACTCCTTGTTCTATGACTACCAGCCCTAACAGATTTATGAAATGTGATGCTATTTTTTGCTGTTTCATTTAATTCTTTTCATTGCTTGTCTTCCCTCTTCACCCATGTTAAGGAGTTACTAGAATTCCTTCTTCTCTGCAAAGAAAAGCAGTGCTCAGATTAATTACTACCATCAGATGCTTGTGTTCACCATATGACTGCTTGCTACATTGTGAAGTGCTTCAGTGACTATAACAGCCTGCCTACATGACACTGCCCACGCCAGCAAATGCCTTCTGCTAACAGTGGAATCTGGATCATTCAGATATGAGGGTTTACTCCTCAGTAGTAAGCCTACTCTTATCTGTCTAACGGGGACATTGTGTCATTACAGGTAATTCATGCACAGAAGAGTAATATTCACTGCATTGCAATACAGGAGTTTTTCTTTCCAATAGGCATGCATTTACAGTTATTTTTATATAGGACTGCTTATACAAATTTTATCCACATAAAGTACATTGAAGCATGCATAGTGAAACGCTCACGCCCCCACTGTGCCACAAACCAGACTTACCCTGGAGGGGCGTGACTAAGCAGCTACCTTGGTGTTCACTGGAGCCTCTAGTGGTAAGGTCAGGCTTGTGCGGCAGGTAGCTGCCAGGTACCACTCCAGGGCAGCGTCTGGCAGTAGTAGCTGACCACAAAGGGAACGGGACACTGTAACGACACGTGCAGTAGAGTACTGTAGATAGCTGATGTATAGACTGGCAAGTACTGGCAGGCATGGGTGATGTACAGGTGGGCACGGCTGACACTCTGGCAGACAAATGCGGAGCAGGAGTAGAGCCACAGTTGAGGAGCAGGAGCAAAGCCAAAGATGTGGAACAGGAGCAGAGCAGCAGATGCAGAGCAGAGGCAGACAGGACCAGATTCACACAAGTATTAACAATGAAGTAACAAGTATACACCAAGGTCACAAACGTTGTGCAAACACAACAGAATAGAGATAGGTGCTGGTACAGGTACTTCGAGTTTAAGGAGTAGGAACAACGTCAGAGTAGCAGTGTAGGGAAGGTTCCATACTAAGATACAAACAGGTTCAGGAATAGAACTTTGTTCCAACAAAGTGAAACACAGGTACTAGTTTAAGATACAGGATTCAGGCCTGGGTATACAGCCCCCAGGGTGACGGAAACAAGACTTTTGAGATACAGGTAGAGACCTGGATATAGAGCCACCAGGGTGGCAGAAACAAAACAGGTACAGACCTGGGTATACAGCCACCAGAGTCGCAGAAACAGGCCAGTGCCTGGCAACTCAGTAGTTGACCACAGACAGAGAGACTGTTGCTCAGGCATCTTCCCACTGGTGGAGATGCCTTAAGTAATAGGTGCCTCTTGGTAATAGGCTGGGGACACATTAGGAATGTGCACACTGTCTCTTTTAGAATCAAGAATTTCAGGCATCGCTGCCCTAAGCATACAGCCAAGAAGTATGCACACAGAAAGCAGAGAACATGTGGTTTATAGCATGCAGCCGGCAGAGGGCAGAACTCACTGCATGGCCCAGTGTAGTGAATAAGTCGGTGTATCAGCATGGTGGTAGATGGAAAGCCAAATAGTGATGCGATCAGGGATGTTACACTTAGTTGGATACTTTATACCATCTTCACCTCTAGAACTACTGTTTTTAGTGCTTCTAGGAAAAATCTGTTGCATGATTTATCAACTAGTATGGGATTATATTATGGTTCTTTATTATGGGACTAACAGCACAAATGCATAGCTCCCAATCATCCCGGATTCATCTCCTTAGCTCCTCCTCTGGGGCAGAACTGGAGTCTCGCTGAACACACATTGATTAAATAAACAACTCTCTTATTTTTTTCTCTGGTCCAAATTTCCTCAGCACTTGAACCATGACCTCTTGCATTGCAGACTGCAGCTAAATATACGAGCCACAGGCTGCACTGATCAGAGCAGGAGAATTTGATAATCTTGAACTGTATGGCAGACTCTGATGGCACAAGCAGATTACTCTGGCACATAGAGATACATTTGTATATGACAGTGTATTTCTATGTACCTGTATTATATAGGTGAAAAAAGTCAGATTTTTTTTATTACTATTACACTACTAAAAATTATGTGTGAGTCTCCTGGGAATCATACCCACTACCTACATCATTATAGGCAACAACTAAATGCATGAGCCACAGGCTCCAATTACATAATTGGGAGAATATTGTATACTTGAAGCTGCAGTGCAGGTCCTGAACCTACATCTGTATATAACAGTGTATTTCTATGTCTCTGTATCCTAGAAGTGAAAAAAAACACTTTTTTTCGTCTCATAAAATTACTAAAAAATAATGAAAAACCATTACAATAACGTAATTTTTATAGCGCTTTTTAAAAAAATAATAAATATCACAATTCAGCAGATAACAGGCATATTTGGGGTCTCTGTAATCCTAACAACCCACACAACACAGCGAACAGATTATTTACAGTGATTGTGAACGGTGTAAAAAAAAATTGAGTAATTTATTTTTTTCTCCATTAAACCTGTAAAAAATGTAATAAAAATGTAACGCTTGGGTGAGTGCACACGTTGCGGATTCAATTGTGGATTTTTCTGTGTGGATTTTGCTAAATTCGCAGGTAAAATGACCTGCGTTTTACCTGCGGATAAAGTACGGATTTACTGCAAATTTTCTGCAGTTTTTGTGCAGATTTCCCCTGCGGTTTTAGGTTTTACACCTGTGGATTTCTATAATGGAGCAGGTGTAAAACTGCTGCGGATTCCACACAAAGAATTGACATGCTGCGGTTTCAAATTTGCGCGGAAAAATCCACAGCATGTGCACAGCGGTTTTTATTTTCCATTGCCTAACATTGTACTGTACATCACTTGCGGATCTGCAGCAGATCCGCAGGACCAAATCCACTGCGGATCCGCAGCACAATCTGCAGCGTGTGCACATACCCTTAGGGTATGTGCACACGTTGCGGATTCGTGTGCGGATTTTTCTGCAGAATCTGCAGAATCCACAGGTAAAATGACCTGCGTTTTACCTGTGGATTTATTGCGGATTTTCTGCTTTTTTTGTGCTGATTTGCTCTGCGCTTTTTACACCTGCGGATTCCTATAATGGAATAGGTGTAAAAACACTGCGGAATCCGCACAAAGAATTGACATGCTGCGGAAAATAAACCGTTGCGTTTCCGCGTGGAATTTTCCGCAGTATGTGCACAGCATTTTTTGCTTTCCATAGGATAACATGGTACTGTA
This sequence comes from Oophaga sylvatica, assembly GCA_033576555.1. Taxonomy (NCBI): domain Eukaryota; kingdom Metazoa; phylum Chordata; class Amphibia; order Anura; family Dendrobatidae; genus Oophaga; species Oophaga sylvatica. Next base: position 585,836,657 of record JARQOD010000001.1, on the reverse strand, counting down.
CATCCCTTGGCCAAATCCGCTGCGGATCCGCAGACGAATACGCAACGTGTGCACATACCCTTAGGCTTTTTTATTATGCAGAGTAAATGCTGCGTTTTTTTTACTTCTTGTTTTTTGCAGGTGTCCACACTACACAATGCAATAACAATCACCTCTGATTATTGCATGTTTGCTGATGTTTGCTGCATTATTTATGCCTTTTCTCTATTATTTGATACTTATTTGGTCCAGATTTGAAGCCAAGTTCTTAATGTGGATTTTATAGTGCAGAAAAGTTTTGATTCTGCATTTTAAAAATGCAATAGCATTTTTTTGACATGCTTATTTTTCCAAGCTGTACACACAAGCTTATTACAAAAAAAAGCACAAAAATAGCACAGTACAACAGCGTCTTCAGACACACCGGGGGTGGAGTTTTCTTGAAATTACATCCATGTTACTTGGACATTAAGGCCATGTTCAAATAGAACGTAAATGCTGCATTTTTTCTGCTGCTTTTCGTGTGAAGAAATTCTGCTGTGTTTAACTGTCCAAGCAAAGTGGATGTGATTTCATGTAAACTTCACCCGCTGTACATCTATAGACGTTGCTGAACTGTGCGGTCTTGGTACTTTTTTCTCTAGAGAGTGCTATATGGAGCCTAAAAACATTTTTTTGCACTGTAAGTGCAAAATCAAAGCTTGTCTGTACTATAAAAAACACATTAAAACACTGCTTTACATCTGCACCAAAAACGCATCAATTAAGGGGGAAAGGAATACAAAAAGCAGCAATAATGCAATCTTCGCCACGGTCCTTCAACCATATCCTCATGCCAGGGTAGAAAGACATAGTACATGGGGTTGGCTTGGGGTGTGGTTAGCGGCGTGGTCAAAATTTGCCATGGCGCACATTGCACGCCACATGGTTTGTCCCTCTTTGGTATGCAAATGTACAGCTAGAACCTCTGATTACGACTGTGAGGGCTCATACCCATTTGTGAAAAAAAAAAACGGTCCGTTTTCTGGATGGAAAAAACAGTCCGAATATATACAATTGTCATGCGATTGTCATGCGATTTGTATGCGATTTTTAATTGCTCCATCCGTTTTCCATCTGTATGCAATGCGATTTTAACATGACGTTTTACATAGAGCAGTTCTCTCTATGTAAAAAGTCATATAAAAATCACATTGTAAAAAAAATGTACACAAAAAGCTAATAATTATATATATATATATATATATATATATATATATATATATATAATATAATATATATATATATAGTTCATACACTTCTACATAGTATAATAGCCGCTAATTCATCCCGGCTATACTGTAAAATCACACTGACAGCTTTAATAAAGAATAGAAACAATACATATATACACATAGAATACATATATATATATATATATGTCATTGTGACATATATATATATACATATATGTATAGTTCATACACTTCTACATACTGTAATAGCCGCTAATTCAATTGCCGGCTTTTGTGAAATCACAAAACCCGACATGAAATGACACATGGTTTACATACAGTTAACCATGTCATTTCATGTATTTTGATATATGGTTTTAACTTACAATTACATGAGTGTATGTGTGCAAAATTGCAGACATGTAGGGGTTAATTAAAGGTGTAAATTCTTTGAAAAAAAATGTGTGGGCTCCCGCTGTATTTTCTCCACCAGACAGACAAAGCAAGCGAGTGGGGGCAAACAATAATAGCCCAGGGAGGGTGCATTTATTTTGTGCCCCCCCTGGCTACTAACATCTGCCCCCAGACACCCCAGAAAAGGCAAATTTATAATTAGATTCGCCCATTCTGGCACTTTGCTCGTCTATTCCCATTGCCCTGTAGCGGTGACGAATGGGTTAATAAGGGGTTAAAGCCACCTTGCAATTGAAAGGTGACTTTAAGCCAGGTTAATAATTGAGAGTTGTCAATTTGACAACTATCAATTATTAATCCTATTGTATGAAAGGAAAAAAAAACACACATTAATTATTAATCCTTTTAATGAAATAAAGACACAGTTTTGGACCATATTTTATTGCTCAGCTGTAATCCCCTGAATGAATCAGTTCCTCTCCCGGCGACAGGAGAGGAAGTGATGAGTGTGTGAAGCTTAATTGATTGCTTCCCATTTTCACTTCAGGTCAGGTCAGGATGACCTGACCTGAAGTGAAAGTGGGAATAAATCAATTAAGCTTCACACATTAATCAGTTCCTCTCCTTTCGCCGGGAGAGGAATTTATTCATTCAGGGGGTAACAGCTCAGCAGGCAGCATTACTACTTTGAAGAACCTAGAATATAAGACATATTTTTTTGTAAAGTGTAATGTATAATTCCACATGTGTTAATTCATAGTTTTGATGCCTTCAGTGTGATTCTACAATTTTCATAGCCATGAAAATACAGAAAAATCTTTGAATGAGAAGGTGTGTCCAAACTTTTGGTCTGTACTGTATATATATATATATATATATATATATATATATATATATATGTCATTGAGACATATATATATATACATCTATTTATAGTTCATACGCTTCTAAATAGTGTAATAGTCGCTAATTCAATTGCCGGCTTTTGTGATATATGGTTTTCACTAACAATTACATAAGTGTATGTGTGCAAAATTTCACACATGTAGGGGTTAATTAAAGGTGTAAATTCGTTGAAAAAAATGCGTGGGCTCCCGCGCTATTTTCTAAACCAGACGGACAAAGCCAGCCAGTGGTGGCAGATAATAATAGCCGAGGGAGGGTGCATTTATTTTGTGCTCCCCCTGGCCACTAACATCTGCCCCCAGCCACCCCAGAAAGGGCAAATCTATAATTAGATTCGCCCTTTCTGGCACTTTGCCCGTCTATTCCCATTGCCCTGTAGCGGTGGCGAATGGGTTAATAATGGGTTAAAGCCACCTTGCTATTGAAAGGTGACTTTAAGCCAGGTTAATAATTGAGAGTTGTCAATTAGACAACTATCAATTCTTAATCCTATTGTATAAAATAAAAAAACACACACACATTAATAATAAATAATTTTAATGAAATAAACACACATTTTTTGACCATCTTTTATTTAACTGGTAATCCAAGCGAAGCCCTTGTTCTCCTGTAATAAAAATAAAATAATAAAGCAACATTATGACACCAATCTCTCCTTCACCTCCCATATACAATCTCTTGCCCGCTCTTGCCGCCTACACCTAAAGAACATCTCTAGAATCCGCCCTTTTCTCACCATGGAAACAACAAAAACCCTCACTGTAGCATTGATCCACTCCCGCCTGGACTACTGCAACGCTCTATTACTTGGCCTCCCCATTACTCGACTATCCCCTCTCCAGTCCATACTTAATGCAGCAGCCAGGGTCATCCATCTGGCTAATCGGTACTCGGACGCGTCCGCTCTTCGCCAGTCCTTACACTGGCTGCCCATTCACTATAGGATCCAATTCAAAGTACTTGTTCTCACCTACAAAGCTCTCCACAGTGCAGCACCCCCCTACATCTCCTCCCTCATTTCTATCTATCGGCCTAACCGACTGCTGTGCTCTGCAAACGACTTTCGACTAACCTCTGCACTAATCCGTACCTCCCACTCCCGACTCCAAGACTTCTCCCGTGCTGCGCCAATCCTCTGGAATGCTCTACCCCAAGAAATTAGGACTATCTACAATTTGCATGGTTTCAGGCGCTCCCTCAAAACACATTTGTTCAGAGCGGCCTATCACATTCACTAATCAAAGTCATTCTATGTGTAAGTGTGTGTGTAGCCCATTCACTGTCTCCATCCATCCCTCACTCCCTCAAGATGGCTGGACCATCATTTTAAATGCAACATTGTATATACACACCTGTACTTTGTATCTCCCCCACCTCATTGTAGATTGTAAGCTCTCACGAGCAGGGGCGGCTTATTTTGCTTTAATTATTGTATTGTTAACGTTGTTACTTATGACTTGTGTTTTGAAACTGTTAAACTGTAAAGCTCTGCGGAATATGTTGGCGCTATATAAATAAAGATTATTATTATTATTATTCTTACCTATCCGCTGCTCTGTCAGGTCCCACGCTGTATTCCTTCACAAAGAGTTAACTGCCTTACAGCCAAGCAGTGCAGCTAATGCTGCCTGCTCAGCTGTAAGCCCACGAATGAATGAGCTTATCTTCAGGGCGACAGGAGAGGAAGTGATTACTGTGGGAAGCTTAATTGATTGCTTCCCACTGTAATTAGGTCACTTCAGGTCAGCTGGGACTCCCTCTGACATCACTGATGCTGTGCGGTGTCCCCGGCTGACCTGAAGTGAACTGATTAATGTGGGAAGCAATCAATTAAGCTTCCCACACTAATCACTTCCTCTCCTGTCGCCGGGAGAGGAACTCATTCATTCAGGGGCTTAAAGCTGAGCAGCCAGTATTAGCTGTGCTGCTAGCTGTAAGGCAGTTAACCCTTTGTGAAGGATTACAGCGTGGGACCTGACAGAGCACCGGATAAGTAAGAATAATATTGCTTTATTATTTTTTCTTTATTACAGGAGAACAAGGGCTTCACACGGATTACCAGTTAAATAAAAGATGGTCAAAAAATGTGTGATTATTTCATTAAAATGATTTTTTATTAAAGTGTGTGTGTTTTTTTTATTTCCTTTAATAGGATTAATAATTGATAGTTGTCTAATTGACAGCTCTCAATTATTAACCTGGCTTAAAGTCACCTTTCAATAGCAAGGTGGCTTTAACCCATTATTAACCCATTCGCCACCGCTACAGGGCAATGGGAATAGACGGGCCAAGTGCCAGAAAGGGCGAATCTAATTATAGATTTGCCTTTTCTGGGGTGGCTGGGGGCAGATGGTAGTAGCCAGGGGGGGCACAAAATAAATGCACCCTCTCTAGGCTATTATTATCTGCCCCCACTGGCTGGCTTTGTCCGTCTGGTTGAGAAAATAGAGCGGGAGCCCACGCATTTTTTTTCAACGAATTTACACCTTTAATTAACCCCTACATGTGTGAAATTGTGCACACATACACTTATGTCATTGTTAGTGAAAACCATATATCAAGCTACATGAAATGAAATGGTTAACTGTATGTAAACCATGTGTCATTTCATGTCGGGTTCTGTAATTTCACAAAAGCCGGCAATTGAATTAGCTGCTTTTACACTATGTAGAAGTGTATGAACTATATATATATATATATATATGGCATAATGACATGTGTATATATATATATATATATATATATATGTATTCTATGTGTGTATATGTATTCTGTCCATTCTTTATTAAAGCTGTCAGTGTGATTTTACTTTATAGCCGGGGATGAATTGCCGGCTTTTCTAAAGGACACTGGTGCGATTTAATCGCAAGTCACACGTGCGGTCCATTTGTAATCAGATTTTTCATCACACCCATAGACGTGCATGCTGCGATTGCACTCGCACGTATCAAACGGACTACAAAAAATCTGATACTGGGAGCTGCTCCATAGATTAACATTGGTCCGACTGCAGTGCGATATTTCATCGCTTTGCAGTCGTGCGATTTTGTTGCCAGTGTGACCCCAGCCTTAATGTTGACGCCATAGATGGTCTGACAGACAAGGTCCTTTCAGAATACCCCAGGGCTGTTTTTCCATTTTTCCTGTTTTTAGGAAATTACACTGTGTGCCATCATAAGTGCTTATGCCACATGGCAAGACATTCTTAATTAGAATTATACTCGCTAAAAAAAAAAAATACTGTTACATTTGTGGAAGTAAGCAGATGTATCACATTGCAGTGGAAGTAAGCAGATGTATCAAATTGCAGCAAATAATCATATACTTGTTTCCTTTATATTAATTCTCAACATAGAAAAAATGAAGACAAAAAAAGCAACTCCATTTGGCTAGGTTCACATCTGCAGATTAAAAAATAAAAAGGTGCTATTTTTTCTGCCAAAATGCCGAACTGCATTATAGAAACCAGATTGACCCTACCATAATCAATGGGGTCCCTCAGGCTCCATTGGTTATCCAAAATGGAACAGTTAAACAGGTGCATATATGACCCCAGCATAATAAGTAAAATATTTTTTCTGGGACCTAGACAGAAATGTCAGAGGCAGTCTGCTTCCTTCTCATAGAATTCTAGTTTAGAGCCCCACTCAAGTTTTTATTTTTTTATTTTTCCCTTGGTTAGGGATCATGTGTGTCAGTGTCATTACGGTAATAACATATTAACCGGTCTTCTCTGGGTTTAAGCGGTGAATTTAAATTTTTTTTTTTTTTTTTTAAAAATTGTAAGTTAAAAATTTGCAACATTTCATATTATTTTTAAATACCAAAGAATATATTTACTCTTTCCCATGGACATTGGATATCTAATTAAAGTATCCCTGAAATCCTGTGAGTATTGCAACATATAATGCATTTTTCGGACTGTAAGGCGCACTTTTTGCCCAAAAAATGTTTGGGGAAATGGAGGTACGTCTTATATTCCGAATGTAATTACCAGGAGAGTGGCGGCAGCAGGAGTAGAGCGATTCTGCCGTCCCTGGGCTGGGAAGAGGGGATGTTCGGTGATCTGACGCTGCAGGGCGATGATCTGACTCCCTTCCCAGGATGGTGCTGCAGCTTCGGCAGTGCTTGGTGGTGTAGGGGCTCCGGTGACATTTTATGAAAGCCCGGAACCTCCCACACTTCCATTGCTGCAATGCGGTGGCCTCTGGGAAAATGGCCACCAGAGGCGGCACATGTGCAGATTGAGATCTCCTGCGCCCCCCCTCCACCAGTAAGCTGAATTTGGACCGTAAGACAGACCACCATTTGATGCATTAATTTTTTTTCCCTATTTTCCTTCTGAAACTTTGGGGTGAGTCTTATGGTCCGGTGCGTGTTATGGTCCGAAAAATATGGCAGTCTTCTTTTTTTGTTCATATCATTAAAGCATGGGACAAAAACAGTCTTACTAAAAAAGCATTTGCTAAAAGCAAAATACAGTTATATGTAAGCGTTTTAGGTGAGGACAATAATGCTGCAAAGTAAGAATGCTTTCCATACTTATTTATTTATTTTTGAACGTCCTTTGGCTCAATGTCTAGCTATTTCGACTTGATGCAAGCTTAGATAGGCCCACCAGGGTGTTCTCCGTTATCTTGATATTATCAAGCCATTGGTTTGCTGATCTTCCTCTTCGCCTTGTTCATTCTATTCTTCCGACCATGATGTACTTCTCCAGTGATGTGTATGATGTGTCCAAAAAAGGCAAATCGTAGATTGGTGATCCTTGCTACAAGTGACATGTCTGGCTTGATTTGTTCCAAAATTGATTTGTTTGCTCTTCTTGCAATTTATGGTATTGATAACATTCTTCTCCAGCACCACATTTCAAAGGCATTGCTTCTTCTTCTGTCTTGTTTCTTTATCGTCCAGGTTTTTATTCATCAGTGAAATGTTCCACTATCTGAAAACCTTCTCCAGTGACTTCATTATTGATTTGCCCATAGCTATTCATCTATTGACTTCCGGTATCGTCACTGCATCTTGAGTGATCATTGATCTGAGTAGGTTGAGCCCTTTTACAACTTCCAGTTTGTCGCTGTCCATCTTAAATGTGTCCGGTCATATCTGTCAGCAGTCAATATCTTTGTCTTCTTTGTGTTGAGTAGCAGTCCGTTGTTCGAGCTTTCCATCTTGACATTCTGTAACAGGTCCTTCAATAGATGTGTTAATAGATCACTTTATCAATTAACAAAATGCAAAGTGAATGAATGTTAAAGAAATCTAAGTCAAATCAATTTTGCCTTCAAAACAGCATCAATTCTCCTAGGATATCTTGCACATACATTTTGAAGGAACTCTGCAATAAGGGTATTCTAAACATATTAGAGAGCTATCCACAGATCCTCTGAGGATGTAAACTTGTGCAAAGTCATCTGTTCAAATGGTCCCAGACAGACTTGATAATTTTGAGATCAGGGTTCTGTAGGGTCCATATCATCCCTTCTAAGACTTTGTTATTTACGCTAACGTTAATTCTGTTGTGAACGTGTTGGAGACAACTTCGGAGCTGAGGCTCCCTCTGGTGGTTGCTGAAGTTATTGAACCTATGTTGAACAGCAAAAGTCCACCACCTGCAATGGATCAATGGTTATCAGGGGGGACGGACTGGCCTGATATAAGTGAGCTGACCTCCCATGATCCTCGCCGGCGATCAATTGTTCTTCCTGGTCTAGGTTGGAATTCAGCTTGCTTTTCTGCTGTCTCCTGCTATCATTCAGATAAGTTGCTTTCTGTTTTTTTTTTTCTGTGGTTTGATTTTCCTTGCTTTTTGCTGCCTTGCTTTTGAGTTCAGCCGGGTTCCCTTTGGGGCTTGTGCTGGTCTCCGATCTCTTTTTGTATTTGTTCATTTGCTCTGTTCCTGTGATTTTTACTGCTGGATAGCTGCTTGTTCACACCAGAGATCTGATATAGGTGGTCAAGACCGTATGGTCTCAGCATTTTTGGAATCAGAAGTGTTGGAGTTTTTCCTAGGGTTTTGCTGGGTTGCAGACAGTATTCTCTCCTGTACTGTCCTTTCTAGACAGTTTTGGCCCCTGCATTTGCTCAATCTGTTTTCTGCCTGTGTTCATGTTTTCATCTTGTCTAACCGCCATTATATGTTTGGGGGCTTCCTATTCCTTTGGGGCTCTACTTCGTGGCAGTTAGCTTTCCTCTTTCCATCTTCACGGGTAGTTATTCTCTCCGGCTGTGACGAGGCGTCTAGGGCACCGTAGGAACGTCCCACGGCTGCTTCTAGTTGTGCGGTTAGTTTAGGGGTCTGTAACCTATTAGATCCCAACCTCTCTGGTGTTTGTCCGCCTTTGCGTTATTTTGCTCCTGCTCTCCTCAGCTACCAAAACATAACAGAATCACCGGCCATACTGAAATTCTATGGTACTCACAGAAGGGAAAAATAGTAAAAAAAAAGTTTTGTTTGTTACATTTTTTCCCTCTTTTTTCTCTGGGGGCTGAGGAGGAATTTTTTCCCCAATGGAAGTCAAGCATTTATCTGATCGTGTATAGCAGCTTGCTGCTGAAGTTCGGAGTATTGCTATCTATCTTGCTGAGTTGCCTGTTGTGGAACCTAGGATCCCTAGGCCGGATTTATTTTTGGGGCATCGGTCTAAATTTTAGAATTTTAAAAATAACTGTAAGTTGTTTTTTGCCTTGAAGACTAAGTCTTCAGGGAACGCGGCACAGCAGGTTCAAACTGTCATCTCCCTGTTGCGCGGCGACCCTCAGGATTGGGCCTTTTCACTGACACCTGGGAATCCTGTTTTGAATGTTGTTGATGTGTTTTTTCAGGCTCTGGGGTTGTGGTACGATGAACCTAATGTTACTGATCAAGCTGAGAAAACATTGTTGGCATTGAATCAGGGTCAAGAAACCACAGAGCTGTATTGTCAGAAATTCAGAAAGAGGGCAGTCCTTACTAAATGGAATGATGATGCTCTGGCAGCTCTTTTTCGGAAGGGTCTGGCAGAGACTGTAAAGGATGTTATGGTGGGACTCCCTGTTCCCTCTGGTCTCAATTACCCTATGTCATTAGCTATTCAAATTGACAGACGTTTGCGTGAGCGTAGAAATATGCGTGAGATTGTGATTCCTTGTGGGCCAGGCCCTGAGCCCATGCAGTGTGATGAATTGACTTCTGGGGCACAGCATCATGAGTTTCGAAAGCGTAATACGTTGTGTTTCTACTGTGGTGACGCTTCTCATGCTATTTCCGTCTGCCCCAAGCGGGGAAGAAGTTTTGCGCGCTCAGTTGTTTTGGGTAGTGTTCAGACTAAATTTCTGTTGACTGTTACCTTGATTTGCTCCATGTCCACATTTTCGGCTCAGGCTTTTGTTGATTCAGGTGCAGCTATAAACCTGATGGATTTTGATTTTGCCAAACGTTGTGGTTTTCCCATGATACCCCTGCAGAAGTCTATTCCTTTGCTGGCCATTGATTCTACCCCTTTGGCGGAGAATAAACCCCAGTTTTCTATCCAGGTGATAATGCGGGTTGACCCGGACCACCAAGAGAATTGCAAATTTTTGGTGTTACATAATTTACATGACATTATTGTACTGGGTTTTCCTTGATTACAGACTCATAATCCTGTTTTGGATTGGAAATCTGTGTCTGTGACCAGTTGGGGTTGTCAATGTGTTCGTACTGATACTCCTGTCTTTTCTGCCTTTCCCAGTCTCAAGATGTCCCTGACTATTTGACTGATTTTTCTGATGTGTTTAGTGAGAGTAAGTCTGCATCCTTACCTCCTGATAGGAGTTATGATTGCACTATTGACTTAGTACCTGGTTGTAAATTTCCCAAGGATCGGCTCTTTAATCTATCTGTACCTGAGCATGATGCTATGCGATCTTAAATTACAGAGTCTTTAGAGAAGAGTCATATCAGACCATCCTCTTCACCCTTGGGCGCCGACTTTTTCTTTGTGGCCAAGAAGGATGGTTCATTGAGGCCGTGTATTGACTATCGTCTCCTGAATAAGATCAATGTTAAATATCAATATCCGTTACCCTTGATTTCTGACCTATTTTCCAGAGTGAAAGGTGCTAGTTGGTTTACCAAGCTTGACCTCAGGGGGGCGTATAATCTTATTTGCATCAAGCACGGTGATGAATGGAAGACGGCGTTTAATACCCCAGAGGGGCATTTTGAGTACCTAGTGATGCCTTTTGGGCTCACTAATGCCCTTTCTGTCTTTCATTCCTTTATGAACGATATTTTCCGGGATTTCGTGGATAAATTTCTGATCGTTTATTTGGACGATATCTTGATTTTTTCCAATGATTGGGATTCTCATGTGGAACATGTTCGGACTGTGTTCCGGATTTTGAGAGAAAATGCATTGTATGTGAAGGGATCAAAATGTCTTTTTGGCGTACAGAAGGTTTCATTTCTGGGATTCATTCTGTCTCCGTCTGTTATTGAAATGGACCCAGTCAAAGTTCAGGCCATTTGTGATTGGGTTCAACCCACTACATTGAAGGCTCTTCAGAGATTTTTGGGTTTTGCTAAATTTTATCGTAAATTTGTATGTAATTTCTCTACCATTGTGAACTCACTGACTGATTTGACCAAAAAGGGTTCTGATGTAGTGAATTGTTCTCCTGAGGCAGTTTCTGCGATTCAGGAGCTTAAGCGGAGATTCACTTCTGCTCCTATTCTACGGCAACCTGATGTTTCTCTACCATTTCAGGTGGAGGTTGATGCTTCTGAGATTGGTGCAGGAGCCGGTTTGTCCCAAAGGGATCCGGAGACCTCTAAGAGTAACCCTTGTGCCTTCTTCTCTCGAAAATTTTCCCCAGCTGAACCTAATTATGATGTGGGAAATCGGGAGTTATTGGCTATGAAGTGGGCCTTTGAAGAGTGGAGACATTGGCTGGAAGGAGCCAAACATCAGGTGGTGGTCCTCACGGACCATAAGAACCTGGTTTATCTTGAATCAGCCAAGCGACTTAATCCTAGGCAGGCCAGGTGGGCCTTGTTTTTCACGCGTTTTAATTTTGTGGTCTCTTTTCTCCCGGGCACTACGAATTTTAAGGCGGATGCTCTCTCTAGGAGTTTCTTTGCGGATTCTCCTGAGGTAACTGAGCCTGCTGTTATTCTGAAGGAGGGTGTGGTTCTTTCCGCTATCTCGCCCAATTTGAGACTGGCTTTGGAGGAATTTCAGGAGGATAAACCTGAACGCTGCCCTGTTGGGAAATTGTTTGTCCCAGTCCAGTGGAGGAAGAATATGATGTCTGAGATTCATTGCTCCACGTTGGCTGGCCATCCTGGTATTTTTGGTACCAGAGATTTGGTGAGTCGGTCCTTTTGGTGGCGCACTTTGTCTCGTGACGTCAGGGACTTTGTGCAGTCCTGTGGGACTTGTTCTCAGTCCAAGCCTTGCTCTCGCTCTAGTGGTTTGTTAATGCCATTGCCTGTGCCCAAGAGGCCATGGACCCATATCTCTATGGATTTTATTTCTGACCTCCCTGTCTCTCAGAGAATGACCGTTATTTGGGTGATCTGTGATAGGTATCCAAGATGATACATCTTGTGCCACTACCTAAGTTGCCATCCTCCTCCGAGTTGGTGCCCTTATTTTTTCAATATGTGGTTCGGTTGCACGGCATTCCAGAGAACATTGTGTCGGACAGAGGAGTCCAGTTTGTTTCCAGATTTTGGAGGACATTTTGTTCCAAACTGGGAGTTCAGCTGTCTTTCTCCTCTGCGTTCCACCCTCAGACCAATGGACAAACTGAGAGAACAAACCAGACCTTGGAGACTTATTTGAGATGTTTTGTGTCTGCTGATCAAGATGACTGGTTCTCTTTTTTGCCTTTGGCTGAGTTTGCTTTGAATAATAGGGCTAGTTCTGCCACCTTGATGTCTCCTTTTTTCTGAAATTTCTGGTTTCATCCTCGATTTACTTCAGGGCACATGGAGGCTTCTGTCTGTCCGGGTGTTGACTCTATTGTGGAGAGAATGCAGCAGATTTGGGATCAAGTTGTGGATAAGTTGTCTCTCTCTCAGGAGAAGGCCCAGTGGTTTGCCAACTGGCATAGGACTGATGGTCCTCGGTTTAAAGTGGGTGACTTGTTTTGGTTGTCCTCAAAAAATATCCCTATGAAGGTTGTGTCTCCAAAATTTAAACCAAATTCATTGGACCTTATAAGATCGTGGAAATTCTTAATCCCGTTTCCTTCCGTTTGCTTCTTCCAGGAACATTTAAGATTCACAACGCATTCCACAAATCTTTATTGAAGAGGTTTGTCGAGCCAGTGGTTGCTATGGCTGCGCCTCCTGATCCTGTTTTGGTTGAGGGCAATTTGGAGTATGAAGTTGAGAAGATATTGGATTCTCGTTTGGCTAGGCGGAGACTCCAGTACTTGGTTTAGTGGAAAGGCTATGGTCAGGAGGACAATTCTTGGGTGTTTGCTTCTGACATTCATGCTGAGAGACTGGTCCATGCCTATCACCGAGCTCATCCTGATCGGCCTGGTGGCGCACGTGAGGGTTCGGTGACCCCTCCTGAAGGGGGGTACTGTTATGAACGTGTTGGAGACGACTTCAGAGCTGAGGCTCCCTCTGGTGTTTACTGAGGGTATTGAACCTATGTTGAACAGCAAAAGTCCACCACCTGCAATGGATGAATGGTTATCAGGGGGGACGGACTGGTCTGATATAAGTGAGCTGACCTCATATGATCCTCACCGGTGATCAATTGTTCTTCCTGGTCTAGGTTGGAATTCAGCTTGCTTTTCTTCTGTCTCCTGCTATCATTCAGATAAGTTACTTTATGTTTTTCTTCCTGTGGTTTGATTTTCCTTGCTTTTTGCTGCCTTGCTTTTGAGTTCAGCCGGGTTCCCTTTGGGGGCTTGTGCTGGTCTCCGATCTCTTTTTGTATTTGTTCATTTGCTCTGTTCTTCTGATTTTTTACTGCTGGGTAGCTGCTTGCTCACACCAGAGATCTGATATAGGTGGTCGAGATCGTGTGGTCTCAGCATTTTTGGAATCAGAAGTGTTGGAGTTTTTCCTAGGGTTTTGCTGGGTTGCAGACAGTATTCTCTCCTGTACTGTCCTATCTAGACAGTTTTGGCCCCTGCGTTTGCTCAATCTGTTTTCTGTCTGTGTTTTCATCTTGTCTAACCGCCATTATATGTTTGGTGGCTTCCTATTCCTTTGGGGCTCTACTCCTGGGCAGTTAGCTTTCCTCTTTCCATCTTCAGGGATAGCTAATCTCTCCGGCTGTGACTAGGCATCTAGGGCACCGTAGGAACGTCCCACGGCTGCTTCTAGTTGTGCGGTTATTTTAGGGGTCTGCAACCTATTATATCCCAACCTCTCTGGTGTTTGGCTGCCTTTGCAGTTTTTTGCTCCTGCTCTCCTCAGCTACCAAAACATAACAAATTCTTAATGATATTGGCTGTATATTTGGGGTCTTTGTACTGCTGCATAATGAATTTGGAGTCCATCAGATGCCTCCCTGATGGTACTGCATTATGAATAAGTTAATAGTTTAATTTAATAAACACTTCTATTTTGGAAAGTATAATGTCATGAATCTGTTGTCTGGCATCCCGGGCCAGGGGCTCCTTCCTTGTCCCGAACGCTAGGGATGCACTAGCTTGACCTATTCACCGGATTACTTCTTTTGGTGAAGATACCGGGGCGTGTACTTTTCCTTAGTTCCTGAATCTACCCTCAGTCTGTACCCTTCCCCCACCCAGGAAAGAAGGGAGTAGTAGTATACTATAATACACCAACCAGATTAACAAGGTAATACAAACATTATAAAGGAAAATACCAATCATGCAAATATACTCACACAAACAACAGAGGAAAACATTGAGAGTGGGAGATGGGGTAAAACCAAAATAGGAGAATAAGGGGGATTAGCACACACCCAAAACTTAGCAACAGTCTCACATAAATCTGCAAACGCTTTTGCAATCAACAACCACCATCTCCAGCCATGCAGCATAAGCTTGCTCTGACAATGAGTGCTAGCCAGGGCCCAGAATATATAGGAGATGGGAGTGGCTAACAGTGAACAGCTGAGCCTTAATGCAGGAAATAGTGTTGAGCGATACGATAATGCAAATATCGGCTATCGGCCGATATTAGCTCTATCGGCCTTTCGATAATTCGTTTCGATATTTTCGTCTTATCGAATACCGGAATCGGATTTGTCACTGTCACTGTGAGTGTCCGTCGGTCGGGTCTGTCAGGAGTCAGTGGCACTTACCTGGCAGAAGATCTCCGGCGGTCACGTCCTGGACTGCTTGATGGCCGCCATTATCTTCTCCCTGGCGGTCACATGCAGTTTTTCGCGATAACTGCAGTGACTGCTGGGTAATCCCGGCCGTAAAGCAGTCAGTCCGATGACGTCACCGCCGGGGAAGCAGGTAATCAGCTGTGCTGCGCCGGGATGACAGGCTCTGCCTGTCATTCTGATGTAGCAGAGCTGGATCGTCGTGGGACACTCGTTACTATGGACTGCGTCGGTCAGGTGGTATACTTTTTTTTTTTTCATTTTTTTACAGGAGATCGATGGCGTCGCAGGATGAGACAGTAATAAAAGAAATGAAAACTGTGTTTTGTTTTTTTTTATTAAATTAAAAAACTTTTTTAGTAACATTCACCCGTCCGGGTACATAAACAATTTAACTATTTACATACAGGGACCCTGTCCGGGTTATTTAGACTTCTTTGGCTGGCCTCTTCCAGGTACCACCTGGTACTCTTCTTGAGATTGCCAAACATCCGAGGCACCAAGGACCACCAGGACCTGATGACGTCGTGTGGCCTGTACAGTGACGTCGTGACCCGCTATCTGGGTCTGTGTGGCCACCTCTTTCATCTCCCTCCGGGTCTGGAACCCTATGTCCCGGACTGTACGAACCCCAGGGGGCCTAACAGCCGCCGGGTACGGGCCACGTATCGATATCATGTCCATGGGTGGGTCTGCTGAGGAGACCACTGAGGGAGGCTGGGGAGATTTACGGCGTGGGGTGGGCACTTTTGCAGAGGCCTGGATGTGGGAGGCTGAAGGCTTCGAGGGTCTCACAGGTTCCTCACACACTGGGGAGTAGGGGTCGCACCTGGTAACATTTAGGGCGTACCACCCATTGTAACCCCAGTGTCGGGTGTAAGTCACCAAGTCTCCTGGCAACAGGTCCCTCCCCGGGTGTCCTTCTGGGAGGTGAGCCTCCACGTCCCGCCGGGTCACAAAGACTTCTAAATAAAGTCCAGGCTCCTTGATGAAGCCCCAACCACCTTTCAATTTAAAGTTCCGTACTGCACCCTTACGCCGCGGCTCCCTCAGGGTTCCTTTATCCTTTCTCATCCGGTCCTTATCTGCCCGGTCCTTCTCCAGCTGACGTTGGCGAAGTTTTAGGGATTCTCGCTGCTCCCTTTGTCGCTCTGCTTCTCTCTCCCAACGTCTCCACTCTTCCTCCTGACGCCGGTTGAAATTCTCCTCCACCAGCTGCTCCATGTCTCCACCACTCCACTGCAGCTTACAGTGTCCGGTTTGCGGCAGCTCTCCTGTCGCCCCCCAGTCCTGGCGGCGCTCCCCTGCGGAGGAAGCAGCCGGCTCTGGAACAGATGACAGTCGGGGCTCCGGTACAGGCAGGTAGTGCTCTGGTGCCTGCACGGCCTCCTCCATGAGGACGGGTGTCGCTTCTTCTGTCTCAGCGACGGGGCAGACAGCGGGATCTGGGGTGCTGCTAACGGTGCTGCGGTTTTTGCAGGAACGGGTGCCTCCACTGCGACAACGTCAACCGGATCACATTGCAAGGACTCCTCTACTAGAACGGGTGCCTCACCTTCCGGTACAGACACTTCAGGTAAGAGGGATTGGCGCCGCTCCAAGTTTATTTTTAGGGCACGCCAGCTCGCTTCCATCCTGGCGACCTCCTCCCGGTGCCGGGCCAGGCCTCTTAGGGTATCCTCCGCTTCTTGCAGCGTAGGAGGGTTTACAGGCCGGGTGCCCAACGGTGATTCTGTGGCGATCGGGTCGCTTCCGTGGGGGAGAGCTCTGACTGCTCCATCCCTTCCCACTTCTGCTCGTCTTGTCCATTAGCCATCTCTGCCAAGTCACATGTGTCATTAGCATCTGGAGAGGGCCCCTCTTTTGTAGTGAGGCGGGACCTTCGTGTTAGTTTCCGCACACTGAGGAGGATGAGGAGGCGGAACTGAAGAGCTGTGGGGCACGATCTTACATTGCAGTACCATTTAGAGTGGGCGGCCATCGTTTTCACGCCACTGAGTGAGTGACACCCATGAAGAGCACGCCCTTCTTCTTCACCAGTTCCTCGTCGTGACGCAGATATGGCGGAAAAATGGCAAATACATTCTCTGATGATTTTAGCAATTCTCAAGCACAAAACCAGTGCAATTCAGGCACACAGGACTCGCTTATAGCGAGCTACAGAATCCTGTTCGTGACGCCCAAGTTGAGTCGCACAGAGCCAGAGGTTTTTGGGGTACTCGGCACCGAGCCCGTCGACTTCTATGAGGTATGTCACGTCTCTACCCGGCAATTGAATTAGAGTCGATTTTACTATGTAGAAGTGTATAAACTATAAATATATGTATATATATATGTCACAATGACATGTATATATATATATATATATGTATTCTATGTGTGTATATTTAGTGTTTACAAGGAAATAAATGTTTTTTTTAATTTCGATATTTTGTTCCCATAGACTTACATGGGACTTCCGCTATCGAAATCGGATATCGACGATATTTAGTGCTATCGGCGATACAATTTCGATACGATATTTTTAGATATCGAGCAATATCGCTCAACACTAGCAGGAAAGCTTCCAAGAGCTCTCAACTGAGCCGATCAATCCCTGCACTGCTAATAGAAAACTGCAATGTTTAATATGAAGGTGAAGTGCTTCTGAACAGTGCAGGAGTAGGATAAATCAGACGTTGCGGTCTTTTGGCTCCGCTCTGTCTTGGTAAACCTGTGACACATTCTTACTTTGCTGGATTATTCTATGCCTGCCAAAAACGTTTGCACAGTACTATATATTTCAACAGTTTACATAGTTTGCTTAGGTACAGCACAAATGATCAAAGATCATTGCTTATATCTAACTTTCTATGAAAATTAATATGAGACCATATAAATAGCCTGATCTATATTTATGGCTTTAGTTGTTGGTTGTACATTCTTATAATGATTGTCTTAATACATTGTGTTTTATGCTTCTCCTTATGTCCACAGTATACCATTTGTCTATATTATTAATGTAAGGAAATTATATGACCCCAGTTGAGATTCATAATGAAGATAATGGCATCATTTCTGAAGTATATACAGTCCACCAATTTTCCTTAACTGTAGAACTTAACCATTGTTAATAGTAAGTACTAATAGTTAATGATTGCACTTATACATGTGGCAGATGTGGTTTCTATGAGTGTTGCATATATCTAAATGGGTTCTGGAGATATCCCGTTATGACAGTTGCTGCTTTCGCTCTCATATATGTATAGTCCATGTAAAAAAATAGCTTATTGCACTTCCTTTTAGTGCTGGTACTAAACCATTTGCTCTTAGAGAAGATTTATGGATTTACAGTTTAAATTAAATTTTCTAAATTCATTTTCAATTTTATCAAGTGAATCAAAGTTAAGCATTGCTTTACAGATTACATCTACTCCTAAAACACACTCCCATTTTTTTAGTTAATAACACTTTTAATTAAACCTAGATAAACATTTTGAAGCAAAATATTATTTTATTCCCTGGAAGAGCTGAGCTCATGTGAATAACTCAACTAAAAAGAAAGGCACAGCCCTAGCTTGGCATGGTGGTCCAGCATAATATCATCTTCACTAAAGTTAACTAGGAGGATTTTCGCTCACTGCGGATAATAACAGCTTATGTCTAATTAAAACTGATCCCATAATCCTGTTTTTTGCTTTTTTTTTTTTTTTTTTACATCCGAGCTGCTGGTGGAACACCGTTATTTTTAAAATGAATGGTTAACATAATAATGTTCCATCAGAAATGAAAAAAAAATCCCATGCAATGCAAAACCATCTGACATGTAGACTTTCTTAAAACTAGTTTACCACTTCTCTTCTCACAATCTAATTTCCTAACTGAACTATTAAAGAACAGTCATAAATTTCCATTTTTTAGAAATATATTGATCTAATGTGTATCAAGTTGACGTTCACATACATAATTCACATATATAATTGATATGAAAAAAAAACCCATCTCCTGCGGTCTCTTTTGAAGAGAACCAGTCAGTATGGAAAACATCTTTCATTAATGCCTTCCCGACGTTGGACGTACCCAGTACGTCATGGACGGGTATTACTTCCTAAATTTGGACGTACTGGGTATGACATGGTGATTTTGCACGCACAGAAGCTGTGAGCGCACAATTACCGCCAGGTATTCAGCTGACATCATAGCTGACACCCAACTCTCATATCAGCGTACTCAGGGGAAATTGCACAACAAATTTTATGGTCCATTTTCTCCTGTTATACTTGTGGAAATAAAAATTTGGGGATAAAGTAAAATTTTTGTGAAAAAAGTAAAATGTTAATTTTTTCCTTCCATACTGCATTGAATTAAACTTCTTGAATGTGGTTTTGAACACCTTGAGGGGTGCAGTTTTTAGAATGGTGTCACTGTTGAGTATTTTCTGTAATATGGGCCCCTCAAAGTCGCTTCAAATTAGAAATTGCTGGCC
Organism: Oophaga sylvatica; assembly: GCA_033576555.1. NCBI lineage: Eukaryota > Metazoa > Chordata > Amphibia > Anura > Dendrobatidae > Oophaga > Oophaga sylvatica. The sequence continues at coordinate 585,817,386 of JARQOD010000001.1, read as the reverse complement.
AAGTTTTAACCCTTCTAACTTCCTAACAAAAAAAATATGTTTAAAAAATGATGCATATATAAAGTAGACATTTGGGAAATGTTATTTATTAACTATTTTGTGTGGCATAGCCCTGGTTTAAGAGCATAAGAATTAAAAGTTTGAAAATTGCTAAATATTTAAAATTTTCACCAAATTTCCAATATTATCACAAATAACCGAAAGTCACATCGAATAAATTTTACCACCATCATGAAGTACAATATGTCACGAAAAAACATTCTCAGAATCAGTGGGATCCATTGAAGTGTTCCAGAGTTATTACCTCATAAAGTGACAGTGGTCAGAATTGTAAAATTTGGCCTGGTCAGGAAGGTGAAACAGGCTTAGGGGGTGAAGAAGGTTAATATCATCAGCGTTATGGGCTAAAAGAGCTTTACTGAAAAGTGTAATTTCATTCATTTACCAGCCAACTTAACCCCTTAACGACCACAGATACGCCTTTTAATGGCGACAGTTAAGGGTACTTATGTCTCAGCACCACTTTTTAACAGCGTTGAGATATAAGGATATAGCGCCCCCCAGCGTCGGAAAGTCTCCGGGGTCTCAGCTAGCAGAGGTAGCTGAGACCATGGAGAACATGTTCAGAGCCGGTTTTTACGGTCCCCTGTCACGCGATCACAAAAAAAAGTCCAATTTAAAATTCATTTCTCTGTCCTCTGATATGATCTAGCATATCAGAGGAGAGAGAAATGAGGTCCCCTGAGCGCCCTGGTATCTCTGCCATCCAGGGCCTTCTTGATCTTTCCCTTGGCCCTCCATGTCATCTTCCTAGAAAAAAATGGCAGTGTGCCAAGCTCTGCCGGCTGGTACCTGTCAGCAATAGAGAATTTTTCCTATTGGTTCCTTTTGTGAAAAAGTAAAATGTTCATTTTATCCTTCCACATTGCATTGCATTAAACTTTTTGAATGTTTTTTTTTCTTATCACCTTGAAGGGTTCAGTTTTTAGAATGGTGCCACTTTTGGGTATTTTCGGTCATATAGACTCCTCAAAGTCACTTCACATGGGATGTGGTACATAAAAAAAATGGTTTTGTAAATTTTGTTGGAAAAATTAGAAATTGCTGTTCAAAGTTTAACCCTTATAACATCCTAAGAAAACAAAATTATGTTTCCAAAATTGTGCTGATGTAAAGTAGACATGTGGGAAATGTTATTTATTAACTATTTTATGTGACATATTTCTCTGATTTAAGGGCACAAAAATTAAAAGCTTGAAAATTTCTACATTTTCAAAATGTTCGCCAAACTTCCATATTTTTCATAAATAAACGCAAGTCATATTGAAGAAATTTTACCACTATCATGTTAGTACAATATGTCACGAGAAAACAATCTCGGAATTGGTGGCATTCGTTGAAGCGTTCCAGAGTTATTACCTCATAAAGTGACAGTGGTCTGAATTGTAAAAATTGGCCCGGTCATAAAGGTCAAAATTGGCTCGGTCACTAAGGGGTATTGAGCTAAATAGAAGGGTTGTAGAGTGGGAATTATATAAAAAAAAATATGATGCTTTGGCATCACATGAGATCATTGATAGTTTTAAGTAGCTCTCATAAGAAACATTTAAGACTCCAACCACATAATTTTTTTTACGTTTAGTGTGTTCTCCAGATAAGCTCTTCTTGTATAATTGTGTCTGTAGGGCTATATTAGCTTCAGTATGCCACAACATAGTGTGGAACTGTTGAATAAACCATGCTATTCAATAGACAAGGTCCTGTAAAGAGAAACCTGGTCGAACCATGTGTGCAGGGAAAGACCTGTCAGTCAAGTGGTTTGGGGTGGGGAGAAGCTGCTATATTTTCTCTGAAATGCTGTAGACTTTCAGAGTGAAACATACATGGTTGCAATAGCAAACCCGGTCTCTGATTCATGCTGCCCATAGATGGGGCAACATGAACCAACTGGTAGGTTTCCTTTGAAGAACATTCACTTACTAAGTTAGGAAAAGTACAAACTCAACATAATGGCCATTAATAGGAATGCTTTCATTTATAACTTTATAGTGAAGACATCAGTCAGTGCAACGTACCCGATAGGCGCAGATGTTTTATTTTACTGTATCTTATAAGTAGAGTTTACTCTAGTCGATAGGCCCCATTGGGTTTGGAATGCACAGCTGAGAATAGGACTTTGATGTGAGTGGCAGGCACAACGTGACTAGTATTCTTGTGTGTACAGCATAACAGTGCCTTCTGCGTGCGAGACAATGGATGCGTTAGGATTACTTATTTAGGTGTTGCATAAAATTACTAACAAGGTTCTACTTCCTAGCCAGAAAAAGCATCACCCCTGCATGTGTATGAACTATGTCCAGTATTAGCGCTCAGCACCATTAAATGAGTTTGAACTGTAGTACAAGATGCAAGGAGGAACGTTTAGATGATTTATATAGCCCAAACTGCTGGAAACATGAATTGCTGCCAAGTACAGCTCTGGCAAAAAATAAGAGACCACTTTCAAATATTCAGTTTGTCTGATTTTTCTCTTTATAGATATATTTTTGAGTAAAATGTAAATTGTTCTTTTAGTCTATAAACTTCTGACGTCACCGAATTTCCAAGCAATAAATTTTGTATTTTTTTTCTAACAAAGAAAAATGGTCAAAATTAAAAGAAAATCCCAGTGCTTTCAGACCTCAAATAATGCAAAGAAATCAAGTTCATATTCATTTAGAAACAACAATACTAATGTTTTAACTCAGGAAGAGTTCTGAAATCAATATTTTGTGGAATAACCATGATTTAAAAAAAAAAAGATTTCATGCATCTTGTCATGCTTGCCACCAGTCTATCACACTGCTCCTGGCGCAAAAATTTAAGCAGTTCTTTGATGGCTTGTGACTATCCATCTTCCTCTTGATCACATTCCAGAGGTTTTCAATGGGGTTCAGGTCTGCAGAATGGGCTGCCCATGACAGGGTTTTGATGTGGTGGTCTCCTAATTTTTGCCAGAGCTATATATGCCAGAGTGTTTCAGAGAAAATATACTTTGAATATTTGGCCTGAGACCATAACTGGAGACCAAACTAATCTGTTGTCACCCCTAGTTGGCTCTTCCTAGTGCTGCTACAGCTGATCGACAGGTCTCTCTTTTACATATACTTAAGTAAAGACTTTTCAATCAGCTACAGCAGCACTGTCACAAAATGACTGTTCAAACCAAACACAGATTCTCAGTGCACCCATGGTGTGACCAAACAGTTCAGCTCAACTTGCTACCTGCCTGTTTTTCATCTATCTCTACCCTTCTCTAGCTCCTATAAATCCAAACATTTCATGCAAAAAAAAGGGACAGGGATACACTCTGGGAGGCATGTAAGACTGCATTCTTTGCTATTCCTGATGACTTCATTAATAAATTGTATGAATCATTGTTGAACCGCATGGATGCAGTCCTTCAAGCTCATGGAAGTCACACAAAATATTAAATATGACTCTAATAGCACCACAACTTCATTCACCAATGTTATGCAACATATATTTGTATTTTAAGATAATTATTTGTTTGAATATCACATTACTTTCTGTGGGCGACAAAACTTTTGTCTTGCCAAAATCTGACCATTCTTGTTCTTTAAATGATCAATTTTTTCTGCATTGATGCCAATTTATTTTCTTAACCTAAACCACATTTCGGAGGGTTTCAGCTTTCAAAAGAATAATTTATAAAACCAATGGATGAATTTAACGTCAGGTTATAAGCTTTGATTTATATAGCATGGATAAGCGACATAACTTCTGTCAGGGAGTGTAGATGCAAGGCAGAGAAGTGGAAAAAGCACTGAACTGTATGGCCACACCAAGGGAACAATGAGCACCTGTGCTTGGTTTGCAACGTCATTCTCTGCTGGAAGACTCTCTTTAAATAGGGGAAAAAGCCAACCTTTATGTAATCTCATAAATTCCTTCAGCATTAATTTTAGCACAGCCATATAGTAAAGCTATACAATGACTTCACTAAATGCTTATCCCATTAAAATTCTTGATGTTAAGAAACCATAGAATTGAAAATGAACTGATCATGAAGCAAAGTAAAATGCCTTAACTGCAAGTTACTATTGATGCATAGTGACAAAAAATGCCAAAGTGCATATGTAAAGTCTTCCTTTTCATTTTTAATACTTTAAAGAAGATCAGACAGAATTCCAGCACCGTTAAAAAGGGGAAATATGACCATATTCTTCTTTTAGGAATGTCTTCCTGGTTTTAGTTGAGATAAAAGTAACATCAGTGCAGATAAAGTTCTTTATTCCACATACTGTATCCAGATGCAATACGTGTGCAGCTGTTATTTCAGTGTGCAATTAAAAGGTCAATTAGAATACTTTTTCCAAGGGTTACTGACTACCAGACCTTTGGCTGCAAATTTTCTGGCGTGGAAGCTGAATACTAATACACTGTGCCTTTCATTTTTATGATGATGATGTCATTAGTGAAATGTGCCCTATTACGGCTGGACTCGGTTTACAGAATTAGTTATCAAAAATGGCTTATATTCAAACTTTTATTATAGTTTTGGATACTATGCCATGCTTTTACTTCTGTTTCCGCATTGTGTATATATACATTGAAATGAACTCCTTAATACTGCTGGTGTTTTGATACTTAAAGGGAAACTAATTAGATTAATGCTGCCCAAACAACTGGCAGCCAGATATGGTTTACTCTGAAACGCTGCTGCGTTTCGGAGAAAATACGGCTTTAGAAGCCAGCCAGGGCCTGTAGGGAGAGGCTTGACCCCCGACAGGCTCCTGTTCATTGACAGGTCTCTCTTGTGTCAATCACCCAGACCACAGCAGGGAAGGTAGAAGCCATAGAGTGACATAGCCTTTTTATGTTTATCTATCCACGTAGCTGTGGCGCCTCTGAGGGTCCAGTCGCCACAGAGGTATCGCATCTCAGCCAGGGATGTGGTATTTCAACTCTCAGGTAAGGTGGAGACATTACACCTGGCTCTGGCAGCACTGCATCCATCACACACACTAGTTGAGTAGCTATGCCTCAGCTAGCAAAGGGTGTAGATGGTGGGTGGAGTTTGTGGGTCAGAGCAGGAGTGAGAGGAGAGTTCCTCCTTGGGGGAGGAAGAGAGCAGACGTGTTGAAGAGAGCTCTCCCGTAGGGGAGAGGAGAAGGAGATAGGATCGTGGAGCAGGCTCCAGTCCTAAGGAGCTGCTCATAGAAAGAAAGAAGAGAGGTTCTCTAAGAAGGGACAAGGGATTCTTAGAGAGAGACATGGCTGAGCTGAAAGCTACAGGTGGCTCATTCCAGGACTGGCGGACGCTGGCTGGGAGAATCCAGGTCACAGAAGGGACTCGGCCCTAAACTAGTGGAAGAACTTTATGATTCAGCTAGCGAACCGACTGCTGTGATAACTTCAGGGATCACAGTCACATCCGCAAGTATCTTCTCCGGGACAGTGCAGTGGGTTGTCGGTATAAGGCTACGGTCACGCTATCAGTATTTGTTCAGTATTTTACCTCAGTATCTGTAAGCCAAAACCAGGAGTGGGACAATCAGAGAAAAAGTGTAATAGAAACACATCACATCTTCTGGATTTATCACCCACTCCTAGTTTTGGCTTACAGATACTGAGGTAAAATACTGACCAAATACTGAGGTAATATACTGATCAAATATTGAGGTAAATAACTGACCAAATACAGAGGTAGACATTGACTAAATACTGAGGTAAAATACTGACCAAATACTGAGGTAAAATACCATACAAATACTGAGGTAAACACTGACCAAATACTGAGGTAAACACTGACCAAATACTCAATGTGTGCACGTGGCCTAATTGAAACTGCCAAAAATCAGTCATGTACCATAGTATCAAACACCATATAAAAGGTTTATAATAGGCCTTATGTATTTTCTCATTTGCTTATTTAATGTGCAAATTCAGATATCATTCAGTAGTGGATATCAACTTTCTGTAACTGTTTAATAAAATATACGGTAACTAAACATAATAAATATATACAGTACATTACATTATATCAGGAGTAGCCAAATATTTCTTATTAAATATACAATACTGACATTTTAGTGATACTGTAGGATTTTCAGCAACTGCAAATTCCATTAGTGGCCACAAGGTGTCCTGCAATCCAAAAAATAAGCCTGTTCAGTGCGTTCACCAACATTTCGCATTGCACATTTTTTTTAACTTATGTTGGCTACTTGCATGAGCTTTAGGCTTTATTCACACTATCAGGCCAGGGTCACACTGCCGTATGTTTTCCCATGTAAGAAAATTGGGCAGATTATGCTTGTGACACTTGGCTTAAAGGGAATCTGTCACCCCATTTTTCGTATATCAGATGCAGCCACCGCCATTAGGGGCTTATCTACAGTATTCTATAATGCTGTAGATAAGCCCCCGATGTAACCTGAAAGATAAGAAAAACGAGTTATATTATACTCACCCGGGGGGGGCGGTCCAATGCGGTCCGGCACCTCCCATCTTCATGCGATGACATCATTGACATCCTCCTCCTTGCTTCTGTCACGCTCCTGCACAGGTGTACTTTATCTGCCCTGTTGAGGGCAGAGCAAAGTACTGCAGTGCGCAGGCGCTGAGCCTCTCTGACCTTTCCCGTGCATGCGCACTGCAGTACTCTGTGAAACAAAAATGGGCACTATATATGTTGCATCCATGTGCTGACTGGGTGATATGAGAAGTTTAGGAAATCGCAAAAAAAAATTTTCTTATGTGAGAAAAAAATTATGTCACACTGATGATAAAAATGAATACACAGACCAAATGCATGAAAATCTGATCTAGCACACTGATGAAAATTGATCTATACAAGGAGAAAAAATACATATGAATGTGTCCTAACACGGGTTCTGTGTAATCAGGCTTCCATTGCCCCGTTATTAGTTGTACCCATGAAAAAATAAGTGTATTGATGGGATAGTTATCAGATCAAGTGTCAAGATGGGGTCCTCTATGTCTAGGAGAGTAAAGCTTTCATCAAAATTGGAGATGGAGATTTTTTTTGACTGTAAGAGCCGTGACAATGTGGGACTCTGCCACACAATCTTGTGTTGTCAATTCAATGGTTTAAGGAGTGGTAAGGTGCTTTTCTTGAAAAATCTAATATTACATGCTTTCGGTAGTCAATTCTGCGTGGACTTGATGATCCATGGAACTAATATGGACACGTGGTGCCCGGCGCCCAATCGGCGCTGGCGTCACTGTCCTCGCCTTTATACGGGTGGAACATGAAGTCAGGGCTGCAGCTGATCTCTGCTTTCCTCTTCATGTTCAATCCATACGGAGGCGGAGACAGTTACTCCAACACTGATTGGGTGCCATTCCGCCGCACCAGAACTCCGGTACCGCAAGTGCAGACACCACTGGAAAGGCACCGGCACGGAAAGTGAGTATACATTTTTTTATTTTATCGGGGCCAAACATTTAGTGGAAGAAGGGGTTGTCCTAGTAGTGGACAACCCTAAGGGTTGGTTCTGCCTAAGTTGGTTCCATAACACCAGTAAGACTTCTTGCCTTGATCCACTGAATGTGCTTGTTTAGCATTCTGCATTGAAAGAGAAAAGAATGGTAACACATTAGACCTCTGTATAAATAAGTTCTTGTGATATACACAATTGACTTGTGTAACTCCTTTAGAACACATTAAATAATCCCTTACTTAGGGCATTGAGGATTGTTCTTATCATTTAACTGCAATAGTTTACTCTGGCTTTATTGTATGGACATATAAGAGCAGAAAGCATTCAAATAATTTTCTCTCTATTTTGTATTTCTGAAAATTCCATTAACATCAATCTGTTAATAGGATTTCACCTCCCGCCCAACTATTTATATGTGCATGTAGCTCTGTCAAAGACAAGTCCAGCAATGCCTCTATATGGCCAGTACATTCCTCCCTTACTGTGAGATCAGCGTTTGAATTGATATGCAAATGAGGCTGAAAATCTGAAGCATCTGTCACTCCAGCTCTATTCTCAGGTCAGCACTACCTCCTCCTTCTTCACTGACAGCCTCTATGCTGTGTGACTTATGGTTAAGGAGCTTTCTCTCAATCAGAAGGAGGGAATAGAGCTGGAGTGATGGAAGCTTCAGATCTAACAACTGAACATTGAGGCAGGTGAATCAGCTGTTTGCTTACTAAATTTGGTGATTATGTGAATGAGTAGTAAAAAGACCCCAGAGACTCAGAGCTTGCTGAAATTTTCGGCCACTACGTGGCTGCAGAATGTCTATGCAGTTGATGAGGAAGTTGTAGAATAACTCTTCCTACATGAATATTTTTTTTATGAGAAACAACTGAGACATCCATGACAAATCCAACCCAAAACACTATCTTGTTCTCATTTTCCATGAAGCAAACAGGAATTCATCACTTTGTCTTACTATAGTATGCCTACACTATCTTACTAACCCCACCTCCTGCGGTCATGCTCTCCACTGACACACTGGAAACCAAGAAAGGAATGTGTCCCCACAAATACTTCCAGCATTTACTGTATAGCACATAAAGTACAAGAACTTCCAGCTGTCTGTGAAGGAGTTTGGAATGTTCAGACAAAGTTTTTGTCATTCTTTAAACTCAGCCCAAACCTTTTGTGCGGTTAACGTCTGAACAGCTGTAATCAGATTTTAGCTTCAGTACAGTATTGTGTTTTAGACGGGTAATGAGGCATAGGACAGGACCACCAGGACCAGCCTGTGTAAAAACACTTGCAGAATTTGTATGGTATTATAGCATTTATTTATTATGATGCTTTGTTTATATATACATATTCCGTATTGGGGTTCACAATCTTATCGGTGTGTGTTTTTAGAGAGGGGGAGAAAACTGGAGAACCTAGAGGAAACTCAAGCAAGCACGGGGAGAACCTACAAACTCCTTGCAGATGTTGTTCAATAGTATTGTGGTGCCCGCACTGCTTGTATACAGTGCAGTTATGATTTGTAACCAAAATGGACTGTCTGAACGTGACCATTTAGGTATATGAACTAGATAGAGGTTATCCCATCTTTTCGACTACCTTTATGTTCTGTAGCCAAAATGGACTGTCTGCACCTAACCACATACATATGAACTTTAAAGAGGTGGTCCCATCATTTCAGCTACCTTTCATTAGCCACTGGAAAATGGAATGGAGAGCCACTGGAGAGAGTGATGCTTGCTGTGACTAAACAATGTATCGCATGGTGGTCTATTCATTTGAGTGAGTGCCATGCATTGCAGGGATTGTTTGTGGCCGTCTGAAGTTTCCCAGCAGTGATACCAGAGGTGGATTTAGGATCTTGACCCATTACAGTCAAATGGGTGGCAAAAATTAAACAGTTTGGAGCTTCGTTTTGTCTGTTAATACACGTTTTAGTACCTAGTTTTGTTTTTTTAATTTAGTCACCACTAAAGTAATAGGTTTGACTTGTTTGGCTTTTTCAAGCACTGGGGTCCTGAGATCAAATCCCACCAAGGACAACATCTGCAAGGAGTTTGTATGCTCTTCCCGTGTTTGTGTGGGTTTCCTCTGGTTTCCTCCCACATTCCAAAGACATACTGATAGGAATCTAGATTGTGAGCCCCAACAGCGATGATAGTGTGTGTATATTTCAAATCCAGGATCCTTTTCCTTTAAAGACTGGAATGGCATAGAATTACTCCCCCTGGAATCCCTTTTCAGTTCCTAAGTCTTGTTTGGCAGAAGTCAGAGTGACAGATGAGAAGGCCAGAGCTTGAGTGCCCAGATTCTGACAATATAGCCACACACTGGTGGATAGTACCTTACACAATAACAGGAAACCAGTGAGGGTGGAAACCAGAGAACCAACACATCCCACAATGCACGTGGCTTCCTGATTAGGCTCATTTTCCCAGAGTAACCTTGAATCTGTCCCACAGGAATGACACATCCCTGCACTTCTGACAGAGCCAAGCTCTTTCTCCATTTTCTTGTATTTCTCAATTAGAATGATTATATGGTAATGTTCTAGTTGTTTGTCTTACACTAACTCAATTATTTCTCAAGATTTGCAATAAATATCTCTTGTATGGTCAATCCTGATTTCCACCATAGTATTAATAAAAACCATACTATTATTATTTTGTTAATAATAATAATATTGATAATAATAATGTTATTATTTTTATCATCGTCATTATTATTAACAAAACAGTGGTCATAACTGTAAGTGCTGTAATATTATTATTATTATTTGATATGGTAGTAATAATATTATAGCACTTACAGCAATGACCACTGTTTTGATGATGATGAGGATAATAATCTTTTTTGCTGCTAAAACTCTTCGCAAAATATCTAGTTTTCTATCTCGTGATCATTTATTGGCAGCGCACTATGATGAATCTTATGTCTCATTTGCGCACAGACTGCCATACACTTTTTGCCGTTGTGTGAATACTGTTGCTAGTGTAGCTATAATGCAGACCCATGATGTTACTGCAGTATATGCCCAATATTTGCCTAGAAAACAAGCCTTCTGTATTCTGCTGTCCAAATTCTTCAAATACATGCTCAGTCGCGTTGGCGTTACATGTAGTGATGAGCGAGTATGCTCGTTGCTCAGATGTCCTCCGAGTATTTGGGCGTGCTCAGAGATTTAGTTTGTGTCGCCGCAGCTGCATGATTCCCTAACAAACAGGCAATCCTCACATGTATTCAGGCTGTCTAGTAGCCGCAAATCATGCAGCTGCGGCGACACAAACTAAATCTCTGAGCATTTCCAAATACTCGGAGAACACCCGAGCATGCTCGGGAAAAACCGAGCAACGAGCATCCTCGCTCATTATTAGTCACGTGACATTGAGATCGCATGTGCATGTGACTTATCAGCAAAATCGCACCTGTAATATAGTCAAATGTTTTGGCATGTCGCGGTGTAGCCCGTGCCTTAAAGTGGTGAGTTGAGGGCTACTTTTTGATTATTATATGATCGATTAAGGTAAAAAGACATTTTGATCTGTATTATATGGGTGTTTTACATCAGTGTGCAATAAAAGCAGTAACATTATTTGCATTTACTCTTGTGACTGACATAGAAGGGAAACCAAATGGCCCGTGATTACATAATGGTTTCCATGAAGCATTCCGAGTTTCCGTTTTAATGCCCACCCTGTATGGAGACTCCCAATGTAGATAACAAAGCTGTCATCTTTAATGACATCATTAATTACTTCCCGTGGGAAACAGCCTTCACCCACTTATCATTGCAAGGCTTTGACTAATGTGCCAAGCTTAGTATTTAAAGGGAAACAATCTTATCTTGCATTGAAGGAAAAACCATTTAGGAGAAAACTAAACAAACTTTCTAAAATGAAAAAAAAGATGATGACCAATGACCCTCACATTCAGAACAATGGATGAAGTGATTCTGTCACTTCATTGACATCAAAATGTTTTTGCTCAGTTCGCCTGACGATTTTTTTTTCAAATATGACAAAGTCCAATACCACGTGGAAGTGTTTAAGAATACGGTATCTCACACATCAGTACGACTTGTTGACCGACTTCCGATGGTCAGGTGGCAACAGATGATAGCATATGGTCTAGCTATAAGGAAGACTTTATTGGGTCATCACAAAAACAATTTTATATTTGTGTGTTGCTTGGTTAAAGTGGTTAGCCAGCCTTTTAAAATTGGTGGTTTAATCTTAGAATAGGCCATTAATTAATTACATTAATAGGGCCTAACTCTAGGCAGGGGTGCAATTGTTTCTAGGGATCACGGCACCCAACTGAACGCTGCAACCATTTCAAGTTAATATAAGCAATAACAGTTCATCGGTGGAGGTGCTGAAAGTTGGACCCCCATGAATCTAATATTTATAGCCTATCCTAAGCATAGGTCATCAGTTTTAGAAGACCCCTTTATTGCCTTTATAAGGCAAAACACTGAATAAGCTAAAATAGACCAAATAAAACAAAGTACGGTAATATTTGTCAAATTGCCATGTATGGATGGCAGTGTGAGCTGAGCACAATTCCGTAGTTCTTATCACAACTGCAAATAAAATTTAATCCTAAAAAGGACATTTTTGATATTTCCCACCCGTGCCAAAATATAACTAAGAAGAAAACAATGTACCTTGGTTAATTACAATAGAAAAAGAAGTTAGTTTCATGTTAATTTCAACAAGTTACTATTTTATCTAAATCAAAGCTCACTCAGTTACCTAAAAATGAGAAAAAAGCAGAAACTTTTGTGCTTGTGACTTTTTACTAATATACACTTATATAGTAGATTCTATTTAAAGGGGTTAGCAATTTTATGCTTTTTTTTACATATGTTGGGGACATGAGTTTGTTGCCCCACTAATATATTCAATTAGGGCCAGAAATATTTGGACAGTGACTGAATCTTTGTTATTTTGGCTCTGCATTCCATTATTTTTTATTTAACATGAAACAACGGAGATGCGATTGAAGTGCAGACTTTCAGGTTTAATTAAAGGGGTTGAAAAAAAATATTCTGTGAAACATTTAGGAACTGCATCCAGTTTTCTACAAAACATCCTCATTTCAGAATCTCAAAAATAATTGGACAAATTAACTATACCATAAATAAAATGTTAATTTCTAATACATTGTAGAGAATCCTTTGCAGACACGACTGCCTGAAGTCTGGAAGCCATGAACATCACCAAATGCTTGGTTTCCTCCTTTGTGATGCTTTACTGCAGCTGACTTCAGTTATTGCTTGTACAGACAAGATTTTCCTGCCTAAAGTTTTCTCTTAAGCATGTGAAATGCCACTCAATGTGGTTGAGATCTCGTGATTGACTCGGCCATTGCAGAATAGTCCACTTCTTTGCCTTATAAAATTCCTGTGTTGCTTTCTCAGGGTCAACGTCCATCTGTCCTGTGAAGCACCATCCAATCAACCTTGTTGCATTTGGTTGAATCTGAGCAGAAAGTATCGCCCTGTACACTTCAGAATTCATCCAGATGCTTCTGTCTTCAGTCACATGAACAACAAACACTAGTGACCCAGTGCCATTGGAGGCCATGCATGCCCATTCCATCATACTGCATCCACCATGTTTTACAGAGGATGTGGTATGCTTTGGATCATGAATCATTCCAAGCCTTCTCCATACTTTCTACTTCCCATCATTCTAATATAAGTTGATCTTCGTTTCATTTGTCCAAAGAATGCTTTTCCAGAACTGGGCTGGCTTCAGATGTTTTTTGGTTAAGGTTAATTTGGCCTTTTTATTTTTAAGGCTGTTTAATGGTTTGCACATTGTGATGAACCCTCTGTATTTGCTCTCATGCAGTCTTCTCTTTATGGTAGACTTGGCTCATGAAATACCTACTTCCTGGTGAGTGTCCTTCACTTGGGTGGATGTTGTGAATGTGTTTTTCTTAACCCTGAAAAGGATTCTGTGCTCATCCACCGCTGTTGTCTTATGCAGACATCCAGGTCTTTTTGACTTTACAAGCTCACCACTGTGCTTTTTTCGACAGAATGTACCAAACTGTTGATTTGGCCACTCCTAACATTTCTGCTATATTAGATGGATTTCTTCTTTTTTTCAGCCTAATGATTTTCTGTTTCCTTCCATTGAGAGCTCCTTTAACCGCATGCTATGGGTTAAAGTTTCAAATGCACAAACCTAGAATCAGCTCCAGACCTTTTACCTGCTTAAGTGATGATGGAGTAATGAGGGAATAGATCATGCAGCCCATTAAAGAGCTTTTAAGATGATTGTCCAATTACTTTGGTCCCTAGCAAAAGAGACAACTACATAATAGACCTCGTTCCCATTTGGCGAGAGCAAATTGAGAAAAAAATCGGATTGCACTAATGTTATTCAATGAGGCAGTACAGAACTGTGTATTTTTTCTCACTGTTTTCAGCATGAGGAAAAAATCGCAGCATACTACGATTTCTCTCCAAAATCGGATGGGTGTGAAAAAAAAAATCACATGTCATACGGACCATCAGTATGGCATGTGATTTTTATGGATACATTCCAATTCTGTAATTCTGTAATAGGATACTTTTGGTCCTGTAAAAAATGAATACCTGCTGAGTAAAAAAACGGATTGTATACGGATGACGTGATAAAAAATTGTCCCACTCTCCTGGATGAGAATGGGACCAACTATTTATACACAAGTGAGAACGAGGCCTAAGAGAGCTGTAATTCCTATTCCTTTACTCCAATTAGGATGTCAGTGCCCTCAAATTAATATGTCATGGTAAACAGCTAAAATTCCAAAACTTGTGTCACTGTCCAAATATTTCTGGACCCAACTGTAAGTATTTAAAGGTTTCTATTAATCATTGGAGATACATAATCAAAAGGAACCCCTCTAAATAGAGCATGTATTAAATGTTTCAATGGTGACGGGTGTTTTTTTTTTTGTAGTTTTTATAAAATCACTGTTTTATCTGCAGGAGATTATCCCATGGATTACTACCAGGGAGTCCTACCATGCCCCACCGCTGATTGCCAACTTTCTGCCCATGCAGAGTATACACATAAAATGCCAGTCAGTGGTGTGGGCAGGTTATACAGAGCTCAGCATTCACAGAATCAGGGTCTCTGGCTCTACATTATGCTTCTCTCAGATGCAATTGCATGCCTGGTGACAAATTCCTTTTGGTAAATTCCGTAAAAATCACTAATACGACAAGCACTATCTCTTGTACAGTGCCGTCTTTAGGTCTTTGTCATTTTCACCTGCAAAGCTTGTATTCTCGTTATAGCAAAAATCAAAAGCATTAATGGTTATTTAACTCATCTTCAGGCCTTACTTGTTTATTTCCAGTCCTGCTTATGTCATTAGTTACTGTCATGCAGCAGCTCTGCAGGTAAATGCAAACTCCACAAGATGGCAGCAGAGTGGAGGGAAGACTGAGATACTGCTCAGAGTAGACCAGCAGCATTGCAGCGAGGCTACCACCAGGTGGCAGCAGAATAGTCAAACATGCCAGGTCGATACCAGAGTGTAGCGCATTACAAAGGGAAATACCATAGACAGAGTCAGAGACACGCCAAAAAGGTAGAGACATGCCAAAAAGGTCAGTACCGGTCAGAAGCAGAAATACCAAAAGCAAGAGACAAGAGCAGGTCAGAGCCAAAGCAGAGTCGGGTACCGGGGAATCAAAACACACAAGGGCACACTAAGATGGGATGGGCAGGGACGGAGAACACAGACACAAGCAAGGTCAGCAAAGCGCAGCAGGACAAACCAGGGGTTCTCCATTTCTCCATAGTCAGCTACTCAAACCATAGGCAGGAAATATAACTGACACTGCCTGCAGGAAGCAGTGCAGAGAAATAGCCAATTTGAAACCAAAATGAAGCAGAGAAAAGTTAACCCTAAATGACCAGACCGGGAAAAGGAGAGACAGGAAAAACCCGGTCTGGATCATGACAGTTACTAATTAATCATGAGTATTGACAGGGAATAGTCTTTTCTAGTATTGTAGCATTTTGTATTTCCAGTTTATGTCTGCCTTGTTTATAACCCACTAGATCTAATACAATGTGCTAATTATTTCACTTGTGTCTTACAGAATAGAACAGGACATTGTGCAACTAGAAAGTGAAGAATCACTAATATCTGCCAAAGAACAAATACTGAGAGAAAAACTGAAAGAGACTGAAATTTCATTGGTAGATTTGCAAAAGGTAAAGAAAACACTATTTTTATGACTAGTATTGTGGGCTCTGTAAACTCTGTGATACAATATTTTTGTGAGCATTTTCCACTCACATCTCTATTTACAAAAGGGATCTAGGTTTTTAAGGACATGCCGTAAATGGCTGATAGGGATAGGTTCCAAATCTGGGATCTTCAAATATTGGGAGAATGGGGTCCTCTTGCTTTCTATACATGCTGAAAGAGTAAAACCTTTGATATGCTGTAAATTTTACATTAGGAATTTTCATTTGAGGCTCCGTTCACATAGGTATCATGGATTACATTTTACCAGAGCCATGATTGAACTATTGCAATCTACTGTATTTTGTAGCTAATTCTAATAAGTCACTTTATCTTATGATGGCTTCCATTTTGGAGCAGCATGCTGGTCGTCAAAAGTGACAAAACCTGAAGAAATAGAGGGGAAGTATGAACAAAGCTTTAAATGGCAAATTACTTCACTCCATATCACACAAATGTAGAACACTATGAAAAGACATATCTATAATATTTTAATTATGCAGTCTAAAGAATAAAAAACTCTGCTTTGGGAGAGTGCCACCTTGGTGCACGGACACCTAAAGGCCATGCAGTGCTACCCTGGTAAATTCTCACAGAGGAAGAGTACAGGGTCTCTAGCACCACCTGTTGGAAGTAGCAATGACATTTGAGACTCCTGCTTCCAATCGGTGTCTCTTTACTCTGTGAAGAGGATATTTGTATAATATTTAAATTACTAATTATTATTGTCTTTAATTCTTATTTTATAACTGCATAAAATTCTGTGGAGTTCTGAAACATTTTTTCTACTTTTTCTTATAGAGTTTGTCATATCCGGATAAAGGTAAGCTTTTCGCAGTAAAGTTTACTAAACACCTTTGTCTGTAGTTGAGGATTACCGTATTTAGACTAAATTGTGATTTGAATTATGCATTCTGGGTATAAGTTGATTATATTATTATTTTCATTTATGATTCACAGTAGAAGTACATGCAAATTTTGTGAGATCAAGTGTCACAATTTCCATTTATTTGGACAGCAGTGCTTCTGTTGTCTTACTGTTGGCATCGTGAGACTATCATCATGGGACTTAAAGATGACCTTTCACAACAGTTTTAAATGTATGTAACACTAAAAAGGGGCTACAGTGCTGATAAAAATGTTTTTTTTCTTCACTGTACTGCAAAGATAACAACAGATTCTTCACTGGGGAAATTTACTTTTCCCATCTATGACGCCACCCAATCGTTACAAGGTAGTGTAATAGAGTGGAAAAAAAGCAAAAGCACACAGAGAAGGTCAAAACGGGCATTTTCAGCGTGATCTAATGAGACTTGCTGTGTCTCACATGACCACGTTGAGAACTCCTCCCTCCCATTCCTTTCTGTCATTACATCTGTAGTAACAGTGGAGAGCTACAGCATGTTAGCGCCTGGAACAGTGGAGATCATCATGAGAGCAGTATTTGTCACATACAGTGCACTGGACATGCTACAGGTGTCAAGGAGATTGATGGTATGCCCGATACCTGTTGCAAAGATAAGGATCGAGGCAGCAGCCAACGACAGCAACACATGTATAACCTTATCCCTTTTGCAAGCTTATACAACAATTGGAACGATTATGGTGCTAATACTCAGAAGTTTAAAAGGACAGTCATTAATAGAAGCAGAAAGAGCAGCACTCACCAATCTTTTTTTAAAATGGAAAGTCCTTTATTGTTGAAATCATCGGGACCACCTAGACCCTAGAAGCGCCAGATGGGCGCAAAAAGGCCATAGTCCACACTCTGACACCCTGCACACCGTATAGATGTTCCGATAATTTGAAAGATAAAGGACTTTCCCTTTTAAAAAGGATTGGTGAATGCTGCTTTTTCTGCCTCTATTAATGAATGCCCCGATACCTGTAGTGGGTCCAGAGCATTGTATGTGACAAACGCTGACCCCATGATGATCTTCACTGCTCCAGACTGCAGTTTTCCTCCTCTGCTGGTGCTGTAATGACAGGAAGCAACAAGTTTTACCAAATCACGCTGAAAATGCCTAAATGCCTGTTATTTTTACCTTTCCTATGGGCTTATGTTTTTTTGTCTCTATGACACTGCCTTCTAATGATTGGACAGCATCAAAGAAGGTAAAAAGTAAACATATCAGGAAAAAGAATCACTGTTAACGCCCTCTAGAGGAAATTTTGAATATTGGGTGCTCTAAGCTTCAAAATCCATATTGAGAAAAAAAACATTTAAATCAGCGCTTCAGCTGCTTTTTAGTGATATGTACAGTGGGTACGGAAAGTATTCAGACCCTTTTACATTTTTCACTCTGTTTCATTGCAAGCATTTGATAAATTCAAAAAAGTTTATTTTTTTCATTAATCTACACTCTGCACCCCATCTTGACTGAAAAAAAACAAAAATGTAGAAATTTTTGCAAATTTATTAAAAAAGAAAAACTGAAATATCACATGGTCATAAGTATTCAAACCCTTTGCTCAATATTGAGTAGAAGCACCCTTTTGAACTAGTACAGCCATGAGTCTTCTTGGGAATGATGCAACAAGTTTTTCACACCTGGATTTAGGGATCTTCCGCCATTCTTCCTTGCAGATCCTCTCCAGTTCCATCAGGTTGGATGGTGAATGTTGGTGGACAGCCATTTTCAGGTCTCTCGAGAGATGCTCAATTGGGTTTAGGTTAGGGCTCGAATGGTCACAGAAGTGACCTGAAGCCACGCCTTTATTATTTTAGCTGTGTGCTTAGGGTCATCGACTTGTTGGACGGTGTACCTTCGGCAAAGTCTGAGGTCCAGAGAAGTCTGGAAAAGGTTTTCATCCAGGATATCTCCGTACTTGACAGCATTCATGTTTCCTTCAATTGCTACCGGTTGTTCTGTCCCTGCAGCTGAAAAACACCCCCATAGCATTATGATGCCACCACCATGTTTCACTGTTGGGATTGTATTGGGCAGGTGATGAGCGGTACCTGTTTTTCTCCACACATACCGCTTAGAATTATCACCAAAAAGTTCTGTCTTTGTCTCATCAGACCAGAGAATCTTATTTCTCATAGTCTGGGAGTCCTTCATGTGTTTTTTAACAAACTCTGTGCGGGCTTTCATATATGTCTTGCACTGAGGAGAGGCTTCCGTCAGGCCACTCTGCCATAAAGGCCCAACTGGTGGATGGCTGCAGTGATAGTTGACTTTGTGGAACTTTCTACCATCTCCCTATGCCTACTGCATCTGTGGAGCTCAGGCACAGTGATCTTGGGGTTCTTCTTTACCTCTCTCACCAAGGCTCTTCTCCCATGATTGTTCAGTTTGTCTGGACGGCCAGATCTAGGAAGACTTCTGGTGGTCCCAAACTTCTTCCATTTAAGGATTAAGGAGGACACTGTGCTTTTAGGAACATTGAGTACAGCAGAAATTCTTTTGTAGCCTTGGCCAGAGCTGTGCCTTGCCATAATTCTGTCTCTGAGCTCCTTGGCCAGTTCCATTGACCTCATGATTCTCATTTGGTCTGACATGCACTGTGAGCTGTCAGGTCTTATATAGACAGGTGTGTGTCTTTACAAATCAAGTCCTATCAGTTTAATTAAACACAGCTGGACTCCAATGAAGGAGTAGAACCATCTCAAGGAGGATCACAAGGAAATGGACAGTATGTGACTTAAATATGAGCGTCTGAGCAAAAGGTCTGAATACTTATGATTATGTGATATTTCAGTTTTTCTTTTTTAATAAATTTGCAAAAATTTCTACATTTCTGTTTTTTTACTGTCAAGATGGGGTTCAGAGTGTACATTAATGAGAAAAAAATGAACTTTTTTGAATTTTCCAAATGGCTGCAGTTAAACAAAGAGTAAAAAATTTTAAGGGGTCTGAATACTTTCCGTACTCACTGTATAGTTTAAAGTAAAAATGTTATGAAAGGTCCTATTTAAATGGTCATTGAACAATCTGATAGATGCAGATCTCATAGTTAAGACCTGCAGTCTTTTCAAGAAAGCAGTCCCCCATGCATGGCTGTTTTATTTGCTACCATGGAAGTTCATATAGAAAGTTATCTAGGTGGTATCTATTTGCTTTTTTCAATTTTATTTATGGCCACTGTAGCTTTTAAGAAGTGGTTGTCCTTTAATGGACAACCTTTTTAAGGAAAATGTTGTTACCTGGAACAATTAGACCTCATTTAAAGTTATGATATTCAAAAAAATAACTACACATGCTTGTGCAATGCACTGTTTAGGTAGTGCCTATTCTTTGCTTCATTGCAATTAGGAAAATAATATACATATATATATATATATATATAATCACAGCAATATTAATAAAGATAATTGTTGATAAAGGCTATTTGTAAGGCATGGTATTATGCAGACATAAGCCCTAGCAATATCGAGGATGCTGACACCCATCTTTCTTTATGTGATAGAGCTGATAAACATGCACAGAAATAACAAAAATGAAAAAAATATAAAATCTCCTTTCTTCTAATTTTCCTGGTAGCTAAAATGATCTAATTCAGAATTCAAGAACAATGGCTACAGCAGAATGTGATTACTTTCTCCTATTTTTAGCAGTAATCCAATTTAAAATGAATCTACTAAGTATATGTGTATATGTTTTAAATGTTGGTAATAATTCCACATGCTAACAGATTAGTGGTAGTCCTGTGTACCTGGAGGCTTTTAAGCATCAAAGAAAGAAACCTCTTTGCCTATAAACACTATTATTTTGAACAAAAACAGAAAATGCAATTATTCTGTAATACCGCCTATGTTTTGCCAACGTTATGCTAAAGTCTAAGTCGCCGATTCATTATGACTGGTATTTAGCCTTCCAGTCTTAGTGAAGTCTGCGCTTAATGAATCTGGTGCGTCTTATAAAAGATTTTCAGATTCGCCACAGTTGTTACTCCAGCCAGGTGCTGAGGGTACATTTTTGGTGTAATTTATGCCACGCCATTTTGGTGGAGACGGAGTAAATTATGGTGAATTTACCAGGCGGGCTTCGGCATACCCTGTCCCACCCCATCTCAGCCAATTTCAGCGCAGTTGGACGGTTAGTGATTTAAAAACTCCAAAAGTTGCACAATTTCAAGTTGCGCAAAAAATGTTCATATATTTCAATGTGTTTTACGACAGAATTCTGGTGAAAACACCATGATGAACTGGGGCCTAAAACTTTAGTCTTGTAATGCCACTAATCAGACATTTCTAACAATGTTTAGCTCGTACTATAGGGTACAAAATGTCCCGATTTGACATTTTAGAATGGTTTCACACTTATGATGTTCATGGTCCAAATACAGATTGTGATGTCCCATGTCTCAAAAGACTGCGGCTCTTCTGACCCAGACTGAGCAGCTTCTTAGGCATAGATGCGGCTGTTGAGTTTGGGTCAGGAAACCTGTAACTGGTCCAGACATTACGGTCCATACTTGGCAGATTGAATTCACTGCAGATTTTGTTCCAGAATTTTCTGTAAATTGGTTCCACTTGTCTGAATGGGATTCAAGTCAGTTGCAGAACTTTCTTCAGTAAAATTGCAGCCTGCTTAAAGTGAATGTACACCTTTAAAGACAGCTTTTCAGACATGCCTGTTTTAGTAAATGCTTGTAGTGTTCATAAAATATCAATTTTGTAGCATATTTTGTAGGAAATACAAATGCCATTCCACTCATACTCCTTCTACAAATTTTGTAGATAAATTGACAACTGGGCGTTACCAGTTTGAAGTGTGTGAATTACACTGTCCAATCATTTATACCATGGGGGAAGCACTGGTTAAACCCAAAATGTAAAAATGTATTGTTTATACGTGCAACAATTTTCATATCTTTATTGTTGTGTATTTGTAACACAGAGCACCAAATTCACTGCATAGAGATAAAGGTAAATCCCAAACTTCTGTCTGCTTGGCACCATATGCAGGAAGCTCAGAAAAAATAACAATTCTGAAGCAGTCAACACAAAAGTTTGACATTATTTCTTAAAAAAATGTTCTTTAAGTATGGACAAGTATTACAAATATATTGTACAAATATGCAATTACGCCTCCGGTGGCCATTGCAGTTGATGACTATAAAATGCTCATTCTCATTTGGGTTGTTTAACACTTAAGAACAGTTATTGTGAGTGCGCCCTTACCCAAGGATAGTACATAACTAGCATATTGGTGGTGGTGCGCTCACTATGGTCCCCACTGATTACCGGAATAGGGGACATGCATGTTGGAGCTGTGCTTGTGATCAATCACTCCATTAAATCACTATCGGACTGCTGAATATAGCTGAGTCCAGCGATCGGCTATCTGTAACCATTCTACAGAGAATGAATGTATGTGGCAGCAACTGTACTGAAATAGGGGACACAGGTCCCCCATTCTGGGCTCATACCTTCACTGTTCTATTAGTGATTACATCTCCTGTGTATAGATCATAATTTGAAGTAATAAGAATAATCCTTTAAGCACCACTTGGGACACAAAAAGATGAGTACCCCTCAGAGAAGACAGGAATTAGAGAGTACACAGAAGAGACAGACATTGATGAGAATGAAGAAGGAAGATACAGCAGATGCAGGCCATGGTAGGGAATAGGTGAGGGTTTTTATAGGAAGCAGAATAAGCAAGCTAAGTTACATTTTTAAGAGAGAATATGAATGGAGGCAGATATGTTCCATAATCAGGATATATATTTATTTATTTTACTCATTCATATAGTGCCATTAATTCCGCAGTACTTTACAGACATTATTGGCACTGTCCCAATGGGGCTCACAATCTAAATTCCCTATCAGTATGTCTTTGGAGTATGGGAGGAAACCAGAGTACCCGGAGGAAACCAACGCAAACTCGGGTAGAACATACAAACTCCTTGCAGATGATGTCCTTGGTGGGATTTGAACCCAGGACTCCAGCGCTGCAAGGCTGTGGGGACCATTATACTGTGTGTGGGCTGTCGGGCCATCATATTGTTGATGGCTGCAGTGCTAACCACTGAGTCACCGTGCCGCCCTCATATATATCAAACTGTGTATAAATGAGTACTTTAAAAAAAATCAACTTTCATTTACTACATCATTTTAAGAGAATATTGATAGGCTTATTTTATAATTCTTGTGGCTAAATTACATATAAAACTTCTGCAGCCTTTTTTTCTCCATGGTACCAATATAAAATAATTTGAATAAGCTGTACGTATCAGTTTAGCATTGCCACTGTGTACATTCCCCAAAACTCTATCACCCTAAGCTTGAGGGACCTGGATGTGTTCCCTCCTGCCTCAGCTGGTCTATTGAACTCCGATCACAAGGCCATGAATCTGCACTTTGTGTCCTCTGATCCAGCTGTCCAGTAGAATGCTCTGATGTACATTGTGCCGGCTGATAATTGAGCTCTCTGCTGCTGTCTAAGCATCGCTCCGGTTGTGGGGCTCCACAATGCTGATAACCTAACCATATTTGCTCTTTCTTAAAGCAGATGCAGTAAGTTATATCTACTCCCAGATCCCTGACATCACAAACCTCTACTCACATCAACCGGAAAAATCTCACGTTTGTGACGGAACCACAAGGGCACCTGGTGAGTATACAAAACCCTATCAGATATACATTTCTAAGGTGTTCGTGGACGGTTTGTCAATAAAGTGATATTTAATTGGCTGTGAATTGAAATGGAAAAAAACTCATGTGTTCTGAAAGCTTCCTTCCCAACCTTTTTACATAACCAAGACAAGGTTGAATCATATTAGAAACATTTTAATATTATTGGTGGTTTATACATTACAACTCTCACCAAGTACCAGGTTGGTTCACGATAGATATTTAACCCTAGAATGATGAAATAGGTGGATATTGGTCACTGCTTACACCTGGGTCTTGCTTACTTACACCCATGCTGTGGTAAACATGCACATGATATGCCCATTCAGCTGTTGGGCTGGTGGAGCTTTATGGTTGGACTGATGGCCATCAAGAGATCTTCTCTTTTCTTTTTAAAAAGAAAATATAATTACTACTTATAGGGATTGGTTTAGCATCCATTAGGAACTTGATTTTATGTTCCCACTTTCCTACATAATCCGAATCATTACCTAACCCTACTGCATCGTGCCATACATTTCCATGGTGGGTGGTAGTTCCCACACAGTGTAGGCAAAGTGCCGGCTAATATAGAGCTGACATGCAGCTGCAAATACTCAAATCCTGAATATTTACCCCATATACTGTATAACACTGTGCCTCCACAAAGCCCCCAAGCCACGGCAGTGAAACTGACAGACATACTACATGCAAGATACTCTAATTTTCTAATAGTTTATATTACAAAAGTGTGTTATTAAAGTAGCACTCCCATGAACTATTTTTTTTTCTAAATCTGCGTATTTATTCATTTTATTCATCTAAATAGCGCTATTAATTCCACAGCGCTTTACAGACATTATTGGCACTGTCCCCATTGGGGCTCAATTTAGATGTCTTTGGAGTGTGGGAGGAAACCAGAGCACCCGGAGGAAACCCACACAAACACGGGGAGAACATACAGACTCCTTGCAGATGTTATCCTTGGTGGGATTTGAACCCAGGACCCCAGCGCTGCAAAGAAACAGTGCTGACCAGTGAGCCACCATGCTGCTGCTTTATAGTCTCATGCAACCATCTGTGCAACATTGTCTGAGCATGGAAGTAATGCAAGAACTGACTGCTGGACTCCCAACTTGAGCTTGAAAATGTCATTTAATTCGATAATGTTGTCACTCTTAGGTCAGGAGACCTGAGGTAATACCGTGCATTGCAGTCTGTGGTCCGACCGTGTTGCATGGACGTCTGCATGAGCCCTGTTTGTGTATGTACTGTAGTGTGTGTGTTATTATACTCTCCTATCGCTGCCGATATCCAACGCCTCTGAGTGACGTCACTGCGTAACCCGGAAGTGGCTTTTACAGTGTGAGCCTAAAAAGCGTCAGAACAAGGCTACATAGACTTACATTGTAAGGCCGGAGTCACACTGCTGTATAATACAGCCTAGTGCTATGTGATAAAACATCGCATAGCATACGGCTCAGTGTAATTCTATGGGTCCAGAGCTGGTTTTAAACTGGGCAAAAGTTTAAAATGGAGCCCCAAATGCTCACATATTGCACCATCACACAGAAATATTTTGATTGTATTTACAGTACATGCGCTGATTTCGACACTTGTTTCCCGGCCTCTTTACACCGGCTGAGGAACAATGATGGAGACAGAACAATCACTAATAGATCAATCTGTGCCCATACAGTATCATGTTGTCAGCAGCATATCTGCAGTTTTTTACCGGGCGATGTGCTGCTGAGAAGAATGATTTTTGTTCTGGTATAACCAATCCAATCACTCGATGAATAGGCAGCATTTTTCTTGTTTAGTATAACACACCCCATAGTCCTCCAAGTAGTATAATGCACCCATAGTCCTCCATATAGTATAATGTGCACCACAGTCCTCCGTATTGTATAATGCACAACCCATAGTTCTCCATATAGTATAATACACCTCATAGTCCTCCACATAGTATAATACACCACATAGTCATTCACATAGTATAATGCAATACCATAGTCCTCCATATAGTATAATGTGCACCAGTCCTCCATATTGTATAATGCACAACCCATAGTTCTCCATATAGTATAATACACTCCCCATAGTCCTCCATATAGTATAATAGTCTCCCCATAGTCCTCCATATAGTATAATGCACCCCCATAGTCCTCCATGTAGTACAATGAACTCTCCATAGTATAATGCACCTCATAGTTCTTCATATAGTATAATGCATACTCATAGTCCTTGATACAGTATAATGCTGGTCCAATATAATACATATAGTATGATGCACTGCCCATAGTCCTCGATAGAGTATAATGCAGCTACCCCATAGAGTATAATGTAGCCACCCCTCAGAGTATAATGCAGCAACCCCTCAGAGTATAATGCAGCAACCCCTCAGGGTATAATGCAGCCACCCCTCAGAGTATTTCAGAGTATACTGCAGCCACCCCATAGAGTAAAATTCATCCATACCAATAGAGTAAAATGTAGCCACCCCATAAAGTAAAATGAAGCCCCCCTCATAGAATATAATGAAGCCCCCTCATAGAATACAATGCACCCACCCATAGAATAAAATGCAGCCCCATCATAGGGTATAATGCAGCCCCCTCATAGATTATTATGTAGCCCCTCATATAATATAATGCAGCCCCTCACAGAATGTAATGCACCCTCCTTATATAGTATAATGCAGCCCCATAGAATATAATGCAGCCCCCCTCATATAGTATAATGAAGCCCCCTATAGATTATAATGCAGCCACCCATAGAATATAATGCAGCCCCCCTCATAAAGTATTATGCAGCCCCCTCATAGACTATTATGCAGCCCCCTTCATAAGTATAATGAAGCCCCTCAAATGGTATAATGCAGCCACCATATAATATAATGCAGCCCCAATAGAATATAATGCAGCCCCTCTTATAGTATTATGCAGCCCCCTCAGAGTATAATGCAGCCTCCTTGATGAAGCATAATGCTGCCCCCCTCATAGAGTATAATGCGGCCCCCTCAGAGTATAATGCAGCCCCCTTCATGAAGCATAATGCTGCCCCCCTCATGGAGTATAGTGCAGCCCCCTCATGCTAAAAAGAATTGTAGCACCCCCCCTTGACAAATAAGCCCCCTTCATGGAGTATAATGCAGCTTC
>JARQOD010000001.1:585770620-585790830 GCA_033576555.1 Oophaga sylvatica | reverse complement strand
CACAGTGCTGTATAATATGATGACTGCAATATATTAAGAGGCTATAAACTTGATGGGAGGAGTGCTTCTTTAATAACATACTAGAATAAAGTGACAAATAATAGGACACATTTGGACAGTCATGCCATACACTTGTAGTTTAAGTCATTAACAGCCAAAAAAAATCTAGCTTGACAAATTACTTTTTTTTTACATATCAATTTAGTTTTGTTCTTTTCGTCGTGTGTATGTATGTCTTTTTTAAAGGGTTTTCCAGGCTGAAATAAAAAGTCTGAAGTCGCTCTATGTGACTGTAGGCTGCATTACGCACACTGTCACGATTCCTCTGTATTTGCAGAGTGGGTCGGCAGTCACATGACCAAACATATGCAGTTTGCATACTAGCAGTCACATGTCGACTACATTGTCATCCTTTTATTTTAATAGAACATTGAGAAAAAGATGCTGGGGTTCTAGTCAGCATGTGAATGCAAGTATGCAAATTGCATGCGTTCGGTCATGTGACTACCCACTCATGATCCAAATACAGAGTAAGGCCGGGGTCACACACGCGAGAAACTCGCACGATTCTCGTGCGAATCTCTCGCATGCACACCCGGCAATTGGACCGGAGCGTGCACCTACATAGAAATACATACAGCCGGACGCTCCGGTCCGAGTGCTGGTGGCAGTGCCGGTTGTTCATGCGAGAATCATGCGAGTTACTTGCATGTGTGACCCCGGCCTTATAGTAAAAGTGTGCGCAATTGCACCCAGTCACAATTCAGCAGTTTGCAGCCTTTTTTTTCAGCCTACAAAAGCCCTTTACTGGGAATTTGTCACCTCCACAAATACTACATACCTAAATATATAGTAATAATCTGCACGTAAATAGTCTTTAAATACAAACCGCTGTTCATAGTGTGCATGCAGCTTATGTTATGTGTGCAGAGTAGGTTGTCACTCAAGGCTCAGTGTGAGTAATTCCAGTGTGCCCACTGTGTAGCGAGCATTGCCTATTACAGCCCCCTGCACCACTCTGATGACTTGAAGCCAGAGACGTAGCTAGGGGTTCAGCTCAGGGGGGGCAAGACATCTAAGTGGGCCCCTATCCCCTGATTACAACTACGGTGGCGCACTCTAATCATGGGTATAGGAGAACCTCAGCAGATGATCCTGCTGTAACTAAAAAAAAGCTCCACAAAGGCCAACACTGATATTACCACCATATGGTCAGTTGTAAATACCAGTCCTACAAAGCTTACAAGTGATTACAGCACAGTTATAGATGGTAACTTACAGCTGACGTTCTTTCTGATAGAATCGTTCACTTTTCTCTTCTTTTCATTCTAGCCCAAACCGACATGACGACTTCTCCGGCTAGGACTCGTCTGCATAGATTATAACACAGACACATTTGACTTCTCACTTTTCCAGCACTGTCCCCATCTATCCCAACCTGCACAAACTCCCTATCCTGATGATGCCCCAATAATGAGCCGCTGCTGCCATATGTGTCCCTATTACTGTTCCTGCTGTGTGATAGAAAAGCAATGCTCCTCATACTGCTTCACACAGTAATGCCACCTTACATAGTAAAATGTCTCCTCTGTGCCCTCACAGTAGCCCCAAACTCTTTCAGGCCCCCACAGCAGTCCCCACACTGTATAATGGCGCCGACAGTAGCTCCCACACTGTATATAGGCCCCTACACTGTATGATGGCCCAAGAGCAGCCTTCAAACTGTATAACAGCCCTTGTATTATCTCCCACACTGTATAATGACCCCACATTAGCTTCCACTCTGTATAATGGACCCCGCATTAGCTCCCACACTGTATAATGACCCCCGCATTAGCTCCCATGCTGTATAATGACCCCCGCATTAGCTCCCACACTGTATAGTGACCCCAGCATTAGCTGTCATGTTGTATATGACCCAGCATTGCTGTCATGTTATATGACCCAGCATTAGCTGCCATGTTGTATAATGACCCCAGCATTAGCTGCCATGTTGTATAATGACCCCAGCATTAGCTGTCATGTTGTATAATGACCCCAGCATTAGCTGTCATGTTGTATAATGACCCCAGTATTAGCTGCCATGTTGTATAATGACCCCAGCATTAGCTGCCATGCTGTATAATGACCCCCACATTAGCTCCCACACTGTATAATGACCCAGCATTAGCTGCCATGTTGTATAATGACCCCAGCATTAGCTGCCATGTTGTATAATGACCCCAGCATTAGCTGCCATGTTGTATAATGGCCCCAGCATTTGCTCCCACACTGTATAATGACCCTCGCATTAGCTGCCATGTTGTATAATTGCCCCCGAATTAGCTCCCACACTGTATAATGACCCCCACATTAGCTCCCGCACTGTGTAATGACCGCCTCATTGTCTCACACACTGTATAATGACCCCGCATTAGC
This sequence comes from Oophaga sylvatica, assembly GCA_033576555.1. Taxonomy (NCBI): domain Eukaryota; kingdom Metazoa; phylum Chordata; class Amphibia; order Anura; family Dendrobatidae; genus Oophaga; species Oophaga sylvatica. Next base: position 585,788,412 of record JARQOD010000001.1, on the reverse strand, counting down.
TCCCACACTGTGTAATGACCCCCGCATTAGCTCCCACGTTGTATAATGGACCCCGCAATAGCTCCCACTCCTTAGATTCTGGTCTCTGTCTGTCCCTGTCTGTGTGCTGATACTTGCACAGCCCTGATATATATGACAAAGAGCTAAATAGAAGAAAATAGAAACAGCTAGCAGGTGTGTATAGAGGCCAGCATACTTATGGGTATAGCTCACTAAATGTATCTAGGTAACAATACAAGAAATACTCTTGTCTGGACGTGACCCCAAAGAGGGAAACGGAAAGGAGGGAACCAGAAGAAAGAGAAGGAGGTAGAATATTACCAATCTAAAGAAGAAAGTGCACCCCCTGGCTCATCTGTTCCTCTCTTGTTCCCCTTCTCCCCTTTGGGGTCTTGTTGTCTAGACTTAATACATGCTCAGGGGACTGCACTTATATGTGATTTTCTTTACACACCTACTGTTTCTATTTTCTTCTGTGTGGTCATTTATCATAACAGTATATTCATCCACAACTTTTTATCTTTTATTATTATTATTATTTATTTATATAGCGCCATTAATTCCATGGTGCTGTACATGAGAAGGGGTTACATACAAAGTTATAGATATCGTTTACAGTAAACAAATTTACAATGACAGATTGGTACAGAGGGGAGAGGACCCTGTCCTTGTGGACTTACATTCGAAGGGATAATGGGGAAGAAACAAGGTCGGGGGTGCGGCATCTCTGGTGGTGGCGGCGATGTGGCAGCTCTTGTGGTGGCGGCGTGGCCGCAGCTAGGGTGGTGGCGGTGAGGCGGCAGCTCGGGTGGTGGCGGCGAGGCAGAATGGTTATTGCAGGCTGTAGGCTTTCCTGAAGAGATGGGTTTTCAGGTTCCGTCTGAAGGATCCAAGGGTGGTGGATAATCGTACATGTTGAGGCGTGGAATTCCAGAGGATGAGGATATTCGGGAGAAATCTTGGAGGCGGTTGTGTGAGGAATGAATAAGTGTGGAGGATAGTAGGAGGTCTTGGGAGGATTGAAGATTACGTGAAGGAAGATATTGGGAGATTAGTTCAGAGATATAGGGAGGAGACAGGTTGTGGACGACATTGTAGGTCAGTGTTAGTAGTTTGAACTGGATTCGTTGGGGAATTGGGAGCCAGTGGAGGGATTTGCAGAGGGGAGAAGCAGGGGAGTAGCGAGGGGAGAGGTGGATTAGTCGGGCAGCAGAATTGAGGACAGATTGGAGTGGTGCAAGAGAGTTGACGGGGAGGCCACAGAGGAGGGTGTTGCAGTAATCAAGGCGGGAGATGATGAGGGCATGCACAAGAGTTTTAGTAGATTGAGGGCTGAGGAAGGGACGGATTCTGGAAATGTTTTTAAGTTGGAGGCGACAGGAGGTGGCAAGAGTTTGGATGTGTGGTTTGAAGGACAGGGCAGAGTCGAGAGTTACTCTGAGGCAGCGGATTTCAGGTGCGGGAGAGATCGTGATGCCATTTACCATAATAGATAGATCGGGTAGGGAAGATACGTGAGATGGAGGAAAGATGATGGGTTCGGTTTTGTCTACATTGAGTTTTAAGAAACGAGAGGTGAAGAAGGAGGATATGGCTGATAGACACTCCGGGATTCTGGACAGCAGAAAGGTGACATCTGGGCCAGAGAGGTAGATCTGAGTATCGTCCGCATAGCGGTGGTACTGGAAGCCATGGGACTTTATGAGTTGTCCTAGGCCAAGGGTATAGATGGAAAAAAGTAGGGGCCCCAGGACAGAGCCTTGAGGTACTCCAACAGACAGAGGGTGGGATGAGGAGGTAGAGTGGGAGTGGGAGACGCTAAATGTGCGGTCGGAAAGATAAGTGGCGATCCAGGACAGGGCAAGGTCTTTGATGCCATGGGAAGAAAGAATCTGTAGCAGTAGGCAGTGGTCAACTGTGTCAAAGGCAGAGGACAGGTCAAGGAGGAGGAGGATGGAGAACTGTCTGTTAGCTTTGGCTGTGAGTAAGTCGTTAGTAATTTTGGTCAGGGCAGTTTCAGTGGAGTGGTGGGGGCGGAAGCCAGATTGGAGGTTGCCGAGGAGAGAGTTAGATGAGAGGTTGGAGGAGAGTTGAGCGTGGATATGCTGCTCAATGAGTTTGGAAGCAAACGGGAGCAATGATATTGGGCGATAGCTGGGCATAGCAGTTGGGTCAAGGTTTGTTTTTTTGAGGATGGGTGTGATGGTGGCATGTTTGAAGGCAGAGGGAAAGGTACCAGAAGATAGCGATAGGTTGAAGAGATGGGTTAGGGCTTGGATGAGCATGTTAGTGAGGTTGGGGAGCAGGTGGGAAGGGATGGGGTCATGGGGTTTATCTTTAATAAAAGTTTTTATAATGGGGTTTTCAACTTTGAATTTACTAATATAAGATCATACAGACACTGGACTGATAGGACCCTGACCCCGGCTACAGGACTGCATTACATATATATATATATATATATATATATATATATATATTATACATATAAAGGAAGGATACATATTATTATTATTTATTATTATAGCGCCATTTATTCCATGGCGCTTTACATGTGAGGTAGGATATACATAATAAATACAAGTACAGTAATCTTAGACAATACAAGTTACGACTGGTACAGGAGGAGAGAGGACCCTGCCCGCGAAGGCTTACAATCTACAAGGGATGGGTGAGGATACAGTAGGTGAGGGTAGAGCTGGTCGTGCAGCGTTTTGGTGGATCGGTGGTTACTGCAGGTTGTAGGCTTGTCGGAAGAGGTAGGTCTTCAGGTTCTTTTTGAAGGTTTCCATGGTAGGCGAGAGTCTGATATGTTGTGGTAGAGTTCCAGAGTAGGGGAGATGTGTGGAAGAAATCTTGTATGCGATTGTGGGAAGAGGAGATAAGGGGGGAGGAGAGGAGGAGATCCTGTGAGGATCGGAGGTTGCGTGCAGATAGGTACCGGGAGACGAGGTCACTGATGTATGGAGGACACAGGTTGTGGATGGCTTTGTATGTCATGATTAGGGTTTTGAACTGGAGTCTTTGTGTAATGGGGAGCCAGTGCAGGAATTGACAGAGGGGAGAGGTCAGGGAATAGCGGGGGGACAGGTGGATTAGTCGCGCAGCAGAGTTTAGAATTGATTGGAGGTGTGCAAGAGTGTTAGAGGGGAGTCCACAGAGCAGGAGGTTGCAGTAGTCGAGGCGGGAGATGATGAGGGCATGGACTAGGGTTTGAAGTCGGCAGGACGTGGAGAGGGCTTGGGTATGTGGTTTAAAAGAGAGGTCAGTGTCAAGGATAACCCCAAGGCAGAGAGCTTGTGGGACTGGAGAGAGTGGGCAGTCGTTTACATTAATTGATAGGTCCATTGGAGGGGTTGTGTGAGATGGAGGAAAGATGATGAATTCTGTTTTGTCCATATCAAGTTTTAGGAATCTAGCGGGAAAAAAGGATGAAATAGCGGACAGACATTGAGGGATTCTGTTTAGTAGGGAGGTGATGTCTGGTCCAGAGATGTAGATCTGTGTGTTATCAGCATAGAGGTGATATTCAAAGCCGTGAGATTCTATGAGCTGTCCGAGGACGAAGGTGTAGATGGAGAAGAGCAGGGGCCCTAGGACTGAACCTTGTAGGACTCCGACAGATAGAGGGTGCGGTGAGGAGGTGGTGTGTGAGTGGGAGACGCTGAATATCCTCATCTATGGGGTCCTGCAGCCGGGGTCACATCTATCAGTGCACATTACTGACCAGTCTTCTTATTCTCTCTAGGCACAGTCTTTAGGTGTCCTGGAGGTGTCATGTGTTCCTCTGCCTCTCTGCCAGCGGAAGTACAGGCAGATTGTGTCTCTCTGCTCTACCACAGAGCTTAACTATATCGGCAGGCTGTGCATGCTGATATAATTAAGGGTAGCTTAGCTCCAGGTGGGCCCCTCTGAGCACATGGACTGGGGCGACCGCACCCTCTGCCCCCCTGGTAGCTACGCTACTGCTTGAAGCAAACAGCTACAAGAAGAATAAAACTTAATTTTCTTCTGGAAGCCACTGCTTTAGTAAGGCTGCCAGGTATGGTTAAAATGCTATTTACCTGCAGATCACAACTATATCTGCAGGTAAATAGGGTTACTGAGGCAACAGGTACCTTTTAGGCCGGGATCACACATGCGAGTAAGTCGTCCGACACTCGCATGTGAAATCCCAGCTCTGGCGCCGGCACTCAGGAGTGGAGCGCGCGGCTGCATGTAGTTACATGTAGCCGCTCGCTCCACTCCCGAGTGCCGGCGCCAGAGCTGGGATTTCACATGCGAGTGTCGGACGACTTACTCGCATGTGTGATCCCGGCCTAAAAGTGACTCTGTCAAGCACAGAATGACTCTTCAAACCAAGTAAAGGCGCTCGATGCATCATGGTGTGGCCAATCATTTAAATGCACCTTCCGCCCCTGCATGTTTTTCATCTATCTCCACCCTTCTCCAGCTCTATGGAGTTGTCAAAGTAGAGGGTGGGGGTAGAGATTGAGTGATGCCCCGTGTGCCTGTACTTGGTTTGAGCAGTCATTCTGTGCTGATAGAGTCCCTTTAAGCACTGAAGATCAGGTGCATTATAAATAAATAGTCCTAATTCTTACACTGGAAATAAATTTCCCAGCAGCATTTGCTTCTCCTCAGTGCTGCAGGCTCCTCTCCCTCTTCTCTATGCTCCTGATTAGCACGACCTCTTTAAATGATCATCAAGCTAATCTAAGAATTACCTTTATGCTTCTGTGCACTCTCTCCTCCTGTACAGTACACTGCCTGATCGATTTTTACTTGTACCCTCTACATAATCATAGCTGCCTGTGTGTTTCTACAGGACTGTTAGCTGGCTTCTCTTAAAGCTCACCTCTCCTCCACTCCTCCAAAACAGAGCTTGTAATTAATATGCAGCGCAGTGCTGCATTTGTTGCCTGTTGCTGACAGATCAGTGATGTAAAACTGAAAAGAACATTATCTTCTACCATGTGCAGCAACAGAGCAACATCTGCAGTTTCACATAACTGATCTCAAACACAGCTCAATTCCTCTAAGCCCCTCTATATACAGCCTCATCCTGCAGTAAATCACTCCTCTCAGCCCACTATCTACAGCCTCATCATAGAGAATATCACTCTTCTAAGCCCTCAATGCATAGCCCAATCCTGCAGCATACAGAGAGAGAGGGAGAGAAATTCTAAACTCTGCAAAATACTCCAAGTGCACATACCACGTGATGCAGTTTTGATACAATCCCTGTTTTCTCTGTTGTAAAGGTAGCAGTGGTCAGAATGCTGAGCTCCATATAATCCCACACACTACTGATTGAGAGCTACCTGTGTACATTAGGCACTTTCTACATTAAGCAGAAAACAGCTGGAGAGGAGAGCAGGGCAGAGGACAGCCAAAAGCAGATAGAGCTGAAAAGGAGAGCAGGGCAGAGGACAGCAGAAAGGAGAGCAGGGCAGAGGACAACAGAAAGGAGAGCAGGGCAAAGGACAGTAGAAAGCAGTTGGAAAGGAGAGCAGGGCAGAGGACAGCAGAAAGGAGAGCAGGGCAGAGGACAGCAGAAAAGAGAGCAGAGCAGAGAACAGTAGAAAGCAGTTGGAAAGGAGAGTAGGGCAGAGGACAACAGAAAGGAGAGCAGGGCAAAGGACAGTAGAAAGCAGTAGGAAAGGAGAGCAGGGCAGAGAACAGCAGAAAGGAGAGCAGGGCAGAGGACAGCTGGAAAGGAGATCAGGGCAGAGGACAGCAGAAAGGAGAGCAGGGCAGAGGACAGCAGAAAGGAGAGCAGGGCAGAGGACAGTAGAAAGCAGTTGGAAAGGGGAGTAGGGCAGAGGACAACAGAAAGGAGAGCAGGGCAAAGGAGAGTAGAAAGCAGCTGGAAAGGAGAGCAGGGCAGAGGACAGCAGAAAGGAAAGCAGGGCAGAGGACAGCTGGAAAGGAGAGCAGGGCATGGGACAGCAGAAAGGAGAGCAGGGCAAAGGACAGGAGAAAGCAGTTTGAAAGGAAAGTAGGGCAGAGGACAGCAGAAAAGAGAGCAGGGCAAAGGACAGTAGAAAGGAGAACAGGGCAAAGGACAGTAGAAAGGAGAGAAGGGCAGAGGACAGCAGAAAGGAGAGCAGGGCAGGGGACAGCAGAAAGGAGAGCATGGCAGAGGACAGCAGAAAGCACCTGGAAAGGAGAGTAGGGCAGAGGACAGCACAAAGTACTTACAGAAATGTATGTAGAAAATTGCAGGAAGCTAAGCTAGCAGTACATAATTGCAGATGAGAGAGAGTTCTTTAAGTTCTGTATCAGTCCGGCCACCATTTGAAGAACATTGAACACAGAGACAGACAGAGCCAGGCACTCAACCGACTCTACAGGAAACCTGGTGATTAGACCTGTAGCATTCTTGGATCAGTGTCTGCTGCTATTCAGAAAAATATTTACGAATTGAGAGTCCTCAGTGGTCGATGCCTTTTAATGGCTAACTGAAAAGATGGTAACAAATTGCAAGCTTTCGAGACTACTCGGGTCTCTTCATCAGGCATTGACTAATACAAAATCTGAAGAATCACATATTTATACACAACACAGAACAGAAATAGTACAATAGATAAGACAAGTAGCGTGACGCAGAACTATCATTATGGGTATCATTCACCGTTTTCAAACCTTGAAGCAGTTAAAAGAAGTATAAAAAACTGAACATGTGCACAACAATATTGATTTTACACTGCTGTGCATTATGTTAATTTTTTTACAGCACAGCACTTTTTCAAGCCGATTCCAGGAACACTCCACTTGAAAAAGAAATTGTGTGCACATACCCTTAAGATGCTTTCCCATAGAGATGAATAGGAAGAATGTTTCAAACATTTAGACTATGTGCAAACTGAGTCTTTTTGCTGAGTTTACAGAGCAGAAACTGGCTATGTGCATACAGAGTTTTTGGAGCAGAAACTGAGAGGCAACTCTCCATATACTCCTCCAAATGTAAAAACTCCTCAAAAACTTTTCTGCTCAATTTCTACCTTGAAATGTTTGCAAAAAGACAAAGCTACTTAGCAGAATTTCAAAGTTTGATGAGGATTTGCAGAGTTTCTGTTTAGTTTGTGCTGCAAAACACCTCAGAAAAACTGTGTGCACAAACATTTTATTAAAAGAAGATCTGCTCGCAAAAATATTCACAAAATTGTGAACATAGCCACCTCAATAATGCTTGGAAAATTCTTCCAAAACTCTTTAAAACCATTTCCAAATTGCTTGATGATATTTGCACAGTATTTTGCTGTTATTTTGTCGGAAGCCATGCGGAAACTCTCCGTATCCTCAAAATCTCAAAACTCAAAAACTTGGAGTTTCTGCTCAGTGGATATGTGCACACTAAGTCTTTTTGCTGAGTTTTGTTGAGTAAAGTGAGCAGAACTTCCAAGTTTTTGGGGAGTTTTGCATTTTTTAAGAGGAGTGAAAGAGTTTCCTCTCGAAAAACTCGAAATGCGTTGGAATTTGGCCCCTGTTTGTGTCTGTTACTACGGACAGGTGACGTCACTACGGCCCCCGATCACTACGCTACTGCACGGCGGCACCATCGGCCAAAGCACTCACCGCCACATTGTGCAGTCACGAGCGCGTGGAAGACTTTACAATAACGGGAGGACGCTCCCCATTTCAACTTGGACAGAGTCCAAGTGCTGCATCTCCACAGGACCAACTGAAAACCAGCATCTCCAAGCACACAGAAGTAAGTGCACTTCACTTCAAGCTCCAGGGAGCTAGTCTGATTGCCGTATGTGGAGTCGGGAAGGAATTTTTTCCCCAATGTGAAGCTTACTGTTTGCCACTTGGGTTTTTTTTTGCCTTCCTCTGGATCAACATGTTAGGGCAGGTTAGGATAGGATATGGGTTGAACTAGATGGACTTAAAGTCTTCCTTCAACCTTAATAACTATAAGTGCCACTATGTCAGTTTTATGTGCAGAGTTCTCTCCATCTTGGAACAGCAGGTTTGCAACGCAGACTCCAGATATCCACACACTAATAGCGCGGCAACCGCATTGTGATCTATATACAAGCTAGTCTTAAGGGCAGGGTTGTACACAGTACCTGCCAGGGTGCCAGCAGCTTTTAGCAGTTTATTTTGTTAGCGCCAGTGTACAATTACATTTTTGGTAACATTACTTAGAAAACTTGATGTGCACATAGCCAGATTCTGCTCTGAAAAATTTGCAAAACTAAAAATCATCTCTTTTAGACTCAGTTGTACCTCTATTGTTTCTTAAGCAGAAGACAAAATTAAAATAAAAAGCACTGCTAAACTTCATCTATGTGCAATTCTAATACTGGGCAATCACTCCTTAAATGGATTGGTAGTCTGACAGTGATTGTTTCATCAGTGTTTCACACCTGTGTTACCTCCTTTAGTGAGTGGGTCTGCTGCATCCTGTTTGTACATTTTCCTTTGTGACGCTGGCTGGTAAATATAATTGCCATTTTGCTATGTTTATTTTTATGAAGCAGAAAATGCTTTAGGAAAATGCGTTGTGTTTATCCTGAAGCGACTTTGCTGCTTTGCTGCCAACACAAACTTTTTCCTATAATTTAAATTATCACTAGCCTCCTACTTTGAAAAAAAACTCCTCATATGGATTTCACTTAGGCCTCCTTCATACGTCAATATAAATCATGCCCATGAAAAGCAGTATCTGTTTCATCAGTGTGTCATCTGTGTGTCCGTTTTTACCATACGTGTCATCAGTGTTTTTCCCGTATGGGAAAAGAAAGCAATTACAAAGCTTCTCCTATACCTTGCTATGTTAAACCCAGCCATGTGTGCTGTACGTGTTTTTCACGGACCCATACAATTGTATTGGCCCTTGTCATCTGTGCTGCAAGAAAAAACAAATGGTCCGTGTAAAAACATGGACATGTGCATAGCACCATAGGTCATAATGGGTCCGTGTGGTGTCTGTGAAAAAACTGGAAACACAGATGTGTGAGGGAAGCATTAGAAGTGAATAGGAAGAGCAATCCATGAGTTTTTTTGAAGAGCATTTTAAGGAGGATCCTTTTCAAACAATCCTCCAAAAACCTTGAACATATCCTTGGGCATAGGCATACATAAAATGTATGGGGCATCATAGCAAAAGTTTTCATTGGGTCCTGCCTCCCCCCTTTAAAAAATGAAATGGCCATTATTAAGTTTGATGCTCTCAAAAATGCCCTCACATACACACAGAACATAATACCCCCACACCTGTCAGTATGCTTCTCCCAAAACCATCACTTATTATGATACCCCGAACAGTATCAATGTCCCCAAAGCCTGCTACACCATATGATGGCCACTCAGTACATTGCTCTCACAGCCACCACTGAATATGATCACCTCCCCTCAGCATGATACCCACAACACCCCATCCCACAATATGGTCCCAACAGCCTCACTATTAAGTATGATTATCCCTCAATATAATTGCCCCTCGGTATGATGGCCCCTAGTGTCAGCCCCCCACTCAGTATGATGGTTCCACAGCCCAGACTCAGTTTGATGGACCCACAGCCCTCTGTTATGCCAGCGTCGGCATCTCTGCACGATCCCTCTATATCCTCCCGGTTGAGAAACCGACCTGCTCACTTACACTCTCTGCTCCAGTGCCTGCTGCCTCTGCTTCCTCCCAGGACCTGCGCAAAGTGTGCAGGCCTCCTGGGAGGGTACTTAGGGCGCATGTGCGCTCCCAGCTTCTGAAAGGGACAGTGCAAACACTTATGAAATGTCCACAGCCAATAGCTGGGAGACATCAGATATTTATGACTCCCTCCCTATAAGGAGGTGCCTGAGCAACTTTAGTGTTGGTGTGATGGATACCTCATTAGTTGTAAAGTCCCTGTATCCATGTTCCCTGATCCTGGCCGTCCTGTCTATATCTAAATCTGATCCTGATCCATCTCCTCCGCATCTCTTCCTCTACCCTCTCCAGTCCGAACTTGGACCCTTGATCCTGTACCTGAGTCCATTCCCTGTTCCTGCATTTGTCCTATCTGTACCTGTTACGGTATCCGCACCGTCTATCCAGCCGTACCAGCTCCTGGCTGGCCTGACTATCCAAGTCCATCCCTGTTCTCCTACTCGTCTGGGGTCAACTGCTGCAGCTCTGAGGTCTGTCTTGGAGTAGCACCTGGCGTCCACCTGCGGCCAAGTCTAACCACACCATCAGGGGCTATAGTGAAAAACCAGGTGGTCATTTAGTTGCGCCCCTCCAGGCTCTCCCTGGTCCTTAGCACAATGGTTCCACAACCAAAAGTCGTGATAGTTTGCTTAGGCCATGGAACCCGTTTATTCCAATACCTCTCAGCTCTCTGAGTTTTTTTTAGGAGATAACCCACTAGAGAGACCAGCAGGATGAAATCCTGTCCCACTTGATTTTGAACACATGCTTGGACGCCCTGACTTCAGCTGCAACATCCACTCCAGTCCTAACTATTGCAAACTCAGCAGTAGCTATAAAGCCAGCAAGTCATGCACTGGGACCGGGACCTTGTCTGTCTGCACCACCACATAGGGAGGTGCCTGAGCAACATTAGTGTTTGTATGTTTGCTACTTTATTAGTTGTAAAGTCCCTGTATCTGTGCTCCCTAAGGGTGAGTTTCCACGGTCAGGAAACGCTGCGTGTTTGGCGCTGTGGAGCCAACCCACACGGTGTTAGGGTTCGATTTCCCGCTGCTGCACAAGGGGAGTCTCGAACCCGTCCCGCTGCGGTCTCCCATTCATCTCCGGCCGCAGTGGAGCCTGCTCAGCAGAGACGTTGGTCCAGGCGTCTTCCACTCTATGGGCAGTGACTTGCTGCTGCCTTTCCTGGATCTGCTATTATAGCCAATGCTGGAGCAGACGTCTTTGGGACAAAGTACTGCATTTTCCCTTCTGAGCATGCCCAGAGTGAGATCTCTCATTGGAGATCAGGGTCACATGCTCAGGTACTGCAGCAGCACCTATTGGCCCGCCAGGAAGGCCCTGTTACTACTAGTCTTCTGGAACAGGTTTCTCATTGGTCCTTGTTCCTGGAAGGTCCTGTAGCTGTTGCTATAAAAGGGTAGCATGGCTATCAACCATTGTATGCTATGCGCCAGTATGGTCATGCGTGTGTGTGGTTAGGGACCCGGCTGAAATAAGCCACTAGAATACCGACTTAATCGGTGAGGAGTTTGGTGTGCTAGCTGGTCAGGGTCGGTGTCCTAGATGCCCTAGATTACCGGCATAACCGGTGAGGAGTTTGATTGCCGTATTCAGGGTCTGGCGTTCAGACGCCATAGATTGCGGGTGACTCCCGCGAGGACATTAGCGCATGTCCACGTATTATGCTCGCTAGCAATTAACCGTGTACCTGAGAGCTTGACAGGACACGGTACTTTTTCTCAGCGGCTCTGTGACGTAACAGGGTTCGCTTTTGACGCTAGACAGCGCCCTAGCGTGTTTTACTTTGCGGCTCACTAAAGCTAAGTGAGTTCGCACCTATCGCCATATAGCGCTGTGGCATCCTGTTAGCGGCTCTGGGATTAACAGAGTTCGCACTTACTGCCACAACGCGCTACGGCGTTTATTTTTAGCGACTCTGCGGGATAACAGAGTTCGCTACTTTCGCCATCTTATTAGCAGCGGGCTTCGCCTGCACGGTGGACCCCGGGCTGCGAACACACCTCTCTATTATATCTATTAGGTGCGTTACGCAGACCCTAACATAATATTAGCGCCAGGGTCTGGCTAGTAAAATGGCGGATGACCAGCTCTAAGGCAGTACATCCAGCAGCTGGAGGGTAGGTTGGCGGCTCTAGAGCGCACAATCTCAGCTGTGGATGTTACCGCAGTCGCTGTTCAGGCTGCTAGCGTGGCTGCAGCCAGGTTGTCCTCTGCCATCCCTGCTCCGACTATTTCCCGCCTCCCACTTCCAGACAAGTTTACCGGTGACAGTAAACAATGTCGGGGTTTCGTCAGTCAGTGCTCCATACATCTAGAGCCTGGCTGCACGTTATCCCACGGAGAGGGCGAAAGTGGGTTTTATCATATCCCTTTTGTCGAGCAGGGCGTTGGAGTGGGCAACGCCGTTATGGGAGCGCGATGATCGTGTGGTGCAGAGTGCTCCTCTCTTCTTGGACACTCTTAAACAGGTCTTTTTAGGACCTCGTGTCACCCACGATACGGCTCTTCAACTGTTGACTGTCACCCAGGGTTCATCTATGGTCAGCCAGTTTGCCGTCCAATTTCGGACTCTGGTCTCTGAGCTGGATTGGCCAGATAAAGTCCTTATACCCATGTACGGAGGGGACTGGCAGACCATGTGAAGGACGCCTTGTCCACCAGGGAGATTCCTGCCACACTGGAGGAGCTCATTAACCATATCTACCCGCATCGACCTTCGTTTTAACGAGCGGAGGTTGGAGCGGGCCCAGTGTAGGCAGAGGTTCCGGCTGGCGCCCACCTTCGCCAGACCTCTGGAATCTTCCATTCAGGCGTCCGATTCCCCTGAGGCCATGGAGATTTCTCGAGTGAGATCTAAGTCTCGGACCACTCGAGTATCCGTGGTCTGTAGAGTGTGCCAGCAGACAGGACATTATGCCAACAAATGTCCACAGCGATCGGGAAGCGATCGTGTCTAGTGGTCCTGGGAGGAGGTTCACTAGAGACAGCGGCATTTTCCTCCAAGTTGACACTTAAAGGGACAATCACTGTAGGCACTTCCACTATCGCCGCCGACCTTTGCGTGGACTCAGGAGCAGAGGGGAACTTCATGTCCTCTGACTTTGCTCGCCGTCATGCAATTCCTCTGGTGGCTCTTGAAAAATCAGTGACTGTCGGGTAGTGAATGGGTCGATATTGCCCTCACAAATTACACACCAGACTGTTCCACTTGCATTGTTGGTATCTCCTTCCCATCAGGAACTTATTTCCCTACTCGTCCTTCCCGAGGGATTAGACGAGATCCTACTAGGTATACCTTGGCTCCGTTTCCACTCCCCACATATAGAGTGGACTTCGGGTAGGATACTGGGTTGGAGTGATGCATGTAGAGGCAGATGTGTCAGGAGTTGCTTCAGGTTACCACTACTGAGTTACCCGCAGATCTTACTCCACTCCCCAAGTGCTACTGGTCATATGCAGATGTGTTCTCCAAGAAGGCTGCTGAGACTCTTCCACCTCATCGCCCCTATGACTGTCCTATCGACCTCTTGCCTGGCGCAGAACCCCCTCGGGGAAGGGTCTATCCCCTCTCTTCCTGAGACAGAGGCCATGTTGCAATATATTCAGGAGAACCTGGCAAAGGGTTTATTAGGAAGTCGGTGTCACCGGCTGGGGCGGGATTTTTCTTTGTACAGAAGAAAAATGGAGAATTGCGTCCGTGTATTGATTACCGGGGTCTTAACGCCATCACCGTTAAAAACAAGTACCCGTTGCCCTTGATTTCGGAGCTATTTGATAGGCTTCGGGGAGCAAGGGTATTCACTAAGTTAGATCTGCGCGGTGCGTATAACCTGATTTGCATCCGTGAGGGGACGAATGGAAGACGGCTTTCAATACCAGGGACGGCATTACGAATATCTGGTGATGCCTTTGGGCTCTGTAATGCTCCAGCCGTTTTCCAAGACTTTGTCAATGACATCTTCCGGGATATGCTCTCCACCTCGGTCGTAGTCTATCTGGATGATATACTCATCTTCTCTCCAGATATTGACTCCCACCGGAGAGATGTCTGCAGAGTCTTCGACCTCTTACGGGCTAATTCCCTTTATGCTAAGTTGGAGAAATGTATGTTTGAGCTGGAGTCTTTACCTTTCCTTGGTTATATCATCTCAACCCAGGGATTGGCTATGGATCCGGTCAAACTACAGGCTGTGATGGACTGGCAGGAACCTCACTCTCTTAAAGCGGTGCAGCGCTTTATGGGGTTCATTAATTACTATCGCCAGTTCATTCCGCATTTCTCTACCTTGGTAGCTCCCTTGGTAGCCCTCACCAAGAAGGGAGCAATCCCAAATTGTGGTCGGAAGAGGTCTCCACGGCTTTCTCTTCTGTTAAGTCTCATTTTGCTAGCGCTCCTATCCTACATCGCCCCGATGTTGATAAGCCATTTTTATTGGAGGTGGATGCCTCCTCCGTTGGTGCTGGAGCAGTCCTCTACCAAAAGGATGCTCAAGGTCGGAAGCATCCTTGCTTCTTCTTCTCTAAGACCTTCACATCAGCGGAGAGGAATTATTCCATCGGGGATAGGAGTTGCTAGCCATGAAGTTGGCCTTCTCTGAGTGGAAAGGCATCTGTTGGAGGGGGGCCCGCTTTCCCTTCCAAGTTTTTCACCGACCACAAGAATTTGGTGTATCTACAGACAGCCCAGCGGCTTAATTCTCGCCAGGCCAGATGGTCCTTGTTCTTCTCCCGGTTTAATTTCACCCTCCATTTCCCCTCGGGAGAGAAGAACATTCGTGCCGACGCTCTCTCTCGCTCTGTGGTGTCCTCGAGGAGGAGGTGGAGGAGCCTCGGCTTATTGTCCCCACAGAGAGCCTGAAACAGTGGCCCCGGTTTCACTAGAGTCTGTGCCCCCGGGCAAGACTTTTGTACCTACCAATTTACGACCGGAGGTACTCTCTTGGGCACATTCGTCCAGGGTTGGTGGACACTTTGGGCAAAGAGGACATCTGAATTGCTGGCGAGGACTTATTGGTGGCCGAATATGGTCCGTGATGTTGGGGACTATGTTCGGGCGTGTGTCTCCTGCGCCAAGAATAAGTCTCCATGACAACGGCCAGCTGGGTTACTTTACCCTTTGCCGTGCAGACAGGCCCTGGAGATGGTTGGGATGGACTTTGTGGGGCTTACCCAAGTCTCGGGGTTGCACCATCATTTGGGTAATCACCGACCATTTCTCCAAAATGGTGCATCTGGTGCCGCTACCACGGTTACCTTCTGCACGGGCTCTGGCAGCGTTGTTCGTTAGGCATGTCTTCCGTCTACATGGCATGCCGGACAAAATTGTCAGTGACCGAGGTCCCCAGTTTGAGTCTCGGTTCTGGAGAGAGCTTTGTGTCTACTCAGCATTGAGTTAAATCTCTCTTCAGCGTACCATCCTGAGACGAATGGGTTGGTAGAGAGGGCCAACCAGACCTTGGTCACCTATCTACGACATTTTGTCTCAGCCAGGCAGGATGACTGGGCATCCTTGCTACCATGGGCTGAGTTTGCATTAAATAATGCTGTGGCTGATTCCACCGGACAGACCCCATTCCTCCTGAACTACGGTCAGCATCCGCGGTACCAGTGCCTACGCCCGTGTCTTCCGCCGATTCCAGGGTGGTAAATGGGCTGTGGAGGCACGGGACATTTGGAACCGCCACTCAGGATGCCATTCAGGCCTCCAAAGAGAGAATGAGGTCTTCGGCCGATGCCCATTGGCGCCCCGCTCCTACGTTTGCTCCGGGTGACCTAGTGTGGCTTTCTGCCCGAAACATCAGGCTACGGGTAGAGTCCGCCAATTGGCACCTCGCTTTTTGGGCCCCTTTAAAGTTCTTGAGCAGGTGAACCCGGTAGTTTACCGCCTAGCCCTTCCGCCTCGCCTTGGTATCACTGACACCTTTCACGTGTCCCTCTTGAAACCCGTGGCCATTTCCCGGTTTTCCGAGTCATCTCCCGGGGACGTCGGTTCATCTACCGACGATCATGAGGTGAACGCCATTGTTGGGTGCAAGGTGGTACGAGGCAAAAAATTTTATTTGGTGGATTGGAGGGGTTATGGGCCTGAGGATAGATCCTGGGAGCCTGCCGAGCATGTTCACGCTCCGCAGCCTTTGAGCGCAGCGAGGCCCAGAGAAGGGGGGGCGTAATGTTAGGGTTCAATTTCCCACTGCTGCACAAGGGGAGTCTCAACCCGTCCCGCTGCGGTCTTCCATTCATCTCCGGCTGCAGTGGAGCCTGCTCAGCAGAGACGTCGTCCAGGCGTCTTGCCCACTCCACTGCTGGGCAGTGACTTGCTGCTGCCTTTCCTGGATCTGCTATTATAGCCATTGCTGGAGCAGAGTCTTTGGGACAAAGTACTGCATTTTCCCTTCTGAGCATGCCCAGAGTGAGATCTCTCATTGGAGATCAGGGGTCACATGCTCAGGTACTGCAGCAGCTCCTATTGGCCCGCCAGGAAGGCCCTGTTACTACTAGTCTTCTGGAACAGGTTTCTCATTGGTCCTTGTTCCTGGAAGGTCCTGTAGCTGTTGCTATAAAAGGGTAGCATGGCTGGGCCGTCATGCGCTATATCAACCATTGTATGCTATGCGCCAGTATGGTCATGCGTGTGTGTGGTTAGGGACCGGCTGAAATAAGCCACTAGAATACCGACTTAATCGGTGAGGAGTTTGGTGTGCTAGCTGGTCAGGGTCGGTTGTCCTAGATGCCCTAGATTACCGCATAACCGGTGAGGAGTTTGATTGCCGTATTCAGGGTCTGGCGTTCAGACGCCATAGATTGCGGGTGACTCCCGCGAGGACATTAGCGCATGTCCACGTATTATGCTCGCTAGCAATTAACCGTGTACCTGAGAGCTTGACAGGACACTGTACTTTTTCTCAGCGGCTCTGTGACGTAACAGGGTTCGCTTTTGACGCTAGACAGCGCCCTAGCATGTTTTTCTTTGCGCTCACTAAAGCTAAGTGAGTTCGCACCTATCGCCATATAGCACTGTGGCATCCCGTTAGCGGCTCTGGGATTAACAGAGTTCGCACTTACTGCCACAACGCGCTACAGCGTTTATTTTAGCGACTCTGCGGGATAACAGAGTTCGCTACTTTCGCCATCTTATTAGCAGCGGGCTTCGCCTGCACAGTGGACCCCGGGCTGCGAACGCACCTCTCTATTATATCTATTAGGTGCATTCCGCAGACCCTAACACACGGTAGCGTAATTTAGCACAGAGGATGTGGGGGCACGTTATAGAGCAAGGAAAACAAAACTAGTAAATTTTATAGATTTACTCCAGAAAATGTAGGCAGTGTTTACAAAAATATAAAAGATGTTACAAAAGAAACAAGATACAGTGTATACAGGCAATTGCAAAACAAATGGATTAAAAATATGAAACTTATCTTAGTCAATGGCACACCATGTGGGGGAGGGGGACCTTCACAGAGCAACAGGTCAAAATGCACAGCTTCCATACTGATCCCCCAGGCAAAAGACAACTTCCTCATGGAGCGTATCAGCTTTATGCTTTTTCCCTGCTGACATCATGAGGTGGGTTGAGCTAGAGAATATACGCCCCTTCAAAAAGTTCTTAAAAATTTCTATTTGTCATAACTCTGGGTGAAAACCTCAGAACAAGTCGACAGGGTATCATTTTTCTTATTACAACATTACCTTTCTTTTGATATCAAACATGGCATATCTATGGATTACTGGGAAGCAGGAAATGTTTTCTCAGTTTCTGAAATGTAGTTGGGTGTAGCCCAATTCATGCCGGTTGTGAAAATATGTGTTTCCTGTTTCTAGGATCAATGTGCATTATTAAATTCAAGCTTGAGGAACAGAGATATCATGTGCTCAAACCTTTACTTCCTGTTTTGAGACAGCCAGACGAGGATCTCACATTACACAAGCAGTATAGCAGGAGGAATGGTGAAGGAGGACATTCCAACGGGGGGAAGAGGGAGGGGGTTGTAAGTTGCAGCTGTGTCTGCACATGGGGCTTTGTGTCTGTACTGTACAAACCTAATGGGGGAAGAGCAGCACGAGTCCTGGAAATGTACATAGAAGGTAAATATATTCATATTTACCTGACACCTCCCCCTTTTGG
>JARQOD010000001.1:585737151-585770520 GCA_033576555.1 Oophaga sylvatica | reverse complement strand
TTCTCTGAACATCTCCATGGGATGAGGTGACTGAAGGATCCCAACCTGGCTTCTCCAAACATCTCAATGGGTTCAGTGATGGTCAATGAAGCAGATCTGTATTCCTTCAGCTAGGGCCATGGTCCCTTAAGCTGGCATCCTGTAGAATGTCAAATCTGTATTCCTTTTGACGGAGCAATAGTGCCTTGGCTGTTGTTCTGTAGAGTCTCCTTGCAGAAGGATAGAGAGATATCCCTTTTTACACCCAGAGCTGTCCTCTAGGCCATCATCCACAGGACAAGGTGAAGGAGGGAAGACGTTAACTTTCTTTGTTTGAGTATTTAATCAATCTGCATAGTGTGTCCTTCACTGTTTTGCAGGTCATCAAGCTACATAAACTTATACAATGGATAATCAACTTATTAGCAAACATCGATTGTTTAGTGACCCTGCGTCTCATGTCCTTCAAAGATAGCAACATAATAAACTGTAGGGGCTGATATAATAGGTAAACAACAGCCATTCAACAATTCACAAACATCAATTCAAGAGTCAACATTCAGACTCACATGAACAGTAGTCTATGTTTCCTGGCCTATTGACAGTATACATCTGGCATAGTTAAGATTAAATGCTATGTCATCACATTTGTCTATATGTCTGACTATCTACAGTATATCTATCTATATCTATTATCTAACTCTATTGCATTCATTGCTGTCCAAAAACACTAGAAAAACAGGTGAAATACAAATAAAATATGTGGGTTTTTCTGCTGCGCTTTTCTTGACGAGATGCAGAAATGATGCAGAAATTTCTGCATCCAAATGCTAAACATATGCACATACCCCAATAATCCTCTGCTAACTGAGTGCACAGACCTGGTATCAGAGCACTATGGCAACATTATTGGAGTAGAATGGGTTATGTTGTTGTACACTTATCCCTGACTAAAACTACAACAAGGGTATGTCTGTCCTAATTAAAGGGTTTGTCACATCTGGGACATTTATGTAATATTTGAGGGATATATCATCTGTGTTTGATACATATAGGTGCCACCAGGTTCATTCAGAATTTTTTTAGAATTCCTATTAGAAATGAATGGAGCAAGTCGCACATATGTATCCACCTCTCCTTTTCCAGAAGCTACCACTGGGTCCCCAATTTTTCCATTCAGCAGACATACGCTATATGGGTTATCCTTTCAGTTTGCCATAAATGTCCCAAATGGGACAAACTCTGTATCCCACATGTACTGTTCTACTTGTGGGTTGTGCGAGGGAGTGAAAAACCCCTTTAAAGGGAATGGTGTTCACATTTTTTGTGATTTTTTGTGATATACGAGTGGGGGGGGCAATATGATATGTGGGTTGGTGGGGTCTGTGTGCCAGGGCTGATTTTTAGTCTCAGTCCGACCTTGCCCTTGCTTGTGCAAGTCAGCCGAGTCTCTGTGCCAATAGCAGCATGCTGCGATTGTTCTCTCATGCCGAATCGGCATGAGAAAATAATCGTTGGCCTGAGCCGCCCCATAGTATAACATTACAATTGTCCTATTTCCCAGCTTACCATATTTATCCCCCTTCGCCTGCCAGCTAGAGACCTGTTCTTCAAAGCTGTTTACCAGACCTGGCGCTAATGCACCAAGCTGGCAGACAGCCGCGAGCCACACACCTAGAGCTCGCAAGCCTCAGGTGGCTCCAAAGTCGCAGGTTGAGGACCCTTGATAATACTATAGAATTGTACTGGTACGTCTTTTTTTTTCTAATCCGTTCTTATTTTCTGGTTGCAGATTTCTTCATCTTATATTCTGTACATGGACTTGCCTTAGTTTCTGTATTTATAGATATGCTTTACAGCAATCGTATGAACATAGATACTGTAACTATACACTGACATATCTTCATTATAATATGTTTTTATTGGGCTTTTTCTAGTGCCCATGCCTTTTTCTTTTCAGAAAGTGGTGTAAATTATAATGCAAATCTATACCAACACGTACTTGGCATAGATTTGATTTTCTCTTATAGCAGAAGATGTGCTTTACTTATTACTTATTTGTGGCTATGCTGGAGTTGCAGTTTTATCCCATTTAAGCTAGTAAGACAAAGATGCAATATACAGCCTGTGATCAGCTTTTTTTATATATGCTGCGGCCACCACCTTTCAGCCACAGGCAGGGCCAGTTTTAGGCAAAGTGGGGCCCTAGGCAAAAGTTTAAAATTGGGTCCCAATGCTAACATATTGCTCATCACACAGAAGCATTTCTGTTGTATTTACATGCGCTGAGTTCAGGACACTAAACGAGTGTGATCGACAATACTGAAGTCGTTCGACGCTTGTTTCCCGGTCTCTTTACACCAACTGAGAAAGAATGATTGGACCAGAACAATCACTATTAGATCAATATGTCCCCATACTGTATCATATTATCAGCAGCACATCTACAGTTTACACTGGGCGATGTGCTGCTGAGAATAATGATTTTTGTTCTGGCATAAACAATCCAATTGATGAATATGCAGCATTTTGCTTGTTTAGTATAATACACCCCATAGTCCTCCATATATTATAATGTGCCCCATAGTGCTCCATATAGTATAATACACTCACCATAGTCCTCCATATAGTATAATACACTCCCCATGGTCCTCCATATAGTATAATACACTCCCATGGTCCTTCATATAGTATAATACACTCCCTATAGTCCTCCATATATTAAAATACACTCCTCTGTCCTCCATATAGTATTATACATTTCCCATAGTCTTCCATATAGTATTATACACTCCCCATAGTCCTCCATATAGTATAATACACTCCCCATGGTCCTTCATATAGTATAATACACTCCCCATGGTCCTTCATATAGTGTAATATATATACTCCCTATAGTCCTCCATATATTAAAATACACTCCTCTGTCCTCCATATAGTATTATACACTTCCCATAGTCCTCCATATAGTATAATACACTACTCAGTCCTCCATATAGTATAATACACTCCTGATAGTCCTGCATATACTAAAATACACTGCTCAGTCCTCCATCTAGTATAATACACTCCTCAGTCCTCCATATAGTATAATACAGTCCTCCATCCTCCATATAGTATAATGCACTCCTCTGTCCTCTATATAGTTTAATACACTCCTCATAGCCCTCCATATATTAAAATACACTGCTCAGTCCTCCATATAGTATAATACACTACTCAGTCCTCCATATAGTATAATATACTCCTTATAGCCCTCCATATATTAAAATACACTCAGTCCTCCATATAATATAATACACTACTCAGTCCTCCATATAGTATAATAGACTCCTTGTAGTGCTCCATATAGTATAATGCACCACTATAGTCATCCATGTAGTACAATTCACTTCCCATAGTATAATGCTCCCCATAGTTCTTCATATATTATAATGTATTCCCCATAGTCCCCATACAGTATAATGCAGCCACCCCATAGAGCATAATGCAGCCACTCCACAGAGTATAATGCAGCCACCCCATAGAGTATAATTCAGCCAACCCACAGAGTATAATGCAGCCACGCCTTACAATATAATGTAACCCCCATAGAATATAGTGAAGCCCCCCTAATTTAGTATAATGCAGCCCCTCTAAAGAATATATGGTAGCCCCCTCATAGAGTATAATGCAGCCCCCACAGAATATAATGCAGCCACTCCATAGAATATAATGCAGCCCCCTTATATAGTATAATGTAGCCCCTCCATAGAATGCAATGTAGCCCTTCTCATAGAATATTATGCAGCCCCCATAGAATATAATGTAGCCCCCTCATAGAATAAAATGAAGCCCCCATATAATATAATCTAGCCCCCCATGGAATATAATGCAGCCCCTTCATGTAGTATAATGTAGCCCCTCATAGGGTATGATGCAATCACCCCTCATAGAATATAATAAATATAATACAGCCCCCAATAGAATATAATACAGCCCACCTCCCCACAGAATATAATTTATCCCCATCAAAGAGTATGATGCAATCCTCCCTCATAGAATATAATATAGCCCCCATAGAATATAATGCAGCCCACCTCCCTATAGAATATAATGTAGCTCCCCATAGAATAATATACAGCCCACCTCCCCATAGAATATAATGTAGCCCCATCAAAGCGTATGATGCAATCCTACCTCATAGAATATAATACAGCCCCCATAGAATAATAATACAGCCCACCTCCCTATAGAATATAATGTAGCCCCCATAGAATATAATTCAGCTTACCTCCACATAGAACATAATGTAGCCCCTCCATAGAATACAATGTAGCCCTCCATAGAATATAATGTAGCCCACTCATAGAATATAATGAAGCCCGCTCATAGAATATAATGAAGCCCCCCCATATAGTATAATGTAGCCCCTTCACAGAGTATGATGCAATCACCCCTCATAGAATATAATATAATACAGCCCCCAATAGAATATAATGTAGCCCCCATAGAATATAATACAGCCCACCTCCCCACAGAATATAATGTAGCCCCATCAAAGAGTATGATGCAATCCTCCCTCATAGAATATAATACAGCCCCCATACAATATAATACAGCCCACCTCCCTATAGAATATAATGTAGCCCCCCATAGAATATAATACAGTCCACCTCCCTATAGAATATAATGTAGCCCCTCATAGAATATAATACAGCCCACCTCCCCATCGAATATAATGTAGCCCCATAGAATATAATGTAGCCCCCATAGAATATAATACAGCCCACCCATAGAATATAATATACCCCCCAAAGAATATAATACAGCCCACCTCCCCATAGAATATGGGGCATAGACTATAATACAGCCCCCCATAGAATATAATGTAGCCCTCCCATAGAATATAATATAGCCCATCCATAGAATATAATACAGCCCTTAGCGGGGGCCCAAGGCAGCTGCCTGGTCTGCCTGCCGCTAACGCCGGCCTTGGCCACAGGTGACAGCATTCTTTAATACTTCAGATATGACTCCAATTCCCTGTAAGGCAAAAAAAGACCTTTTATTATACTCACCTACAGGGCGGTCCAGTCCGATGGGTATCACTGCCTTGATGTGGCACCTCCTCTCTTCTTGCCATGCCGTCCTCCTTCTGTGCTTCTTATGTGGATGGCACGTCCAAAGTCATTCACACAGTGTTCCCCTTTATTCTTCTGACGCACTTCTCTCTGCTCTGCCGAGGGCAACACAAAGTACTGCAGTGTACCGTGCCAGGAAAGGTCAAAAAAGCGCTGGCAACCAAGATCGACTTTTGCCTTAAAAACAGCATCAAAACAACAATTATTTTAGGTACACTTGCACAAAGCTAGGAATTTTGTAGCACTATATTTAGGTGAATGAATTACCAATTATACCAAACAGGTGATATTGATCATCATTCTAATATGTAGATTGAAAAACAGTCATTAACTGAAACAGCTGAGTAAAACTGGGTGAGAAACAGCCAAACTCTGCTAAAAAGGTGAGATTATGGAAAAAAGTTGTATGTCACAAGTCATGCACCATAGCAAGATTGAGCCCCGCAGCAAGACACAAGGAAATTACACTGCATCAGCAAGGTCAATCCTATGCAAAGATTTCATAGCAGACTGGGGTTTTAAAATGTGCAGTTCAAGCGCTTTTGAAGAGGCTCCTATCATCGACTGTGTGAAGTTGCTGGATATTGGCAGGAACTCAAACATGCCGTCATATACTCTGATCCAGAGCACCCCAGACATGCTCAATGGGTAACGTATCCGGTGAGTGCAAGATCTTTGCACAGCCATTGAAGACAAGTGGACCAACATTCCACAGGCCGAAATCAACAACCTGATCAACTCAATGTGAAGGAGATGTGTTGCACTGCTTGAGGCAAATGGAGGTCACACCAGATACTGTTTTTATGACCCCCCCACCCTCCTCTCCTGACTGCACATTTTAGAGTAGCCTTTCATTGTGGCCAGCACACCTGTGCAGTAATCATGCTGTCTAATCAACATCTTGATATGCCACACCTCTGAGGTGGATGGTGCTCAGTAACCCAAATTTATGTGGAGCCTTTCTGTGTCTACTCTGCTCTTCTGCCTCTGGGAGTACTGTGAAAAAAAGCCTCTGTGTGTAATCTGCACCACTGCCTGTGGGAGTACTGTGCCAAAAAGCCTCTGTGTTCTACTATGCACCCCCGCCTCTGGGAGTATGTGCCAAAAAGCCTCTGTGTTCTCTGCAGCCATGTCTGTGTGAGTAGTGCGCCTAAAAAATAATTATACTCTGCAGCTGTCTGTGTGTGAGTAGTGTACCTAAAATATAATTATACTCTGCCGCTGTGTCTGTACAAGTTGTGGGACTAAAAAATAGTCATACTCTGCACCTGTGTCTGTGGGAGTACTGTGCGTAAAAAATCTTTTTCTACTCTGCCATAGTGATGAGCGAGTATACTCGTTGCTCGGGTGTCCTCCGAGCATATCGGCGTGCTTGGAGATTTAATTTTTGTCGCTGCAGATGCATGATTTGCGACTGCTAGACAACCTGAATACATGTGGGGATTCCCTAACAAACAGGCAATCCCTGCATGTATTCAGGCTGTCTAGCAGCTGCAAATCATGCAGCTGCTTCGACAAAAACTAAATCTCAGAGCACGCCGAAATACTCAGAGGACACCCGAGCATGCTCGGGATAACCTGAGCAACGAATATACTCGCTCATCACTACTCTGCAACTGTGTCTGTGGGAATAATGTGCCAAAAAAACTGTGAAACTGTGTGTTCTCTGCAAGCGTCTCTTTGGTAGTACTATGAAAAAAGCCTATGTGAGAGTAGTCTGAAAAAAGCCTCTGTTGGGTTCTCTGCTTAACACAGGTGTTTTCATTTGTCCACTTATGACCTTTTGGGTGCAGCTTTATATTCTGTCCCCAGAGGGCATTTCCTGCTAGTGATAGATTCATTTAGATGTTTTCACATTGTATTGATGTTTGGTGCCAGTCTGCGAGCATTGAGCTAAAGATTTTCACCCTAATATTTATTTGCTATACTTTTCCTCCACCCCTCAAACCTTCCACAGTCCTTCTGCCCACTCTTGGAAAAACACCAGTTCTGCATCACGTCCTCACCAATCACGCAGTAACAGTTTCCATCAAACATCATATCACATACATAGCTGGCAGCCTCTGGTAGACTCTTTTGTCAGGGCCCTACTCTACTCTAACCTCTTATACATTTCTTAAAATATCCAATATTCTTTTTAGGTATGTTTTTATTTATTTTTCTTTAAAGGAATGAGTCATTTTTTAAAATGATCAATAATATAACATACAAGGGACAAATACCGTCACTCCAATGCCGGACCACATATTACCATCACATAGTGACTGAATGATACCACATACAGGGAACAAATACTGCAATACTGTGACAAGATCACATATTACCACCACATAGTGACTTGTGTGCTACAATACTGATCAATAATAAAAAAAAATACAATACTAATATTACCATAAGTGCCATTAAACACAGGAGCTCTGTACATAGATATACAGTGTATAGTGTAAGTGTACAGGTAATACAGTGATCACCAGTGACATTATATACAGGAGCTCTATATATAGTATACAGTGCATAGTGTCAGTGTACAGGTAATACAGTGATAACCAGTGACATTATACACAGGAGCTCTGTAAAAAGTGTCAGTGTACAGGTAATACATTGATCACCAGTGACATTATACACAGGAGCTCTGTATATAGTGTCAGTGTACAGGTAATACAGAGATCACCGGTGACATTATACATAGGAACCCTGTATATAGTGTCAGTGTACAGGTAATGCCAGGATCACCAGTGACATTATACACAGGAGCTCTGTAGATAGCTTGTAGTGTACAGGAAATACAGTGATCACCGGTGTTAGGGTCTGCGGAACGCACCTAATAGATATTGTAGAGAGGTCCACCGTGCAGGCAAAGCCCGCTACTAGTAAGATGGCGTAAGTAGCGAACTCTGTTATCCCGCAGAGTCGCTAAAATAAACGCCGTAGCGCGCTGTGGCAGTTAGTGCAAACTCTGTTAATCCCCAGAGCCGCTAACGGGAATGCCACAGCGCTATATGGCGATAAGTGCGAACTCACTTAGCTTCAGTGAGCCGCAAAGTAAAACGCTAGGGCGCTGACCAGCGTTATAAAGCGAACCCTGTTGCATCACAGAGCCGCTGAGAAAAAGACTGTGTCCTGTTAGACTCACAGGGAACACAGATGACTGCTAAGCGGATTGCAGTCTGTGGTCATGCAGTCAGAACACAAGCAATAATCTCCTCACCGGAGTAGCCGGTATGCTAATGGCGTTTTCAGCCGAGCCCTGAACACGTGCATACAATCTCCTCACCGGAGGTGCCGGTATTCTAGGGGCTTATTTCAGCCAGACCTAACCACATGCATACATGACCACACTGGCGCAAGCACGTAACAGATTTGATACTAGCGCATGGCGGCCCAGCCATGCCACCCTTTTATAGTAGCAACTACAGGGCCTGCCAGATAAGGACCAATAGGAAACTGCTCCAGAACACAAGTGGTTTCAGGACCTTCATGGCGGACCAATAGGAGCTGCTGCAGTACCTGAGCATGTGACCCCTGATCTCCAATGAGAGATCTTACTCTGGGCATGCTCAGAAGGGGAAACACAGGACTTCGTCCTAAAGACGTCTGCTCCAGCACTGGTTATAATAGAAGATCCAGGAGACGCAGCAGCAAGTCTCTGCACAGCATTAGACCGGGCAAGACGCTGAGACCCACGTCTCTGCTGAGCAGGCTCCACTGCGGCCAGAGACGGATGGGGGACCGCAGTGGGAATTGCTCGAGATTCCCCTTGTGCAGCATTGGGAATTCGAACCCTAACATTGCCCCCCTCTTAGGGCCCCCCTTCTCTGGGCCTCGCTGCGCTCAAAGGCAGCGATGAGCTGCGGAGCGTGAATATGCTCGGCAGACTCCCAAGACCTATCCTCAGGCCCATAGCCCCTCCAGTCCACCAAATAAAACTTTTTGCCCCGTAACACCTTACACCCTACGATGGCGTTCTCCTCATGGTCGTCCGTAGACGAACCCGATGTCCCGGCAGATGACTCGGAAAACCGGGACATGAGCACGGGTTTCAGGAAGGATACGTGAAAGGTGTCGGAGATACCCAGGCGTGGTGGAAGAGCCAAACGGTATACCACAGGGTTAACCTGCTCGAGGACTTTGAAAGGACCCAGGTAGCGGGGTGCCAACTTAGTGGACTCAACTCGCAGCCTAATGTTACGGGCGGAGAGCCACACTAAGTCACGAGGAGCAAATGTTGGAGCAGGGCGCCGATATGCATCGGCGGAGTACCTCATCCTCTCCTTGGACGCCTGAATGGCATCCTGGGTACGGTCTCAAATGTCCCGTGCCTCCACGGCCCAGTCTGCCACCCTGGAGTCGGCGGAAGACACGGGCATGGGCACCGGAACCCGCGGATGCTGACCGTAGTTTAGGTGGAATGGAGTCTGTCCGGTGGAATCAGCCACAGCATTGTTTAGTTCAAACTCAGCCCACGGTAGCAAGGTTGCCCAGTCATCCTGCCTGGCTGAGAAAAAATGTCGTAGATAGGTGACCAAGGTCTGGTTGGCCCTCTCTACCAACCCATTCGTCTCGGGATGATATGCTGAAGAGAGATTTAGCTCAATACTGAGTAGACTACAAATCTCTCTCCAGAACCGAGACGCAAACTGGGGACCTCAGTCACTGACAATTTTGTCCGGCATGCCGTGTAGACGGAAGATGTGCCTAACGAACAACGCTGCCAGAGCCCATGCAGAAGGTAACCGTGGTAGCGGCACCAGATGTACCATTTTGGAAAAATGGTCGGTGATTACCCAAATGATGGTGCAACCCGAGACTTGGGTAAGCCCACCACAAAGTCCATCCCAACCATCTCCCAGGGTCTGTCTGCCACCGGCAAAGGGTAAAGTAACCCAGCTGAGCTGACCGTTGTCGTGGAGACTTTTCTTGGCGCAGGAGACACACGCCCAAACATAGTCCCCAACGTCACGGACCATATGCGGCCACCAGTATGTCCTCGCCAGCAACTCAGAAGTCCTCTTTGTCCCAAAGTGTCCACCCACCCTGGACGAATGTGCCAAGAGAGTACCTCCGGTCGCAAATTGGTAGGCACAAAAGTCTTGCCCGGGGACACAGACTCTAGCGAAACCGGGGCCACTGTTCTCAGGCTCTCTGTGGGGACAATAAGCCGAGGCTCCTCCTCCTCCTCAGAGGACACCACAGAGTGAGAGAGAGTGTCGGCACGAACGTTCTTCTCTTCCGAGAGAAAATGGAGTGTGAAATGAAACCGGGAGAAGAACAAGGACCATCTGGCCTGGCGAGAATTAAGCCGCTGGGCTGTCTGAAGATATACCAAATTCTTGTGGTCGGTGAAGACTTGGAAGGGAAAGCGAGCCCCCTCCAACAGATGTCTCCACTCAGAGAAAGCCAACTTTATTGCTAGCAACTCCCTGTCCCCGATGGAATAATTCCTCTCCGCTGGTGTGAAGGTCTTGGAGAAGAAGAAGCAAGGATGCTTCCAACCTTGAGCATCCTTTTGAAAGAGGACTGCTCCGGTACTAACGGATGAGGCATCCACCTCCAATATAAATGGCTTATCAACATCAGGGCGGTGTAGGATGGAAGAGCTAGCAAAATGAGACTTAATTGAGGTGAAAGCCTTGGAGACTTCTTCAGACCACAATTTGGGATTTGCTCCCTTCTTGGTGAGGGCTACCAAGGGAGCTACCAAAGTTGAGAAATGGGGAATGAACTGGCGATAATAATTAATGAACCCCATAAAGCGCTGCACTGCTTTAAGGGAATGGGGTTCTTGCCAGTCCATCACAGCCTGTAGTTTGGCAGGATCCATAGCCAATCCCTGGGCTGAGATGATATAGCCCAGGAATGGTAAAGACTCCTGCTCAAACACGCATTTCTCCAACTTTGCATAAAGGGAATTTGCCCGCAAGAGGTCGAAGACTCTGCAGACATCTTTCCGGTAGGAGTCAATATCTGGAGAGAAGATGAGAATATCATCCAGATAGACCATGACCGAGGTGGAAAGCATATCCCGGAAGATGTCATTAACAAAGTCTTGGAAAACGGCTGGGGCATTACAGAGTCCGAAGGGCATCACCAGATATTCATAGTGCCCATCCCTGGTATTAAAAGCCGTCTTCCACTCGCTCCCCTTGCGGATGCGAATCAGGTTGTAAGCACCCCGCAGGTCTAATTTGGTAAATACCCTTGCTCCCCGGAGCCTATCAAAGAGCTCAGAAATTAAAGGCAGCGGGTATTTATTCTTAACGGTAATGGCGTTAAGACCCCTGTAATCTATGCAGGGACATAATTCTCCGTTCTTCTTTTGCACAAAGAAGAACCCTGCCCCAGCAGGTGACACTGACTTCCTAATGAACCCTCTTGCCAGATTTTCCTGAATGTATTGGGACATAGCCTCTGTCTCCGGGAGAGAGAGAGGATAGATCCTTCCCGGGGAGGTTCTGCTCCAGGCAAGAGGTCAATAGGACAGTCATAGGGTCGGTGAGGTGGAAGCGTCTCCGCAGCCTTTTTGGAGAACACGTCTACATAGGACCAATAACACTTGGGAAGGGAAGTGAGATCTGCGGGTATCCCTGTAGTAGCAACCTGAACACATTCCCTCACACATCTACCTCTACAAGACTCACGCTAACCCCGTATCTTCCCAGAGGACCACTCAATATGTGGGGAGTGAAGACGAAGCCAGGGTACTCCCAGCAGAGCCTCATCTATACCCTCAGGAAGGACAAGGAAAGAGATAATCTCCTGATGGGAAGGAGACATAGCTAATGTGAGAGGGATTGTCTGATGTGTGATCTGTGAGGGCAGTATGGAGCCATTCACCACTCGAACAGTCACCGGTTTGGCGAGCATCACCTGAGGTATTGTGTGGCGGAGAGCAAAAGCAGAGGACATAAAGTTCCCCTCTGCTCCAGAATCCACACAAAGCTCAACTGTTAGAGTGGATGAACCAAAAGAGATTGTCCCTTTAAAGGACAGCTTGAAGGCAAACGCTGCTGACTCTAGTGAACCTCCTCCCATGGTCACTAGACGCGATCGTATTCCCGATCGCTGGGGCCATCTATTGGCATAATGTCCTAACTGCTGACAATTGTTACAAATCACGGGCCGAGACTTAGGTCCCGTTCGAGCAACCTCCATGACCTCCGGGGAGTCTGGCGCCTGAATGGGAGATTCTAGAGGTTTGGCAAAGGTGGGAGCTAGCCGAAACCTCCGTCTACACTGGGCCCGCTCCAACCTCTGCTTGTGAAAGCGAAGGTCGATGCGGGTAGATATGGAGATAAGCTTCTCCCGTGAGGTAGGAATCTCCCTGGTGGCCAAGGCGTCCTTTACATGGTCAGCCAGACCTCTCCAGTATACCGGTATAAGAACCTTATCCGGCCACTCTAACTCGGAGGCCAGAGTTCGAAATTGGACTGAAAACTGACTGACCAAGCTCGAACCCTGTGACAATGCCAGCAGTTGGAGCGCTGAATCGTGGGTGACCTGAGGGCCTAAAAAGACCTTTTTAAGAGCCTCCAGAAACCGAGGAGCACTCCGCACGACGCGATCATCACGCTCCCACAGCGGCGTTGCCCATTCCAAACCTCTGCCCGACAGAAGTGACACTATGAAACCCACTTGTGACCGCTCTGTGGGAAAACGTGTGGCCAGAAGCTCGAGTTGTATAGAGCACTGACTCACGAATCCCCGACAATGTTTGCCGTTGCCAGAAAACTTGTCTGGAAGCGGGAGATGGGACAAGGTCGGAGCAGAGGTGTTGGAGGACAAACTGGCTGCCGCTGTGCTAGCAGCCTGAACAGCGACTGCGGTCACATCCACAGCTGAGGTTGTGCGCTCGAGAGCCGCCAACCTACCCTCCAGCTGCTGGATAAACTGCCGTAGGCGCTAATCATCCGCCATTTTACTAGCCAGACCTTGGCGCTAGTATTATGTTAGGGTCTGCGGAACGCAACTAATAGATATTGTAGAGAGGTGTGTTCGCAGCCCGGGGTCCACCTTGCAGGCAAAGCCCGCTGCTAGTAAGATGGCGTAAGTAGCGAACTCTGTTATCCCGCAAAGTCGCTAAAATAAACGCCGTAGCGCGCTGTGGCAGTTAGTGCGAACTCTGTTAAACCCCAGAGCCGCTAACGGGAATGCCACAGCGCTATATGGCGATAAGTGCGAACTCACTTAGCTTCAGTGAGCCGCAAAGTAAAAAGCTAGGGCGCTGACCAGCGTTATAAAGCGAACCCTGTTGCGTCACAGAGCCGCTGAGAAAAAGACTGTCCTGTTAGACTCACAGGGAACACAGATGACTGCTAAGCGGATTGCAGTCTGTGCTCATGCAGTCAGAACACAAGCAATAATCTCCTCACCGGAGTAGTTGGTATTCTAATGGCGTTTTCAGCCGAGCCCTGAACACGTGCATACAATTTCCTCACCGGAGGTGCCGGTATTCTAGGGGCTTATTTCAGCCAGACCTAACCACATGCATACATGATCTCACTGGCGCAAGCACGTAACAGATTTGATACTAGCGAATGGTGGCCCAGCCATGCCACCCTTTTATAGTAGCAACTACAGGGCCTGCCAGATAAGGACCAATAGGAAACTGCTCCAGAACACAAGTGGTTTCAGGACCTTCCTGGCGGACCAATAGGAGCTGCTGCAGTACCTGAGCATGTGACCCCTGATCTCCAATGAGAGATCTTACTCTGGGCATGCTCAGAAGGGGAAACGCAGGACTTCGTCCTAAAGACGTCTGCTCCAGCACTGGTTATAATAGAAGATCCAGGAGACGCAGCAGCAAGTCTCTGTACAGCATTAGACCGGGCAAGATGCTGGGACCCACGTCTCTGCTGAGCATGCTCCACTGTGGCCGGAGACGGATGGGGGACCGCAGCAGGAATTGCTCGAGATTCCCCTTGTGCAGCATTGGGAACTCGAACCCTAACAACCGGTGACTTTATACACAGAAGCTCTGTATTTAGTATACTGTGTATAGTGTCAGTGTACAGGTCACTCACTGACTCGCCAGTGACATTATACACAAGAGCTCTGTTTTTACTACATAGTGTAAGTATACAGGTAACACACTGACTCACTAGTGATGTCTCTAGTTGAAGATATTCATCTTTGCTTTTGTTCTTCATCCAGAGCAGACTGCCATCAATCCTTTCAGCCGGGACTCGTCTCTGCAGAAAATAAGACCTTTATAAAGAGCACATTCCCCAATTTTTTTCCAACTTCTACACTACGCCAGATGAACAAAAAAAGCAAAAGTGTCATCCTGTACAGTAACAGGAAATACTATTATTTTTGAGGATACTATTGAAAACAGTATCCTCAAAAATGAAATACATCACAGCAGTAATAATATCACTTAATTAGCCCTATCATCCTATCCCCCATATGTCTCCATCCTGCCCCCATATATATCCTCTCATCCTGCCCCCATGTGTCTCTCTCCTGCCCACAATATATGTCCTCTCATCTTGTCCCTCTATGTGTCTCCATCCTTCCCCCACATATGTGTCCTTCCTGCCCAATATGTCCTCTCATATTGCCTCCCCATATGTCTCCATCCTCCCTCATATGTCTCCCAACTTGCCCCATATATGTCATCTCATCCTGCTGCCCCCTATATGTCTATATTCTGTCCTCCTATGTGTCTACATCTGGTCCCCCTATATGTCTCCATCCTGTCCCCCCATATGTCTCCATCCTGACCCCATATACAGCTCAGGCAAAAATTAAGAGACCACTGCAAAATTTTCAGTTTGTCTGATTTTTCTCTTTATAGGTATATTTTTAAGTAAAATGTAAATTGCTCTTTTATTCTATAAACTACTGACAACATGTCTCCGAATTTCCAAGCAATAAATTTTGTATTTATTTTCAGAAAATGAGAAATGGTCAAAATAACAAAAAATGCAGTGCTTGCAGACCTCAAATAATGCTAAGAAAACAAGTTCATAATCATTTAGAAACAACAATACTATTGTTTTAACTCAGGAAGAGTTCAGAAATCAATATTTTGTTGAATAACCATGATTTTTAATCACAGCTTTCATGCGTCTTGGCGTGCTTTCCACCCGTCTTTCACACTGCTTTTAGGTGACCTTATGCCACTCCTCATACAAAAATTTAAGCAGTTCTTTGTTTGATGGTGTCACGGGTGTGTCGCTACGAAGATCGTCGCGATTGCACAGCCTGACTTCTCACAGCTGAGTTTCTGGTGCTGGGTGTTTTTTCGGCAGTGAGGGAGTTAATTCTCCCTCTCTCTGTGCTAGACGAGACCAGCCTCGCCCAGCTGCAATTAATGTTGCTGTAATGGGATTCCTTCAAATACCTGCCAGTCTGCTAGGGAAGTGTCGGTGAAAGCATTCCTGGCAGACAAACAGAGCGGCTTGTGGTATTTTGGAGTTTGGAGTGAAGTGTACTTTGTGTGTGGTTTTTTTCCTTCCTCGCTTTATCATTTATCTCCTTACCCGTTGGTGTTCCCTCTGTTGTTGTGATGTAGTTTTGTATGCAAGGTGGTTGTTGATTTTCCCCTTGTACTGTCTCGTTCGTCTAGTACTGTGTGTGGGCTTATATTATCCTGTTCCCTGTTGTTGTGATCGGGGTCCTTCTCAGGACTAGATCACTGAGGTTCAGGGATCCTCAGGAGGTAGGGATTACGCTGGCGGCCTGGACCTCTGTACCTTTAACAGTACCTCCAGGTAGAGGGATTATAGTCAGGGCCCCAGCTTAGGGTCAGCTTAGGCCCCTAACCTCCGGTACGCAGAGACAGCGTGACATTTTCATAGACCGACAAAAGATTCTCTCCAGCTACCATGGATCCAGTAGCCAGTCTTGCTCGGCAGTTGCAGAGTTTGTCCATGGAGCTGGCGGACGTTAAGTCCAAGGTTTTGTACCCCCCGGAGCAAGCCGGACCAGAACCTAAAGTAGCTCTCCCTGACAGGTTCACTGGGGGGCGGGACAAGTTTTTTGTTTTTCGGGAGGCATGTAAATTGTACTTTCGGCTGCAGCCACAGTCATCAGGGAGTAAAGCAACTGAGGATCTAGTCTCGCGTCGGTTTTGGTGGCCTAACTTACATAGGGAGGTGGTAACTTTTGTCGCATCCTGCGAGATTTGTGCGCGCTCTAAGACCCCACATACCCGTCCGTCTGGGGCCCTCTTACCTTTGAAGATCCCGGAGCGTCCGTGGACTCATCTGTCTATGGACTTCATTACAGACCTCCCGCCATCTTCGGGTAAAACAGTCATACTCGTTGTAGTGGACAGGTTCAGCAAGATGGCACATTTTATCGCTCTTCCCGCTCTTCCTAATGCTAAAACTCTTGCGCAGGTGTTCATTGGGGAGATTGTAAGGCTTCACGGGGTACCCTCCGATGTGGTGTCGGATCGGGGGTCTCAGTTTGTGTCCAAATTCTGGAAGGCATTTTGTACACGGCGGGGGATGCAGTTGTCATTTTCATCGGCTTTTCATCCGCAGACCAATGGTCAGACAGAGCGTCTGAACCAGAGCTTGGAGACATATCTCTGGTGTTTTGTGTCAGAGAACCAGGAGGACTGGGCTTCTTTCTTGCCTCTGGCGGAGTTTGCTCTAAATAATAGGCGGAGCGAGTCCACTGGTAAGTCCCCGTTTTTTGGGGCATATGGTTTTCACCCCCAGTTTTGTACTTTCAATAGGGGGGCTCTTCTGGGGTTCCTGAGGAGGAACGATTTTCGTCGTCACTTGCTTCAGTGTGGAGAGGAGTGTTGAATAATCTGAGTACTATGGGGAACCGATACAAACGTATGGCTGATAGGAGGAGAGTGTCTGGTCCGGACCTAAGTGTGAACGATCTGGTATGGTTGTCTACCAAGAATATAAAACTTAAGGTTCCCTCCTGGAAACTGGGTCCCAGGTTCATCGGGCCATACAAGATCAGTTCTATAATTAATCCGGTGGCATTCCGTCTTGACCTCCCTCCTACATTTAAAATTCACAATGTGTTCCACAGATCGTTGCTTAAGAGGTATGTGGCTTCGGTGATACCTTCACCTTTACCTCCTCCTCCTGTGGTGGTCAATGGTAACTTGGAGTTTCAGGTGTCGAGAATCATCGATTCACGTCTGAATCGCCGGTCCCTTCAGTACCTGGTTCATTGGAGGGGGTATGGTCCTGAGGAGAGGACGTGGGTTCCTGCGTCGGATATTAACGCAGACCGATTAATTCGGGCCTTCCACACTACTCACCCAGATAAACCCGGCCCTGAGGGTCCGGAGGCCCCTCGTAGAAGGGGGGGTACTGTCACGGGTGTGTCGCTACGCAAGATCGTCGCGATTGCACAGCCTGACTTCTCACAGCTGAGTTTCTGGTGCTGGGTGTTTTTTGGCAGTGAGGGAGTTAATTCTCCCTCTCTCTGTGCTAGATGAGACCAGCCTCGCCCAGCTGCAATTAATGTTGCTGTAATGGGATTCCTTC
The DNA here is from genome assembly GCA_033576555.1 of Oophaga sylvatica. Taxonomy (NCBI): domain Eukaryota; kingdom Metazoa; phylum Chordata; class Amphibia; order Anura; family Dendrobatidae; genus Oophaga; species Oophaga sylvatica. The sequence goes on along the minus strand of JARQOD010000001.1, from coordinate 585,752,951 downwards.
AAATACCTGCCAGTCTGCTAGGGAAGTGTCGGTGAAAGCATTCCTGGCAGACAAACAGAGCGGCTTGTGGTATTTTGGAGTTTGGAGTGAAGTGTACTTTGTGTGTGGTTTTTTTCCCTTCCTCGCTTTATCATTTATCTCCTTACCCGTTGGTGTTCCCTCTGTTGTTGTGATGTAGTTTTGTATGCAAGGTGGTTGTTGATTTTCCCCTTGTACTGTCTCGTTCGTCTAGTACTGTGTGTGGGTTTATATTATCCCGTTCCCTGTTGTTGTGATCGGGGTCCTTCTCAGGACTAGATCACTGAGGTTCAGGGATCCTCAGGAGGTAGGGATTACGCTGGCGGCCTGGACCTCTGTACCTTTAACAGTACCTCCAGGTAGAGGGATTAGTCAGGGCCCAGCTTAGGGTCAGCTTAGGCCCCTAACCTCCGGTACGCAGAGACAGCGTGACAGATGGCTTGTGACTATCCATCTTCCTCTTGATTACATTCCAGAGGTTTTCAATAGGGTTCAGGTCTTGAGATTGGGCTGGCCATGACGGGGATTTGATGTGGTGGTCCTTCTTCCACACATTGATTGACCTAGCTGTGTGGCATGGAACATTGTCCTGCTGGAAATACCAGTCCTCAGAGTTGGGGAATCATTACCTGAGCAGAAGGAATCAACTGTTTTTCCAGGATAACCTTGTACGCGGCTTGATTCATACGTCCTTCACAAACATTAACCTGCCCAATTCCAGCTTGCTAAAGCATCCCCGGATCATCACTGATCCTCCACCAAATTTCACAGTGGGTGCAAGACACTGCGGCTTGTACGCCTCTCCAGGTCTCCGTCTAACCATTAGACGACCAGGTGTTGGGCAAAGCTGAAAATTAGACTCATCAGAGAAGATTAACTTACTCCAGTCCTCTATGGTCCAATCCTTATGGTCTTTAGCAAACTTCAGCGTGGCTCTCCAGTCCTTTGCTTCTCATTGATGAAAGACTTTTTTCTAGCTTTACATGACTTGAGCCCTGCCTACAGGAGCCTGTTACGAACTGTTCTTGCCGTGCACTTCACCCCAGCTGCCATTTGCCATTCCTTTTGTAGGTCACTTGATGTCATCCTGCGGTTGCTGAGGGACATTCGAATAAGATGACGATCAGTGGAAAGTCATTTTCGCCCTCTGCTGGTCTGTAGCTTTGTTGTCCCAATGTCTGCTGCTTGACCTTGTTGTAATGGACTGCTGTATTAGAAATTTTAAGGATGGAGGCAACATGACACTCACTGTATCCCTCTGCTAGTAAAGCCAGAATTGAGCCCTTCTTTTCCTCACTCAAGACTTTTCTTTTCAACTCCTTTGGCATGGTTAAAAGTTATTTTTTCATTCCTATTACTTTTGGGATGTTACTAGCACTTGTTTTGCCATCCAGCTTGTCCTATTGCAAGAGGATTGTGAACACCACAGCAGTGTTTGTTATACTTTCCTTTGTTAAATAAGAATTGGTTCAGGTGATCACCTAATCAGAAGCACATTAAGTAGAATGAGGTGTACTCTGTTTGGAATTCAACTGACACTGGAATGGAATGGCTGTCAGACATGTAGAGAAGCTGATTTTTACAAAACTGTGCAGTGGTTTCTTAATTTTTGCGAGAGTTGTATGTCCTTTCATCCTGGCACCATATGTCTCCATCTTGCCCCACCCCATATGTCTTCATCCTCCCCTCATATATGTCCACTTAATTGTCAGGTGATGACCGCTAGTACTGAAAAGCAGAGCCAGTTAGTATATTACATGCTGTTAGCATTTAGCATACTATAGTGCTTAATTTTATAATTAAAGGGTTTGTCCAAGTTTGTGAGGAAAGTCTGCAATCACCCTATGTGACTGTAGACTTCTGTCAGGATCATCCAGTGCCGCTGGCAAGAGTGGGTGGTCATGGGACCACAGATATATGAGCGCGTGTCTAGTCAGCTTGTGATTGCCCACTCTCGCTGCCTGCACATAGTGACTGCAGACTTTTATCACAAACTTGGACAACCCCTATAATGCTCCTAACAAATGCAAATGTAGTACCATTACCTTGTCAGCTGGCACAATGCTTTATTAACATGGTCATGTATCATGTTATCTGACGATTGCTACATGTGTACAGGATCAGAACCAATAGCAGTACAGCAGGGATGTCAAACTCAAATACACAAAGGGCCAAAATTAAAAACTTGGACAAAGTCATGGGCCAACATTGATATTAAAGAAATGTCTACAATTGCAATCGTAGTAGCAGTATGTGTCACATAAGAATAGCAAACAGCTAGCCCTAAATCAAACAATGATAGATGGCACATAGAGGGTAAACTACTGCCTAAAGCCTTCTATTCACTGTAGATGGCTGTAGGCTGAATGAAGGTTGAGCTGATAGTTCAGCTGGCAGCTATGTCACCTGAGTCTCCCATACACAGTCACACATCTCTGATGGTGGCCTATTTCCTAGAGAAAAAAATGATTGGCAATTCAAAATCAGATGCCAGATTATCTCCACTGACATCATCTATTGGGGTAGTTTCGGTGTCACCCATACACTTCGGTACTGGCAGGTTCGACTGACGTTTGTCTAATGTATATGGGGATCTTCAGTTTGGCCCTTTGAAATATTATTTATAAATAAGTTACGTAGTACATAGCTCATTAAATAAGTTACAAATACAAGTTATTTTAGTTTACCCCAACCCACCACACAGTAAACATGTTTCAGCCAACTGTGGAAATTCAATTAATCTTCATTCGTTGATTGTGGTAATATGAAATATACATAACCTAACAAAGAAACAAAATTAACATACACCCTGCTGTAAGTAAGTAAAAAGCAATAGTGCATATAAATAACATGGTGTACTTAGTAAACACTTTTTGATTAAAAAAAAATAAAGCATAAAAGCCATCTTACCATCAAAGAGTACCCCAATCGGGATGGTCCTAACCTCTGGTATTAAAACCTTACCATGTGTCAAAAATTACCTCAATGTGAATAAGGGCCGAGCAGGATTGGGGCCCAACCATGGACACTATGGGAAGATACATAAACGTAATACCTAGCTCAAGAAAGGCATGTTTTAATAATAGAGGTTAGGACCGTCCTGATTGGGAACAACCTTGACCATGGTTGAATGGCTTTTGCACTCTACTTTATTTATATGCACTATTACCTTTTACTTACAGCAGGATATATGTTTATTTTGTTTCTATCTTAGGTTTGCTTTAGCTTCTTGCGCTCCGTGCACACAAGGGTGTGGTCTCACTTTCTTTGAGCAGGGTATTACCTGTATATAGCTTCTCATAGCTGGGTGTCAACAGTCATTCACCGGTCCTTCTTGGCCCTTATTCACATTGAGGTCATTTTTGACACATGGTGAGGTTTTAATACAAAAGTTTAGAACTGTCTCGATTGGATACAACTTGGTACTGGTGCGATGGCTTTTACTTTTTTTGACGAAAAACAGTGTTTGCTAAGTACCCTATGTTATTTATATGCACTATTGCATTTTACTTACATACAGCAGGGTATATGTTCGTTTTTTTTCTATCTTAGGTCTTGTCTGTTTAATGGACAGTGTGAACATTCTCCTGTACAATGTAATATGAAATATATATTAACATTTCTCATGTGCAATGTTGTGCATTTCTATAATTGGTTGTTTACTTTGTTGTTATGTCTTTGCTTCAGAAATAATAAACAAGGACCTTGAGGAAATTGAAGAAACAGGAGAGAGCTGCCTACAATTGACTGTAAGTGAAGTTTATCATGTTACTGTGCAAATTAAAGTATCAGTTCCTAAACACTAAAGGGGTTTACCAGTTTAAAATGAATGACTCATCTTGTTGTTAAATCAGTGAGGGTCTGATTCTTCACACCCCCCTTGATCAGCTGTTAAAAGGGTGTTGCATTCCCTTTATTGTTTACAAAGCACAATGCTGTACTATTAGTAGCAACTATGCCCAGTATATCAATCAGCTTTTACTATTAATAATTTATTTTGCTATGGAGGATGTCATAGAAAACACTATAACCCATAAAGCCACTCCAGTGAAAGGGCATTCACCTCTCCCCACATAGAATTTCCAGTAGGGAAAAAAGCTTACATTCTAAAGGCCACTTTACACTGAGCGAGATCGCTAGCGAGATCGCTGAAACGTCACCGATTTTGTGACGTAGTAGCGACCTAGTCAGCGATCTCGCTCAGTGTGACACTCAGCGACGATCAGCCTCCCTGCTGGGTGTCGCTGATCGTCACTGAATGTCCTGGACCATTTTTTGATCGCTGGTCTCCCGCTGGCCAGCGCGCATCGCTGCGTGTGACAGGCGGGAGACCAGCAATCAGCCAGCCGGAGCTGGTAACCAAGGTAAACATCGGGTTTCCATGCGCTGGGCGGCACCTAGAAACCCGCTCAGCAGCGATCATGTAGCGACACACCAGCGATCCTGACAAGTGCATATCGTTGTCGGGATCGCTGGTGAGTCGTTATGTGTAACGGGACCCTAAGTCTCTTGCACAATGTACATAGGGAAGAGTGTACATTTCTCATAGCTATGGGTGAAGAAACCAATTACGATAGGAATAGTTAACCATTCAAGTTCCCTTTTAAAGCCAAGGCACCCTACAAAGTACAGGTAATTAGACAGGAAAGACCATTTCTGAGGTCCAGATAACAAAACTGACATATGTTATTGTTTACGCATAGCTAGAGAAGTGGAAAAGTCTCTTTTGTCCCCAGGAAAGACATCCTGAAGTGAAGGGAAACTATTGTTCCCTTCAGAGGAAATGTTACACCTGCAACTAGACACAGGGGCATCAGTGGAAAGTTATGAATATTGGGTTTGTTAGATCCGATGTTAATGAGACATACATCCTCAACTTCAGGACTTATTGGGGAAGAATATGCATATTTTTCATAACTGTGACACCTGCCTATAAGCCACAAGTCTGCCATGTCATGTTTACTATCTATGGAAAGGTAAAATCCCAATAAAAAATATGACTATGATCGTCAGGAGTGAATATATTGTTAATGTTGGAAATTTCATAAAATCATGAAGGGCTGAGAACATCCCACAACCTGGCCCACGTGAGGTCATCAAGGGGGGATGTATGGGTGTAACTTAAATGCTGATAAAAGGTCAAGACGAATTATGATCTGTGTTCCTGTAGAGAGATACATATCGGTGTATGCATGATTCCCGTTCAGTGGACGTTTCCAATCAAAGTTCTCTTTTTTGCTAAGCTGAATCATCTCTGTTACCAGCGTAGTAAGTTTCTTTGGTTATTCCTTTTATTGTATGTAATTGTATATTCTGTATTGTTTTGTTCCCTTTGTAAAATCTTTTGTATATTTTTTTGTAAACACTGCCTATTGCTCTGTATTAATTATGAAATGTAATGGTTCTGTTCCTTTTGTTCTGTAAAGCGCAATCTGAAGCCATATGCTACCTGCCAGGCATCCAGTCGGCCTGTATGACCCCTTCACGATCTATGACTTATACATACATCATAGGTCATGTCCCTGCACTCCATGCGGGCTCCGGCGCTAAGCCCACATGTTTTTCGGCACATGTCTACTGATTCCATAAACTGACATGTGCCCCTGGAATCGTGATCCACCCGTGGCTGTTAACATGTTAAATGCTGCTGTCAATCTCAGACAGCGGCATTTAACATGCTCATACCAGAAGAGCATTACAAACCCCGCCCATCGGCGCCCGTGTCACATGACCGCCCTGTGGCCGGCGCGCATAGCAGATGATCATTTTAGCTACACATAGCAAGGCTGTAGCCCTGCTATTTGTAGTACAGGCAATCAAATGATCGCAGCTGCTAGTCTCCAATGGAAACTATTGAAAAGTTTTTTAAAATATAAAAAAAAAAGTTGAAATCATCCCTCTTAAGCAATAAAAAACAATAAAAAATACACATATTTGGTATTGCAGTGTTCAGAAATGCCCGATCTATCAAAATCTAAAAATAATTAATCCGATCGGTAAATGGCTTAACGAGAAAAAAAATTTAAACGTCATTTGGTCACCGCAAAATTGCAATAAAATGCAATAACAGGCGATCAACACATCTTATCTTCAACAAAATGGTATCAATAAAAACGTCAGCTCGGCTCTCAAAAAATAAGCCTTCACCCAGCCCAAGATCCTGAAAATTGAAATGCTACAGGTCTTGAAAAATGGTGGCTTTTTTTTTTTTTGTTGTTGCAAATTTTGGATTTTTTTTCACCATGTAAATAAAACAGAACCTATACATGTTTGGTATCTGTGAACTCGTAATGACCCGGAGGATCATAATGGCAGGTTATTTTTAGCATTTAGTGAACATGGTAAAAAAAAAAGCAATTGTGGAATTGCACTTTTTTTGGTAATTTCTCCGCACTTTGAATTTTTTCCCATTTTTCAGTTCTTGATCTGGTAAAACCAATGGTGTAGTTCAAAAGTAAAACTAGTCCCACACACGGCCATATTAACAGAAAAGTTATGGCTCTGGGAAGACAGGGAACAAAGAACGGAAACGCAAAAATGGAAAACACCAAGGTCATGAAGGGGATAAACGACGGGTGGTGGAAGCGAGTGGTTCTTGGGTTATCGTAGAATTAGCAGTGACCATACAGGGGGTATACACTCATGTTGCACGAGTGGGAATTGTAGTTGTATATACCATACGCTCACTGTTAGTTTCCCAATAAATCTAAAAAAGTTGCCTGTCACCTTAAATATCAGTTAAAGGGAATCTGTCACCCTCTTTGAGTGATTTAAAAGGAATCTATCACCATATTTGACTTATCTAACCTATTAATATTGGCATACAAGCTATAGACTGCTGGAAAAAAGTCCTACCTGTGTGCCTTATATCAGATGCCTTGTTGTGGATAAATCATCTTTTACCACTTTAAGTAAATTACCTCTTCAGGCTATGGGGAGGACGCAGCTGTCTGGAAGATAACTCTGCCTCCAGAGCTTATTTTACATGAAAGGGGAGTTACCAGTGTGATATGTAATGGCAGCTCTCTGCTCTCCTGATCTCCCTGCAGAGCTGTGTGTGGTTATAACTGACATCTTGCAGGTTCCTCTCAGCTTCAGCTTCCATCTCACAGGCAGACATGGTTGCAATATTGTTATAATACAGCAGAGCTCAGAGAGAAGAAGAAAATGTTTTTGCAAGAAGACAAATTTAATTTCTCCTGATCTGTGTTAGTTACTTGTCTCACACTGGTAACTCCTCCTTCATGTAAAACGAGCTCTGGAGGCAGCGTTATCTTCCAGGTTGACTCCTCCCTATAGCCTGGAAGAAGTTGGGTGTGCACCTTTTCTGGGCACTGGAGAACACTGGGAGCGGAAGTTACAGTGCAGAACAGAACAAAATCGAAGTCAGTGCCCATAGAAGGGTGGAACAGTACAGAGGAGCGATGGCAGACTGTATGCGCAGGAGCACCTGATGTAACAGACACACCGTGAAGAGAGGGGAGGATGTAGCATAAATGTAGCATAATGAAGCGAAGAGGCAGTGTTATCTTCCGGGCAGCCTCCCCATAGCCTGGAAGATCTAATTAACATAAAGCGATAAATAATAATTTTTACACAAAGCATCTGATGTGAGACAATGAAACATACAGATAGGACTTTTTTCAGCAGTCTATAACCTGTATACCCATATTATTGATTTAGATTGCTCAAATGAGGTGACAGATTCTCTTTAATAGTACATAGAGCTCAGTTTAATAACCATATCAGTTATATCATTTCCCTTCATCGGTGGAAATTAAAATGAAGACTTCAGGAGCATCATTTCTTAGAAAGACATGGTTTCTCTGCTAATTCTTCTTCACTTGAATATACAAATTGACAACTAGTTGTTATCATTCCCCTTTAAAGGGGGTGTGTCCCTACACAGTCTAATACTGTCAGCAGTGATTGGATAGTGTGAGAGTGTGCCTAAACACACCCCCTACTGGTCACACCCAGTTGTCAATGTATTTATATTCATACATGAAGAGAAATGGTTATAAACTTATAAGTAAAGAATTGTTCTATCATAGGGAATGTAAAACAGCAATGTCAGGGGGGCAGAGAGGTTGTCTTGATGAGGATAGCACAGCAGCAGACTGAATGTTAACAGTCCTTGTTTTGCCCTTCCTTGTTTAATAGTTGTCTGTGAAATAATAGCTCACAATGCAGCAAGTCTTCTATTGGCAAGCTTCGTGTAATGTGAGCAGCCTTGGATCTCATCCCACTGTGTACATCCACTCCTTCTAGTTTGGATCCCACAGCCTGATTGCACTGGAATGAGTGTGAAACCTCTAACCAGGCCATTCATTTATTTATTAGCCAGAGAGAGCAGCAGGGAGGTAGTGGAGACACAGGGAAGCTCAATGTCATAGCAGTCACAGTGCTGCTGCATATGCCCACACACTGGCCAGAGCAACATCCACACCCACTGATGATGGGCAGCAACTACATATCTGTGGATGGAGGAGTTGCAACAACATTAAGTGGAGTGGTGCCTGCTGCTACTGCAGTTCTTGAGTTCTTTTCACATCACCGAAACAGGAAATCCTTATGATGTTTTAAGACCAAGAGATACAGAACATCTATTTGGAGCCGGCATCAACGTCAAGGACTAAGGTACAGTAGTTTTAGCAGAATGCAGCAATCATCTTGCAGCATCTGCAGCTTCTAGTACCAAAACTAGACTGCTGAGGTCAGGTAGGTTTGGGACGCAATGACTCTGGAGGATGGGGGAATATTTCCGAATCCTAATTTAACAATTGGGAAAAGCACATCCAGCATAAGATAAAATGTTGCTGTTAGTTTTCACCGATTTAAATATTTTGGATCATTTTTGTGATGCCTTTATGATACGGGGAAGGTGTATAACCCATGTCAAAGTTATTTCAAGTTTCTCTGTAAGACCTGATTATCTAATTTTTAGCTTATGAGACTTCCGGAGACAAATATGTCATTGATGTAGGTTTTTACTGTTCGCACTGTAAGTTTGGCAGTACTATTACAGGCTGCAGAGTCCAGCAGTGTCATGTAGGGGATGCTCAGTGCTAGAAGCTGTTCTCCTCTCTCCTAAGAAAATATACAAGTCTACAGAGGGTGATTGAAGGACATATTTTTAGAAACTGCCTAGTTATTGCGGCTTCAGCTCTGGGAAAAAGGCTAATCCATTCTATTAGTGTCTCACAGTTGACAGCACATTGGGCTTCTTAATGTAATGATGTGCCTATAGCTGGGATAAGAAGGTGTTTAACCCTTCAGCAATTGGAAATGATTTTGCTTGGCTAAGGTATCTACTTTGATAATATTCGAAAGAGAAATGATTGGATCAAGACGCCTCAAGGGCGTAAAAAAATAGTTGCGCCTTTACAGTAGTCTCAGCAAATAACAGCCTTACTAAAGCATATTTGTTTGCCTACATTTTACTGGGGATATTGACTTTGCATAGAACTGCAGACTTTTGATTTACATTAGAAGTTGTCAGCTTACATTGAACAAATCTTGATGTATGTTATCTTGACGTTATTCTGTCTCTTAATGCTCCAGAGTCTTCACTGCCTTTAGTAAATTATTCTCCCGATCAACTTTGTGTCAAAGTTTTGATTATGACTCATTGATAATATTCTCCATACTAGCACTGCCCAAATTTTACTGCTGCTCTTATCCCAAGATGACTTGTGGTATTTCCAGGCACATTCCTAAATAATCAGCCTCTTGTGTAGGTTAAAGCAGCACTCCAGCCTTTTATTTTTATTTCAGCGCTGGAGTGGTGCCACTAATGCATGTTCCCTGCCCCTAGTATTACACTTACCAGGTGCCGTCTTCAGCTCTTCCCAGTGCCGCTCTGGTCCCACCCCATCTTGTGACCGCAACTTCTGATTGTCCGCAAGTCAGAGGTAACAGTCACAAGCTCTCAATGTAAGTCTATGAGAGCCTTGTTCTGTCTCTTATAGACTTAGATTGAGTTGTGACATCCGGATTGCCCAGCAAACACTAGAGTGATCTGGAAGGTCATAACATGCAGAAGACCGACCGGAGCTGCGCCAATACAACAAAAAGACAGCAGCTGGTAAGTATAATACTAGGGGCAGGGAACTTAGATTGGTTACACCGCTCCAGTGCTACAATAATAAAAAATGTTGGAGTGGTGCTTTTAGGATGACTACCACTTGCCAGTACATTGGTGCTGCCCTGTGTTTACAGAGTAGTTTCTATCATCCATGACTCAAAAACCAACTTTGTTAATAGGAAATAGAGTTAAAGTTCTCAGGACAACAACCTCTCCATATTTCTTATTAGGGAGAATGGATGGCACAGATGGAGATCCTTCTGTGTGCCGGAAAATACAGTTACTCAGTAAAGTTGGATCCTGTTTTTGTGGGATATATTAGATGTATGGTCAAAAGTGGGCTTTTCTGTTAAGCATTACTGATTTCTTCAACCATCGTTGCTTCTTTGCCAGTAGGGCCTGAAGAAATTATATCACACATGACCATTGCAGTCAATCAACCTTTGAGGTAATGTGTTGTACATGCAAGTTTCATCAAGGTCTGGTGGCTCTGGTCCTCATCCCTGTAAGACTGGTGGGGACCAAGAAAGAGGTGGAGCTAGAGCTGTGAAGGATTGAATATGTTAGTAGTACTCATTTTATTATTATTATTATTATTATTATTACATAGTTGATGGCAAAAGTCTTTATTCATGCGTCACTTCGACATTCCATGTGTCTATTGCGTTTTAGAAGCATACAAATGGAACAAGTGATCCGTTACATCAATTATGCAATAGAAAGCAGGAAGGCCCCATTAATTATTATTGGGTTTGTTTGGAATCTGTTTTTAGAACAGAAAAAGGTATTGCATGCTGCTGGTTAGCTGTCTGTAGGAAAAATCCGGCATTTTTTTATTTCACCTCCGGTGTGGTATCACTAATACATCATGTACTCTGCGTGCAGTAGAATGCTTAGTATCCTCTGTCTTCTATTGTTTTCACCTCTCTGGTCCTCTTCTGTTACTTGTGTTTATTGGGCAGACCAGAAGTCACAATTCGGTGTAAGTTTATGAGATCCAGACCGAGGCCAGAACAAGACTCTCATAGACTTACATTGAGAGCTTGTGACCGTCACCTCTGACTTCCGGTCAGTCGGGAGTCGCTGTCATAAGATGGCGGATTGGGACAAGAGTGGTGCTGGGTACAGCTGAAGACAGTGGCTGGTAGGTATATTACTTGGAGCAGAGAACATGCATTAGTGATACCACATATTTTTTATTGAAATATGTTGGCTAGTGTATGGGAAGGTGGCTACATATAATATATACTAGATACTAGACACTTGTAAAAAAAATATCAGTTTAGCAATACCATGATGTTCTTTGAGGCCTACAAGTAATCATGTTTACCGTGCCCATGGTGTTTGATATGGAAGCTCAGCTATATTGCAGTGATTGGGGAAGAGACTAATTTTCCTCTGAATTATTTTTAATCAATGAAGCCCATGAAAAGATGGATTTTGGTAAGAACTTACCTGTAAAATCCTTTTCAGCGAAGAAGGAAGGGAGACACACCATAACTAGTGGGTAGGCGGAGCCCCAGATAGGATCAATACCTCAGATTAGAAAGCGTGTTGACCGGCCCCTCCAGCTCGGGCTCCTCCTACTCAGCTCTTCAGTCGTACCAAAGCTTAAGGAAGAACAATATCACCAGCGAAGCAACATAACCCCTTCTGAAGGACTTCAGAGAAAAATACAAAAGTACAGGTTATGCATGCATTTGGCAAAGAAAAACCACACAGTCCCAGGTACTACTCACTGAACCTGACTACTGCGATAAGCTGGCAATGCAATGCTGGAACAGAGCCGTAGCGCGTCGACCTCAGCTCAGAAAATCGCTATCAGAGAAGGGCCACGCTGCTTCTGTAAATATAACAACACACTTCTGCCATGGGAGGGATGTGTGTCTCCCTTCCTTCTTCGCTGAAAAGGATTTTACAGGTAAGTTCTTACCAAAATTTTCCAGAGAGGACACACCATAACTAGTGGGACGTCCCAAAGCAGTCCAAAAATTAGGGTGGGAAAAAAACAAAAGAGGCAGAAACCCAACAACCTAGATAAATGCGCAACAGGTGCCAAATACAAGTTAACTTAAAACTTAGATTACCGCTGCCTGCAGGACCCTACGTCCTAAGGCCGCATCAGCGGAAGCACTGACGTCCACCTTATAAAACTTTGTAAATGTGTGGACGGAACGCCAGGTCGCCGCTCGGCAGAGCTGAGCTGCCGAAGCCCCTTGATGAAAGGCCCACGATGAAGCCACAGCCCTCGTGGAGTGAGCTCGAACCTTAATCGGGCAAGGTTCGCCTTTAAGACGGTAAGCCTCCAAAATGGCTGACCGAATCCAACGAGCTATAGAGTCCTTGGAAGATCGTTGACCACGTCTATGACCTGCTGGAATCACAAACAGAGAATCTGACTTCCTAAAACCTTGAGTAACAGACAGATAGAACTTCAAGGCCTGCACTAAATCCAATTTGTGCAAATCTCGTTCCTTTGCATTCCTCGGGCCCGGAAAAAGTGAGGGCAACACAATATCCTGGTTAACATGAAACTGCGACACCACCTTAGGTAGAAAGTCGCCCCGTGTGCGAAGCACTACTCGATCCGGGTAAAACTCCAGGAAAGGCGGCGAGCAAAAAAAAAAAAAAGAGCTGCCAACTCAGAAACCCTTCTTAAAGAGGTTACCGCCACTAAGAATGCAACCTTCCAAGAAAGTAACGAAAGGCTAGTAGAACCCATAGGCTCAAAGGGCACCTGCTGAAGAGCCTCCAAGACAAGGTTGAGTCTCCAAGGAGACACAGGTGCCTTCCGCGGTGGAAACTGACGGGTTACTCCTTGAAAAAAAAAAAAATGCACGTCCCTACGCGAGGCGATAGCCTTCCGAAAAAGCACGGACAAAGCAGAAACCTGACCCTTCAGAGTGCTAACTGCTAAACCTTTGTCCAACCCGTACTGTAGAAAAGCCAACAGATTGGGAATGGAAAAAATCCTCGGATTCCTTGAGAAACCCGAACACCACGAAAAGAAGGCTTCCCAATTTCTGTGATAAATCTTAGTAGTGGCCGGACCTCTAGCAGCTCGCAGAGTGGCAATGACTGCAGCTGAGAAACCTCTACGGGTCAATATTTCGGTCTCAAGAGCCACGCCGTCAAACGTAGAGACTTCAAGTCCGGATGACGAACGGGCCCCTGGGATAACAGGTCCGGGCGAAGAGGAAGTGGAAATGGCGGAGCCGCCAAGAGCGACACCAGTGTCGAGAACCACGTCCTCTTTGGCCAATCCGGGGCTATCAGCATAGCGGAAATCTCTCCAGTCTGATCCGACGCAGCACCAGAGGAAGTAAGGAAATTGGCGGAAACACATAGACCAGTTCGAAATGGTCCCACGGAGCTACCAGAGCATCCACCGCCACAGCCTTCGGGTCCTTGTACCTGGATATGAAGGTTGGTAGTTTGGCATTGAACCTGGATGCCATCAAATCCACTTGGGGGGTTCCCCAACGGGAGCACAGTAGTGCAAACATTTCCGGATGGAGACTCCATTCTCCAGGATCCATCTTCTCGCGACTGAGGAAGTCCGCCGTGGTATTCTGGACTCCTGGAATGTGGATCGCAGAGATGGCTGAAACCCTGGTCTCGGCCATAGCAGGATCCGAGACACCTCCATCATGAGCCTGGAACTCCTCGTCCCGCCTTGGTGATTGATATGTCTGTCTGCACTCGGACTGGCAGACCGCTCAAAGGGACCGTCCAGTGTTGGAGGCAAAGAAAAATTGCCCTCAATTCCAAAATATTGATCGGTAGAATAGACTCTTCCGATGACCATACTCCCTGGATCCAAAGGTCGTTCCAGACACCCCCCCAGCCCGTCAGGCTGGCATCGGTGGTTATGACCGACCACTTCGGAGGGAGGAAAGATTTCCCCAGGGATAACGCTTCTGGACGTAACCACCATTCTAGGGATTCCCGTACCCTGTGAGAGATGATGACGCTGCAATCCAGCGAAGCCTGCGATCGATCCCAACGACTCAGAATGAGCCTCTGGAGGGCCCTGGAATGAAACTGAGCAAACGGAAGTGCCTCCATGGACGCCACCATCAAACCCAGGAGGCGCATACACTTCCGAAGGGACATTGCTGTCGAAGACTTCATAGTCTGTACATGTCGAAGTAGACATGTCCGCTTGTCTGGGGGTAGGGACACCACTGCCCGTATCGTGTCGAAATGCATCCCTAAAAACAGGATTGACTGAGATGGCTCCAGAGACCACTTCTCCCAATTGATCAGCCACCCGAAATCCTCCAAGAGCTGAAGGGATAGGTTGCGAGCCGTCACCGCCTCCTCCTTTGAGGATGCCACAATCAAAAGATCGTCCAGGTAGGGAAAAATCGCAACCCCCCTGTCTTCGAAGAATTGCCATGAGAGGCGCCAGAATTTTTGTAAACAGCCAAGTCGAATGGCAGAGCCACAAACTGGTAATGGTCCTGACCTATGGCAAAACGAAGGAAGCGCTGATGAGTCCTTCCGACGGGAACATGCAAATAAGCGTCGCGAATGTCGATTGACACCAAAAAATCGTTCTGCGACAGGGCCGCCACCACGGAGTGAAGTGACTCCATGCGGAATTTTTGGGTGTAGACATGCCGATTCAATCTTTTGAGATCCAGAATAGGATGAAATTTGTCCTCCTTTTTGGGAACCACAAAAAGATTGGAATAAAATCCTCTTCCTCGGTCCTCCGGCGGTACCGGTATTACCACACCCTTCTGCAGAAGGGAGTCGACCTCTCGCAGCAGAGCGGTAATTAACTCGGGCTCTGACGGTGTGCGAGACTGGCAAAACCTGTCCAGAGGTCGAGACGAAAACTCTATGAAATAGTCTGCCGACACTACCCGCGTTACCCAGGTATCCGGAACGCGGGAAACCCAAGTCACTTTGAATTGGAGCAGGCGACCCCCCACTCGAGAGCCCTCGAATGGAAAACCTGGCGTCAGTCCGCCTTGGCGGGCTTCTTGTCAGTCTCCCGCTTGTCTTGACGGAAACTTGATTTCCAGGGAGTACGGGATTTCTGAGTGAACTTTTTTCCCGAAAAAGAGGGACGACCGATCCCCAAGAGGACTGACCGAATCGTCCCTTGGAACGAAAGGATCGCCGGCCACCACCGGCACCAGTCCTGCCAGGCGCAGAAGCCGTAGCCCTTCGCTGTGGTAAGGCTGCTTCTTTCGTCTTTGCCTTGGCAATCAGCTCTGAAAGATCAGATCCAAAAAGCTGACTACCCTTGTAGGCTAGAGACAGCAAACCTTGTTTTGACACTGCGTCCCCAGTCCACTGTCTAAGCCACAGTGCTCTTCTGACTGGCCCTGGACAACAGAGATGCAGTATCCAGACCTGCATCATAGCTATAAGAAACTGCAGTCTCCAATAAACCGAGAAGTCCGTCTATCTCGGATAACGGAGATCCATTTTGCAACACCGTTCGTATACGGTCCAACCAGCACAGGGAAGCCCTACAAGCACACATGGATCCTAGCACCGCTTTGAATCCATGACCCGAGGCCTCGTAGTTGGATTTCGCTGCCATCTCCGTTTTTCTGTCTAACGGTTCCTGCAGACTTGCCTTCCCTTTAACAGGGAGCAATGAGGATTTACTAAGCTGGGATAAAGGAACATCCACTTCAGGAGAAGAAATCCAATTATCCGTCAACTCCGTAGA
>JARQOD010000001.1:585674126-585737051 GCA_033576555.1 Oophaga sylvatica | reverse complement strand
GGATTGGCGCCGCTCCAAGTTTAGTTTTAGGGCACGCCAGCTGGCTTCCATCCTGGCAACCTCCTCCCGGTGCCGGGCCAGGCCTCTTAGGGTATCCTCCGCTTCTTGCAGCGTAGGAGGGTTTCCAGGCCGGGTGCCCAACGGTGGTTCCGTGGCGATCGGGTCGCTTCCGTGGGGGAGAGCTCTGACTGCTCCATCCCTTCACACTTCTGCTCGTGTCCATTAGCCATCTCTGCCAAGTCACATGTGTCATTAGCATCTGGAGAGGGCCCCTCTTTTGTAGGGAGGCGGGACCTTCGTGTTAGTTTCCGCACACTGAGGAGGATGAGGAGGCGGAACTGAAGAGCTGTGGGGCACGATCTTACATTGCAGTACCATTTAGAGTGGTCGGCCATCATTTTCGCGCCACTGAGTGAGTGTACACCCACGAAGAGCACGCCCTTCTTCTTCACCAGTGCCTCGTCGTGACGCAGATATAGCGGAAAAATGGCAAATACATTCTCTGATGATTTTAGCAATTCTCAAGCACAAAACCAGTTCAATTCAGGCACACAGGACTCGCTTATAGCGAGCTACAGAATCCTGTTCGTGACGCCCAAGTTGAGTCGCACAGAGCCAGAGGTTTTGGGGGTACTCGGCACCGAGCCCGTCGACTTCTATGGGGTATGTCACGGCTTTACCCGGCAATTGAATCAGAGTCTATTTTACTATGTAAAAGTGTATAAACTATAAATATATGTATATATATATATATGTCACAATGACATGTATATATATATATATATATATATATGTATTCTATGTGTGTATATTTTGTGTTTACAACGAAAGAAAGGGTTTTTTTTGTTGCGATATTTTGTTCCCATAGACTTACATGGGACTTCCGGTATCGGAATCGGATATCGACGATATTTAGTGATATCGGCGATACCATTCCGATACGATATTTTTAGATATCGAGCAGTATCGCTCAACACTAGTTCCCACGCTAGGTTTAGTATAGTTAGAACCAAGAGGTTGTTAACATTTTTCCCAAAACTTCTTTTAATAAAATACAGAATTTCCGTGGTAAACATTGCTTAGTAGTAAGGAATAACTATCGGGAATGGAAATTGGATTCTGTGAACTATTACGGTGTCAATTTCATCACAAGATTCTTCTGTTATGTTATAAACTGGTCTAGTGTATTCACAAATAAATCGGATTACAAAATCATCACTTATTTCAATGAACCACAACTATTGTGTTATATATACAGAAATGAGAATTAGAATTTAAACAAAAAAACAAGATGAAAGATTAGTGTATTGCTCTAGAAACACTACAAATAAGATCACCTTTAAAATATTTGATCACAAATGTCAGGAGTATTAAATGGGGATCTTTAGCTAGGACCCTTGAAAATGGTGAGTCCCACAAGCCTGTCCTTATCATGAGAATAAAATGGAGATTTTCAGGTAGGACTTCCACATCCCTGAAAACAAGTAGTCCCAATACCCTTTCCCGAAATGGAAAGAGGATTGTTCACATATAGTCTTGTTTATTGATATTAATGTTAGTTTTAGAATCTAAAGAATTTATTTCTGTTTGGTTGGCATGACCTGTTTTGAAGTAATTGAAGACTACAATAAACCCTGTGGTTCTTAAGATTGCCGCGGGTCATGACATATATCGTAATTCTGGTAAAATCTTATATGTGCTCTTGGACATGAATATTTATAAGTTGCACGTACAGTTGTTGATTTCACAGCTGAACAATAAGGCAAAATTGTCAATTGTGGCTGTGGAATTGATGAGGGGTTAACCTCTGTATTGCAAGAGTATACTCTGCAAAATAAGTCGTGCTGCAACATTAAAGATATGCAATATGCTGGGGTATTCGCTTCGCATACATTTATAGGATATCCATAGAATGTCATTAATGTGTTATCAGTGCACGTTCCAGAGCTGGAGCCCCAACCCCATCTATCTTGAGAACTAGGCTCTGCCTTGTGCCATTGGTAAGGAAGAAGTGACCGTGCACGTACTGCTCTATCTGCAGGGCCGGCCCGAGAGATTACGGCGCCCTAGGCGAAACTATTTTGTTGCGGCGCTACTATTAAGTATACATTAATAAATCAGATGAGAAAATAAGAGCATCTAGCCCAACTATATAGCAGAAAGTTAGACAAAATTTCTATGCCAAAAAATAAATTTTATTGAAAAATATACATATATAAAAACGTTCACAAAAAATATGTAACACAAATGAAGTATGATGGTGAATGAGACAAAAAAGAAAACCTGGAGAACATTGAATAGTGCACTAACTCTGCATGCTCACCCTAATGCAGCCCAAAATGAAAAACTAATGAAAAAATTTCAAATAATGAAGCAGAAAGTGAATGAATGGGCATCGCAATAATGGGTAGAGCCTAACATCAGCACGATGGCATTATGAGGGCTGAAAATGTATGGTAACGCATATATATATACGCAATAAACCTCCCTATAAACTGCCATCCAAAGTAATGTGTATAGTACACCGCCACATGATGGAACCCACTGCGCAAGATAGGGGAGAATCTTAAGAGAAGGATCAGCAGAGAAATACTGTTTCCTAACTCAAGCCATAGTGTGTGCAGATTAAAGTGCAGCCATGCTTACCCATGTCGGGACAATGTGCCAGGTACGTGCCCCAACGCACGTTTCGCTATCTTTTATCCCTCGATGGTTGTGCCGGAATCTTTCCCCGTTTTTTTTTGTCTACTTTACTATGATCATCAGTGGAAACAGCACTTTCAGGAGGAGCTCTGGGTTAACTTCAAGCTACACATTTTCAGAGTGGTAAGCTCCTTCATCCCTCTCCCTGCATCTCACCAAACATGTACAGTTTATTTTTTATTTAAGTGGCGAAAAAAAAAATCTGAAATTTGTAACAAAAAGTTTTGCTTGTCCCCCCATTTTTTGAGAACTGAATGTTTTCAATTTTTGGAATTTGGGGCTGTGTGAGGGTTTATCTTTGCGCTGAGCTGAAATTTTTAATGACACCATTTTGGGATAGATAAGATGTTTTGTTCGCCTCTTATTGCATTTTATTGTAATGTTGTGGTGGCCAAACAAACATAACTGCGGCTTATTGATATTTGTTTGTTCAGATTAATTTATTTTATATTTTGATAGATTAGACTTTTTTACAAATACAGCAAGATCAAAAGGGGGGGTGGTTTGAACCCTTCTCTTTCCACGAGGGTAGGAGAATGATGGAACACACTCAGACCTGTCTGACCCCCACAACAGTGAACACCTTTCAAATGTCCAAGTCATCTTTTTTAATCCCCAGTCAATAACTCAGGTTTACAGGACCAAGACCCAGGACTGCCAAGAGATAACCTCCCTGACTCGAATTCCTGCTATTTTCTCATGGCACAGACTGCAATAAAAAGTTGAAGATCTTTATGGTCCTTTATACAAAGTTAACCATGTAGATGTCATACTTTCATCCTAATATTACATTTTCTCTTGTGCAGTAGATATGCTTTAAATATCCGAAATAGGACTACCTCTTTAACTCTGACAAATCCACCAAATGTGTTCTGCAGGAAACCATCTCTTCAGAAATGAGAAGCACTGAGAGTTGGCTTTTGGTGGTGTGAATTTCTTCCTGGAGCATTCATTAGTTTCTTATTTTATAATAATCATGGGAAACATTACTTAGCCATTAGTTATAGTGGCAGTAAAACATAATTCTAGGGTCAGTGGCAGTAGAGCAGATCCTTTGTATTTGAAGTGTAACTTCAGTCCAGCACTGTACACAGATGTAAACAATTTATGGCATATCCTTTTCCTGAGACGGATAATGAGATTGTTCCCATTTAAAAAAATATAATTCATTCACAACAGATAAAATCATATCCTGTGGAGGATATACATGAAATAGAACTTGTTACAATAAGTCCCTAAACTAATACATTCCAGGGAGTAGTTGCACAAAGTATTTGTCGGAGCGCATGGCAGGCTATCTGTCAAGGTTCCAACTTTTAAAGGAAATTCCACCCTCCACTTCCAGCAAAACACCAGCACTCATCTGCAACATCACTTAGGAATTCTCACTGCTCATATAGCCTATGGAGACATCTGCTTCTACAGTATATCATCTGAGGGTAGAGTTCAAAGCCAGTCAGAATGAAAGCACTTGACTAATACTAGTTGTATTGGGAGGTCTGTATTCATCCAGAGAAGTAGAAATCCAGATAAAAACTCATATCATGGACAAAGTGCCTGCAGAGTTCAGACACAAATTGTCAATTGACAGTATTTTAGTTGTCAAATCTCATTGGACGTTTATTCACATTAGTGTACACCACTTGGAAATTATAGACAAATGGGAAAAGGAAGGGGGGTAAAAGGATTTGTGAATAAAATGTAACTTTTATTAGTTTAATTATCAATAAAAATATTAAAATCAACTACATTCACATACAGGTGCTTCTCAATAAATTAGAATATCATCAAAAAGTTAATTTATTTTAGTTCAATGCAAAAAGCGAAACTCACATATTATATAGTCATTACAGAGTGATCTATTTCAAGTGTTTATTTATGTTAATGTTGATGATTATGGCTTACAGTCAATGAAAACCCAAAAGTCATTATCTCAGTAAATTAGAATACTTTATAACACCAGCTTGAAAAAATTATTTTATAATCCGAAATGTTGGCCTACTGAAATGTATGTTCAGTAAATGCACTCAATACTTGGTCGGGCTCCTTTGGCATCAATTACTGCATCAATGCGGCGTAGCTTGGAGGTGATCAGCCTGTGGCACTGCTGAGGTGTTATGGAAGCCCAGGTTGCTTTGATAGCTTCAGCTTGTCTGCATTGTTGGGTCTGGTGTCTCTCATCCTCCTTTTGACAATACCTACCCCATAGATTCTCTATGGGGTTAAGGTCAGGCGAGTTTGCTGGTCAATCAAACACAGTGATACTGTTCTTTTTAAACCAGGTATTGGTACTTTTGGTAGAGTGGACAGGTGCCAAGTCCTGCTGTAGAGTGAAATTTCCATGTCCAAAAGCTTGTCAGCAGAGGGAAGCATGAAGTGCAATAAAAAAAAATTTCTGGTAGACGGCTGCACTGACTTTTGTCTTGATAAAACACAGTGGAGCAACACCAGTAGATGACATGGCACCCCAAGCCATCACTGATTGTGACCTCAATCAGCTTGGATTGTGTGCCTCTCCACTCTTCCTCCAGACTCTGGGACCTTGATTTCCAAATTAAATGCAAAATTTACTTTAATCTGAAAACAACACCTTTGATCACTGAGTAACAGTCCAGTTCTTTTTCTCCTTGGCCCAGGTAAGACGCTTCTGGCGTTGTCTATTGGTCATGAGTGGCTTGACACAAGCAATGTGACACTTGTAGCCCATGTCCTGGATACGTGTGTAGTGGCTTTTGAAGCAATGACTCCAGCAGCAGTCCACTCCTTGTGACTCTTTCCCCAAATTTTTGAATGGCCTTTTCTTAACAATCCTTTCAAGGCTGTGGTTAACCCGGTTGCTTTTGCACCTTTTTCTGCCACAATTTTTCCTTCCACTCAACTTTCCATTAATATGCTTGGATTCAGCACTCTGTGAACAGCCAGCTTCTTTATCAATAACCTTTTGTGACTTACCCTCCTTGTGGAGTGTGTCAATGACTGCCTTCTGGACATCTGTCAAGTCAGCAGTCTTCCCCATGATTGTGGAGCCTACTGAAACAGACTAAAGGACACTTTTTTAAATGCTTAGGAAGCATTTGCATGTATTTTTTGTTAATTATCCTAATCTACTGAGATATTGACTTTTAGGATTTCATTGGCTGTAAGCCATAATCATCAATATTAACAGAAATAAACACTTGAAATAGATCACTCTGTGTGTAATGGCTGTATATAATATATGAGTTTCACTTTTTGTATTGCAGAACTAAAATAAATTAACTTTTTGTTGATATTCTAATTTATTGAGAAGCACTTGTACACCCAAATGAGGATGTATATTGGGTCACTACTTAGAAGTTATTGTATTAATTGTCACAGCTGTGACCCATTGAAGTCCCGATTATAGTGCTAGGATGTAAAAATATTATTAATATACGTAATGGAATTCCTGACCATTAACCCTTGTTAATTGAAGGTCAAATTTAAATAGCATCCATATTTATTATGTGAAATGGAAGTATATAGCCTTAAAATACAAAACTTTATTAGACAGACATATAATAAAATCACCAATATAACACTGACCACCCATTATCAGAAAAACATGGCACTTAAACGTATAGATGTATCTATGATAAGAAACGCATACAACCTTATGAGGTGTGCAGGAATACCCGACGCGCTTTTTGCGTTAGCTTCGTCCCAGGGGTACTTTCGATACATATGTACGTTTAAGTGCCATGTTTTTCTGATAATGGGTGGTCAGTGTAGCGTCACACTTGTGGGGCTTTATATGGGTAGTTAGAGTATACGTTTGTATCCATTGTGGTTAATGTAGCGTCACACTTGTCATGCTTTATACTGACTATCTGAGAATATGTTTTGTATCCATTATATGCATGTTAAGGTCTTGGATGCATAGGTTCACCCATTGTATTTGAACTCATTGGCATACATTTTGTACGCATATTGCTGCTAACATGAGTTCATTTTATACTTAATGGACATACTTTTGGTAATTTGCCTTGCATGGCATGTATTCTGTGTAAATGTGTACACAGTATACTCTTATTGGTACACTGTATGAATTCCACTTTAAAGGGGCTATACATTCTGCAATTTATAAATATCTCCCCTTTTTGACTAAGGTTGACAAATTAATAATAGAGTAACATACTAATGAATGATGTAATCTTTGACTCTCGTCATATATGAGTCTCTTTGTCAATTGGTAGCTGTTTGGTTTTCTGCACATTACAATTGTTGGATTTGTACTGTATTGTATCTCTGCGCATATATACTTTATGTGAGTGTTTTTGCTTGTATATCTCCTTTTTATATATTAGTGATTTTATTATATGTCAGTCTAATAAAGTTTTGTATTTTAAGGCTATATACTTCCATTTCTCCTTTTTTTGAATACTCTTTGGTAGGAAGTGCCATTTATATAGGTCGCCCATCTTAGGATATATTTTGTCATATTTATTATGTGTTGGGTCACAAAATTAGAGAGTCACCTAAGAAATATCAAATAAATAGTATCTGCTTGTAACCGATCTAATCTAACCATAGGGTAATCACTCATTGACATCTTATTACAAAGGTTATCTATTAGCACTGCTAAAGGAAAGCTTGTATTAACCAGATTTGATAGACTAAATAAGCTGCATCAAGTCTATATGTGGCTAATGTAGGGTGCATAACAGCTAAGCTAATGTATATCCGCTGCTGCGCAGCTGCAATCAATATCTAACTTCAAGCACTCCGCCGAATGATCTAACATGCGAACTGCTTCCAATGGTGTGCAGCTAGCATCAAAGACCGCGTGTAAGTGTAGCGCGGTCTCTCTCAGTCAGTGACTATGCTGATACTCGAAAGCAGTCAGTGCACGGTTATAGACAAACTGTCATATTATCTATATTGTCAGGTCATGCCATGCCATTATAGCAGTGGTTATGTATCTCCGCTGCTGCGTGGTTACAATCAATATCTAACTGCAAGCACGCTGCCGGGTGATCTGTTGGATGCGACTCACGAGAAAGACCATGTGTAAGTGTAGCTGCTGCAGTTGTGGTCACCTTTGGTCAGTGACCACGCTAGTGATCAGAAGCAGTCAGCGCACAGTTATAGACAAACTGTCAGATTATCTGCATCTTGTCAGGTCGTGCCATTATAGCAGTGCATGTAGATGTATAAGATTCATTAACCCTATCTAGATTACTTTATTTCAGACCCTATTTACTGTCTAGTATCTGACTGTGGCATGTGCCCCTGACGCGCGTTTATCTTGTAATCTACAACTCTAGCACTAAATAGTAATCACTTGATATTTGTAGGGTGTCGATGCAAAAGAAATAAAGTGTGGACGTATGAAGTTGAATATATGAAAATGTGTGAAACATCTTCAAATATGTTTTTTTTATTCTCCTGGGCAGGTATGGTTTGATGGACTGAAAAATATCATGATCATATAATCCCAGTATGCAATAATTAGAATGTGCAATTCTTGGCATTAGAAGTAAGAAACCCATAGTATTGCCTCAAATAAACTGAAAGTAAAACTACATATGCCAAAGAGATTGTTTTTAACTGATTTGCATGCAGGATTTAAGACGGCTCCCCAGCCCCAGCCGTGGTAAACCGCTTCGTTATCCCAATGATTAGCCTTTTGTCAGAGTTGCATTTATATGTGAATTTTTTCACTTTTTAGTTTTCACTTTTTTTATCTATTGTTGCAGGTTGCATTTCTGTTGAATGCATTCTACATGCAACTCTGCATTTCCAATTCTTATTTATGGAATACTACTGGTGTTGAGCTACAAAACCTCTGTGTGGCCGTAACCTTAGCCTGACCATGTTGACATTATTGATTAGCGTTGTATGGATCTGTACCACAGCACCCATAGCCTGCTAATTTTCATACTGCTCATCTGTCTCTGAGTCTATATGTAGCCAAATTAATTTTTTTTGTCTCATTGATTGATCATGGAATGATTACAGGTTAAACCAGGGGGAGCAATTAATTTTTCTAAGGGGCCTCATGAGAAACTGTGACTATAGCAAAGAGCCAAACCAATAAGCTGAACTATTAGTCATAGTGGCGACGTCACTGCTGCAACTACAGATGCATAACTGGAGCAGCGGAAGGTGAATAACTTCCTAATTTGCCATTTTCAAGCAGCGCAATCCATTGTACAGAAAAAATGTGTTAATGGAAAACTCTTTTAAGGGGATTGTCCAACCCCTTTTTAAATTCCGCAGATATTTACCAGTTACAGATTTCTGGCTTTTAATGGCCTGCACGAAGTCAAATTAATACAATCGTCTGTTAGTACTGAAATTTAAATGACCAGCAATTAGTAAAAGGTTACCAATCGGAGGTTAATTTATGCCGCCCGATGGTCCATGTAGGCAGACCTTTACTCTCCACCTCTGCACCACTCTCTGTTTACTGGCTGTAGCGGTGACATCACTACTGCTTCACCATTTCAGCCAATCAAATAGTTCAACAGCCCGTTCTGTCTACAAAGGATACAGCAGCGGCGGATAGACAATATTGAACTCCGGGGCCAGAAAGCTATAACCGGAAAACATCTTTAAATAAAAGAAAGTATACTTACTTTCTACACTTGAGCTACCTGGCCATTATGAGCCCTGTGTCCCCCGACAAATTCGTGGTATAAACAATGTCATGTAACAGCTGCAAACATTATGTGACATTTCTTTTAATGTCCCAGAAATGGCAGGGGACATAGGGCTCAGAGTGATAGAATGGTGCTGGAGGTAGATATACTTTTTTATATGATATAGCAGTCTGGAGGTATTTAAAAGGGGTTTTCTGCAGTGGAAAACCTTTTAAAGGGTTGGTTTACACTTTATGACTATGTAATTAATGTGCAGTTTTCAACTTATAATAAAAGATAATTGGGCATTCATTGAGGAATCAACATGTTTACATGGTCACTTAGCATGGACTGGTGTTTACTGACAGCTTGCAGAGACTCACAGCACTGGCGTGTATTGTCATGGCGTGCGGCTCAGGTAGCGCAGCTGGGAGCAGCTGTCAGGCGCTCATACTGGCGATCACTGGCAGACATGCCTGCTCACTGAGAGGAGCACCCACAGAGAGTAGCACACAGCGTGCAAAGTAGTGTGTGCACCTGAATGTCTCCCTGTCTCCTAGAATGCCATAGTAATGCTTCAGCATTTCGTTTGAGTCCATTTGGCTGTTGCTATCAGCAGGCCAGACAGGGACAGCCAAAGATTCTGATATGGCCCGCAAGCCACAAATTGCATTTGCTAAGGTTAGACACTCCATATGTTACATACCAGAGTCTTCTCCTTTTGATATTTAACTTTCCCTTGAAAGTTTGCATTGCCTTGTAAATAGCAGAATTAACTTGTTGCACATTGTCTATTCCCAGTCTATATCACTACGTTATGATAAAATTTTAAGTATTTTCCTAAATAATAATAATAATAATAATTTTATTTCTATAGCATCAATATATTCCGCAGCACTTTACATTATAGAGAGGACTTGTACAGACAATAGACATTACAGCATAACAATAAATACAGATCAAAGTAGATACCAAGAGGAATGAGGGCCCTGCTCGCAAGCTTACAATCTATGAGGGAAAGGGGAGACACAAAAGGTAGATGGTAACAATTGCTTTCATTGTTCGGACCAGCCATAGTGTAAGAATCGGGTGTTCCTGTAATGCAGCAAGAACCAGTTAACAGCCAAAGTATGTAACAGTACCGACACAGAGGGCTATTAAATGCATAAAGCGGGTGAGAACATGATGCGAGGAGCCTGATTATGGTAAAAATTTTGAATGGGCCAACAGGGGTAGTTAGGTTAATGTGTTGAGGCGGTAGGCCAGTCTGAACAAATGCGTTTTTAGGGCACACTTAAAACTGTGGGGACTGGGGATTAATCGTATTAACCTGGGTAGTGCATTCCAAAGAATTGGCGCAGCACGTGAAAATTCTTGGAAACAGTAGTGGGAGGTTCTGATTATTGAGGATGCTAACCTCAGGTCATTAGCAGAACGGAGGGCACGGGTAGGGTGTTAGACTGAGATGAGAGAAGAGATGTAGGGTGGTGCTGAGCCATGGAGTGCTTTGTGGGTGAGGGTAATAAGTTTATACTG
This sequence comes from Oophaga sylvatica, assembly GCA_033576555.1. Lineage (NCBI taxonomy): Eukaryota > Metazoa > Chordata > Amphibia > Anura > Dendrobatidae > Oophaga > Oophaga sylvatica. The sequence goes on along the minus strand of JARQOD010000001.1, from coordinate 585,726,210 downwards.
AATTCTGGAGTGGATGGGTAACCAGTGTAAGGACTGGCACAAGGTAGAGGCATCGGTATAACGATTGGTGAGGAATATGATCCTGGCTGCAGCATTCAAGACAGATTGGAGAGGAGAGAGTTTGGTAAGAGGGAAACCGATTAGTAGAGAGTTACAATAGTCCAGAAGAGAATGAATAAGAGAAACAGTAAGAGTTTTTGCAGAGTCGAAAGTAAGAAAAGGTCGAATTCTAGAAATGTTTTTGAGATGCAGATAACAGGAGCGAGCCAGTGATCGGATGTGGGGGGTGAATGAAAGTTCGGAATCAAGTATGATCCCAAGACAGCTGGCATGTTGCTGGGGAGTAATGGTGGACCCACACACGGAAATGGCAATGTCTGGCATAGGTAGGTTAGTAGAGGGAGGAAACACGAGTTCAGTTTTTGACAGGTTCAGTTTCAGATAGAGGGAGGACATGATGTTAGAGACAGCGGTAAGACATTCACTCATGTTTTCTAAAAAGGCAGGCGTGATATCAGAACAAGTGTATAATTGGGTGTCATCAGCATAGAGATGGTACTGGAACCCAAATCTACTGATTGCTTGTTCAATAGGGGCAGTATACAAAGAGAAGAGGGGAGGGGCCTAGAACTGATCCTTGAGAAACCCCAACCATAAGGGGAAGATGAGAGGAGGAGGAACCAGCAAAAGATACGGTGAAGGAGCGGTCAGAGAGCTAGAGGAAAACCAGGAGAGAATGGTGTTCTTGAGGCCGATGGAGCAGAGCATAGAGAGGAGGAGCTGATGATCCACAGTGTCGAATGCTGTGGAGAGATCCAAGAGAATTAGCATGGAGTAGTGACCATTAGATTTAGCTGTTAGATCATTAGCGACTTTAATGAGGGCAGTTTCAGTAGGGTGTAGAGAGCAGAAACCGGATTGTAGAGGGTCGATAAGAGAGTTATCGGAGAGATAGCGGATAAGACAGGTGTGGACCAGGCGTTCCAGGAGTTTAGAGATGAAGGGAAGATTAGAGACAGGTCTATAGTTAGCGGCACAGTTTTGGTTGAGGGATGGTTTTTAAAGTAATGGCTGTATGTTGGATGCGGAGGGAAAGATACCGGAAGAGAGAGAGAGGTTGAATATTTTTGTTAGGTGAGTGGTGACAGCAGGGGAAAGGGACTGGAGTAGATGTGATGGAATGGGGTCACTGGTGTAAGTGGTAGGGCGAGAAGATCCAAGGAGCCTGATTATTACTTCTTCTTCTGTGACTGGTTCAAAATCAGAGAGTGAGCTAGATGCAGTGGGGGAGGGAGGACAGTGCATGGTATGAGGTGATTGGGAGATAATTTCCTGTTGGATATGGTCAATTTTTTCTTTGAAATAATTGGCCAGATCGTCAGCGTGGAGATCCATGGTTTGGGCCTGCACTCTTGGGTTGAGTAGAGAATGAAAAGTGTCAAAGAGATGTTTGGGTTATTGGATAGTGAGATGATGAGGGTGTTGAAATAGGTGTGTTTGGAGAGGTGAAGGGCAGCGTTGTATGTTTTAAGCATAAACTTATAATGGATGAAATCTTCGGGAAGATTGGATTTTCTACACAGACTTTCGGTGCACCTGGAGCACCGCTCCAGGTGCACCAATAGACAGAGTTTCACGATCGACAAGTAAAGAGTATTCTCAATTTACTTATAAGTGTCTCCTGTAATACATTAAAGTTGTGTTCAAAGGGTATTTCCATCTCCAAGATCATATTTCGAATATGTAATACATGTAGTAGTATTAATAATAATAGCAAATACCTCCAATAAGAAATGTAGTTCTTCTGATTCGCTATGTCTCTTACCCCATGTGCAGGCATTGCAGTAGCTTAGTATCCATGGTTACGACCACTAACAGCTAACTGTCGTAGCTATATGAGTGGTTGTAACCACGGATACCTAAGCTACTGCAATGCCTGCATATGAGGTAAGAGACATAGCGAATCAGAAGAACTATACTACATTTCTAATTGGAGGTATTTGCTAATACCGTCATTATTACACTTACTACATATTGGGATAGGATCTTTGAGATGGAAATACCCCTTTAAAGATTCAACACTTAGGGTATGTGTCCACGCTGCGTACTGGCAGCACTTTGGACGCAGCGGAAACCCCCCTCCGCCCAAAACGCTGTCCCCTTTTGTACGCGCGGTGATTCGCATGTGTTCATTGAACACATGCGGAATTACCGCATCATATCCATAGACTGGGTTATTTATCTCGCGGAGATGGAGCGTCTCCGCAAGATAAATAGACTTGCTGCGGCCTGGAAAGACGCGCCGCATGTCCGGATACGCAGGGCCTCCGGATGCGGCCCTGTACGCATAGTGGAGACAGGATTTCATAAAATCCCCTCCACTGTGCTGTAACATCTGGACGCTACGGAATGGACGCTGCGCTGTACGCAGCATCCAATCCGCAGCAAATCCTGAATGTTTCCTGACCGTGGAAACAGCCATAGGTTTGAAGCAAGAACTTTAGAAAAAGCAACTATAATGACCTTTGGGGTCCTCGTAAAGGAAACTGTCAGGATGTTTTGTGATGACATGGTATGTTTCTATTATGCCTTGGAAGTTAGTGCTGAAAGCTGCCACTTTCACTGTTAATCACTAAAGTATAAAAACTGTAATTATCTCTAAGTGCAGAAATGACCCATAAGAAGAGGGTATGCACATACTTATCTCAAGTGAAAGTGAGCTGGTGTTACCAGAACAGTTTGTTCTTTGAGAATTTTGGGTGTTGTATTGTTCCTCCAAACCATTCCTCCAATTTAAATAAATTGACAACTGGATGTTCAATTTCTTCTCGGCGGTGTGTTCCTAAGCACGCAAATGTAATGTGTACACAGGATCAGACTATATTAGGTCCGTAATAAGAAAATATGCAACTGCAATTCCATGGAGGATATACTGTACATGTTTTCTAACCAGACGTGTCAGAAGAGATGACGGACTTTCTTTAAGGCTGGAGTCACACACACCGACAAAAAATCTGATACTGGGAGCTGCTCCATAGATTAACATTGGTCCGACTGCAATGCGATATTTCATCGCATTGCAGTTGTCCGATTTTGTCGCCAGTGTGACCCCGGCCTAACAGGGTTTTCCACTTCCAGGAAAAGCTAAAATACCTAAAATATCAAACAGAGCAGGTACTCGCCCTCTCCGGGTCTAGTGCCAGTGCTGAAGAAGCGACCACATTGAGATGTTTCTGCAGAAAATCTTTCACTTGTGAATATGCCACTATGGAACATATGATTATATTGAGCTTTTGAAATTAGGTCAGTAAATGAAAATAGATATATGAACCAGTGGTACCAACGTTACTGTAGTGTCCCAGGAGCCATTTTTCAAGCACAACAGCGCCATTTAATGTTGCTCATGCTACTGTGTGCAGCCTGCATTTAATTTTATATTTTGATAGATTGGACCTTTACGAAAGCAGCGGTACCAAATATGTGTATTTTTTTAAATTGTTTTATTTGTATTATATTTTTTTGATATTTTTTTGATATTTTTAAAAACTTTCTGTTCACTTTTTACTGTATTTAATAGTCTCTATAGGGGCCTTGAGGCTGATATTCATGGCTGACATCATACAGCCAGTGTCTAATACATGCTGCACACGGATTGGGCAGAGTGTATCAGCTGTCAGGTTCATGTAAGAAATTCATCATACAGTATCTGAATGTCAATATAGAAGTACATAGATAGGTAGGGATCTTCCAATACAAATCAGGACTGGTGGCATTTTCAATCCAGGTCAGCCTTGAAATCCACATCCTGACATTTATTTCATGATACTATATTTTCTGTTTAGATCAGTTCTGAAAATGAAACTTTAGTTCTTGAATCTAAATTTCAAAGAATTGCAGAACTTCCCTTTTTACTGTAAGTCAAACAGCTGTAGATAAATTCCCTAGTGGAATTCCCCATCTCACATCAGATTGTATTTTTTTTAACTTTTAATTATCTCAATGATGGTTTATCATCGGATGTCCCATAGTAATGTTGCAATGCTGAAAACTGGTCATATCTCATAATATGGATTTTGGCTTCATGTTAAATGTAGGTATGTAAAAGGGAAACGTTTAATTTTCAATTTTGTAGCTTTTTTTTTTATTATTTTTTTATAAATACAGGCTTCCTGCATTGTCTGTACATACAGAGTAGCAGGATGTATGCACACTTTTTGGCTTTCACAATTCATGGGAGTTAAAGGGAGTCTGTCGCCCTGAAAACGCAAATTAAACCTCTTGCACATTCATATAGGGGATGTTGCCCATATAAAAATCATACTTGGGCAGCATGGTGGCTCAGTGGATAGCACTGCAGCCTTGCAGCGCTAGAGTCCTGGGTTCAAATCCCACTAAGGACAACATCTCCAAAGAGTCTGTATGTTCTCCCCGTATTTGCATCGGTTTCCTCCCACACTCCAAAAACATACTGATAGGGAATCTAGATTGTGAGCCCCATTGGGGACAGCGACGATAATGTGTGCAAACTGTAAAGCGCTGCAGAATATGTTAGCGCTATATAAAAATAAAGATTATTATTATACTTGTGAGATAAATTTTGTTTTATATAAAACTATTGTATTTCATATGCAAATGGGGGGTCCTCCATAGACCCTCGGCATGGCCGGATCTCCTCTTATGTTCATTGACAGCCCGTGCTCTGGAGCGACGAGTCAATTGAATCTCCATCCTTGCACACACTGACACTGCAGGAGCCACGAACGCACGAAGTGTTCATGCAGGCATGCTCTCATCCACTTTTCCTGTGTGCAGAGGCCACTGGCAGCACACAGGATCACACAATAGCAAGAAGCTGATGTTGATAGGAGAGAGGGATAAGAGCGTGTCTGCACAGAGGCTGTGTATGTGCACTTGGCTCCTGCAGTGTCAGTGAAGACACACTCTCCTCTTTCTCTCCTGTCAGAATTGGCGGACCGTTACTGAATGATCCTGTGTGAAGTGAGCAGCCGCTCCAGACAGGAGAGGGTGATGAGAATGCACCTGGCACTGCGCCTGCGCCGAACATCAATTCAGACACTACCTATGCAAGGGCAGACAGTGTTCGTATAACCGCGCGATAGCCCAGCGTATGTGCAGGAATACAGTGCCAACCAGGTCCGTATGACTCTGATGGCAGGTGGGTGTTAGTATACACTATGTTCCAAATTATTATGCAAATGATATTTTTCTCTGATTTTCCTAAGTGGTCGGTGCAAATGACAGTCAGTCTAATAAAAGTCATCACCCGTTAGAGTATACATCGAATTTTATTGAAGAAACCTCCCAATGATAACCGTATAATCTCCAAAATGAATAAAAACTCAAAATGCACTGTTCCAAATTATTAAGCACAGTAGAATTTCTGAACATATGATCTGTTTTAAAGAACTGAAAATGCTCATTTGTGGAATTTGCAGCATTAGGAGGTCACATTCACTGAACATAAAAGCTACTTAACTCCAAAACATCCTAACAGGCCAAGTTACATGTTAACATAGGAACCCTTCTTTGATATCACCTTCACAATTCTTGCATCCATTGAACTTGTGAGTTTTTGGAGAGTTTCTGCTTGTATTTCTTTGCATGAAGTCAGAATAGCCTCCCAGAGCTGCTGTTTTGATTTGAACTGCCTCCCACCCTCATAGATATTTTGCTTGATGATACTCCAAAGGTTCTCTATAGGATTGAGGTCAGGGGAAGATGGTGGCCACACCATGAGTTTATCTCCTTTTATGCCCATAGCAGCCAATGACTCAGAGGTATTCTTTGCAGCATGAGATGGTGCATTGTCATGCATGAAGATGATTTTGCTCCTGAAGACACGTTTCTGCTTTTTATACCATGGAAGAAACTTGTCAGTCAGAAACTCTACATACTTTGCAGAGGTCATTTTCACACCTTCAGGAACCTTAAAGGGCCCTACCAGCTGTTTCCCCATGAATGGGGCCCAAAACATGACTCCTCCACCTCCTTGATTACGTCGCAGCCTTGTTGGGACATGGTGGCCATCCACCAACCATCCACTACTCCATCCATCTGGACCATCCAGTTTTGCTCGACACTCATCAGTAAACAAGACTGTTTGAAAATTAGTCTTCATGTATGTCTGGGCCCACTGCAACCGTTTCTGCTTGTGAGCACTGTTTAGGTGTGGCCGAATAATAGGTTTATACACCACAGCAAGCCTTTGAAGGATCCCACACCTTGTGGTTCGAGGGACTCCAGAGGCACCAGCAGCTTCAAATATCTGTTTGCTGGTTTGTAATGGCTTTTTAGCAGCTGCTCTCTTAATCTGATGAACTTGTCTGGCAGAAACCTTCCTCATTCTGCCTTTATCAGCACGAACACGTCTGTGCTCAGAATCAGCCACAAATCTCTTAACAGTACGATGATCACGCTTAAGTTTTTGGGAAATATGTAATGTTTTCATCCCTTGACCAAGGCATTGCACTATTTGATGCTTTTCAGCAACAGAGAGATCCTTTTTCTTTCCCATTTTACTTGAAAACTCTGGCCTGCTTAATAGTGTGGAACATCCAGTTTTCCTTTTATTGGGCTCACATGGCAAACTAATTATCACAGGTATCTGAGATTGATTTCAGTGATCCAAAGAACCCTGAGACACAATACCATCAATGGGTTTCATTTACAAAAAAAAAAAAAAAAACGCTATGACACTTAAAACCGATTTGCATAATAATTTGGAACATAGTTTAATGAATGGCGGAAGCTGTGATTTCTTACAGGCACCCCACGTCCCGAAGCAAGAAAGAAATCATTAGCATAAAAGATTATGAATCAATTTCTCAATGTCTACACCACAGCTATGAGCATACAGGTAAGGCCTATTTCACACATCCGTTTTTTAGTGTCAGGCATAATCCGTCGAATGCCTGAAGGACGGATACGGCGCTGAAATGAAGAAACTGATGCAACGGATCAGTCTTTTTGCTGGATCCGACCTGAACTTTTGAACCCGGAAAAAGAAGTTTTGCAGCCGGAAAATGCAGGTTCGCATGTCCGGAGACAGTGGAAAACGTAGTAGTATAGTAGTAGTAGTAGTAGTAGTAGTAGTAGTAGGAGTAGTCGCTGATTTCCAGAATCCGGATCAGTCTTTTGACGGTTTGCAGAAAAGACTGGTCCGGTTCCATAGACTTCTATTATTTCCGGACAACTGATGCGCCGCTTCAGGCACTATCAGGCGGCTCCGGAAAAAAAAAAAAAAACGTTACATGCACCGTTTTGTCCGGCCGCGGAATGTACATTTCCACCAGATCCGGACAAAAACGGATACAACGCAATGACATCAGGCGCGATCCGGCGCTAATGAAAGTCAATGCTAAAAAAACGCATCCGTTACCGGATCCGTTTTTTTAACAACACGCCGGATCGCGCCTGAAGTCAAAAAACGGATGTGTGAAAGAGGCCTAAGACTGGTTTAACCATTCTATTACCTGTATGCTCATAGTAATAGATAAAAATCGTCCAAGTGGTGACCGATTCCCTCAAGGCTAGAAAAGTATTTATTAGTTAACACAGTCTTCATGAAGTCATGCAATACAGTCCCTACCCAGAGAGATCAGGAAGAGGCAGGGAAGATTGTAATGTATGTAAAGTATGATGGCTTCTTTTCTTTATGAGAAGAGTATTTTAACGGCACCTTTACATTTACCATTCAATGTATTGAAAAACAAGGAATAACTTCTTAGTGAGATGGAATGGAAAAAAAAAACAATTCCGTTATTGTGTTTTTGGGATCAGTTTTTATACCATTCTTTGTGGAGTAAATACACATAAACTTTATTCTGCAGGTCAGTTTAAAGGTAAGTTCACACTAGGCACTTTTTTCAATGCATTTTTTATACAGATTTTCAGCTGCGTTTTACAGTACCAGCTATGTCTATGAGATTTCAGAAATCTTATGCTCTCAGTGGGAAACAAAATATCCTGCATACACCTTGGTAATTTGTCATCTGTATTTTGTGCTTTGCATGTTTTTTGGGACAATGGAGCATGTCACTTCTTTCATGTTTTTTCAGTGTTTTTCATCCATTCTAGGGTTGAGCATTCCGATACTTCCGATACTTCCGATACCTGAAATCCAATGTAAGTCTATGGGAACAAAATATCGGAAGTAAGTATCGGAAGTACTTCCGATATTTTGTTCCCATAGACTTACATTGGATTTCAGGTATCGGAAGTATCGGAATGCTCAACCCTACGGTGAATTGACATGAATGGGTGGTGAAAAAATGATGAAAATCTGCAGCATAAACACAGGTATCAGGTTTTGCTGCATTTTTGTGCCGAAACCAGATTCTGTAGAATAGGACTTTTTTTTTCTTTTGCACTAAACTTTATCAGCAAGCACAAGAGACAAATCTAGCATGCCAAAACCGCAGCAAAAATGCAAGAACAGCCAAGCAAAACTTGCTTTTTTTCTGCAGCTTCTTTCCTGCCAAGAGATCAGGTTTTGCTGCAGAAAAAAAACGCTGAAAAAAAACCTAGTGTGAACTTACCCTAATTACAGCAATCTCTAATTTCTTTATGTGTTGTACTACTTTTCCTCAAAGTTTTTTTTTTTAATACATTTTATTGCATCACCATATTGTCAGACTCTTTATTTTGGAGCTGTTTGAGTGATTGTTTTTTGGAAGCACAATTTGTAGTTTTTCATTTTTTTTTCCCAACACGCTGCCTCATCAAGACCAGTGTGAAAATCACCTGTCTTGATAAATTGGGGCCACTGTCTATATGCCCAATAGGGCTCACAGTCTAATGTTCCTTGGGAATACATATTTTTATAGAAAGACAATTAAGCTGTTAGTATAATTTTGAATTGTGGAGAATACAGGAGAAGATAATGTACATGATGCCCATAGTCAAATAAAAACCCAACTGCTAACAGGCAACGGTGCAAATTACTGAGTCACCATGCAGACTATTTTTCTCCTGTGTGAATATACTGAATATCTGCAATATAGGATTCTATGGGTACTTCTAGTAAATGTTTTGCCCAATAGGAAAAACCTCATGTGATTCTTTAATGGGGTTTCAGAGAAAAAAAAACAGTTTAAAAAGTTGGTTGGTTGGGGATAATGTGTCTCGGCTGACAAGTATGAGGCCGATCCCAGCGGCTTTGCCCCTAGATAGACAGGTCTCTTATTATTTATGTGTAAACAGTTCCTGAACAGCTTTTCAAAGTATGCTTTCCCTGCAACACTGCAGCATTTTATAGTAAAACATACTACATAAAACAGCTAGACGTTAGTTCATACTGCACGTTTTGGGCAGCAGGACTATAAATAAAAATAAACCCTTAAAACAATTAAGTAACACCAAAGTCTGGTTCAAATGGAGTTGTCTTTGGTTTGATCCTCCTCTTGTGATCCTCTCATATTCTGTTGTGCAAGTACAACCGTATACAGGGTTGGGCTGGCCCACCAGAGAACCACAGATTCCTCCGGTGGGCCCTAGCTTCTTCAAGAGGGTTGATAGTTCAAAACTTCCAGCTGCTATGGGGCTCTTGAGTGCGGGAGAAAGATGGACCCTCAGAATCAAATCCTCTGGTGGGCCCAATGTTCTTCAGTCTGACACTAAGCATATAGAACCCCTGGTCTTTCTTTTTTTCATAAAGTATGTCTCCATCTGGAAATTCCATGTGTTTCCCACCTCTTAGGCTGGAGTCACACACAACCACAAAAAATCGGTCCGTTTTAGACGGTCGATTGTCGGATCAAAATGCAAACATCACACATCCTTCTGGCATCCGATTTTCCTTCAAAGATGCGATTTAATCGCATGTGTGTGTACCTTGTAACATCCGATTTTCATCCGACTTGCGAGATTTTCTCGCAGGCTTGCAAAACTGACATATAATGGATCTAAAAGAATAGTATTTCAATAAAAAAAAAAAGAATAGATATATACACATAGAACACATATATATATATATATATATACATGTCATTGTGACATGTATATATACATATATTTATAGTTCCTAGACTTCTACATACTGTTATAGCCGCTAATTCAATTGCCGGTTTTGTGAAATCACAGAAGCCGACATGAAATGATACATTGTTTCCACACAGTTAACCATGTCATTTCCTGTATTTTGATATTTGTTTAGAACTTACAATTACATGAGTGTATTTGTGCAAAATTTCAGACATGTAGGGGTTAATTAAAGGTGTAATTTCGTTGAAAAAAAATGCGTGGGCTCCCGCTGTATTTTCTCCACCAGACAGACAAAGCAAGCGAGTGGGGGCAGATAATAACAGCCTAGGGAGGGTACATTTTTTGTGCCCCCCCTGGCTACTAACATCTGCCCCCAGACACCCCAGAAAGGGCAAATCTATAATTAGATTCGCCCTTTCTGGCACTTTGCCCGTCTATTCCCATTGCCCTGTAGCGGTGGCGAATGGGTTAATAATCTCACCTTACTGTCACCTTAGTATTGAAAGGTGACCTTAAGGTAGGTTAATAATTGAGAGCTGTCAATTAGACAACTATCAATTATTAATCCTATTGTATGAAAGAAAAATCAAACACACACAGTTTAATAAAAAATAAGTTTAATGAAATAATCACACAGTTTTTGACCATATTTTATTTTCCTGCTAAAACCATTTCCTGTAATAAAAATAAAATAAAAAAGCAAAATTATACTTACCAATCCGATGTACAGTCAGGTCCCACGGTGTAATCCATCAGAAAGGGTTAACAGGTTACAGGTCGCAGAGAGCTAATAATGCTGTCTCAGACCTGTATTCCCCTGAATGAATAAGTTCCTCTCCCAGCGAAAGTAGAGGAATAGATTCATGAATGGAGCTTAATTTATTTATTGGCAATTTAACTTTAGTGACCTGACCTAAAGGGAAAGTGGACACAATCAATTAAGCTTCATTCATGAAACACATCCTCTCCTGTCGCCAGGAGAGGAACTTATTCATTCAGGAGCTTTGAGCTGAGCATGCAGGATTACTTGCACTGCTTGGCTCAAAGCTAGTTAACCCTTTGTGAAGGATTACAGCGTGGGACGTGACAGATCGGCGGAATAGGTAAGAATAATGTTGTTTTATTTTTTTTTCTTTATTTTAGGAGATCAATGGCTTCGCACGGATTAAGTGTAAAATAAAATATGGTCAAAAAAATGTGTTTTTATTTCATTAAAATTATTTATTCTTAAAGTGTGTGTGTGTTTTTTTATTTACTTCAATAGGATTAATAATTGATAGTTGTCTAATTGACAGCTCTCAATTATTAACCTACCTTAAGGTCACCTTTCAATTGCAAGGTGACAGTAAGGTGAGATTATTAACCCATTCGCCACCGCTACAGGGCAATGGGAATAGACAGGCAAAGTGCCAGAAAGGGCGAATCTAATTATAGATTTGCCCTTTCTGGGGTGTCTGGGGGCAGATGTTAGTAGCCAGGGGGGCACAAAAAATGTACCCTCCCTAGGCTGTTATTATCTGCCCCCACTCGCTTGCTTTGTCTGTCTGGTGGAGAAAATACAGCGGGAGCCCACGCATTTGTTTTCAACGAAATTACACCTTTAATTAACCCCTACATGTCTGAAATTTTGCACAAATACACTCATGTAATTGTAAGTTCTAAAAAAATATCAAAATACAAGAAATGTCATGGTTAACTGTGTGGAAACAATGTATCATTTCATGTCGGCTTCTGTGATTTCACAAAACCCGGCAATTGAATTAGCGGCTATAACAGTATGTAGAAGTCTAGGAACTATAAATATATGTATATATACATGTCACAATTACATGTATATATATATATATGTGTTCTATGTGTATATATCTATTCTTTCTAGTCTTTATTAAAGCTGTCAGTGTGATTTTACAGTATAGCCAGGGATGAATTGCCGGCTTTTCTAAAGGACACCGATGCGATTTCATCGCAAGTCACACAGTGTGGTCCGTTTGTAATCCGATTTTTCATCGCTCGCATAGACTTGCTTTGGCGATTGTCGACCGACAATCGGTGACAATCGCAGCATGCTGCGATTGTACACGGACGTTTAAAACGGACCACAAAAAATCTGATACTGGGAGCTGCTCCATAGATTAACATAGGTCCGACTGCAATGCGATTTTTCATCGCATTGCAGTCGTCCGATTCTGTCGCCAGTGTGACGCCGGCCTTAAGCTTCTTAATGAGAGGAACTCCTTGTTGAATACAAATGATCATTCCTTTTGTTCAATGTGGCGTTCCATCTAAACACAGCACATGATCCTTCCTTCCTGGATAGCAGGGTGAGAATTGTTCCTAGAAGTACATTCAGTTGTTGTTCCTTGCTTGTCTCCAGATCATAGGGGTACATCAGTACAGAACTATATACAGGGAGGAAATGGCGAGTGGATTCGCTTAGTTCTGCTTGATTAGAATTGATTAGGAGTTTATTTTTATTATTCTTTTTTGAGTGGTGTGCTTATGAGGAAAAACAATTCAATGAAGTAAGAATGTTTGATTTTTTTCTGGCAAAAATAAATAAATGTGTCCCAAAGGTTAGGATATCCATAAATTAATACCGATAGTCTTTAGAATCATTATCTTAATGATTAGATAAAATTACACAATGCACTAGAAATTCTTAGATTATATTTAACTATTGAATGGTGATTAATTCGGGCTTTTATGTCAAAGTAGCCATTTAAACTTAAGTGCATAAGATGTTCATAACATACAAAATATGCCATTAATGTCTAATAAGTGAGGGTTTACATTTTGGGACCCAGAGTTGTGTGAGAAATGAGGTACGTTGATACATTCAAAAGCATTGCGAACAGACAGAGGAGACCGCTAAAGCAAGTCTTTCATATTCCCAGCTTTCTTCATGAAAATATATGGACTTCCAAAAACCATCAAAATTGCTGACTTTACCAAATTTCTTCATCCTATTGGTTACTCCCTGGGATTGCAAACATTCTAACAGTGAAGAACGTCAGCATCCTTTCCAGTTTGTTTCCCATAAAACATATATTAACTAAAACAAGTATATAGTAATTACAGATGACTGAATCTTTTGAAATTCAAGTTGACCAGATTTGGCTAAATTTTTCCCAAAAATGTAATTCTTAGTGAATCGATTACTGGCAAATACACGAATTGTCCTGCTAAGATATGGGTAACACTCTGAGGTCTCCTAGGACTGTGTCCTACCTCTTTCAAGCTACAAACACAAACTCGACCTTAGTAATGTTAAAGTGACCTCAACAAATATGGCTATTGGTAAATCGATGGTAACTATTATTCACTGCCATGACATTACACAAACTATTTATAGAATTTGTTCACTTCTAAATGTCTGTCTGCTATATCCCTGTTTCTAAGTTGTGAGCTGTGATCCTCTCACTATACAGATTTACCCAAAATGGCTGCTGCATTTCCTACCTCTACTTTTATACAGGCTATGATAGTCCCTCCTGATTCTGTGCAGTAGCATGTAAAAGTAATAGCTGTAAGGTGTTATGGGACAGCCTTCCCCGCCACATTTCATGTCACGTGAGTCTTTTCTGGCTGATGCAATCCTTTGCAATATACAAAATGGGAGCAGTTGTCATTGACAGTTTGCACAAAGTGAATTGCAAGTTGTTCACATTTGCCAGGTTCAGTGAATTCCTAAAAATGTGACACAAATTTGATTCACAATTAAGCAATTTGCTCATCTCTAATATTATTTCATATAATTTTTGCACTGTAGTTTCAGCTGTGCTCTATGGAAAATCTCATTAATGGGGTTTTCCAGGTTGATTTGTATACCTTCTGTGTAAAAAAAAACCCAAAAAAAACAAATAAATTCAGCCTCTGTTAACACCTGGTGCTCCAGCATTGTTGATATGCCAACTTCAGCATGTGACCACTGTAGCCAATCACTGGACTTGGCAGTTTCAACAATCAGGCTGAAGTAGATGGCACAAGTCTAGTGATTGGCTTTAGTGGTCATGTGATATGGTTATGATGTCAACCCTGCCATGTCAATAAAGATTAGAACATCACTGGAGCGGCAGGAGGTAAGTGATGGGGCTTGGTGGGGTTGTTTAAATATTTCAAAAAATATATTTATTAAATGACCATATGAGCTTATAGTGTGTCATTGTTAGACACTGCTCTCTGTAAAGTGTGTTAGTTTCTTTTTCACACCGTGCCATGACTTGAGCAATTCAGCCAGAAAGATGTAAGTGATGGAAATTGTTGTGCTGGCTGTGGACAGTTATATATTAAGTACTAATATTTTGAGAAGTTTTCTGCTCCATTATGATGTTGGACTTTTCTTCAGTTCATGTTATCTGTTTTAATTTGACATGACTTTTGCATGCAGCACAAACTTTCAATTGAACTGTGTATTTTTCCTTTAAGGTGCCATTCACTTTGGGCCTGATTGATCATTTGGGATTTTTTTAAAATCACTTTTCTTTTTTTTGTCTTTTAGTATTCGCTGATATTTTTTGTGATACATTCATTAGGATAGTGAAGGAATCTAGTGCAGAATACAAAAAACTTTGTTTTTCCCTTAACTTTTTCACGAACTTTGACATATATTTATGTCAAAGGTCATATCCTTGCCTTTGATGTGGGCTTGTACACCCAGCCCACATCTTTCCCTGCACATGATGACTGATTTAATCAGTCATCATGTGCCTTTAACAGCAGTGCTCCAGCCGCGACTGTTAAATAACAAGTTAAATCCCTCTGTCAATCTCTGACAGCAGGATTAACATGTGCGGGCAGGAAGCGCGTCATTAATCCTGCCCATGAGCTTCCCTGTCCAGTGATTGTGGGGCAACAATGATTTGTCATGAAAGACACCCGTGCTCATCATTACGATGCAACCTCATGTTGTGCAAAAATATGCAACTTTGGAAAACTTTTTTTTGCACCTAAAGTGTTTACTCTTTCTGGTGTAAAACATTTTGAAAGTTTCAAAATTTTTAGAGAGTTTGGAATTTGCTCACCAGTTTCGAGCAGCTTCACCAATTTAGGCGGAGATGGGGATAAGCCGGAGTAGGGTGTGATGTGGCTACGTTCGCCCATCAAATTTTTCAAAAGTAGTGCCATTTCTTTCTCTAGAAATGTTACTCCACTCCCTGACTGCAATAACATTTCTGGCAAGTGTTGTGCGTATCTTAATGAATGTCTCCATCAGAAAGCAATTCAGATTGAACAACCAACATTGGGGGATAAACGCAACGTGAAGGGCCCCTACTTTAACCCCTTAGTGACAGAGCCAATTTGCAGCTTAATGACTGGACCAATTTTTACAATTCTGACCACTGTCACTTTATGAGGTTATAACTCTGGAACTAGTGTTGAGCGATAAGATACCGCAAGTATCGGGTATCGGCCGATATTAGCTCTATCGGCCTTTCGATACTTAGTTCCAATATTTTCGTCATATCGGATACCGGAATCGGGATTGTCACTGTCACTGTCAGTGTCCGTCGGTCGGGTCTGTCAGGAGTCAGCGGCACTTACCTGGCAGAAGATCTCCGGCGGTCACGGGCTGGACTGCTTCATGGCCGCCATCATCTTTCCCCGGCGGTCACATGCAGTTTCTCGCGATAATTGCAGTGACTGCTGGGTAATCCCGGCCGTAAAGCAGTCAGTCCGATGACGTCACCGCCGGGGAAGCAGGTAATCAGCTGTGCTGCGTTGCGATGACAGGCTCTGCCTGTCATTGCGATGTAGCAGAGCTGGATCGTCGTGGGACTGTCGTTACTATGGACTGCGTCGGACAGGTGGTATACTGTTGGTTTGTTTTTTTTCTTTTTTTTACAGGAGATCGATGGCGTCGCAGGAATGAGTGTATAATAAAATTAATGAAAACTGTGTTGTCTCTTTTATTTCATTAAAAGACTTTTTTCTTGCTTTGTCTTTTTTTTATACATTTAATAACTTTGGGATTAATAATGGATCGGTGTCTTATTGACACCTCTCCATTATTAACCGGGCTTATTGTCACCGTGCAATCAACGGTGACATTAACCCCTTATTACCCCACTTGCCACCGCTACAGGGCAGTGGGAAGAGCCGGGTAAAGTGCCACAATTGGCACATCTTTTGATGAGCCAAATGTGGGGCTGCTGTAGCCTGGTATTATCAGGCTGTTGAGGGCCAAAATCCATGGGCCTTGACAGTCTTTTCATACCAGGCCGCAGCAGTCTGCATTTTACTTGGCTGGTTAACAAAAATAGGGGGACCCCTACGCCGTTTTTTTTTCGAGGGGATCCCCTATTTTTGTTAACCAGCCAAGCTAAGCAGACTGCTGTGGCCTGGTATTATCAGGCTTGCAAGGTCCATGGATATTGGATCCTTACCAGCCTGAAAAACCAGGCCTCAGCGGTCTGCTTCATCTGGCAGGTTAACAAAAATAGGGGGGACCCCACGCCAATTTTTTTCGAGGGGATCCCCTATTTTTGTTAATCAGCCAAGATATGCAGACTGCTGTGGCCTGGTATTATCAGGCTTGCAAGGTCCATGGATATTGGATCCTTACCAGCCTGAAAAACCAGGCCTCAGCGGTCTGCTTCATCTGGCTGGTTAACAAAAATAGGGGGGACCCCACGCCAATTTTTTTCGAGGGGATCCCCTATTTTTGTTAATCAGCCAAGATATGCAGATTGCTGTGGCCTGGTATTATCAGGCTGGCAAGGTCCATGGATCTTGGCTCCTTAACAGCCTGAAAATCCAGGCCTCAGCGGTCTGCTTCATCTGGCTGGTTAACAAAAATAGGGGGGACCCGACGCCATTTTTTATTCGAAGGGAACCCCTATTTTTGTTAATCAGTTCCCTCTGACGTCACTGATTGTGTCCCTGGCTGACCTGAAGTGAAAGTGGAAAGCAATCAATTAAGCTTTCCACTTCCTCTCCTGTCAGCCAGGAGAGGAACTCATTCATTTGGGGGTTTACTGTGAGGCTGCAGCATTAGCTGCGGTCCCTGCAGTAAACATTAACCCTTTCTGAAGGATTACACCGTGGGACCTGACTGTGCATGGGATAGGTAAGAATAATTTTGCTTTTTTATTTTATTTTTATTACAGAAATGGTTTTTGCAGTCAAATAAAAGATGGTCAAAAACATGTGTCTTTATTTCATTAAAATGATTTTTAATTAAAGTGTGTGTGTTTTATTTTTATTTCATGCAATAGGATTAATAATTGATAGTTGTCTAATTGACAGCTCTCAATTATTAACCTGGCTTAAGGTCACCTTTCAATTGCAATGTGGCTTTAACCCCATATTAACCCATTCGCCACCGCTACAGGGCAATGGGAATAGACGGGCAAAGTGCCAGAAAGGGCGAATCTAATTATAGATTTGTCTTTTCTGGGGTGTCTGGGGGCAGATGTTAGTAGCCAGGGGGGGGCAAAAATAATGGTCCCTCTCTGTGCTATTATTATCTGCCCCCATTCGCTGGCTTTGTCTGTCTGGTTGCGAAAATAGGGCGGGAGCCCACGCATTTTTTTTAAACAATTTTACACCTCATATATATATATATATATATATATATACATGTCATTGAATTTGTGACACATATATATATATTTATAGTTCATACACTTCTACATAGTATAATAGCCGCTAATTCAATTGACGGCTTTTGTGAAAATGCAGAACCCGACATGAAATGACACTTGGTGTACATAGGGTTAACCATGTCTTTTCATGTCCTTTGCTATCTGATTTGCACAAACAATTACATCAGTCTATGTGTGCAAAATTTCACACCTGTAGGGGTTAATTAAAGGTGTAAATTCGTAGCAAAAAAGTCCGTTTTTTTACAACAAATTTACACCTTTAATTAACCCCTACAGGTTGAAATTTTGCACACATAGACTGATGTAATTGTTTGTGCAAATCAGATTGCAAACGACATGAAAAGACATGGTTAACCCTATGTACACCAAGTGTCATTTCATGTCGGGTGCTTCTGTCTTTTCACAGAAGCCGGCTTTACCCGGCAATTGAATCAGAGGATATTTTACTATGTAGAAGTGTATAAACTATACATATATGTATATATATATGTCACAATGACATGTATATATATATATATGTATTCTATGTGTGTATATTTAGTGTTTACAAGGAAATAAAGGTTTTTTTAGTTGCGATATTTTGTTCCCATAGACTTACATGGGACTTCCGGTATCGGAATCGGATATCGCCGATATTTAGTGATATCGGCGATACCATTCCGATCCGATATTTTTAGATATCGAGCAGTATCGCTCAACACTATCTGGAACGCTTTAACGAATCCAGCTGATTCTGAGATTGTTTTTTCGTGACATATTGTACTTCACATTAGTGGTAAAAAAATTTTTATATAACTTGCTTTTATTTATGAAAAAAACAGAAATATGGCGAAAATTTTGAAAATTTAGCAATTTTCAAACTTTAAATTTTTATGCCCTTAAATCAGAGAGATACAGTACAGACCAAAAGTTTGGACACACTTTCTCATTCAACAATTTTTCTGTATTTTCATGGCTATGAAAATTGTAGAATCA
This sequence comes from Oophaga sylvatica, assembly GCA_033576555.1. NCBI lineage: Eukaryota > Metazoa > Chordata > Amphibia > Anura > Dendrobatidae > Oophaga > Oophaga sylvatica. Next base: position 585,707,629 of record JARQOD010000001.1, on the reverse strand, counting down.
CACTGAAGGCATCAAAACTATGAATTAACACATGTAGAATTATACATTACGCTTTATAAAAAAGTGTGAAACAACAGAAAATATGTCTTATATTCTAGGTTCTAAGCCACCTTTGCTTTGATACTGCTTGCAGCAAAAAGGTGAACGAGACTCTAATCTTTTCCACACATTGAAGGTGGATTGGGCGGACACTGTGGGGAATTTCAATGAAGGCATACTGAAGCAGCATGGCTACCACAGCATCTTGCAGCAGCATGCTATTCCATCCGGTTTGCGTTTAGTTGGACCATCATTTATTTTTCAACAGGACAATGACCCCAAACACACCTCCAGGCTGTGTAAGGGCTATTTGACCAAGAAGGAGAATGTTGGGGTGCTATGTCAGATGACCTGGCCTCCACAGTCACCAGACCTGAACCCAATCGAGATGGTTTGGGGTGAGCTGGACCGCTCACCGCTTCAATTTTGAATAATCCCCAACAGTGTCACCAGCAAAGCACCCCCACACCATCACACCACCTCCTCCATGCTTCACGGTGGGAACAAGGCATGTAGAGTCCATCCGTTCACCTTTTCTGCATGCAAAGCAGTAATCAAAGCAAAAGGTGGCTACTTTGAAGAACCTAGAATATAAGACATATTTTCAGTTGTTTCACACTTTTTTGTAAAGTGTAATGTATAATTCCACATGTGTTAATTCATAGTTTTGATGCCTTCAGTGTGATTCTACAATTTTCACAGTCATGAAAATACAGAAAAATCGTTGAATGAGAAGGTGTGTCCAAACTTTTGGTCTGTACTGTATGTCACACAAGTTTCTTAATAAATAAAATTTCCCACATGTCTACTTTACATCAGCACAATTTTGGGAACAAAATTTTTTTTGTTACGAAGTTATAAGGGTTAAAAGTTGACCAGCGCTTTCTCATTTTTACAACACCATTTTTTTTAGGGACCACATCACATTTGAAGTCACTTTGAGGGGTCTATTTGATAGAAAATACCCAAAAGTGACACCATTCTAAAAACTGCACCCCTCAAGGTGCTCAAAACCACATTCAAGAAGTTTATTAACCCTTTAGTGCTTCACAGGAACTGAAGCAATGTGGAGGGAAAAAATTAACATTTTACTTTTTTTGCAAAACTTTACTTCGGAACCAATTTTTTTTATTTTCACAAGTGTTAAAATAGAAAAAATGAAACACAAAATTTGTTGTGCAATTTCTCCTGAATACGCCGATACCCCATATGTGGGGGTAAACCACTTTGGGCGCACGGCAGAGGTCGCAAGGGAAGGAACGCCGTTTGACTTTTTCAACACAGAATTGACTGGACGCCATGTCGCGTTTAGAGAGCCCCTGTGTGCCTAAACAGTGGAAACCTTCAACAAGTGACCCCATTTTGGAAACTAGACCCCTTAAGGAACTTATCTAGATATGTGGTGAGCACTTTGAACCTCCAAGTAATTCACAGAAGTTTATAAGAGCCTTGAAAATAAAAAATCATATTTTTTCCACAAAAATGATCTTTTCACCCCAATTTTTATTTTCCCAAGGGTAACAAGACCCCAAAAGTTTTTGTGCAATTTGTCCTGAGCATGTTGATATCCCATATGTGTGGGTAAACCACTGTTTGGGTGCATGGCAGAGCTTGGAAGGGAAGGAGCGCCGTTTGACTTTTTCAAAGCAGAATTGGCTGGACGCCATGTCGGTTTGTAGAGGCCCTGATGTGTCTAAACAGTGGAAACACCCAACAAGTGACCCCATTTTGGCAACTAGACCCCCTAAGGAACTTATCTAGATGTGTGGTGAGCACTTTGAACACCAAAGTGCTTCACAGAAGTTTATAACGCCCGGGCGTGAAAATAAAAAATCATATTTTTTCCACAAACCTGATCGTTTAGTCCCCTATTTTTTATTTTCCCAAGGGTAACAGGAGAAATTAGAATCCCAAAATTGGTGTGCAATTTGTCCTGAGTATGATGATACCCCATATGTTGGGGTAAACCACTGTTTGGGCGCACGGCAGGGCTCGGAAGGGAGGGAGCGCCATTTGACTTTTTGAACTCCACGTCGTGTTTGGAGACCCCCTGATGTGCCTAAATAGTGGAAACCCCTCAATTCTAGCTCTAACCCTAACCCCAACACACCCCTAACCCTAATCCCAACCCTAATCCTAACCCTAATCCCAACCCTAATTCCAACCCTAACCCTATGGCTAGCTTCATATTGCGTTTTACCAGCCCGTTCAACACATAGCGTTGACTGGCTGGTAACGGTATAGCATAATGAGATTGCATTATGCTATACCCGCTAGCGCAGTGTGCTAGCACAGATGAATCATCTGCGCTAGCGGTGACGGAGCCCAGACGCTGCAGGCCGCGTCCGAGGCTCCATCACTGAATTACGGCATGCGTCGCGATGCGCCCTCAAATGGGGGTGAATGGCAGCGTTAATGGACTGCGTTACACCACGTTATACCGCAGTGTAACGCAGTCCGTCTAATGGACTGCCGTAACGCAGTATGAACCCAGCCTAACCCTAATTCCAACCCTAACCTTAATTATAACCCTAACCCTAATGGAAAAATGAAAAAAATAAAATTTCTTTATTTTATTATATGTCCCTAACTAAGGGGGCTGTAAAGGGGGGGTTTATGTACTGTTTTTTTTTATTTTGATCACTGTGATAGTTTATCACAGTGATCAAAATGTACTTTTAGAGAATGAATGAATCATTCATTCTTTGAATCTGCCGCTAGGCAGATTCGGCAGGCGCACTGCGCATGCGCCCACCATTTTTTTTTTACAGGATGAAGAGGCCGGGAGGATCGGAGGACAGGGGGCTGGAGACTGCCTGGAGGTACGAGGGGTGGGGACGATGGGGGATCACCTTGTGGGTACTCGAGGGGGTGGGGATACGTGGGATCCCGTAGGGAATCCTATTTTCTCGTCTCCCCGGCATGGTGCGAATCACACTCGCGGCGGGTGCACTACGCATGCGCCCGCTATTTTCTCGCCATTGGAGCATGGCGGCGGCACCGGGGGACACAGGAGGGCTCTAAGACCACAAGGGGCTACAAAGGGGGGATCGGGGACCCTATTTCTCTCTCCTCTGATGTCCGATCACATCAGAGGAGAGAGAAATGGCACATCATATTTTCTTTGTTGTGATTGCCGTTATAGGGTTAATAACGGCGATCGCAACACCGGGGTCGGTAAAAACCGACCCGATTCATGTTCTCTGGGGTCTCGGCTACCCCTGGCAGCTGAGACCCCAGAGAAAATCCGACTGTGGGGGGCGCTATACACTTTTTAATTAATGGCGCTGTGGTTTAAGTACCCTTAATGACCGCCGTTAAAAGGCGTATCGGCGGTCGTTAAGGGGTTAAAGTACATATCAGTCACAATGTTGCAGTAACAGTTTTTTTGCATCCCATATCTTTCCTTTGGATGTCACTGTGAATAATTAAGTGGCCAGAGGTTATTTGGTATAGCGAGATCGCTGCTGAGTCACTAGTTTTGTGACGCAGCAGCGATCTCCCCTGCGATATCGCTGTGTGTGACATTCAGTGATGATCAGCCCCCCTGCTGGGTATCGCTGATCGTCGCTGAATGTCCTGGACATTTTTTTGCTCGTTGGTCTCCTGCTGGCAGGCACGCATCGCTGCATGTGGCAGGCAGGAGACCAGCGATCAGCTGGTAACCAAGGTACACATCGAGTTTCCAGGTGCCGCGCAGCGCCTGGAAACCCGATGTGTACCTTGGTTACCAGCTCCCTGCACCAGCGGGCTGGTATCCAATGTACACTGCGGGTAACTAAGCGACGTTACCCGCAGTGTCGCTGTCCTGATCGCTGCCTGAGCTGGCTGTTTGGCAGCTCACAGGATCATGTAGCGACACACCAGCGATCCTGACAAGTGCATATCGTTGTCGGGATTGCTGGCGTGTCACTAGGTGTGACGGGTTCTTTAGGTTTGTCTAGTCGTTCTCTATTAAAAAAGTCCTTGAGTTTTAAACATGATTAAACCAACTTAAACTACTAATTGGAACTTTACAGCTGTCTATCCTACATATCATGCTATCCCACTGAGCATGCTGCGTCCTGCTGGTTGTTCAGTAATGTCAGTCTGAGCACCATGAATTCATACTTGATATTATGTTGTCTTTATTAAAAACAAGGCATTGTGAGAGAGAACAGTGCCATACCTGTGTGGATGCTATTTTGCCTTTTCTAGCCTTATTCGGGAATAATAGGGCTTAGCCTACATTAAGTGGGGACGCCATTACGTAATTTTAGGGTGCCAACCTTTGTGGCTCAGGTAGTGGCAACTAAGTATTAGGGTCATCTTGTATGTCCCCTTTACGTTGTTTGATGCTATCCTCTTGTTACCCTCTTTATATATAGTTTTGAGGTGTTGTTTTTAATGAGTTTATCTAATGAAGAGCTACTGATTTTTAAAGGGCTAATTTCCCTGTTGCTCTATTTTTGGATACCTTTATATCGGTTATCCTATTTTCTCTGTGAACTCTATGATGAAGGGACAAAAAAAACGAGAGAGAGAAAAATGAAAATCAGCCGGTCCCGTATGGATTTAAAAATAATTACAAAAAAAAATAGAAAAGTTTTAACTATTATGTTTTAGTATTTGCTGGAAAATATGCATGTTAAGTGTAATCAATCCTTGCATGCATATAAATCATTGGCTAAAGTTGCTTATGAAAACCCTAACCAGAGATCCAGAGGAGGTCAAGAGGTCTGAGCAATGAAACCTGCCCCTTTTGTCCTTGTTTACTATCCATATGTCATCCGTTTTTCTGATACACAAAAATAAAATAATTTGAGGCTTCCCAAATGTCTCCTTGCACTCAGTGAAAATGGACTAAACGTATAAAAATCGGTCCGAGTCTCCCTGCCGAGAGTCGCACTATTGTAATGCGAGTGTCATGCGAGTACAATCTGATTTTTCACACCTAGCATCTGATTTGCATCCGAATGCAGTGCGATTGCTATCTGATAGCAATGCGATTTTAACATGAGGAAAAAAAAATATGTATATATATTGATGAGCGAGTATGCTGTTATTAGGGTTTTCCCGAGCATGCTCGGATGTTCTCCGAGTATTTCGGCATGCTCGGAGATTTAGTTTGTGTCGTCACAGCTGCATGATTTGCGGCTGCTAGACAGCCTGAATACTTTGCCTGCTTGTTAGGAAATCCCCACATGTATTCAGGCTGTCTAGCAGCCGCAAATCATGCAGCAGCGGCGACACAAATTAAATCTCCGAGCACGCCGAAATACTCGGAGAACACCCGAGCATGCTCGGGAAAACCCGAGTACCGAGCATACTTGCTCATCACTAATATATATATATATATATATATATATATATATATATATATACTGTGAGGCAGTGACCGGTGACATGTGAGGGTCGCTATGTGTCCACCCCAGGATGCGCACAGAGGTGTACTGAGGCCGCGGGAGTGCATTGCAATCACAGGCATAGCTGTGATTGCAATGCAAAATAAAAGTAAGTGTTGGTCTTGGGCAACCTATTTGTCCAAGGCAGATTTAAGAAAACCTGCTCTGGGCTTTTGTTTTTGAAACAGAATACAGGATGCTAGTGGGGCAGTCCGTTTCCTTCCCTTCCGTGTTTTCCATGTGGCCTATGGTCACAGGTTCCTTGTAAAGACCCCTGAAGCAGAGGGTTGGGTGTGTCAGTTTGGTCTTGCAAGCGTACAGAGTAGAAAACTCTGCAGAGAGTTTCACCTGGGTGAGGTAACACAGCCAAGCGGAGTCAAAAGGCCTGGCACCCCTGAGCATACACGGCGGTGCAGTCGCCCACGGCCTCCGGTCTCGGATGTAGACTGTCCTGTGCCCGGCTGCGATCCGAAGGTGGACTGTCCTGTTTCCCGGCTGCGAACTGGATGATATCGTTTGCTGTGTATTTTTTGTGAGCACGCTGAACATTAAAAGAGACTTTGCTTTGAACTTTGATGGGTCACTGCCTCATCACTGCTGAGTGAGGATACACGTATTTTCCGGCGTATAAGACGACTGGGCGTATAAGACGACCCCCCAACTTTTCCAGTCAAAATATGAAATCTTCTTAAAAGTGGGGGGTCTTCTTATACGCCGGGTGTCATCTTATACGCCGGGAGTGGTCCCGATGATGAATGGAGGGGGCGTCTCAGAGGGAAGGTGTTGTTACCTCATCGTATTAGTGCTGCTTTCTGCGGGTCTAGGCGCTGGGGGGCGGTGTCGGCGGCTCCTCTTTCAACAGCCTGGGGGGGCTCTGTGCTGGGGGACGGTGGCAGTGGCTGTTTGCGCAGAGTCGGTGCTCTGCAGGCATTTCCTCAATCCCCAGAGGCCCTGGCAGCTCCATTGCTGCGATGCGGTGGCCTCCGGGAAAATGGCCGCTGAGGACGGCGCATGCTCAGTTTCAGATCTTGTCTCCCGAGATCTTGAGACGAGATCTGAAGCTAGCATGCAGCGGCCATTTTCCCGGAGGCCAATGGAGCTGCTGGGGCCTCCGGGGATTGAGGAAATGCCTGCAGAGCCCCGACTCTGCACTAAGAGCCACCGCTGCCGTCCCCCAGCACAGAGCCCACCAGGATGCTGAAAGAGGAGCAGCCGACGCCGCCCCCCCAGCGCCTAAACCCGCAGAAAGCAGCACTAATACGATGAGGTAACAACACCTCCCCCCTCCATTCATCATCGAGACCACTCCCCCCACTCACCCGTCCGTACCCAGCGAATAAGACGACCCCCGACTTTTAAGAAGATTTTCAGGGGTTAAAAAGTCATCTTATACGCCGGAAAATACGGTATATATAAATTTATTATAGAGGGATAGATACAGTGGGGAAAAACGTATTTAGTCAGCCACCAATTGTGCAAGTTCTCCCACTTAAAAAGATGAGAGAGGCCTGTAATTGACATCATAGGTACACAACAACTATTAGAGTCAAAATGAGAAAACAAATCCAGAAAATCACCTTGTCTGATTTGCCAAGATTTATTTTGCAAATTATGGTGGAAAATAAATATTAGGTCATTAACAAAAGTTCATCTCAATATTTTTTTTATATCCTTTGTTGGCAATGACAGAGGTCAAACGTTTTCTGTAAGTCTTCACAAGATTGGCACAAACTGTTGGTGGTATGTTGGCCCATTCCTCCATGCATATCTCCTTTAGAGCAGTGATTTTTTGGCCTGTCACTGGGCAACACGGACTTTCAAATCCCTCCAAAGGTTTTCTATGGGGTTGAGATGTGGAGACTGGCTATGCCACTCCAGGACCTTCATATGCTTCTTAAGAAGCCACTCCTTCGTTGCCCTGGTGGTGTGCTTGGGATCGTTATCATGCTGAAAGACCCATCCACGTTTCATCTTCAATGCCCTTGCTGATGGAAGGAGGTTTGCATTCAAAATCTCACAATACATGGCCCCATTCATTCTTTCATGTACACTGATCAGTCGTCCTGGTCCCTTTGTAGAGAAACAGCCCCAAAGCATGATGTTGCCACCCCCATGCTTCACAGTAGGTATAGTGCTCTTTGGATGCAACTCAGCATTCTGTCTCCTCCAGTCACGACAAGTTGTGTTTCTACCAAACCGTTCTACTTTGGTTTCATAAGACCTAATGATATTCCCCCAATACTCTTCTGGATAATCCAAATGCTCTCTAGCAAACTTCAGACGGGCACGGACATGTACTGGCTTAAGCAGGGGGACACATCTGGCACTGCGGGATCTGAGTCCCTTGCGGCGTAGTGTGTTACTGATGGTACGGTGGTCCCAGCTCTATGCAGGTCATTCACTAGGTCCCCCCATGTGGTTCTGGGATTTTTGCTCACCGTTCTTGTGATCATTTTGACTTCACGGGGTGAGATCTTGCATGGAGCCCCAGATCGAGGGAGATTATCAGTGGTCTTGTATGTCTTCCATTTTCTTATTATTGCTCCCACAGTTGATTTCATCACACCAAGCTACTTGCCTATTGCAGATTCAGTCTTCCCAGCCTGGTGCAGGGCTACAATTTTATTTCTGGTGTCCTTCAACAGCTCTTTGGTCTTCACCATAGTGGAGTCTGGAGTGTGACTGTTTGAGGTTGTGGACAGGTGTCTTTTATACTGATAACAAGTTCAAACAGGTGCCATTACTACAGGTAATGAGTGGAGGACAGAGGAGCCTCTTAAAGAAGTTACAAGGTCTGTGAGAGCTAGAAATCTTGCATGTTTTTAGGTGACCAAATACTTATTTTCCACCATAATTTGAAAAGTAAATCTTGCCAAATCAGACAAGGTCACACTAATTTTAGTTGTCACAGACATCTGTATATCTACCTATTCTATGTGTATTTACTGTATGTAACCCATCTCTTCTATCCTGTCAGCTCCTGCAGTGATTTTACAGTACACGGCAGATGAATTGCCGTCTTCTATCTATCTATCTATCTATCTATCTATCTATCTATCTATCTATCTATCTACTATCTATCTATTATCTATCTATTGTTCATACATCTATTAATCTATCTATCTATCTATTATCTATCTATCTTTTCTATCTATACTATCTATTTTATCTATATCCTTTATCACTATCTATCGTATCCATATCTATCTATCTTTTTTCGATCCATCTTCATTCTATCTTATAATCTATATTTATACATATATATGTGTGTGTCACTGACATCTATATAACTATCTATTCTATGTGTATATATCTGTTCTATCTATTCTATTCTAACCTGTCAGTGTGATTTTACTGCCTGGCACATGAATTGCCGGCTTTTCAAAGGACACCGGTGCGAAAAATCAGATAGTACTCGCATGGTCCGAGTGCGGTGTAAGGTTTTTTTTCGCACCCATAGGCTTTCATTGGCGAGTCTCGGTGACAATCGCAGCATGCTGCAATTTTACACGCACGCTGAATACGCCGAGAAAATAAACGGTGATTTGAGCTGCCCCATAGATTAACACTGAGCCGAGTGCTATGCAATGTTTTCTCGCATAGCACTCGCCCATATTCTACAGTAGTGTGAAGCTGGCCTAACCAGTTCACTGCAATTGTTGACTTTATTCCTCAAAATGGACCAGAGTAAGGGCCCTGTCTCACATAGCGACACTCCAGCGATCCCGACAACGACGATCGCTGGTGTGTCGCTACATGATCGCTGCTGAGCTGCCAAACAGGCAGATCAGGCAGCGATCAGGACAGCGACACTGCGGGTAACGTCGCCTAGTTACCCCAGTGTACGTTGCATTTCTGACACGACCAGCGATTCACAGCAGGGGCCTGATCGCTGGTACGTGTCAGACATAGCGAGATCGCTGCTGAGATTGCTGTTTAGCAACGATCTCGCTAGCGAACTCGCTATGTGAGACGGGGTCTTAAGACATGCTTTCTCTACTTATGTGGAGTATCAGGCTTCAAAAAAGAAAACGAACATATCCCATAGTGTATAATGTGTCAGTGTGCCGCCAATGGAAAAACCTGACTGCACACAGACATCTGAGTAGGGCCCTACGGTAACTGATTTACAATATACTGTACTTGTTTTTCTGCTTTTTATAATCCATTACTATGCAAATTGCCTCTGAAGAGAAAAAGAGGACTTGAACTCTATAGCGCCACCGTGTCTGCAAATTGAGTTACTGATTTGGCTTTTATCCTAAGTCACATTACAAGACTCGTTAAAGGGTTGATTGTGACTTGTAGGATCGCTACTTCCAATAGGTGGCGCTATAGAGTTCAAGTCCTCTTTTTCTCTAAGGCCTCTTTCACACTTAAGTTGTGTGACGTCCGCCCAAGTGTGAAAATGGCGGATCCGTCAGAAAAGTGTAAAAACGGATGTAAAACAGATCAGTTTTCTGACGGATCCGCCAAGAAGTGTTCACCCGGAAATGATTAAATTTTCGTTCCGGAAAATGTAAGTTTGCAAGTCCGGACCGAGGAGAGAGAGAGAGAGAGAGAGACCCCGAACAGTTTTGGCAGCATTTTTAATGGTTTTCTATGGAGGCGACGGATCTGCTGGAAGATTCCGTCAAAGACGGATGCCAGCGGAACCGCCGCCCATAGGCGGCCATTATACAAAATGGCCAATTTTTTTGGCGGATCCGTCAAAAAACGGACCTAACAGACGACCATCCGTCAAAATCCGTCACTAATGCAAGTCAACGACTGAAGTGTGAAAGAGGCCTTAAGAGGCAATGTGCATATTAAATTTCCCAGAGGAGCATTGCACGGCGAATAAGCCTCCTTTCTTTGACAAGCCAGAGCTGGTATGTCACTCTCCACAAGGAGAAACCTTACCCCTTAATCCATTACTAGTCTCTTAAACCAGTAAAACTTACGAAATCTCACCAGACGGCGGACATTATTTCTGTTGCTGTGGTTAGAATCTGGAGTTTTTCATTGTCATCATTTGTATCCTGTGCAAATGGGTGTTCTGCCATATCCGATCAAGTAGTATAAACACATGTCTGAAAGCACAGAAGGAAGTTTAAAATTACAAGTGATGTATGTGTAATGGAAATAGATCTCGAGCACCCAAGCTAAAACAACTCTGAGCATGCTTTTACCTGCAGAATGGCTTATCAGTTTACATACACTCATCAACATTGAACCTGCAACACCAAGTAGGAAAAATTGTGAAATTATGGAAATCACAGGATAGATAGACAATTTAATGACATATAAATGATGAAAAAATGGAAACATGTTCAAAACTTTTTGATTTATTCAGCATAGCGTATGAGCGCCACGTGCAGAAATACACGCACTTACACACCTTGGCATGTTATCAGTAAGGTTACTAATGGTTGGCTGAGGAATGTTTTACCATGCTGAATACACTTAGGAGCGCAAATCATCAAGATCTACTGCTGGCAGCTCCTTTTGCATTTGAAGACCAATGCCTTCCCAGACATGGTCAGTGGGAGACAAGTCCTGAGATGTTGCAAACTATACTGGCATGTTTAAGCCATATTCAGGCTGCTCACAGTAGCACGAGCAACATGCAGCCTGGCGTTGTTGTGTTGAAAAATTTCCCCTGGGACACTTTAGAGAAATGGCCGTGCCTCTGGTTCCACCACAAAATCAATGTATCGCCAAGCTGTTAGTGTACCTGGAATGAAGACTAGGGGGATCCGGCTACCATACATTATTCCTCAGACATCCATTAATAACCTTATTGAAAACATGTCAAGTCATGTAAGTGCATGTATTTCTGTGCATGGAGCTCGTAATTGACAGTGAATAAATTGAGCTTCAAATGGAGAGGCAGTGGGAATGATGTTCTAAAGGTACTGCCACACTAAGCAATCCCGCTAGCGATCTCGTTAGCGTTGCATACTAATGAGATCGCTAGCGGGATTGTTTCTATATCGCTAAATGCTGCCGCATTTAGCGATATAGTTAACGACGCTATCGCCGTTAGCGATCTTCTTAACGACTTTAGCGGTACAAAAGTACCGCTAAATCGCTAAGAAAAGGTGCCACACAGCGATTAGATACTTACCCAGCGGGAGCGCCAGCGATGAAATAGGGTCCGGAACGATTCCAGCGAAGAGCGAGATCACAGCAGGAAGCTCGTCGCTGGAAGCTGCCGCACTGAACAATATCGCTAACGGGATCGCTAAATAGTGACGTTTTTTAGCGATCCCGTTAGCGATATTGTTTAGTGTGGCATACCCTTTAGTTGTCTGCAGTCCTTCTGCTGGAAGTGTGAACTGTGTCCATGTAGTGAGTCATAAATCCAGGTGTTAAATTGAGTCCTAGTGTCAAAGTATTGAACATCCTAATAAGTTTGAATTCCCTAATTTTTCTCTCCCTGTCATCCTTAAAATGACCTTTTAGTATTAAGACTTTTAAGTCTGTCATACAATGTCCAGTTCCGGAGAAATGTTTTCCCACAGGCATGTCCATTTCATTCCTGATTGTATGTCTGTGTAAATTCATCCTTGTTTGTAGTTTTTGCATGGTTTCCCCAATATAGATAGCTCCAGGGCACCTCGGACTGCAGGCAACTAAAAACATCATTCCCACTGCCTCTCCATTTGTAAGAAAATGCTAATTCGATTTCCTTGGCTTATCTTTATGAGTCATCACACCTCCCACCTAATAAACAAATGTCCTACTGTAGTATCTTTTAAATGTTGTGCTTTTTTCTTATTAATCTATTTGTAATCTTGCCTGAAGAAGGAGCCCCTGTGCTCTGAAAGCTTGCAAACATATAATTTTCTGGTTAGCCAATAAAGGTATCACTCTAAGAATACTCTTGTCATCATTGGACGGAAAAGTATCACATTGATTTTTGTACATATATTTTTGCATCTTCTCCTATCAAATAAAAATGTTTTTGGTTAAAAAAAAATTCTGGAAGCTGGATCAACCCCTCTTTTCGTCCACACGTGATTGCATCTTGTCCTATGGATCCCGTTCTTCCAACCGCATAGGGCTTGGATGAGCTGGTATTTCTTTATCCATTATCAATTTTACCACATACGAAATGACATAAAAAAACCTAAAAAAAAATTCCTGAATTGCAGGTTTTTGTTCATTTTGTCTCTCAAAAATCAGAATAGAAAGTAATCAAAAAATGTAATGTGCCCAAAAATGATACCAATAAAAATGTCATGTCACTGTGCCGAAAATGATACCAATAAAAATGTCAACTCGTCCTGCACAAAACAATAAGCCCTCACATGACTCTAGCTCTTAAAATATGGCAATGCAAAAACTATTTTTTTGCAAAAAAAAAATTCTTTTAGTGTGTGAAAGCAGCCAAACATTAAAAAGCAATATAAATCTTGCATCACTGTACTCACACCGACCTGAAGAATAAAGTCATCTAATCACTCATACTGCACGAGAAATTGCATAACAAATAAATAAAACCAATTCTTGACCTGCTGTTGATCTGTTCGTTCTGCCTCGCAGTAATGCTCGGCTCACATTTATCCTGTGCTCTAGGCTGAACGCTTACACCAGGGTTTCCATGTAAATCTCTGAAATATGTGATTTAGATGGGAAGATTCCCTATAATGAGGCAGATGGAGGCACTGTGGATGTTGTCTGGCCTATGATCTGGCGGTGTCCATCTTTATAGGCATTCATAAAAGCATGGTTGGCCACATTTTGGTGAACTTCTGAAAAGGACACCACTTGATCATACGCCAGACGGTGTCCACAATGTCTCCATCTGTCTAATTGTAATGAATGGATTCCACCTGAATCGCGTCACTCGGAGATTTAGATGGAAACCTCGATATAAGTGCTCAACATAGAGCACAAGATAAATGTGATCAAAAATGTTACATAAAATGTTCCCAACAGAAGCTTCAACTTAGTCCACAAAATAAACAAGTCCCCACTCAGGTCCGTCATCTGTCAGTGAAAATATAGGGGGCTTCCATGTTACTGGTAACACAAAGGCTCTGGAAAAGCGCTATGTCTCTTCACCCCTCAAAAGAAATCTAGCAAATTCTGCACCCTGTAATCCAAATGTCCCCCTCTCTTCTGAGCCCCACAGTGTGCTTAAACCATTTAGCATCCACATGTTTGGAAGCGGTATAATTTCCAAAATTTGGTCACTTGAGGGGGGATGGGGATTCTGATCCCTAGCACTTAGGGGCCCTGTATATGGAGTCCACAAACTATTTTAGGAAAATCTGCACTCCAGGAGGCAACTAGCCCTCTCATGTCTCGCTGTGTGGCTAAGCAGTACTGTACAGTCACATATGGGTTATTTCCACATTCAGCAGAAATTGTGTGACAAATTTTAGTGCCATTTTTACCAATTTAATGTAAAATCTGGGGCTAAATCAAAATTTTTGTGGTAAAAATGTAATATTTTTTTTTCACTACCCAATGGTATAAAATTCTGTGACACACCATGGTTTCCATATGATCACTGTCCCATGAGAGGCGGTAGTATGTAAAATGGGGTCATTATTGGGGAATTCTGCTGTTCTGCCATTTCAGGGGCTCTCCTAGTGGGTCATGGCATCGGCAAACCATAACAGTAAAATCTGCACTAAATTATGGCGCTCCTTCCCTTCTGAGTTTTGCACTGTGCCTCAAAAGTAGTTCCCAATTACATTTAGGGAATTGGCATACTCAGGAAAAATTGCACAACAAACTGATAGCTGCATTTTTTCCTATTAGCCATTATGAAAATTAAAAAATTTGGGCTAAAACAACATTTTTGCAGTAAAAATATAATTATTCTTTCTTCACTGCCCAATGGTAGAAATTTCTCTGAGGCACATGTGTGTCAACATGCTCACTGCACCCCCAAATGAATTTATTGAGAGGTGTAGTTTGTAAAATGACACTTATGGGGGGTGTCTTCTGTTCTGGCACCTCAAGGGTTCTGCCTATGTGACATTGCACCATCAAGTCATTCCAGCAAAATCTGAACTCCAATGTGGCGCTTCTTTCCTTTTGAGCTTTGCACTATGCTTCAAAAATAGTTTTTGACCACATATCGGTTATCAGTGTACTCAGGAGAAATTTCACAACAAATTGTATGGTCAATTTTTCTCCTGTTATCCTTGTAAAAATGAAAAATTTGGGGTTAAAACCAACATTTTTGAGGGAAAAATTCCAAGGTGCTCACAACACATCTAAATACATTCCTTGAGGGGTCTAGTTTCCAAAATGGCATCCGTTCTCGATTCCAGTCAATTTTGTGTTTAAAAAGTCAAACAGTTCTCCTTCCCTGCCATGCACCCATATAGTAGTTTTCCCCCACATGTGGAGTATTGGCATACTCAGGAGAAGTTTCACAACAAATTTTGGGGTCCATCTTCTCCTGCTACACTCGTGAAAATAAAAAAAATGGGGCTAAAATACAATTTTTGTGGAAAAAAATTATTTTTTTATTTTTACTGCTCTACTTTATAAACTTTTGTAGAGCACCTTGGGGTTCAAGGAGCTCAACACACATCTAGATACATTACATGAGGAGTCTAGATTCCAAAAAGGGGTTACTTGTGGGGGGCTTCCACCATTTAGGCACATCAGGGGCTCTGCAAGCTCTTCTTGGTGTCCGCTCTCGATTCCAGACATTTATTTTTTTCAAAATGTCATACGGTGCTCTTTCCCTTCTGAGCCCTGCCATACGCCCAAACAGTAGTTTTCCCCACATATAGGGTATTAGTGTACTAAGGAGAAATTGCACAACAAATTTTGAGGTCCATTTTTTCCTGTTACCATTGTGAAAATAAAAAAATTGAAGCTAAAGCAACATTTTTGTGAAAAAAAAGTAAAATATTATTTTTTCCATCTACATTGCATTGATTCTTGTGAAGCACCTGAAGAGTTAATAAACTTCTTGAATGTGGTTTTGAGAACTTTGAGGGTTGCATTTTATACAACAGTGTGACTTTTGGGTACTTTCTGTCATATATGCCCCCCAAAGTCACTTCAAATGTGAGGTGGCCCCTAAAAAAAATGGTTTTAGTAAATTTTGTTGGAAAAATGAGAACTTGCTGATCGACTTTCAACCCTTCTAACTTCCGAATCCTAACAAAAAATATGTGTTGTGCTGGTGTGAAGTAGACGTGTGAGAAATGTTATTTATTACGGTTAACTATTTTCTGTGACATAACACTCTGGTTTAAGGCCATAAGAATTAAAAGTTTGAAAACTATGAAATTTTCAAAATTTTTGCGAAATTTCTAATATTTTTACTTATAAACACAAATCATATTGAAGAAATTTTACAAATATCATGAAATACAATATGTCAGGAGAAAACTATTTTAGAGTAATTGGGACCTGTTGCAGCATTCCAGAGTTATGAAATCATAAAGTAACAGTGGTCAGATTTAAAAAATGAGGCTTGGTCATTAATGTACAAAATGGCTCGGTTCGTAAGGTTTTAAATGCGTATAATTATTAGGTTTTATCAAAAGTGACATTTAGATTATTACTGCAGAGAAGTGTTACAACCAATCAAATTTTATTTTTCTGTTTTGGAAAATATACTTTGGGAGCCAAATTATAAATGATTGAACAGTATTTTCACAGGTTGTAGATATAGTCTAGAAATAACTGCATCTGAAAATCCATTTACTGCATTCAGATGAATGAGACATTTTTATAAATGTCTCTGTCGTATGTGAATGTCCCCGTAGTGTCATACTGGCGTATGACACTGATTGCACTTATTTGAGCAAAGCTAAAAAGAGAAAAAAACATAACAAATGTCTCCATAGAGCTCATTTTATCTGACATGTCACATTACTGAACACTCATTAAGGTCTGTGAACTGAACCAAATAAGGAATTGGGCCACAAATAGCATTGGGATAGACTAGAAGGAGTAGGCAGGCAAGTGTTGGAACACTTTGATGTATTACGTGCCTGGACACAAGTGTGCTCCGCAGGTAGTACTGTGCGTCTGCATACAGCGGAATTTGTTTGGTGTTTTGCTTTAGATACAGAAGGAATCTCTTCCTTTCTGGCTCGCTTACACATTTCTAAACAAAACATTCATAGAGGTCATTTCCTTCACTAGTAGAATGGACTTCAGCTTCCCTCCACCAAATCTCTTTCTGCACTTCATTTATCATCAGCCTACAAACATTACAAAAATTCGTACTCCTGTCCGTTATGGATAATAAATCCAAAATATTTCCATACCTGAGAGTGCCACACCTAAAATACATTCAAATTTAGATACTAAAGCAATTTTTGGCTAAGACACTGGAATCTTTGTATGTTGCCTGAGTCTTGTGCAAGTTCTCGTGTTATATTTGTGTCTTTAGTAAAGCTCTTTGAAAAAAAATGGAATCCTTATTTTTCTAATCTGCCAAAGAAGCTACAAGAATCTGGTGGTCACCCTCACATCAAGTGAATAAAGGATTTGTCCAGGGATATTTTATTTTTCTTGTATGGGAGTAAGAACTAACATGTGGTTGCTAACTACTTGCCTGTTGTTTCTGGCACCGATTTCGGCCGGCTCACAGAGGCCGTAGACTGCTCCTGTGGCTTTGCGATGAAATCACATTGACAGAGCAACTGCTTCTCTTCCGCTCTGCTGTTTTGACAAGGCGTGACTGCCAATGTCATGCTGATTGACAGCTGTCAATCAGCATGCGTCAGTCATATCACCTCGACAGAACAGAACGGAAGAGGTAGAGCTGCTCTGTTGGTGTGAGCAGGGTAATTGCCGGCAGGAGAGGTCAGTGACCACTCTGAGCCTGCGCCAGATGGAACAGTCAGGTAGTTAGCAACTACCTGTCTGTTAATTCTTACCTCCATGAAAATAAAATATCCCCGGATAACCCCTTTAAACACTTTGGTCCACAATGGTGCAACCCATTGATCTTTATAGAAATCTTTTGAACTTCCATATCATCTCACCTCAAGTAGAAGATTAATTAAATGGACTGTCTCATCAGGACAAACACTCTGCATATGGAACTTAATATTACATGGTTACATATTCATTTAAATAGGCCAAAATCTACTGAACGGAGTCTGCTGAGGCTTATCAATATGCTGTCACTTTGTGATGACACATTCATCTAGTAAAAGCAGGCAATTTTCCATTTTACTTATTAAAAATCCTTTCTGTTCTCAATAACGGATGTTAAAGGGGATTTCTGGGCTTCACTGTATGTGACTGTACACCTTGGCGGTGAGCGATGCCCACACTGTTATGAATCACCCGTATGCTCGGAGTGAGTGGCCGGGCACTGTATACATGTATGTGGTCACTACACTTATCTGGCTTCTTACAATAGAAGAGAAAGGAAAGCGGTCGGCATGACTGCAATTATGCAAATCACGGCATATGGTCACATGACTGCCCACTTGCACAGGTAATACAGGGGAATTGTAACAGTGTGAACATCACACACTGGCATGATTCCGCAGTCTGCAGTCACACAGAATGACTGCAGACTTTTACTTTCATCCCAGAAAACTCCTTTAAATTCTATAGTGTACTGATCGTTGCCTATGTTACCGGCCACTGCTGTAGTTGTTCAATGAGACCAGTCCTTGCAAACACTTTTCTACAGAGCTTGTAATGAAGCAGGCCAGAGGGTTAGCTCCGCTCGCTGTACCCCTTCACTTCTGGGATGTTGCAGTGGCAGAGTTGCCTTTGTTTTCAGCACTATAAATTGCACAGTTAGAGCCAGTGGTGCCGCTGGGCCAAATTGTTAAGTAAGAGTACACCACCGCCTGGCACGCTGAAAGCCAATAGGCTGGGAAGCGGTGCACTCTTGAGGATGGGTTATGAGACTACCCATTATGCATCTACTATCGTAACGAAAAAAGTATGCATGTAGGAACTCAGCTGCCCAAATTCGCAATCAACATCTGATTTAGAGGCCTGGAATTTCAGTGAAAAGACTGTATATGTATCTTGTCTTATTACGCAAAATGCAAATATGTAAAATAATAATCATAAAATGAGTATCACTTCTTCAATGTCTCCACCGATCCAGGCGCGATGTTCTGACTGTCTTTGTTCACAAGCTGCGAGCACTTGACCGCTGCTGACAATCCATACCCTCAGCGGTTACATGCCAGACTTCATGTGACTCTTCACTAAGTGGCGATGCCAGTAGTACTGCATGTGACCTTTGAGGACACTGCAGCACGTGATGAACAGGAGACCAAGCAGCGCTACTGCAACACTTTGTGGTTGCACCTTTTTAAATTTTACATCATACATACCAAAAATATTAAAGATCATTGTGCATCTCTTCTGACTAGTTTATATTCTAGAGTTAGCTGACAAAGCCTCATTAGCATATATCTTTGTCATTTAAGAAACTGACTAAATGACATAAAAGTGTGTCATCTTGTCTCGAGTGAGTATATCCAGGACACGTCTATCAAGGACATTTCTTATGCAAACAGCGGTGTTATCAAGTTACTTTGGTTTCAAAGCTTCACTTATCCTTCTGACTTCTGAAGACAGTGTGAACATGTTCATTTAATTATCATAAATGTTTCCACACCAATATTCTATCATCATCATGGAGTAATTTCACAGACGCTATTCTGGAGTACAGTAGCTCCCAAGTGGGACTTGATTTTACAATGATGTATCCATCAAGTCAAAGCCACATTAACACTTTACACTACTGTTCCCCGGACTGCTACAACTTGCTATTAGTTAGGATTTTGGTTATTTGTTAGTAGCCCAATTTCAGAGATAAATTGAGAAATCAGGCTACCTCTTCATACCAAAGGCATAAAATGAGATATTTGTGAATTTGCCAAGTCATATAATTTGATAACCAGAATCACTTTGGCTCTTGCAGGCAAAATACAATTTTTACTAATGAAGTGAGTTGCATTAAAGCAACTGTGACCTATACCAGGAGTAATGCAAATATCTTGCCTATCAAAACTAGTTCAATATGGTGTCCGACACGGGTATATGAACGAACATGGGTATAATGGGTATATCCAGCTGACGGCGCAACATATAAGTACAATGGTATGGTAAAGGGAGAGGGAGGCCCTAACGGTAAGGAACGGAGGATGGGACACCTACTGACACCAACCCTGTTTCTGTCCCTAAGCTCCCCTAATGCTCTATGCGGGTCCTTCCCCGGCATTAGGCCATGGAGGTTGAGTGAATTACTCATAGTTTTCTTTGAAACAATTGTACCTGCTGATTCCAGGACTTCCTGTAGTTCTCCACAGGTGGTCACTGGCTCTTGGACAACTCTTCTGATAATTCTTTTAATGCCTCTTGTGAAGAGCACCTGATCGTAGCAAGTTTATGGTGAAATTATGTTCTTTCCACTTCCAAATTATGGCCCCAGCAGTGGTAACTGGAATCTTCAGTAGTTTAGAAATTCTACTGTAACCAATGCTATTGGTATGTTTTGCAACAATAAGGTTACGAAGGTCTTGAGACAGCTCACTGGTTTTGCCCATCATGAGACGTTTCTTGTGTGGCACCTTGTTAATGAGACACCTTTTTATAGAACATCAGTTAAACCAGCTGATATTATTTTTCACGAAGTGGCAGGATTAATTTCTAATCACTGATAGATTTCAGCTGGTGTCATGACTTTTCATGGCTTTTTATACCTCTTTTTTCATGTATTCAATGTTTTTTCTCTGGAATACTTTCTCTGTGGAATTTCTCATTAGTGCACATCATTTATCGACATCTATGGTTTGTTTTCTTTGCCTGTGTGGATTGGATGGGTTGTTACTGACATCTGGTGAAAATTTCATGTCAATAGTACCTTTAGAAATATATTTACTTAGACAATTGGTGACAGGTTCAATACTTATTTCACTGTATTAGTATCCCGTCCGTCACACTAAGGCCGGAGTCCACACTACCGCGAAATACGGACGAGTGCTATGCGCAAAAAGAACGCATTGCACTCGTCCCAATGTTCCAATGTTAATCTATGGGGCAGCTCCCATCAGTCGATTTTTTCACAGCCGTATTATATGGGCTGAGAAAATCGCAGCATGCTGCAATTATCACCGTATTACGCCCGTAAAACGCCAATGCAAGTCTATGGGGGTGAGAAAAATACGGATTAAACACAGACCAGACGTGTGACTTGCGAGAAATACTCACCGGTGTCCTTTAGAAAAGCCGGCAATTCAGTGCGGTATGCTGTAAAATCACATTGACAGGTTTAATAAAGAATTGAAAGAATAGATATTGTGAGACAGTGAAGGAATATGTGTCGAATGGGGTGTACATTTCACCTAGGTACTGTGCTGTATGGTATAAGGGAAATGTGTGGCTTTGTAAACCTAGTGGTAGAGAAAGGTCACTACACCCTACATTCAGTACACACTTGCAGCTCAGGCCTGAAACCATTCAGCTGTTAATTAGGAGACCAGAAGTAGGTGTCTGCAAACACAGTCAGAGAGCTCGCTTAGTCTGGACAAGGAGTCTAGGCACAAGAAGCAGTCTCCAGGAGTTTGAGCTATCTCAGTCTGGGTGCTCGATGTACCCCGGACACAGGAGTAGTCTCAGTGAGAATCCGTGCGAATAGCGGCTGAATAGGAGGGGAGCTCTCTCAAGTCTGGACATTGAAGGTGCCTTCAGACACAAGGAGGAGACTCTGTGAAACTCCACGCTGGTAACTACTGAACATATGTGTTGTTTTGGGCACAGACTGGTAGAGTCTGGACCCGGATAGAAAGGGAAATCTATCTAAGTGTAATTAGTGGCTCGACAAGCCCAGGTCTTATGTTTATGATTTGTTTTATCTGTTTGCTGTGGACTTTAATAAAGCTGGTTGCGGCCAGTTTTTACCAGAACTGCTGTCTCTGAATGAACTGTTTCTATGCCATTCTGTCTACCCGGATGGCGATCCCAGAGCTATATCCCCTGAAAAGCTTACAATTGGCGGAGAATGCTGGGGCAGCACAGTGGCTGGTACAATTGGTGCTGAAATGTGCATGCAGCACAGTGGCTGATACAATTGGTGCTGGAATGTGCATGCAGCACAGTGGCTTAGAGACAGCAATAAAGGTGAAGTCTGTTGAAATAGCAGCAGAGAAAAAAAAAGTGTGTCAAGAGAAACGTCTATTGGAGCAGTCTTAAAGAGACAGTAGCCCTAATAGAGTTTGCAAAAGAGAAAAAAAAAAAAAGTGTGTCTGCACAGCAAAGCTGAACTTGTTGTGGAAAAGACTGTGGAGTGTGCAGCAGCAAAGAGAAACGTCTATTGGAGAAGTCTTAAAGAGACAGTGGCCCTAATAGAGTTTGCAGAGAAAAAAAAAAAAAAAAAAAAAGTGTCTGCACAGCAGAGCTGAATTTTCTGTGGAAAAGACTGTGGAGTGTGTATGTCTTGAGTGAAGACTGCCGTTGTTGAGACAGAGAAGTCTGACAGCATGGATGACAGCATGGAGGCGCTGTTTGAACAAATGGCGCAAGTTAATGTGCAACATAAGACTGCCGTGGTTGAGACAGATAAGTCCGACAGTATGGAGGAGCTCATTGAGTACCTGGTACAGGCCCAGCAGAGCATGCAACTGCAGTACCAGCAGCAGCAGCAGGAGAATAACCGGTTGTTGGAGCAGATTGCAGCTCTCAGCACCTCGTCCCAGAGTAATGTTGTGAAGGCACCTGCCTTGTCCGCTGTAAAGAAGGCGGTAAGACGGTCCTTGAAAAAGATGACACCTCGTGATGATGTGGAGGTATATCTCACTAGGTTTGAGAGATTGGCAGAGAAGGAGAATCTGCCCCTATCTGAATGGGCCATGATGGTCGCACCCTATCTGATTGGGGAACCCCAAAGGGCCTATGCTGACCTGAGCGAGCAGGACAGCCAAAACTATGCCAAGCTGAAAGCGGAGATTCTTACCCGGCTGGGTGTTACGGTGACAGCCCGTGCCAGGGGAGTTCATGACTGGAGATGCAGTTGGGAGTCTGCAGTCAGCAAACCTGATTATGGAGTTGGAAAGGTGATAGTGAACCGCTACACCCGAGCATGTCCTCCTGAGGTACAGCCAGAGGTCGGACAAGGAGACCACCAGGACGCCAATCGTCTGGTCAGCCTGATGGAGAAGGCCTTCGCCAGCAAAGACTGTCTCTGTGACCAGCCGTCTGAGAGGTCGTCACTTCATAGTTCCCGGACGCTGAACTCTCGCGGTAAGAGCGTTCCAGCTGTTGGGGACATGGGGTATGCTGATAAGCGGGTTCAGGCCCGAGGGGACATGTGGGTGGAAAAGTGTGATGGACAGGGTTGGAGATGTCGTGAAATTGCAGCCAACTGTCCAATAGAGGGGGAGCCTATGTATTGTGATGTTGGCAGATCCCTCTCTCCCTGCGCAGAGCCTGTGTGTGTGTCCACCTCAGCCGAAGAGACTGGACCACAGGTGTCCCCGGTGGTTGTAAATGACTGCCCAGCACAGCCCTCTTGGACTCAGAGAGTCCAGTGACTTCCGTATGTGACAGCCTGATTGATAGGGACTTCATCCCTGATAAGCACCTGAGTATGGTGTGCATCCATGGAGACACCAAAGTCTACCCAGAGACTGCCGTGGACTTGGTCCCCAAACTCGGGGAGGTTTCATATGAAGTGGGGGTAGTGAAGAACCTGGTGTACCCCGTCATATTGGGTAATGACTTTCCCCGATCTAAGGGTCTCTGGGGGAGAAATGTTTCTGATGGACAGTGTGATGAAGCTCCTACTGAGGGTGGCAGTCCCGAGGGGCGGAACACAATGCTAGTGGGCCGTTAAACTTATGTGATGATGATAATGATAATGATGATGATGATGATGATCATGATAATGATGATGACCATGATAATGATGATGATGATAAAGATAATGATGATGATGATGATGATCATGATAATGATGATGACCATGATAATGATGCTGATGCTGATAATGATAGTGATGATGATCATGATAGTGATGATGATACTGATCATAGTCATGATAATGATATTGATAATAATGATGACTGTGATAGTGATGAAATTCCTTTGCAGGTGATGTTGGGAGACGAGGATGGTGGTTCTCGGGAACCGAGTGTCCCTGACTTACCTGTGTCCTGTGACAATTTTGAGAGTGAGCAGTGGCGAGACCCCTCTCTTAGGACGGCACAGGAAAATATGATTGTTCTAAATGAGGTTTCCCAGGAGCCTGGCTCTGAGGAGAGGTTTCCTCATGCTGCCATGGACAATAGCCTATTGTATAGGGACACTGAAGTCCAGGGAGAGGTCGTGAGTCAGCTCCTAGTACCTGAGCTATATAGAAGTATAGTGCTGGGGTTGTCACATAGTCACATACTCGAGGGACCAGATGGTGAAGTTAATGTTGTGGATGACATGTTAACTAAGGTTCCAGATCAGGATGTGAATGAGAATGAATTGTATACTCCTGAAAGTGAGCAGGATGAGAATGAGAATGAATTGTATAACCCTGAAAGTGACCCGGATGTGGCTGAGAAAAAGGGGTCAGACAGGGATAGTGGGAGTGATAGTGAATCATCTGATGACAATAAAGTAACCAGTGCAAATGAGGAAGGCATGGTAGCAGAGGAGGTTGAGAGTCCTGAGAAGAAAGCTGATGCTGACCTTACAGCCAGACAGAAGATGGCATCTGAAGATGTTTTACAGTTGGCCGGTTCCCTGGCGAAGACTAAGGTGAAAGGAGGAGAGCTGAGCTTTAAAGGCAGGACTCTGAACCTGAACACAGCACAAGTGGATGCTGTTGAAGATGAGAAGTTGTCGGTGTGTGGTGTGGATCTGCATCATGCCAAGGACTCTGAAGGTGATGCTGCAGAGGTGGAAAAAGCCATAGAAGTGGTAGACACCAAACCAGATGCCTCATCAGTAGCTGCAACTCGTGAAGCTCAGGCTGGAAGTTCGGCGCCCGGAGCCCCAGCGGTGTTCCTGAGTGATACCAAGGATCTGGATAAGTCACAAGATGAGATTTTGAGACATCGGGCTGGCGTTGGTGAGCTCAAGCGCACTTTCAGGGAGGCTACATCGGAGCCACGTCCCAACAAATGGGAAAAGCGATGTGTCACTCCGTTGCCGCTACAGACACACGGGAGTCCAAATGGGATGCAGAACGTGGTGGAAGAGAAGAATCCGGCGGGTTCTGAGTATACAGATGCAGCTATCAAGGAGAACTTGAAAGCTGGAATAAATGGAGATATTGGAGACCATAATGATGTGACTGAAGAAGTAGAATGTAAGACTGATGGTAGGGCTTCTGAGCATGTCCTACCAGAAGAGCCTGAAGAAGGGCTGAAGACATAAAGGACGGCCAACAGGTACAAGATGAATTGATTACTTCTCAGAAAAAACTCCAAACTGTGATGAAGGAGCGTGATGAGAGCCATGAGCATCTTCTGGAGAAGCTCAATGAAGTAAAGAAGGTTAAGGGGAACTGGAGAAAAGTGAAAAACCCCCTATACCTTCTGTGATAGTTGGTGACACATGGTCAGTGCACCAGGGACAGGAGGTACGTGAGTTTCTGAGAAAGAGTCAGCAGAAGTGTTCTGATGTGCCGGGTCGTACTTCTCTGGCCAGGCACTATATCGAAACTGAGCCCGGCCCTAAGGTCAAGATGAAACCGTGCAGGATACCCGAGGCCCGCAGAGAGCATAGGCCTGGGAGGGTACAGGGTAGTGCGGATGCTTCAGATGAAGAGAAAGCTGATGTTGGCTATGGCTCAGGTGAAGATACAGATGACAGTAGTGAAGATGAAGCTGATGAAGGCCATGACTGGTCCAGAGTTCGCTGTCTCTTTTGGATTGTTGACCAGCCCTCCGGTCTGGATGACCAGCCCTCCGGTCTGGAGAAGAGGGAGGGGATATGTGAGACAGTGAAGGAATATGTGTCGAATGGGGTGTACATTTCACCTAGGTACTGTGCTGTATGGTATAAGGGAAATGTGTGGCTTTGTAAACCTAGTGGTAGAGAAAGGTCACTACACCTTACATTCAGCACACACTTGCAGCTCAGGCCTGAAACCATTCAGCTGTTAATTAGGAGACCAGAAGTAGGTGTCTGCAAACACAGTCAGAGAGTTCGCTTAGTCTGGACAAGGAGTCTAGGCACAAGAAGCAGTCTCCAGGAGTTTGAGCTATCTCAGTCTGGGTGCTCGATGTACCCCGGACACAGGAGTAGTCTCAGTGAGAATCCGTGCGAATAGCGGCTGAATAGGAGGGGAGCTCTCTCAAGTCTGGACATTGAAGGTGCCTTCAGACACAAGGAGGAGACTCTGTGAAACTCCACGCTGGTAACTACTGAACATATGTGTTGTTTTGGGCACAGACTGGTAGAGTCTGGACCCGGATAGAAAGGGAAATCTATCTAAGTGTAATTAGTGGCTCGACAAGCCCAGGTCTTATGTTTATGATTTGTTTTATCTGTTTGCTGTGGACTTTAATAAAGCTGGTTGCGGCCAGTTTTTACCAGAACTGCTGTCTCTGAATGAACTGTTTCTATGCCATTCTGTCTACCCGGACGGCGATCCCAGAGCTATATCCCTGAAAAGCTTACAATATATACACATAGAAATATATATATATATATATATATATATATATACATGTCATTGAGACACACATAAATATATTTATAGTTCATAGAGTTCTACATAGCATAATAGCCGCTAAATCAATTGCCAGCTTCTGTGAAATCATTATAGAACCCAACATGAAATGACACATGGTTTACATACAGTAAACCATTTCATTTCATTTAGTTTTATATATGCTTTTGACCAATAATTAGATTAGTGTATGTGTGTAAAATTTGGGAGATGTAGGTGTTAAATTGACTGGAAAAGTCGTTGAAAAAAATTGTGTGGTGTCAGATGCTGCATATCTCGTATCTTCACAGCATAGACAATTGCCTTCAGATACGAGATGTGCAGCATCTGAAGCAACGAATACTGGAAGCCTGTGCTATCATTTCTTCTGCGGTGTTGCTATCAGTGTGTCAAGAGTGGGAGAAGAGGGGTGCATTGACAATCCAACACAATGGGCAGAACTTTGAACACATTTTATAAGTGGTCATAAACTTGTAAATAACTCATGAAATAATAAAGTTATGTTAAAACCAAGCACACCATTGTTTTTTCTGTGAAATTCTCAATAAGTTTGATGTGTCACATGACCCTCTTCCCATTGGGAAAAAATAAAGTTGGATCCAAAATGGCTGACTTCAAAATGGCCACCATTTTCACCACCCATCTTGAAACGTTTCCCCCCTCCCATATACTAAAGTGCCACACACAGGAAGTTGATGTCACCAACCATTCCCATTTTATTTAGGTGTATCCATATAAATGGCCCACCCTGTAGTGCACAAGTACCAGTGCAAACATATAAAGAGAAGGCTCCCAAGATATACTCCTGAATGTGTGGAGTCCGTGCAGTGTCCCCCCACCCCGATGTGCGTTTCGTCCACACCTCTTCAGTTTTTTTTAAATTTTAATTTTGTAATTAAATATTCAATTAAATATTAACAAAAAATTATTGAATTGTTTTGTGCTATTTCTGTTCACTCCCTCTTGATTGTGGGTTTTAGTGTGGCGAACGGGATACTAATGCATGTTGAGTACATTTTACATTTTGGATAATTTTTCTGATGTTATTTCACTGTATGCCTGGTAGTTCCATTGCCCAGCAAGTAAAAGCATTCAAAATGGTTACAAATGCACATTGCATAATGATCCAAATGGATAAGTAGGGGACGTAGCTAGCAAGTATGGACACAGATGACAGTATATAAAAACTTAAGCCCCCATACACATTAGTCAAATGTCGTCGATATTGATGGGTTCAGCAAACTGTCTAATGTGTATGGGGGCCAGCGATATTGACGGTTCCGCAAACTGTCTAATGTGTATGGGGGGCAGCGATATTGACGGTTCCACAAACTGTCTAATGTGTATGGGGGGCAGCGATATTGACGGTTCAGTAAACTGTCTAATGTGTATGGGGGGCAGCGATATTGACAGTTCCGCAAACTGTCTAATGTGTATGGGGGGCAGCGATATTGACGGTTCCACAAACTGTCTAATGTGTATGGGGGGCAGCGATATTGACAGTTCCGCAAACTGTCTAATGTGTATGGGGGGCAGCGATATTGACGGTTCAGTAAACTGTCTAATGTGTATGGGGGCAGCGATATTGACGGTTCAGTAAACTGTCTAATGTGTATGGGGGGCAGCGATATTGACGGTTCCGCAAACTGTCTAATGTGTATGGGGGGCAGCGATATTGACGGTTCCACAAACTGTCTAATGTGTATGGGGGGCAGCGATATTGACGGTTCCGCAAACTGTCTAATGTGTATGGGGGCAGCGATATTGACGGTTCAGTAAACTGTCTAATGTGTATGGGGGCAGCGATATTGACGGTTCCGCAAACTGTCTAATGTGTATGGGGGGCAGCGATATTGACGGTTCCACAAACTGTCTAATGTGTATGGGGGGCAGCGATATTGATGGTTCAGTAAACTGTCTAATGTGTATGGGGGGCAGCGGCCAGCTGATTGTCGGGGGAGAATGTTGTGAATAGGCTGGAAATGAGTTCTGAGCAGAAGCTCCCTCTGGTGGTTACAAACGGTACTGGACTGTCCAGTGAAGATTGTGAGGATTGGGAATCAGGTGTTACTGACTGGTCTTATATAAGGGAGTCGCCTTCCCATCAGGGTTGCCGGTGATCAATTGTTCTGGTCTCAATCCTTGATTCCTGTTTCCTTGGTAGCCTGCTGTGTCATGTCTGAATCCCCTGCTAACAGATAAGACATTTTCTTCTTTTTGTTTTTGTGCTTGATTTTTGCATTTTGTCCTGCACTTCTGTGGGGGCCTTCAGGGTCCCCTCTGGGGGCTTTTGCCCTCTCAGTTCAGTTCAGCCACTGATGTTTGTACATTTGCTTTTTCCAGTTTTTTCAGTGGCTACTGTTTTGTTTTTGGTTACACCAGAGAACTAATTTAGGTGGTAGAGGTCGTGTGATCTCAGGTGTTTTTGAAATTAGTAGAGTTGGTGCTTTTCAGGGTTTTTTGGGATTGCAGTAAGTGCCCTTCCTATCCTTTTCTATTTAGTAAGTTTGGGCCCCAACGTTTGCTCATACTATTTTCTGTCTGTGTCAGTATTTCTTCTTGTCTAACCGCCATTACATGTTTGGGGGCTTTCTATGTTCTTTGGGGATCTGCTCCGGGGCAGATAGCTTTCCTCTTTCTATCTTTAGGTGTAGTTAGTTTCTCAGGCTGTGACGAGGCGTCTAGGACCAACGTAGGAACGCTCCACGGCTGCCTCTAGTTGTGGTGGTTAGTCAGGGTACTGCAATCTCATAGTTTCCAACTGCTCTGGTGTATTTCCTTTTTGCCTGCTCTCCTCAGCTACCAAATCATAACAGTATCACCGGCCCAAAACTGAAAATTATATGGTACTCACAGAAGGGAAAAATATTGTGGAAAGAAAAAAAAGTTGTCAGAGTTGTCAGAGATTTTTTTTTTTTTTCTGTTTGTTGCATTTTTTTTTTTTCCCTCTGTATCTCTGGGTGCTGAGGAGGATTTTTTTTTTTTCTCTCTCAATGGAGTTTGCACAGTTGTCTGGCCGTGTGGATCAGCTTGCCACTGAGGTTCGGAGTATTGCTGCCTATCTTGCTGGGTTGCCTGTTGTGGAACCTAGGATTCCCATGCCAGATTTGTTTTTAGGGGATCGAGCTAAATTTCAGAATTTCAAAAATAACTGTAAATTGTTTTTTGCCTTAAAATCTAAGTCCTCAGGGAACGCAGCGCAGCAGGTTCAAATTGTCATCTCTCTCCTGCGCGGCGACCCTCAGGATTGGGCTTTTTCCCTGACACCTGGGGATCCTGTTTTGAGTGATGTTGATGCGTTTTTTCAGGCTTTGGGGTTATTGTACGATGAGCCTAATGTCACTGATCAAGCTGAAAAAACTTTGTTGGCATTAAGTCAGGGGCTTGAGGACGCTGAGTTATACTGTCAGAGATTCCGTAGGTGGGCAGTCCTGACCAAATGGAATGACGACGCTTTGGCAGCTCTTTTTCGGAAGGGACTGTCAGATAATGTAAAGGATGTTATGGTGGGATTCTCTGTTCCCTCTGGTCTCAATGATTCTATGTCATTAGCGATTCAAATTGACAGACGTTTGCGTGAGCGGAAAGGTATGCGTGGAATAATGTTGCCTTGTGAACCTGCTTCTGAATCCATGCAGTGTGATAGAGTGGTTTCTGGGGCACAGCGTCATGAATTTCGAAAGCGCAATGGGTTATGTTTCTACTGTGGTGATGCCTCTCATGCTATTTCAGTCTGCCCTAAGCGGGGAAGACGTTTTGCACGCTCAGTTGTCTTGGGTAGTGTTCAGACTAAGTTTTTATTAACTGTTACCCTGATATGCTCTCTGTCCTCATTTTCTGCTCAGGCTTTTGTTGATTCTGGAGCAGCTATTAACCTGATGGATTTTGATTTTGCTAAACGTTGTGGGTTTCCCTTGATACTTCTATGGAAGTCTATTCCCCTACTGGGGATCGATTCTACCCCTTTGGCTGAGAATAAACCTCAGTTCTCTGCTCAGGTGATAATGAGGGTAGAACCTGATCATCAGGAGAGTTGCAAATTTTTGGTTCTGTATAATCTGCATGACATTATCGTACTGGGTTTCCCTTGGTTACAGTCTCATAATCCTGTTTTGGATTGGAAATCTGTGTCTGTTACCAGTTGGGGCTGCCAATGTGTTAATACCAACACTCCTGTTTTTTCTGCCTCCCCCAGGCTCAGGATGTTCCTGACTTTTTGATTGATTTTTCTGATGTGTTTAGCGAAAGTAAATCTGCATCCTTACCTCCCCATAGGAGCTATGACTGCGCTATTGAATTAGTGCCTGGTAGTAAATTCCCTAAAGGTCGCCTTTTTAACCTGTCTGTACCTGAACATGACGCTATGCGGTCTTATATCAAGGAGTCATTGGAGAAGGGTCATATCAGACCATCCTCTTCACCCTTAGGTCCGGTTTTTTCTTTGTGGCCAAAAAGGATGGTTCATTAAGGCCGTGTATTGATTATCGTTTCTTGAACAATATTACTGTGAAATATCAATATCCTTTACCCTTGATCTCTGATCTGTTTTCCAGGGTGAAAAACGCTACTTGGTTTACCAAGCTTGACCTCAGGGGGGCATATAACCTTATTCGCATTAAGCACGGGGATGAATGGAAGACGGCATTTAATACCCCTGAAGGGCATTTTGAGTACCTTGTGATGCCCTTTGGGCTCACTAATGCTCCTTCTGTCTTCCAGTCCTTCATGAATGACATTTTCAGGGATTTTGTGGATAAATTTCTGATTTTTATTTGGATGATATCTTGATTTTTTCCAATGACTGGGACTCTCATGTAAAACATGTTCGGACTGTGTTCCAGATTTTGAGAGAGAATGCTCTGTATGTGAAGGGATCAAAGTGTCTTTTTGGCGTTCAGAGGATCTCATTTCTGGGATTCATTTTGTCTCCATCTGTTATTGAAATGGACCCGGTCAAAGTTCAGGCCATCTGTGATTGGGTCCAACCTACTTCATTAAAGGCTCTTCAAAGATTCTTGGGTTTTGCCAATTTTTATCGTAAATTTATTGGTAATTTCTCTGTTATTGTTAAACCATTAACTGATTTGACCAAGAAGGGTTCTGATGTGGTGAATTGGCCTCCTGAGGCAGTCTCTGCATTTCAGGAACTTAAGCAGAGATTCACTTCTGCTCCTGTTCTACGGCAGCCTGATGTTTCTCTACCATTTCAGGTGGAGGTTGATGCCTCTGAAATTGGGGGCAGGTGCCGTTTTGTCCCAAAGAGATCCAGAGACCTCTAAAAGTAACCCTTGTGCCTTTTTCTCTCGAAAATTTTCTCCCACTGAACGTAATTATGACGTGGGTAATCGGGAGTTATTAGCCATGAAGTGGGCTTTTGAAGAGTGGAGACATTGGCTGGAGGGAGCCAAACATCAGGTGTTGGTCCTTACGGACCATAAGAATCTAGTTTATCTGGAATCTGCCAAGCGACTTAATCCTAGACAGGCCAGGTGGGCCTTGTTTTTCACACGTTTTAATTTTGTGGTTTCATTTCTTCCTGGCACTAAAAATGTTAAGGCGGATGCCCTCTCGAGGAGTTTCCTTGCGGACTCTCCTGAGTTATCTGATCCTTCTGTTATTTTGAAAGAGGGTGTAGTTCTTTCCGCCATCTCGCCCAATTTGAGACTGGCTCTGGAGGGGTGTCAGGAGAATAAGCCCGAGCGCTGCCCTGTTGGGAAATTGTTTGTCCCGGACCAGTGGATGTCAGGGAGTTTGTGCAGTCCTGCGGGACTTGCTCTCGCTCCAAGCCTTGCTCTCGTTCTAGTGGTTTGTTGATGCCATTACCTGTGCCCAAGAGACCATGGACCCATATCCTATGGATTTCATTTCCGACCTCCCTGTTTCTCAGAGAATGACCGTCATCTGGGTGATTTGCGATAGGTTTTCCAAGATGATACATCTTGTGCCATTACCTAAGTTGCCTTCCTCCTCTGAATTGGTGCCTTTGTTCCTTCAGCACGTGGTTCGTTAACACGGCATTCCTGAGAACATTGTGTCTGTCAGAGGAGTCCAGTTTGTTTCCAGATTTTGGAGGACCTTTTGTTCTAAAATTGGTGTTCAATTGTCTTTCTCCTCGGCGTTTCATCCTCAGACCAATGGTCAAACTGAGAGAACAAACCAGACATTGGAGACTTATCTAAGATGCTTTGTGTCTGCTGATCAGGATGACTGGGTCTCTTTTTTGCCTTTGGCTGAGTTTGCTCTTAATAATAGGGCTAGCTCTGCCACTTTGATGTCTCCATTTTTCTGTAATTCTGGGTTTCACCCTCGATTTTCTTCAGGACAGACGGAGGCTTCTGTCTGTCCAGGTGTTGACTCTGTTGTGGAGCGTATGCAACAGATTTGGGACCAGGTAGTGGAGAGGTTGTCCCTCTCTCAGGAGAGGGCCCAGCGGTTTGCTAACCGGCATAGGACTGATGGTCCTCGGTTTAAAGTGGGGGACTTGGTCTGGTTGTCCTCAAGAAATATTCCTATGAGAGTGGCATCTCCTAAATTTAAGCCTAGGTTCATGGGACCTTATAAGATCATGGAGATTCTTAATCCTGTTTCTTTTCGTTTGCTTCTTCCAGGGACATTTAAGATCCATAACGTGTTCCACAAGTCCTTGTTGAAGAGGTTTGTTGAGCCAGTGGTTCTGTCACGCTGTCTAATGATATGTATACAATGTCAGTAAACTATTAATACAGGAACAACACTCTATACAACAACTAGTATAGCAACATCAGCATGTAAGTATAGAATAGATTTACCTGACACGATATCTGCTGAACTCAGGGTTAATCTTGAGGACTTGATGAGCTGAAACAGGAAAGAGGTGGACCGGGATCTAACCTGACCCTAAATTGGGGTCCTAACTAATCCCTCACCTTGGAGGTACTGATAATGGTTCAGAGGTCCAAGTCTCCAACCTAACCCTGTCTCCTATCAGACCCTGAACCCTGTAATCAGTCCTAAGAAGGATCCTGACTACCACCAAAGGGATATGGGCTGATCTCAGCTAAATACACAGATTAGACATATAAGACAGACAGGATAACACTCGCTTGCATACACACTCAAACACCAAAGGAACATAAATGGTCTGGGAAATAAACTCTAACCAAGTTGAGCTTAGAACAACTAAGGAGCTCACAACTAAAGTCTATACAGATTCATTCCTATCTGTGGTCTGCATGAAGGTTTCACTGGCAACTCCCCAAGCAGACAACCAGGAATTTAAAGGAAACCAATCAACAAATAATCAATTGCAGCCGGGAGAAACTGCCCCAGTCCCAGCACCGAGCACAGACAGAATTAACTCCCTAGCTGCCAAACACAAAGAAACAGCAGCTCAGCTGTGAGAAGTCAAAATGTGCAACCGCGACGATCTTCGTGGCAATGCACACATGACAGGTTCCTACTATTGTGCCTCCTGACCC
>JARQOD010000001.1:585634434-585674026 GCA_033576555.1 Oophaga sylvatica | reverse complement strand
CCAAGACTATAAAAAGAGATAAACTACTAGTTAGTGGAGATGCTCCAAGACTGAGGACCATGGTCCGCTGAGTGAGGTTTTATTCTTCCTGACAGTCATTAATCTGCTTTAATAATCCCTGTAATATGATAGTTATAGGCTGGATTATTTTTGCCTAGTATCGACCTCTAAAGTCTTGAGAGTTGTGTGGCTCATTAATTAGCTGTTTGTCACCTAACACTGTAGATTTGAGAGCACAGTGCTAAGATGAGGTCTACATGTTTCTGTTTCTCCCACAGACTGTGACGATCAGTGGGACTAAGAATAGGGACCCGGAACATCTGTTCCCAGGATCTGTGCGGTCCCATGGGTCAGCCCCCCATAAATCTGACTTGTGTGGCATAATATTAAATTTGAGAGTCCTCAGTGTGGAAAATCAATTCAATTTTCCAGGTCAATCTTTGGGTGGATCACATAACACATGATCATCTTCTGCTTATTAAAACATGACTGTCCAAACAGTCTAACTAGAAAATGAATGCCATAGTCTATTTTTTTTTTTTTTCTCACATTGTATTATAGCCATTTTCAAAAACGTAGTTCTACCGCAACAAAAATGCAATGTACTCGCGTAGTGGGAATGTAGCCTAAAAGTTGCAGCTAATTAATTTAAGTACTAGGATAGTAAGACAACTGAAATCACAGTAAATGATGGTGACGTTTTGGCACCAGGGTTAGAACAGTGTGACAGGGAGGTGACACTAAGCTTTATCATTATACCTTTTCACACTAATAATATTTTTTACCTGTTTATTTTATTAGTCCTTATTGTTGTCCTAGTGAAGTCAAACTCTCATAATACATAGCACTTTGGTACAGCAAAGAACTGAGATACTGGTATAAATCGCAAAAAGATAAGAATAGATCTATAAAATAAGGTTAAAATATCAAAGTTTATTAAACATAGATATGTCAAATGTAATTAAAAAGACTGTATAAAACATGAAGTACCTCTAGTTGAGGGACACTTACAATTACCTGTATACATAGCCATCGATATAGACAAATAGCAAAGCATATGAAAAAACATGGGATAATATAATGCTAGTGCACATGAATATGAAAACCCTCCCACTGAAGTCTAAGCTAGCAAATGACTCAACATAAGAATATTATGCCAACAGCTCTATTACCCCCTTCAGTAATGTTATGCTCAATATAGATGGTATGGTTAAATCACTGCTGCTATAGATATGACAGTCTGTGTGTTCCTCAACCCCGACGCGCGTTGTGCCTCACTTGTTTCTCTCGGGAGCAATAGTATTTTTTTTATAATTTTTCAAAAACTTGTTGCTTTACCTAATGTTTCTCAACTATGACCTACATAAAATCAGATTCACAATTATTTCTGTTAAATTATGATCGCTACATCTGTTCATACAGAATTTAACAATAGGGATCTTGGAAAGTTATTATTAGAACTTAGTAAAATGTACCCCTACATAAGGCTCGTATTACTGCTTATTTGAATGCACAGTCCCCATTCTACATGTGGTCTGGCTTTCATAGCTCATTAAAAAGCAATTAAGAATAAAGTAGACTGATGTGAGGTCCCAAGCCAGAGAATGTTAATGGATCCTTAATGACTCGTGTGTACTGGAATGTGTAATGTGCAGCATATACAGGTCCTTCTCAAAAAATTAGCATATAGTGCAAAATTTCATTATTTTCCATAATGTAATGATTACAATTAAACTTTCATATATTTTAGAATCATTACACACCAACTGAAATTTGTCAGGTCTTTTATTGTTTTAATACTGATGATTTTGGCATACAACTCCTGATAACCCAAAAAACCTGTCTCAAAAAATTAACATATTTCAACCGTCCAATAAAATAAAAGTGTTTTTTAAAAACAAACAAAAAAACCATCAAATAATAAAGTTCAGTTATGCACTCAATACTTGGTCGGGAATCCTTTTGCAGAAATGACTGCTTCAATGCGGCGTGGCATGGAGGCAATCAGCCTGTGACACTGCTGAGGTGTTATGGAGGCCCAGGATGCTTCGATAGCGGCCTTAAGCTCATCCAGAGTGTTGGGTCTTGCGTCTCTCAACTTTCTCTTCACAATATCCCACAGATTCTCTATGGGGTTCAGGTCAGGAGAGTTGGCAGGCCAATTGAGCACAGTAATACCATGGTCAGTAAACCATTTACCAGTGGTTTTGGCACTGTGAGCAGGTGCCAGGTCGTGCTGAAAAATGAAATCTTCATCTCCATAAAGCATTTCAGCCGATGGAAGCATGAAGTGCTCCAAAATCTCCTGATAGCTAGCTGCATTGACCCTGCCCTTGATGAAACACAGTGGACCAACACCAGCAGCTGACATGGCACCCCACACCATCACTGACTGTGGGTACTTGACACTGGACTTCAGGCATTTTGGCATTTCCTTCTCCCCAGTCTTCCTCCAGACTCTGGCACCTTGATTTCCGAATGACATGCAAAATTTGCTTTCATCAGAAAAAAGTACTTGGGACCACTTAGCAACAGTCCAGTGCTGCTTCTCTGTAGCCCAGGTCAGGCGCTTCTGCCGCTGTTTATGGTTCAAAAGTGTCTTTACCTGGGGAATGCGGCACCTGTAGCCCATTTCCTGCACACGCCTGTGCACGGTGGCTCTGGATGTTTCTACACCAGACTCAGTCCACTGCTTCCTCAGGTCCCCCAAGGTCTGGAATCGTTCCTTCTCCACAATCTTCCTCAGGGTCCGGTCACCTCTTCTCGTTGTACAGCGTTTTCTGCCACATTGTTTCCTTCTAACAGACTTCCCATTGAGGTGCCTTGATACAGCACTCTGGGAACAGCCTATTTGTTGAGAAATTTCTTTCTGGGTCTTACCCTCTTGCTTGTGGGTGTCAATGATGGCCTTCTTGACATCAGTAAGGTCGCTAGTCTTACCCATGATGGGGGTTTTGAGTAATGAACCAGGCAGGGAGTTTTTAAAAGCCTCAGGAATCTTTTGCATGTGTTTAGAGTTAATTAGTTGATTCAGAAGATTAGGGTAATAGGTCGTTTAGAGAACCTTTTCTTAATATGCTAATTTTTTGAGACAGGTTTTTTGGGTTATCAGGAGTTGTATGCCAAAATCATCAGTATTAAAACAATAAAAGACCTGACAAATTTCAGTTGGTGTGTAATGAATCTAAAATATATGAAAGTTTAATTGTAACCATTACATTATGGAAAATAATGAAATTTTGCACTATATGCTAATTTTTTGAGAAGGACCTGTACATAGTCCATAGGGATTCCTAAAAGCAGTATGAAATTATCAAATCTACAATGAAGATTTCAGTGGATCTAAGAACTCTACAAGTGTTTGTCTCCTCTCAAAATGCCAGATCTGCCATATTAAAGAGGTCCTATAGCTAATAAAATGAATTTGCAAAAGTGACAACGGGCAATACGGGCATATTAGATGTTACCAGGGGTTGTCTGGTCTAAAATGATAATTCTGTGGTCACTCTATGTGACTGCAGACTTGCCACAACGCAAGCACTGCGCTGTGAAGATTCTCCGGTGTCAGCGCTGGGAACATCAGTCACGTGAGCACAAGTATGCAATGTGCACACTCCAGGCCTGAATTCGACTAGTCTGTTTCCAGCCTCAGCAGTGCACTAACATTGAGCGCGCCGGAAACAGTCTAGTTAATAGAGTGACCGCTGACTGGTTTTAAACCGGACAGACCCTTGAAATTGGAAATGATCATAAACTTCTTTATCAATATGGTTTGTCAATAAAGTGCAACAAATATAATAAATATATAAAACAAAAAAAAGTAACTATGCATTTACACTGAAGGGAACAGTCTGCCAATTACCTGATGAATGAGCAAAATGGTCATTAATCTGGTGAAATGATCTTTTGTGCAGATCATCCTTCTCGGTGGTTCATCATCCTGTGTGAACAGGACTCGCAGTGCGTAGAACCATGGCAGTTTATATGCACTGGGCAATCTATTATAGATTACTTAGAACTAGTGTTGAGCGAGCATGCTTGGATAAACTGTTATCTGAGCATGCTCGTGTGCTAACAGAGTGTCTTTGGCGTACTCGAAAAATATGCTTGAGGTACCGTGGCTGCTTGTCTTGAAGGGATTGCCTAACAGGCCATACCCGCGAGACATGCAGCCACGGTGACTCGAATATAGTTTTTGAGCGTGCCGTAAACACTCTGTTAACACACGAGCATGCTCAGATAACAGCTCATCTAAGCATGCTCGCTCAACACTATTTAGAACGCATTGATTACTTTGGTCTGCCTGTGTAAACCGCCGATCATTACAAATTTACAAATCAGCGGTTTTATCATCCTGCCAGTCTTTCCATGGACCTCTATTCTCTTTAATATATGGCCTTTTTATATTTTGAGGAAAAATGCGCTTTATATTTTAATTAAAGTAGTATCTTTCCCTGGACTGAGCATTCAGATTGCTGCTCTAGCCCTTTATCTAACTACCATGGCCAAGTTAAGCTCTGTTCACACTAAAGGCTTTCTCTTAGCTTGTACACTGGGAAAAACTTTCAAAACAAGCACTGTGTCCATAAGGTACCATTAACCTAATGGAGGTCAATAGAGTGCACTATTGGCCTCCATCTGGTCGGTATACTGTACATTGCTATGCTACAAAAGATAAGGGTATGGGATAGAGTAGCAGACTATGCTATTCATTGCAAAACATATATTGTGGCATATTTTTTTTAACAATTTCTCATTGTATGTAGATATAATGGGATACATTCTAGGACTCTATGATAGGTGTAAGTCCAGAACCTTTCCTGGCATACAGTAGTACTCAAAAGCTTACATACCCCGGCAGAATTTTTGCTTTCTTGGCCTTTTTTCAGAGAATATAAATGATAACACCAAAACTTTCTCTCCACTTATGGTTAGTGGTTGGGTGAAGCCATTTATTGTCAAACTACTGTGTTTTCAGTTTTTAAATCATAATGACAACCCAAAACATCCAAATGACCCTGATCAAAAGTTTACATATCCCATTTCTTAATACTGTGTATTACCCCCTCTAACATCAATGACAGCGTGAAGTCTTTTGTGGTAGTTGTGGATGAGGTTCTTTATTTTCTCAGATAGTGAAGCTGCCCACTCTTCTTGGCAAAAAGCCTCCAGTTCCTGTAAATTCCTGGGCTGTCTAGCATGAACTGTGCGATTGAGATCTCCCCAGAGTGGCTCAATGATATTGAGGTCAGGAGACTGAGATGGCCACTCCAGAACCTTCACTTTGTTCTGCTGTTGCCAATGACAGGTCGACTTGGCCTTGTGTTTTGGATCGTTGTCAAGTTGGAACTCCAAGTACGTCCCATGTGCAGCTTCCGGGCTGATGATTGCAAATTTATTACATTTTAATACAATTTATTTATTAGTCATACAAGACTAAAGCCCCCGTCTCACACAGTGATCTCGCTAGCGAGATCGCTACTGAGTCACTAGTTTTGTGACGCAACAGCGATCTCCCCTGCGATATCGCTGTGTGTGACATTCAGCGACGATCAGCCCCCCTGCTGGGTATCGCAGATCGTCGCTGAATGTCCTGGACATTTTTTTGATCGATGGTCTCCCGCTGGCCAGCACGCATCGCTGCGTGTGACAGGCGGGAGACCAGCGATCTGCTGGTAACCAAGGTACACAGCGGGTTTCCAGGCACGGGGCTGTGCCTGGAAACCCGATGTGTACCTTGGTTACCAGCTCCCTGCATCAGGGCGCTGGTATCCAACGTACACTGCGGGTAACTAAGCGACGTTACCCGCAGTGTCGCTGTACTGATCGCTGCCTGAGCTGTCTGTTTGGCAGCTCAGCAGCGATCATGTAGCGACACACCAGCGATCCTGATCGTTGTCGGGATCGCTGGTGTATCGCTATGTGAGACGGGGGCTTCAGTCCCCGGAAGGCTTTTCATAGTCTGTGTTCTCTGAATCCTGGCAGTGTTTGAGTCAAACATACCTCACTCCTAGCATCTGATTCATTGCCTGTAGTTCGGGCAGCATGAATCTCATGACAGGTTCTTTTTAACTAGAGAGTGGTTACCTATAGTATATTACGAACAATATGGCACTGACACATTCTGGATTTTTGTTTGTATCTCGTCAGCTTCTGAAACATTAGAGCATGTTGTTATATTTTTTGAGGAAATTAAAAGTCACCATAATGGAAGCCAGAAGGGCACCATTATAGTCATTATGGGTCCTCTTAGTGCCATTGTATAACAAATTGACCTTCCGCATGATTCAAAAAGAAGGTGTGAACAGGCTCTAATTAAAACACAACTAACATCTAAAGCCAGCTTTAACCAAACAAGGCTCAGCCTCAAAAAGGAGCAATGGTGACTTCTTCAAATTATGTTTAACTCTGTATTTGTTAATATACTATATATAGGGATGGTATCCAAATATTAGTGTTTGTCCATATTGGCACTGAAAAAAAGATAAATAATGTATCTACCAAGCTATTGTTCTAATAGCTAACAGTTAGTGTTTGCCCCTAAAATGAACAGCTCAGATTTTTTTTCAGTAACCAAATTACTTCATTGACCAAATTATTGAAAAAGTTTAACTTTTAGTAGAAGAAAAAGTGACTCCTACAGGCCAGGAGACATTAAACTTCTGTTTCATAATTCCCATGGTTTACAGGTACTGCGAGATTACAATATTGAAATGCAATACTTGTTGGACAGATCTTATATCTCACACTCAACAAATTGGATGTTAAATGATGTCACCCGCTAATATTTAGTGTAACTGGTGCCTCTGGGTATGTCCCCCATACTACCTATATATTCTAATCTATGTAGGCTCTTGATATTTTTAGACACCACTATGTTTAAAGATGACCTGTCACCAAGTAAAAAGCCAATTTTTGCACTTTTCTTGGTCCCACTGCTCCCCTGACTATTCCTATTCTTTATTTTGTTTCTTTTAATGGTCTTTTTTATATGGTTGTGGCTCACTGGGTAATCATGCAGAATAGCCTGCCGACAGAGAATCCTGTGAGCAGCCCCTGCTTGGTAAAAACCATAAGAATATGCACTAACTAAAAAGGCCTATATCTCTGGAACGCTATGAAAGATTAAAAAATAAATAAATAATAAAAAT
Source organism: Oophaga sylvatica (assembly GCA_033576555.1). Lineage (NCBI taxonomy): Eukaryota > Metazoa > Chordata > Amphibia > Anura > Dendrobatidae > Oophaga > Oophaga sylvatica. The sequence goes on along the minus strand of JARQOD010000001.1, from coordinate 585,666,875 downwards.
TATTTCAGGGGACCAGCAGGAATAAAATACACTAAAAAGCAAAAACTGGCCACTTTTAACCTGTTGACAGGCTCTCTTTCATCATGCCTGTTATATATCATATGTAATCTTTTTCTTCCTGGGAAAAATGTACCTCTAGAAATAATAAGGTAAAACTACTTAATTTTAATAGTATATGCTTTGTTTCCGTGCCTTATTATTTGAAACGGTACATTTTATATGCTGGGAAGGGTTTGGAGTATGGAATTTTGGGAAATTCCCTTAGGATATAAAGGGGAATTGATGATGTTCTTTATTTCGCTGATTTCCCAAGGGTGCAGTGCCATCTGGACACTGACTGTTGTGTACCCCATCTTTCACAAAATAACTTCAACTCAACCATATGCTTGTAAGAGAAAACACAAATGGCTGCTGCAGAAAATATGAACATGTGTCCTCAAAAATATTGTGCAAAATATTGAGATCAAGGTTCTCACGAGTGTATAAAGATTCATCCAGGTTTTGTTTTTTTCACACGCAGATTCAGTCAGTGAAAAAAATTCTGTCATCTGCACTACCCATTAAATAACTTTGCCCGAGTACGGTCCGTTTTTGTCACGGACAGTACTCAGACTAAAATACAGCCTTGTGAACAAGCCCTTAAAGCACATTTGCCAAACTTTGGCCTGCAGGGTGAGTATATTTGGCCCGCGCTGCCAGGCAGGCCCCGCTATCCCCCCTCCGCTCAGCACCACACTTTCAACTGTACTGGCATCTTTGATGCCAATACACTGGAAAGCAATGATGGAGGAGGGAGCGTCAGCTGACAGCCACCATTATCTCTCTGCGTCTGATATCTCAGTTCAGCGGACGAGATAACGTAATTACAATGCGCCTCCTGTGCCGAGCAGTGAAGAGCTCAGAGCACTCGCTGCCAAGACCAGAGCAGCGAGCTAAGGAGGACAGGGGAGTATTTTTTATTTTTTTATAGGGCCAATTATTTTGTATGTAGGACAATGCAAGGCCCAATTATACTGTATGGAGGACTATGTGAGTCCTTTATACTGTATGGAGGATTATGTGGGGCCCATTATACTGTAGGTGGGACTATGTGGGGCCATTTTACTGTATGGAGCACTATGTGGGGCCCATTATACAGTATAAAAAGCAATACAGGGCACATTATACTATGGAGCCATTATACATGGAGGACTATTTGGGGCCCATTATACTGTATGGAGGACTATGTGGGGTCCTTTATAATGTGTAGAGGGATGTGTGGGGATTACAGTTGGGGAATCATACTGTGATTGAGTCACCATACTTTGCTGGAGGTGGGGTCAAGGTGGGGTACAGTAGGGTCATCATACCGTGCATGTGGAGGGTACCCTAGAGGAATTCACAGTGGGGGTATCTTATGGTGTTTGGCGGCCACTTTTGTTGGTATCATACTTTATTATCTGTATTATTCAAGATTTTTTATCCTTTATTACATATTTAATTTAGGCCATTGGGCTATGTATGCTTTTTACTGCTCTTAAGTAACATATATTATTCCAATATTTTATTCTAAGATCTATTATTTAAAATGTACTTTGTTCGTGGGACAAGCCCTTTAAGTGTGTTTCCATATGAAAAGGTTCATTGTTATATTTGATAAGAAAAAACGTCCTCACTTGTAGACCTTTTTTTAATGAATATTGAGGTTGGCTTCCAACATTGTCCAAGCTTTTAATTTTGTCCCTCTGTGTATTTGTGTTTGACATCTCAGCCTTAGACTATAGAATCAAAGGTCCATGGGGCTGAGGCCACTGTAATCACTGATGACCTGTTGGTACTGAATATCTGCTACGTGACATATGCAGGTTACGTCTTCAGTCTACTATGTACTGACGTCTTACTTGACGGCCCAAGCTGCATGATGCAAGCAGTATAAATATCAGTTACATTAGAGTTTATATACTCCGGAAATGATGCAAACAAAGCAAACTTCCCCGACAGTACTTGCTCTAATGTGACAGGAAGCCAACATCTCGGCTGTAGCCAAGCGTGCCTTTGCTCTGCAGCAGCATCTCTGCCATTAGTCTTCATAGTGCAGCTCATGTTTAATGTTAGGGATGAGTCATATCATTCATGGCATTTATGGTTATTAATTGTTTAAATAGCCACATATTAGTACATTCAAATGGACATCAGTAGCCAATATTTGGGAATTATGTCTCACTTTAGTTCCATAGATATAATTTTTCTGTTTTGTGGGAAGTGAAGTCATATTGATTCTCACAAGGGACGTAACTACAATAGTTGCAGGGGTTGCAATCACATTTGGGGCCTGGGGGAGCCCAAAAAGCCCCTTTGGCCTATATGAAAAAAACTATTACTAAAGATCTCCAATAGTTGGGAGCCATGTATGAGATTTTGCATTGGGGCCCACAAGCTTCAGGTTACATCACTGGCGTTCACCTGTAATTTAGCTTTTCAGTAACTCATGAGGTATATGTCAGGAAGCTAATTTGAAAGTGACAACCAATATTATCATCACCGTCCTCATTGGGGATCACAGATTCCCTGTCAGTATGTGTATGGAGTTGATTGTTGGGGTTATTTTCTATTTAAAAAAACAAACTGTCAAGAAAGTAGATTATTTGTGAAATGCTTAAAATGGGTCTATTATTTGAAGAAACTTTCCATATGCCACAGTGACATGTTAGAAGTTTTAGTTGTTGGGGATCCGGGAACTGCAGCACCCGCTTGACTCTATTCATCTATTCTTGTAGAGCTGAGAGAGGTCTGTAGACTCACTGCAAATAGTGTATGAACTTAAAGACTTCCTATTAGTGAACCATACCCAGGGGTGGAGACATGATGAGCAGCCGTCTCTCCCAACTCTTCAGCTGCTCAGAAAAAAATTATCATGGCCTATTAACCCCTTCTAGTCCTGTTTGTGCTAAAGCACTTCTTCCGGTTTATCTCCCATCCACTAGGTGTCCTACAGCCACCTTACATGCCTCCCCCTCTGCCTAAAGCCGTGGGCTTGGCACCTTCTACCACTAGTCATGGGATTCTTGAGAGGTCTGCTTGTCTTACGGCTGTTTGAAAGCAGGGAATGCCTAACAAACAAGCTATCAATGGATGCGTTGTGACTGTCAAACAGCAGCGAGATATCCAGCCGCACATATTACTTGAGCACGCAGAAGACACTCTGTTAGCACCCGAGCATGCTCTGTTAACACCTTATCCATGCACGTTCGCTCATCACTACTTCCTATGGATCCATAGACCGCTCACTTGACTCACAAAGTAGAGGCAGACAAAAACAAAGGGACACAATGATCAGATGAGAATTTTGCCCCTTCTTCTAGAGATCGGTGGGGGTGTCAGCACCTTATAAACCCTGTACTTTTATCAGTGCCTTTTGTGTAAGGCTGTGTCTATGCTCAATTTTGAAAGCTAAATCCATTAACATTTCCTGTTGTAAATAATGTCTCAGACCGGTCTCTCCTCTGCAGCCCTATGATGTTGTGTCCATCTGTAAAGCAATTAGCAGACACCAGATATTCTGTATGCACACACTACAACTGAAGGATCACTCATCAGGCGAACAGTGTGTCAGCTGGACCTATTTTCTATTCTGGGAAGATGGAATATTCATCCGTAACTAAACAAAGCCTGCACAATACCACAAAACAGTAGACAGCAAGCGGATATAAATAAAACATTGAATGCTAAAAGGTCTGATTTGCAATATTTAAAAAATGTGCCCATGCACAGGTATATTTAACCATTGCTATATAAATATGGAGGACCACGTACTGAATAACTACAGGATGTGTGGTGTTGCTCACCAGTACTGCATTTTTGACGTTTTTTTTTCTTTTCGTTTTGCAAGGGTAAAAAAAATTGCAATTTACAGTTCAAGTAACGTGAATGAGATTTATTTTTTCCTTGTGGATTTGAACCATTAAAGCATTTTTTTTAAATCTGCATCATTGTTCATTCTTTCAGATTTTTTGCAGCATTTTTCACCCATTCAAATACATCAAAAAGCCCATAAAAAAAAATCTATAAAATCATGTAAAATAAACTCGTGTATTTTTCACAGCTTTTTTTTCACTATGCAGAAAGATCTGCCAACGCTCAATATGTGCACAAAATGCAATTTTGGTGAAACTGAATCTCTACCTTTCACGAGAAGGTAGCTTTTAGGTCGGATTGTATGCTGATTGCAATCATCTCTATCCTCAAGTCTGAGTCCAATTTTTCTGACACAGAGCTCCAAATTCCCTGCAACAACATAGACTGATAGGCCGGCGTCACACACAACTACAAAAAATCGGTCCGTTTTAGTCGGTCGATTGTCGGATCAAAATGCAAACATCACACATCCTTCTGGCATCCGATTTTCCTTCAAAGATGCGATTTAGTCGCATGTGTGTGTACCTTGTAACATCCGATTTTCATCCGACTTGCGAGAATTTCTCGCAGGCTTGCAAAACTGACATATAATGGATCCAAAAGAATAGTATTTAAATCACAAAAGAAAGAATAGATATATACACATAGAATGCATATATTATATATATATATATATGTAATTGTGACATATATATATACATATATTTATAGTTCCTACACTTCTACATACTGTAATAGCCGCTAATTCAATTGCCGGCTTTTGTGAAATCACAGAAGCCGACATGAAATGATACATTGTTTCCACACAGTTAACCATGTCATTTCCTGTATTTTGATATATGGTTTGAACTTACAATTACATAAGTGTATGTGTGCAAAATTTCAGACATGTAGGGGTTAATTAAAGGTGTAAATTCGTTGAAAAAAAATGCGTGGGCTCCCGCTGTATTTTCTCCACCAGACAGACAAAGCAAGCGAGTGGGGGCAGATAATAATAGCCTAGGGAGGGTACATTTTTTTTGTGCCCCCCCTGGCTACTAAGATCTGCCCCAGACACCCCAGAAAGGGCAAATCTATAATTAGATTCGCCCTTTCTGGCACTTTGCCCGTCTATTCCCATTGCCCTGTAGCGGTGGCGAATGGGTTAATAAGGCGTTAATGTCACCTTAGTATTGAAAGGTGACCTTAAGGCAGGTTAATAATTGAGAGCTGTCAATTAGACAACTATCAATTATTAATCCTATTGAAGTAAATAAAAAAACACAAACACACTTTAAGAATAAATAATTTTAATGAAATCAAAACACATATTTTTGACCATCTTTTATTTCACTCTTAATCCGTTCGAAGCCCTTGTTCTTCTAAAATAAATTAAAATAATAAAACAACATTATTCTTACCTATCTGACGATCTGTCACGTCCCACGATGTAATCCTTCACAAAGGGTTAACTAGCAATCAGATAAGCAGCGCAAGTAATCCTGCGTGCTCATCTGATAGCTCCTGAATAAATGAGCTTATCTCCTGCCGACAGGAGAGGATGTGATTAATGAATGAAGCTTAATTGATTGTATCCACTTTCACGTTAGGTCAGGTCACTGAAGTGAAAGTGGCAATAAATCAATTAAGCTCCATTCATGAATCTATTCCTCTCCTTTCACTGGGAGAGTAACTGATTCATTCATGGGGTTACTACTTGGAGACAGCATTAGCTCTCTGCAAGCTGTAACCTGTTAACCCTTTCTGATGGATTACACCGTGGGACCTGACTGTACATCGGATTGGTAAGAATAATTTGGCTTTTTTATTTTATTTTTATTACAGGAAATGGTTTTAGCAGGAAAATAAAATATGGTCAAAAACTGTGTGATTATTTCATTAAACTTATTTTTTATTAAACTGTGTGTGTTTGATTTTTGTATCATACAATAGGATTAATAATTGATAGTTGTCTAATTGACAGCTCTCAATTATTAACCTGCCTTAAGGTCACCTTTCAATACTAAGGTGACATTAACGCCTTATTAACCCATTCTCCACCGCTACAGGGCAATGGGAATAGACGGGCAAAGTGCCAGAAAGGGCGAATCTAATTATAGATTTGCCCTTTCTGGGGTGTCTGGGGGCAGATCTTAGTAGCCAGGGGGGGCACAAAAAAAATGTACCCTCCCTAGGCTATTATTATCTGCCCCCACTCGCTTGCTTTGTCTGTCTGGTGGAGAAAATACAGCGGGAGCCCACGCATTTTTTTTCAACGAATTTACACCTTTAATTAACCCCTACATGTCTGAAATTTTGCACAAATACACATATGTAATTGTAAGTTTAAACCATATATCAAAATACAGGAAATGACATGGTTAACTGTGTGGAAACAATGTATCATTTCATGTCGGCTTCTGTGATTTCACAAAAGCCGGCAATTGAATTAGCGGCTATTACAGTATGTAGAAGTGTAAGAACTATAAATATATGTTAGTATGTTGTCACAATGACATATATATATATATATATATATATATATATATATATATATATGTATTCTATGTGTGTATATCTATTCTTTCAATTCTTTATTAAAGCTGTCAGTGTGATTTTACAGTATAGCCGGGGATGAATTGCCGGCTTTTCTAAAGGACATCGATGCGATTTAATCGCAAGTCACACGTGCGGTCCGTTTGTAATCCGATTTTTCATCGCTCCCATAGACTTGCATTGGCGATAGTCGACCCACAATCGGTGACAATCGCAGCATGCTGCGATTGCACACGGACGTTTAAAACGGACCACAAAAAATCGGATACTGGGAGCTGCTCCATAGATTAACATAGGGCAGACTGCAATACGATATTTCATCGTATTGCAGTCGTCCGATTCTGTCGCCAGTGTGACGCCGGCCATAACCTTGTAGCTGCCAGCAGTCATCACTAGAGATTTCTGCATACTGTATTATGTTCATTCAGAAATATGCAATGAACCAGCAGCCAGAATGTTATAGAAAAACAATCCCCCCAAACCTCACCATCTGGGCATTATTTAACATATTAGGAAGATAAATGCTGCTTTATTCTGTCCACATGTAAAGTGCCCTGTGGCTCTTGAAAAGATCCTGACATTTGACCTGCATTTTGTGTCTGTTTCACATCTAATCTACTTCCAATGCTTATAATCATATTTGACAGTTACCCTAAGGCCTCATTCAGACATCCGTTTTTCACGTATTGGTTTTATCCATGATTTTCATGGACATACCATGCACCCAGATACGGACTGGGGCTGAAATTCAGCCCTGGCATTTGCAGTCACACAGGCCCATGTTGTCCCGTCCCCAAGCACCAGATGGGATATATTACTAATATTACCCTGGATGGAGGAAAGCAATATTTACTACAAGACCAATATTTCTAATGACTCCCGTGGCTGCTGGGGTAAGTGACGGAGTCAGCGACTTTGTGCTCCGTCACAACTCTTAACAGTATGGGTGTCTTGAGATCAATGATTCTATTAACAACGTAGCAGACAACGCAGCCCACGATCAGACAGGCCCTTCTGGCATTACCAGAATTGCCAGAGGGCCAGTCCGGCCCTGCATGCACCCATTATAGTTTGGGAATAATCATATATAGTGATGGAATAATCAGAGCTGAGCACCGTTTTTGAGCCAAGGCATGGATGAAAATAACCAGTTTATTGACCTGTGAAAACAGAAGGACAGCGCACAGATGCCATCCGTGTGCAATTCACATGCGGTCTGTTTATAACCATGAAATGGGTAGAATAAGCTTTGCATTATTTTTTGTATATGAGAAAATCATTGATGAAATACTAATAGTAAAATACATACAATGATGAAAATCGAATCCAAAACAGTAATAAAAAACAGAGAGGTTTTTGCCTATGAGAATAATCACTGACATCCAAATGAGGCCTAACCACTGAGTAGGTGTGACAAACAGAATGCAATATTGTACATATGTGAAAAATAGTGGCTCTAGCATTGAAAGTAAGAAGTCCCAAGTTGTTTCTTGATTTGTAAAGCCAATCTCATATGGAAGGTCATTAGTTGTGCCTGGGGACAGCCAAGAAATGTGAAGAATTCACCAGCTTCCTGTCCTGATTTGTTTATTTAAAACCTATGTATCTAAAACTACTGAAATATTGCCCATGTTTAGATTCTGCATAAGTACATTGTGCAATGACGAGTAAGACAGTATCTGCACCATATGGCGTATGGAATAGATATGCAATTTCCGTACATTTCTTGGATGTAATTTAATATGTACCAACATATTCTGCATAGCATAATAAGTAAGGAAAGGCCTAGATATATACTGTAAATAGGAATTAGTGAAAATAGGAAAACATTAAAAAACTAAACAAGGCTAGAGACCTGTCCCTAAGGTTCAGTTTACATGGACTGAAACATTTACCGATTAGCGATCGCTTAAGAAAACTGTTTTATGACAATGGAAAAATATAAGTGACTCACCATTATCTATTCAGCCTCCATAATTTTGCTGCCACTTGTTAAAACTTAAACTCTGATTGTAGCAGTGTCACTCACTAGGCTGCTGGCTTTGGTTTTCATACGATCAGTGTTTTATCTGCTGCAGCTCTGCTATTCCTCTCAAGCTTTGCAAGCTCTGCATAATCCCGCAAACATCATGAACAGCTCTCTCTTTACACTGTGCATAGGCAGAAAGCTGCCCTTCACTGGTGGAGGCGGGGTTATACAGAGTTCATGAATATTGGGTATTACTAGGCAGCAGGTTTACTAGTCCTCTAGTGATACTCTCCTGTTGATAATATAGTGTTTAAAAAAAACTACAGCAAGCAGCCCAATAAGTGACACATCACTGGGAATTAGTGATTTAGTCTCTACATTATACTGTTCTCATATGATGCAAATTAATATCATTCTTTAAGGACAGAGTCTTGCTGCAGCCATGATAAAGTAATGTGTGCAGAGATCGCCTGGTCAGAATTAGTTTAAGATATTTTTAATGGGGTTATTTCCTTATAATTAAAGTTTTCCCCTGGCTGCAGTTTGCTATAAAAAAAAATACATTCTACTCACCTTCCCTGGGTCCATCAGCAGGTCTCCGCAACTGTTTCCAGTATGTTTGAAGGCAATGAGTCAAGAAATGAGTGCAGCACGCAAGATGCCCTGGAGATGCAAGTGAGAGGATGTAATATTGGAATATTAGTAGAGTCCAGAGCACAATGACTTGGTAGAAGGATATTAGAACAGAGACATAGGATGGTGCAGCATTGTAGCGGGCTTTGTAGATTAGTAAAAGAGGCAACAACTAAAGGATTAACTGATATATGAGGCATCGGTATAACAAAAAAAGTAACTTGGCTTTTGCTTTCATGATGAAGTGTCCAGTTTATCTTAGTGATGTTTCTTGAGAAGCTTTAACAATTGTTCATTAGATCTTATATATCTTTTTCTTTTTTTTAGAGACCGTCGATCCCAGAGGATGAAATTAAGCTGAAGAAGGATACTGATCAAAACAGTGCCAATTATCACACACCTATAGATATTATCCTAACCAGCAGTGAAAATATGGAGTTGGAGGTCCAGGCCTCAGAGCCTAGAGGAGTTGTGTTGGTTACATCAGATGTTGCAATAGACAATCAGAACGTTCTACTTCCTACACTAGCAAACCAGAACGGACTAAAGGACAGACATGAATCATTAGACAGTGATGTTGCAAAAGAAATCCGATATCTAGATGAAGTTCTGGAAGCTAATTGTTGTGATACTGCATCAGATAACCCTTTTAATGGATCATTTTCTCTTGCTGAATCTACAGCTTCTACAACTACAATAATTGTTGACGGCTCAGGTCCCTATGTCAGTGTTACAAATGATTGTGCTGATGCTGAAAAGGATATAATAGTAGTGGACTGCAAGCCCCTACCAGTTGTGGAATTAAGTGAAACCATGGAGGGCATGGATCCAATTAAAATCAATGGTTATTCTAAAGGGGAGTTGAAAGATGATCATACTGATGTATTTACATACCCAGCAAGCCCAAATTCTTCAAACAGTTCACGAAGGTCATCCAGAGATGGCGATAGTCTACCAAAGGTTATTAAAAAAGAAGCAAAGTTTGAGCTTCGAGCATTCCATGAGGAGAAAAAGCCATCAAAATTATTTGAAGATCTGAATGAGAAGGAACATTTCAGGGTTAGAAAAGTAAGGCCTTCAGAGGAAGTAATTGAACTAGAAAAGGAAAGACTTGAATTGATCAAAAGTCAGGCTGTGAAAAAGAACCCCAGTATTGCAACCAAGTGGTGGAATCCACCTCAAGAAAAAACTATAGAGGAACAAATAGATTGTGAGCATCTGGAATCACATCTGAGATATAAAGAGAGGAAACAAAAACAGCAGCAAGGAACAGCTCCACCAGCTTTTAAAAGTACTCCTCCAACATTTGTACCTACGGAGCCAACTTCTGTTAATAAGGAAGACATTGTTACTGAGCAAATAGACTTCTCTGCTGCAAGGAAACAGTTTTTGAGTATGGAAAATACTAACCAGACCAACGTCAAAGGACCAGCAAAAAGATCAGTTTCATCCAATCTTTTTTCAGTAAAGCCATTTTATAAGGTGAACCATACTAATAAGTCACAATCGTCTGTCATAGTGACTAGCCCATCAAGTTCATATGTTGAAATGGTCAGACCTGATGAGATTTCGTTTGTGAAAGTGGAAAAGAAGGACTGCATTTCTGAGGACCAGTCCTCAGCTGAGCAATCTATGAAAACATCAACAGAAGATCCTGATTTTGAAAGTGACACAGGAACATTTACATTAGCAAAAGATGATGATATTGATATTTCTGACCGTTTTGTAAAATCAGTTACTGTGTCTTCTCTGCCAGAAGACCTGGACTCCGGTTTAGATGACTTGTCTGTAAAATCTCAGGACACTACAGTCATGGAAACACTTTCAAACGATTTTAGTATGGACAATATCAGTGACAGCGGTGCATCAAATGAGACTATTAATACCCTTCATGACCATTCACTGGGAGAATATTCGCAACCCCAAACACCCCTTAAGGACACCCCTTCTGATTATTCAGTGGAAGGGGTATCCAAATCATTTAGCGATCAAGGATTTTATTCTCCATCCTCAATGCTGAATGACTCGGTTCTTTCTGATGATCAGCTAGAATATCAAGCTGGTATATTTGTACATAATATAATTCAGCAAGCTCTTTCTGAAAAAGCTGGATTTACAGACTATGGAAAGCAAGACAATTTCACAGAGAAAAGTGATGAAACCAAAGAGATGCCAGAAGAGACAAAAAGTCATAGTAAATGATACTACGAGACCTCTAAGTTCTGAGAGGAGGAATGATACCATATTCGAGCCACCTCAGGTTTCTTCACCTGTACAAGAGACCAGAGGAGTTACAGTGACACCAAAGATTCCAGAGCAACATGAAACCCATCGAGTTAAAGCTCTTGAACCTTTATCTATTCTGTCTGTAATGGATGAAGATCCAGTCGAAGAAAATAAGCATGAAAGTTACTTCAGCAAGTACTCCCAAGCTGCTGAACTAAGAAGCACTGCATCCATCTTGGCAACACAAGAACCTGAGATAACAGTTGGACCTTTTAAACTGAGATCAAAGAAGCAGAGAACACTATCAATGATTGAAGAGGAGATAAGAGCTGCACAAGAAAGAGAACAGGAATTGAAAAAACAGAGACAGAGACAAAGCTTGCAAGGTCCACCAAGTCCATCAAGCAGAAACGCACCTGTAGGGTCAACAAGAACTGCATCCTACAAAACAGCACCAGGTAAGCTTGCAAGAAAACCTTGCCAAAACCTCTGCCTTCAACCTTTACTAGTGATTCCACATTCACTATGTTTTAATCTAGATTTAGTGATAACTTGTTGAAATGTAGTAAAGTTGCCATCAAGTTACATAAATAACCAGTGCATCTGATTTAGACAAGAGCTTTTGTCTCGACCCGCCACCACAATTGTGGATTACCAGGGCAATGGGGTACTCAGAGCCGAGCCCGTAGAAGTCTATGGGGATTGTCACAGGTAGCTGTGGCTCGGTCTGTGGCCCGGGCGGTCTGGCGTATGTTGGGGGAATATTTACAGGGGATAGATTTATATACAGTTCGTGACGCCACCTGTAGTCTTCTGGTAATTAGTACCAGCGCTGCTGTAGATCTCTGAGGGGATGGTGAGGCAGCTAGATGTCGGGTCCCCTACAGGTGGGACTGGTCCCTCAAAGTCTATGAAGTTAGTGAAGTCGGGTGCAGGTAAATAACACAGTCTCACACAGTCAGCGTCTTTCCATACCTTTACTTGTAAGATGTTCAGGCAGGTCCCAGGGAGGCTGATCCAAGGAGAGTGTATCTTGAGACAGCAGCTGGACAAGTTAGGGGCCTCCTTTACTTTCAACACAATGAGTACAACCAGCCTGAAGCGTAGTTCCCTCAATAACTCCAGCTAATCCATAGCTGTACTGCCCAGTCAGTTTTGTGGTAGGAGCCTTCCTGCGAGAGAGCTGAATTCCTATATTGCTGATCAGGCTCAAAGTCTTCACTCCCCCTGACCCCAGTTACGTACTGACTATAAGGGGCTGTTTGCCGCGACCTAAGGTCCGGTAAATCCCTGGTTTTCTTACCACTATGCTTGAAGCTAATAGTGATCCTTCGGTCCCCAGTGACCGGTTGCAATGTGCAGGACTTCTTCAATCCAAACGCACCTTTCCAATATACTTTCCACTGTGCCTTTCGCCTTGTCCTCGCTGGTAGCATAAGCACTCACACTTGCATAAAGTCGGGTAGTCACTTCCTTCATTCACTTTCTTCAAAGTTAGTTACAGATTCTCAGTTATCACTAGGCAGGAGCACGTCTCTGAACCTTTCACTGTCCTTGAGACAGGTGACTGAAGTCTTTCTGCACTAAGCTTCTTCTTTCTTTCAATGTATTCTGGTGAGGTACAGCTCTGACTAGGCTAAGGTGAATTAGACCACCTGTACCAGCCTCCACGTTCTGAACTGATCATAGAGCAGGCTGGACTGCTTCCTCCCTCCAGCTAAACTCCAGACGTCTGCTCCGTCCGAAGACAGGAACTGAACAGACTCAAAATCACTCAACAAACATACACCCTGACCACTCCCTCACAAGTAACTACACTACCCTAAGGGTGTGTCTAGTGTATGTTGAGTGAATGGGTATTTAGCATTAAACTGCTGTCTCGCCACACACTCTCCAGGGTACTGCGTGTGCCTAACACCAGGGCTACACACTTTGAGTCCCTTTTGAGAAATACACACTACATATGTTTTTTGTGCCTAACTCTCCATTATACCAAATAGTTCCCAACCTTCAGTAGGTTTGAGCCATAGATTTATTAGATTTACGTATAAACATGAATTGCAGAGATCTGCAGATAAATAGTTTCATGCAAAAAATTTTCCTGGTATCTCTGCAAGTCCAAATTCCATCTTCAAGCTTTCAGTCGTAATCTTTTCATCTAGTGGTAGGATGAAGTGTAAATCATGTTACACTTGTCAAGGTGGATATAGTACTTTAGTATTAAGAGCCACATGTGTTTGGCACCAATGTCATCGAGAGAGTTGGTCAGTGTTATAAGTTTGAATGATTTTATAACATAAATAGAAATTCCTGAATTTAATATTATTTTTTAATAAGGCCATTAGTACGGATTGTCAAGGATAACCTTCAGGGCTGAAATTGCAAGATTCAGAATATCGGATAATGTTTAAGTCTCATTGTTAGCACATGGCTTTTTCCAAAAGGCCGGGTCACACTTGCGAAAGCAATGCGAGAAACTCACACCTCAATACCCTGCTGCCGGCACTTGGGACCGGAGTGTGCAGCTACATGTATTTCTTTGCAGCCGAACGCTCCGGTCCGAGTGCCGGCGGCAGTGTCGGGTATTGATGCGAGTGACTCGCTCGAGATTCTCGCATAACACTCGCAAGTGTGACTCCGGCCTAACAGAGAAAACCAGACACATTCCTAAAATGGACTTTGCTAATACAACCGGCCCTGCTGTAAACCACTGCAGAATGAGTGAAATCATGTCTGCGCAGACTCCCCACCTGACCAGGGATGAACTTTTTCCCACGCAGTCAGTTCACTGCGGGTCAAGTGGGGAGTCTGCGCAGACATGATTTCATTCATTCTGCAGTGGTTTACAGCCGGGTCGCATTAGCATTGGTCCCTGTTGTAAACTAGTTAATCCCTTGTGATGGATTGCAGCGAGGGACCTGATTGAACGTCGGAGAGGTATGGATATTGTTGTTTTTTTATTTTTTTTTGGTTACAGGAGAACAAGGGATTCAGTTGGATGGGCAGCATAACAAATTTTGTCAAAAACTTTGTGTAATTATTTCATTAAAAGAATTTTTAATTAATGTGTGTGTGTGTCTTTTTTAACCCTTTACTACTATAGGATTAATAATGGATAGGTGTCTTATTGACATCTCTCTATTATTAACCAGGCTTAATGGCACCTTTCAATAGCAAGGTGACATTAACCCCTTATTAACCCATGAGCCACAGCTAAAGGCAATAGGAATAGAGAGGCTAAATGCCAGAAAAGGCGCATCTTATAGATGTGCCTTTTCTGGGTGGCTGGGGCAGTTGTTTGTAGCCAGGGGGTGGCCTATAACCATGGTCCCTCTCTAGGCTATTAATATCTGTCCTCAGTCACTGGCTTTCCCCTTCTGGTGGAGAAAATTGCGCGGGAGCCCACGCAATTTTTTCCATGATTATAGCCTTAAATTTAACCCCTAGAGTTCCAAATTTTTCCTAACACAAACTAATAAATTTATGAAACACTGATATATATAGATCGTTTTGATATGACATGGTTTACTATATGTAAACCATGTGTCATATCATGTCGGGTTCTGTAATGATTTTACAGAAGCCCGCAATTAATTTAGCAGCTATTATCCTATGTAGCACTCTATGAACCATAAATATACAGGGGTTGGACAAAATAATGGAAACACCTAGCGTTTTGGCATCATAATCTTCGAACATGTTATAAACATGCAAACCGTGACATAGGCTAATGTTTTGTAGTTGATTATTTGTGATATGTGTATGTAAATTAACTGTTTGTTTTGCATAATTGTAAGAACATTTATGAGAACCTGATACCAATGGCAGACCTCTCGGATTTTCAAAGAGGCCAAATTGTTGGAACTGGTATGGCAGGCGCTAGTGTAACCGAAAGTGCCCGAATGCTTGCCGTGTCAAGAGGTACTGTCTCTAAAGTAATGACTGCATTTGAAAGAGAAGGAAAAATGTCCACAGCAAAGCACAGGTCCGGCCGAAAGTCGAAGTTGACTGAGAGAGACCGTCAGACTCTAAAGGGAATTGTGAGAGATGATCGCAAGACCACGGCTCCGAAAATCACTGCTGAGCTCAATGAACACCTACAGAACCCAGTTTCCACGAAAACTGTTCGTCGGTAGCTGAACAAATCTGGATTCCACGGAAGAGCTGTGATTTGAAAACCGCTGCTCTCAATGACAAATGTTTCCAAGCGTTTTGAGTGGTGAAGAACCCTCCAGAATTGGTCCCTCGAGAAATGGAAACGTGATATTCTCAGACGAATCATCGTTTACCCTATTTCCGACCTCTGGCAGCGTGTACGTTTGGAGACAGCCGAAAGAAGCATTCCATCCAGACTGCCTTCTCCCAACCGTAAAACATGGCGGAGGTTCTGTGATGATCTGGGGTGCTATTTCGTGGAGATCCGCCGGGCCAATGATATCCCTTCATGGAAGAATTAACAGCCGCAATTATTTAGGCATTTTGGGCGACCAAGTGCATCCTATGGTTCAAGCACTGTTCCCGGAGGGGAACGCCATCTTTCAGGATGATAATGCACCAATTCATACAGCTAGAATCGTTAAAGCATGGCACGAGGAACATTCTAATGAAGTTGAGCATCTCTTCTGGCCCCCACAATCCCCAGACCTCAACATTATTGAGCATTTATGGTCGATTTTAGAGATTCAAGTTAGACGTCGATTTCCGCCTACATCGTCGCTCAAAGAACTGGAGGGTGTTTTAACTGAAGAATGGGCTAAAATTCCTTTGGAACCAATTCACACCTTGCATGAATCCATACCTTGGAGAATTGAGGCTGTAATCGCCGCAAAAGGTGGACCTACACCATATTAAACTAACTTTTGTTGATGTTTCCAGGTGTTTCCATTATTTTGTCCAACCCCTGTATTTATGTGTGTCTCAATGACATGTGTGTATATATATATATATATATATATATATATATATATATATATATGTATTCTATGTGTATATATCTATTCTTTTGATCCTTCATTAACCCCTTAACCCCCAAGGGTAGTTTGTACGTTAATGACCGGGCCAATTTTTACAATTCTGACCACTGTCTCTTTATGAGGTTATACCTCTGGAACGCTTCAACGGATCTTCGCAATTCTGAGAATGTTTTCTCATGACATATTGTAATTCATGGTAGTGGTAAAATTTCTTCGATATAACTTGCGTTTATTTATTAAAAAAATGGAAATATGGCGAAAATTTAGCAATTTTAAAATTTTGGATTTTTATCCCCTTAAAACAGAGAAATATGTCACACAAAATAGTTACTAAATAACATTTCCCACATGTCTACTTTACATGAGCACAATTTTAGAACCAAAATTTTTTTTTGTTAGGAAGTTATAAGGGTTAAAAGGTGACCAGCGATTTCTCATTTCTACCATTTTTTTAGGGACCACATCACATTTGAAGTCACTTTGAGAAATCTATATGGCAGAAAATACCCAAAAGTGACACCATTCTAAAAACTGCACCCCTCAATGTACTCAAAACCACATTCATGAAGTGTATTAACCCTTCAGGTGCTTCACAGGAGCAGAAGCAACATGGAAGGAAAAAATGAACATTTAACTTTTTAGTCACAAAAATGATCTCTTACAAACAATTTTTTTATTTTCACAAGGGTAAAAGGAGAAAATTGGCAGATAAAGTTGTTGTTCAATTTCTCCTGAGTACACCGATACCCCATATGTGGGGGAAAACCACTGTTTGGGTGCACGGCTGGGCTCGGAAGGGAAGGAGCGCCGTTTGACTTTTTCAAACCAAAATTGGCTGGAAATGAGATCGGATACCATGTCGCGTTTGGAGAGCCCCTGTTGTGCCTAAATAGTGGAAACCCCCCACAAGTGACACCATTTTGGAAACTAGACCCCCTAAGGAACTTATCTAGATCTGTTGTGAGCACTTTGAACCCCAAAGTGTTTCACTAAAGTTTATAATGCCTGGGTGTGAAAAAATAAATACACAAAAATGATTTTTTAGTCCCCAATTTTTGATTTTTCCCAAGGAAATTGGACCCCAAAAGTTGTCCAATTTGTCCTGAGTACACTGATACCCCATATGTGGGGGGGGGAACTGTATGGGCGCACGGCAGGGCTCGGAAAGGAAGTAATGACGTTTTGGAATGCAGACTTTGATGGGTGTCATGTTCAGTTTGCAGAGCCCTTGATGTGCCTAAACAGTGGAAACCCCCCACAAGTGACCCCATTTTGGAAACTAGACCCCCTAAGGAACTTATCTAGATCTATGGTGAGCACTTTGAACCCCCAAGTGCTTCACAGAAGTTTATAATGCCCGGGCATGAAAATAAAAAATCCTATTTTTTCCCACAAAAAAAATTTTTAGTCACTAATTTTTTATTTTCCCAAGGATAACAGGAGAAATTGGACCCCAAAAGTTGTTGTCTAATTTGTCCTGAGTACGCTGATACCCCATATGTGGGAGGGAAACACTGTTTGGGCGCACGGCATAGCTCAGAAGGGAAGGAGCGCCATTTGACTTTTTCAAACCAAAATTGGCTGGAATCGAGATTGGATGCCATGTCGCATTTGGAGAGCTCCTCGTGTGCCTAAACAGTGAAAACCCCCAACAAGTGACCCCTTTTTAGAATCTAGACCCTCTAAGGAACTTATCTAGATCTGTGGTGAGCACTTTGAACCCCCAAGTGCTTCACACAAGTTTATAACGTAGAGCCGTAAAATTAAAAAATCATATTTTTTCCACAAAAATGATCTTTTCACCCCAATTTTTATTTTTCCAAGTGTAACAAGACCACTAAATTATTGTGCAATTTTTTCCTGAGTACACTGATACCCCATATGTGGGGGTAAGCCACTCTTTGGGTACATGGCAGAGCTCGGAAGGGAAGGAGCGCCATTTGACTTTTTCAATGCAGAATTGGCTGGACGCCATGTTGCGTTTGGAGAGCCCCTGATGTGCCTAAACAGTGGAAACCCACCACAAATGACACCATTTTGGAAACTAGACCCCTCAAGGAACTTATCTAGATGTGTGGTGAGAACATTGAACCCCCAGGTGTTTCACTAAAGTTTATAACGCCAGAGCGTGAAAATAAAAAATCATATTTTTTTCACAAACATGATCTTTTAGTCCCCAATTTATTATTTTCCCAAGGGTGACAGGAGAAATTGGACCCCAAAAGTTGTTGTCCAATTTGTCCTGAGTACGCTGATACCCCGTAAGTGGGAGAAAACTACTGTGTGGGCACATGTCGGGCCTCGGAAGAGAAGTAGTGACGTTTTGTAATGCAGACTTTCATGGAATGGTCTGCAGGTGTCATGTCGCGTTTGGAGAGCCCCTGATGTGCCTAAACAGTGGAAACCCCACAAATGACACCATTTTGGAAACTAGACCCTCAAAGGAACTTATGTAGATGTGTGGTGAGCACTTTGAACCCCCAAGTGCTTCACAGAAGTTTATAATGCCCGTGCATGAAAATAAAAAAATCATATTTTTTCCACAAACATGATCTTTTTTTATTTTCCCAAGGGTAACAGGAGAAATTGGATACTAAAAGTTGATAGTCAATTTGTCTTGAGTACGCCAATACCCCATATGTGGGAGAAAACTACTGTATGGGCACACGTCAGGGCTCGGAAGGGAAGTAGGGACATTTTGGATTACAGACTTTGATGGAATGGTCTGCGGGCGTCATGTCGCCTTTGGAGAGCCCCTGATGTGCCTAGACAGTGGAAACCCCCACAGCTGACCCCATTTTGGAAACTAGACCCCCCAAGGAACTTATCTAGATGTGTGGTGAGAACTTTGAACCCCCAAGCGCTTCACAGAAGTTTATAACGTAGAACCATAAAAATAAAAAATCATATTTTTTCCACAAAAATGATATTTTTGCCCCTAATTTTTTATTTTCCCAAGGGTAACAGAAGAAATTGGACCCAAAGAGTTATTGTGAAATTTGTCCTGAGTATGCTGATACCCCATAAGTGGGGGTAAACTACTGTATGGGCGCATGGCAGACCTTAGAAGGGAAGGAGCACCGTTTGAATTTTTTCAACGCAGAATTGGCTGGAATTGAGATCAGACTCCATGTCGCGTTTGGAGAGCCGCTGATGTGCCTAAACAGTGGAAACCCCCAAATTCTAACTCAAACCCTAACCCCAACACACCTCTTACCCTAGTCCCAACCCTAACCACAAACCTAACCCTAACACACCCCTAAACCTAATCCCAACCCTAACCCTAATCCTAACTTTAGCCCCAACCCTAACCCTAACGGGAAAATGGAAATAAATACATTTTTTGAATTTTATTATTTTTCCCTAACTAAGGAGGTGATAAAGGGGGGTTTGATTTACTATTTATATCGGGGTTTTATGTTTGGCTGCTGTCATACGCTAAAAGACGCTTTTTATTGCAAAAAATAGCTTTTGCATCACCACATTTTGAGAGCTATAATTTTTCCTTATTTTGGCCCAGAGTCATGCGTGGTCTTTTTTTTGCGGGACGAGTTGACATTTTTACTGGTACCATTTTTGGGCACATGACATTTTTTGATCGCTTCTTATTACGATTTTTGGGAGGCAGAATGAACAAAAACCAGCAATTCAGGAATTTCTTTTGGGGGGGCGTTTATACCGTCCCGCGTGTGGTAAAATTGATAAAGCAGTTTTATTCTTCGGGTTAATACGATTACAGCGATACCTCGTTTATATCTTTTTTTATGTTTTGGCGCTTTTATACAATAAAAACGATTTTATATAAAAAATTATTTTTGCATTGCTTTATTCTGCGAGCTATAACTTTTTTATTTTTTCGCTGATGATGCTGTATGGTACTTATGGTATTTATATCCGTCTTTTTGATTGCGTGTTATTCCACTTTTTGTTCGGCGGTATGATGATAATGATAAAGCATTTTTTTTGCCTTGTTTTTTTTTTTAAAGGGGTTAACTATTGGGACAGTTTTATAGGGTGGGTCGTTACGAACGCAGCGATATTAAATATGTGTGCTTTTATTGTTTGTTTTTTATTTACATAAAGAAATGAATTTATTGGGGAATATTTTTTTTTTCTTTATTTAGGATTTTTTTTTAAATTATTTTTACACATGTTTAGTTTTTTATCCTTTTTTACTTTGTCCCAGGGTGGGACATCACTATATAGTATCAATCGATGATCTGACAGTTTGCAGAGCACTCTGTCAGATCATCGATCTGACAGGCAGTGCAGGATGCTTCTCAGCGTCTGCTCTCAGCAGGCACTGAGAAGCCACCTCCCTGCAGGACCCGGAAAAACCCCGCGGCCATCTTGGATCCGGGGTCCTGCAAGGAGGAGGCCCTCGGAACAGAGCAATCACATCGTGCTATTCTGAGGGTCTCAGGGAAGCACGCTGGGAGCCCCCTCCCTGCGCGATACTTCCCTATGCCTATGCCGAAACACTGCAATCATGTTTGATCGCGCTGTGTCGGGGGTTAATGCGCCGGGAGTGGTCCATGACCGCTCCAGGCACATAGTGCCGAGTGTCAGCTGTGATAATCAGCTGACACCCGGCCGCGATCGGCTGCGCTCCCCCCGTGTGCGCAGCTGATTGGGTATGACGTACTATTCTGTCCTTGGGAATTAAGTCCCAGGGCACATGGACAGGATAGTACGTCAGATGACAGAAAGGGGTTAAACCTTTACAGTATACCGCACTGAATTGCCAGCTTTTCTAAAGGACACCGGTGCGTATTTCTCGCAAGTCACATGTCTGGTCCGTGTGTAATCCGCTTTTTTCTTGCACCCATAGACTTGCATTGGCGATTCTTGGCAGTAATACGGTTCAAATTACAGCATGCTGCTATTTTCTCAGCACGTATAATACGGCCGAGGAAAAATCGGCTGATGGGAGCTGTCCCATAGATTAACATTGGTCCGAGTGCAATGCGATTTTTTTCTCGCATAACACTCGTCTGTATTTTTCTCTAGTGTGACTCCGGCCAGGGTTATGGTAGAACACTGCTGTGATAAATAGACCAGAGAATGAAGTTACGCAGTATATGCTGATGTTTCCCCTAAAAGAGTTGAACCTCCTGTTTTTTTATGTCCTCTTCTGGCTGGGTCCATGCCATCTGTTGGAAATTACAAACCAATTAGCTCACTGGGAAAAAGTGCACAAAACAAATGCATGTTATGTACATAAGTATTGTCAGCGAAAATCTCCTCTCAATAGAGGCTTTTCCACAAAGCTCTAGCGGATAAGCTCACATTGAGCTAATGTGAAGGGGGAAAAACAGCCATCAACAAAATGTGATTCCAGTCTTCTAGTGCCAAGTATGTTCTCCATGCGTGCGGTTAATCTAGGATTATTGTTTGTTAATACTGGCAGCTTCATTATTGCAAGGAATACCTTGGCTGCAGTAAATAATAACCGGCTTTACTACAAATGATTACTCACTTACGAGCAGTGTTTGGAATATCTTGCTTTTTGTGAAGGGTAATATTCGATATCCAGTTCCCAGAGGATATATACTGTAAGTTTTCTCCGCTGGGTCATTCCAGCATCCAGCAGACAACCTACTATGTTTTTTCTCTAAATAAGAAATTCTAACATTTTAAGAAAAACTTTAGTTCTTCCCTTTGTCGATATCTATTTCAAATATCCTATATATCATGTATAGCTTCAGCATTAACAAAGCAGTGACATACATGTGATACATGACACAACTGTCCCATAGATGTCTGCGTGACAGTAGAAAGCTGGTAACATATAAATCAAGTTATTTGAGAAACTTGGACCCATGATAGAATCCTTTGCACAATGGTTCTGTGAAATCTAACAGTCGGCATGCCAGACTAAAAACGGTGAACGTTGGGGCCGCAGTAATGTAATAAAACTATTATCTACTCTGCAGTCACGGCCATAAGTTTTGAGACTGACACAAATTTTGGTTTTCACAAACTTTACTGCTTCAGTGTTTGTAGATCTTTTAGTCAGATGTTTCTCTGGTTACTGAACTATACGTATGTCATACATTTTTGGATCTTTTAGTGACAAATTCATCAAGTTTATGTAAGCACTCAATATTACAGTGTTGACCCTTATTTTCAAGACTTCTGCCCTTCTCCCTGTCATGTTGGATATTGGCTTCTGGGCCAAATCACGACTGATGACAACTCATTTTTGTCAAATCAGCGCTTGGCATTCATCATCTGATTTTTGAGGATTGACCAAAGATTCTTAATGGGATTGAGATCTGGGGAGTTTCTGGCCATGGACCCAAAATTTCAATATTTTGCTCACTGAGCCACTTAATTATCACTTTTGTCTTGAGACATGGTGCTCCATCATGCTGGAAAAAGCTGGAGAAGCTTTCCCTTGGAGGATGTTTAGATCCCATTCTTTAATATTCATGGCTGTGTGAGTGCGCCCCTACATAGATGGAAAGCAACCCCACACATGAATGGTCTCAGAATGCTTTACGTGGTATTTCACGTTTTCTTCTCCGAACAATTATTCTTCCAGTCCCCTGCATTTTATTCCCCGTACTTCCTACAGACTGATAATTCTGCAGTAAACTCTCAAGATCTCAATGATCAATCCTCAAAAAACAGGTGGACAAATAATTGTTATAAACTCCAAGCACTGATTAGACAAGAATGTGTCGCCATCAGTCAGGATTTGGCCCAGAAGATAATACCCACCAAGCCAGGGCCTGTTGCAAAAGTATTCAAAAATATGGGTTAACAGTACACTATAACTATTGATTATTTGCATAAATGTGATGTATTTCTCAATAAAAGTTTAAAAACATATAAAATACTTACAATTTTACTTCTCTAACCATAGAAACAAAGTCTAAAAATACTGAAGCAGAAAAATGTGTGTCGGTCTCAAAACTTTTGTCCACAACTGTACATATCAGGAAAGGTTTTCTGAAAGGGGACAACCTCGTTAGGCTTCAGGGAATATAATCTGACTTTGTGGCCCTAGGACAAGGAAACATTCTGCTGCCCTGTTTAGAGGATATAATCATCCACCCCCCAACAAATTAACACTGGAGTAGGAAGCCATTCTTTCTGTGCGAGTGGGGTGACATCTAGTGGTCAATTATTATAAACACAATTATGTACATTTTCCAAATTTATAAAGTAATTCCTAGAAATAAATTAAGGAAATCAGTCTCTGAATTGCCCACACATCCCCCCAAAAAGGAGTGATATAAACATAAACATTTCAACTTACTTGTATTTTCATTTAAAGGGGTTGTACCGGATCAGAAAATGATGACTGCTTTCTTGCCAAAAACCATGTTATATGAGGTATTAGAGCTCAGCTCAAGTAACCCTCCTGATGACAATGTACTTTTATCTTTCCAGGTAAAATAGAGAAAGTAAAATCTCCATCTTCACCAAAAGCAGAATGTTTCCCAGTACAAAGTGATCCTCAACTAGAAGATCCTACTGGATCTCAACGTCCCAAGAATCTCATGCAAACACTCCTGGATGATTATGAGAGCCATAAAAGTAAGAGACGTGACCGAATGGATGATTCTAGTGTAAGTTTTCCTTATCTTCATGCTTTTTTGCATCTTTTCTGCAGATGTTTATAACACTTACTAATATTTGCATAATCATATGTCATCCTGCAAAACCTATAGACCAAATAGTGCTGTGATGGCCATAAGCATTCATGTAGACGTCTTCATCCACTGATGGGATAGTCACCCAGCGTAAGCCTTCATCTATATGCTCCAACAGTGCCATTAATCCAATCACTGTGTAACTCCTGTAAATGTACGTCACGGGTAGGATGCGCATGTATGGAGCGCGCTCAAAGGCTGTGCCAAGTCCAGACAGGGCAGATACCAGCTACAATACGTAGTTGGAATATGACTCTAACAGCAGCGACCATCACATGCTGCTTAACTATTTAAACGCTTCTGTCAGTCACTGATCTCCGATGTGCTCTCTTACCGGCACCCACCACAACTCGCGCTGCCATCACGGGGATGTCATGCATCTTGGTACTTTTCTGAAGCCCGGCTATAGGCTGCGATTTATATTAGACACTGCAGTACTGTGGTATTGCAATATATAGTATGAGCGATCAAACAATCACAGTTTAAGTCCACTAAGACTAGAAATGACTGTAAAAAATGAAAAAACAAAAAATATCAAAATATATTTAAAAAATATAAAAGTTTAAATCACAGTTTTAAAATAAAGGAATAAAAAAAATAATAAAGCTTGCTTGCTTAATAATGGTCAGTAAAAACATTAGTGGTGTGGGCTCGGATGTTTCTCAGTCCACCTCTCCTCTAATGTAACATCTCTGTGTCTCTTGTTATCATTGTCTTCCGTTTCTCGGTCCATGGTCACAGACCTGCTTCTATATGCAGGTATAGACTTTGCGTTATGTTGGCTCACCCCTCATTAACAAGAGGCCATCTTATTGACCATGCTTTCGTTGTATTCAGGCCAAGTAAAGCTTGCTACTCTAACACTTCTGGACTCTCATCTTTTCTCTTCTTAGCTCTCCATTTCTCATCTACTTCTTTCTCAGTCTCAATCAGCCACTACAGTGGTCCGTGGCCGCTGCATGGGAGCGGAAGTATGGCCTTTTATCTCCTCGCAGCTGCAGCTTTTCTTTTGATTAGGCAGCCTGGCGCAACGTCACCTTTGCGACCTGATGCACATATGACGTCACGCCAGCTGGATAATAAAATAATAGCTGTATATGCTGGCAGGTAAGAGACAGTCCTCCTGTTTCCTTGCTGCAACTACAGAAAACTGTTGTGGCTGACGGAGCGGCACGTGCAAACCGATTCACACCAACTCTGCCACAGTTATCGATGCAGAAGCCTGTTATACAACTGTCTGTACTAATTGTCTTTCATCTGAAATGCCATGTGCTTCTTTTGCTGTACCTCTTGTCTGACAGTGTCCAGTGTACTAATTCTCTTCTTTTCCTTCTCTTTCACCAGTATACCTGTAAATTACTGTCTTACAGAGTTACTACTGAGGTACCTGTGACCTAACTGTATTCTGACAGTTCCATGCATGTTCTTTAGTGCATGGTTCCCTTGTTATTATTCTTGTGATCTGTCTTTGTCACTCATCATACCGTGCACAGGTCTGTAGGAGCAGTTTCAACGGCTTTGTCAGGACTAATTAAGTAATGTGCATGCAGACTTTAAGGGGTTGTCCGGCTGTAGAGTACAAGTCTTCAGTCTCTCTATATGTTTGCAGACTTGTGAATCCGTACAGCGCACGCACTGTACACTGTCAGGATTCTCCAGCGCCAGGAGAAGGCGGGCACGTGACCTCGAGTATGCAATTTGCATACATTCAGTCACATGCCAACTAGACGTGGTCAATTCACTTGAATTGATAGAGACCATGCAAGGCCAGATATGTCTAGTTGGATTGTGGCCAAGAGTATGCAATTCTGCCTGTGCCGGAGTATCCTCCCAGTACATAGAGTGGCTGCAGACTTGTACCCCAAGGCCGGAGAAACCCATCTAAAGGGTGTCCACTTTCAAAATTCTTGATCTATATGCAAATAACGAAACCAGTCTTGCTTACCCATTTTCACTCCAGTGCTGCTTCCTGCTGTTCTTGTGTACATGTATGCAGTGGTGACGTCACATCAACAGTCATGATGGCTGCAGCCTGTGACTGGATGCAGCGGTAACATGCTGGAGACGTAAACCACCACTGCACACATCATCAACAAAGACATTGGAGGAGCAGAGGAGACATGGCACTGGACCTGCGTTAAACAAGTAAGGACATTTTACTATTTCTAATACTGTTTGAACTTTGAAAGTGGAGTACCCATGTTACTGTGTGTCACACAGGTTTATAATAGCATTAACAATAGCCAAACAGTTATTCCTTCCAACTCCACCATTAACATGCATACGTATCTCAGTTGAGCTGCATGTTTTTTTCAGTGGACCCCAGTCAGACCCTCTCCTCTAGTGAAGGATCAGCATATTGAAATCCTACTCAAAGTCTTTTCTACATCTACCAAATCCAGTGTTTCCCCCCCAAACACATTAGTTAGAGCCACTTTTATCTAACATGTATGATCAAAATGAAGCATTTTCTTCATAGTTTCTGCTGTGTTGTAGGTACCTTCAATTAACCCATTTGTGATTTAATTCTAATCTGTACACATAAAAGGGATAGTATCCATCAGTGGTGTTGTAGGTCAACAATTCCAGTTTACATATCAAGATTGTAGATTATTAAACTTCATGTATCCTAGAGAAAAATCAATGAATATGTTGGGCGTTTATTTCCGATGTAGGAAGTCATAAAGCATCCTGCTACGGCTTGAGATAATCAGGCAGAAGACGGGTAACTTTAACGAGCAATCCAAGCCTAGTTTATTCAATTAGATAATTATGTACCCCAGTCCCTTACACAACATTTTTATTAGGTGGATTTGGAGTGAGTCCGATCCACAAACAGCCTGAAAAACGCATTGAAAACACTCAAAAGAATGATCATTTATTTCTTTATATAAATGACTTCTTAACCTCTTCAGGTTTCCAAAAATGCCAAGGAATTAAAAGAAGTGAGCAGACCATTCTTCAGGTGTTTTCCTCTTTAAAAAAATGCTCAATAATTAACAACAAAAGTCTAATAAGGAGTCAGAAAAAAACCCGGTGTCTTTGTCAGCGTTTTCTAAGCATTTTTCCATAAAAAATGCTAGAGTCTTCATTCTTTACTGCAATTAAAGAAAATGCTCAAAAAAGAACGCCAGCAGAAAATGAGTAAAAAAGCATTTAAAAAATGACCAAAAAATGTAAAAAAAAAAAAAAGTTTAAGTTTACAAAACTGGAGAAAAAAAGAAATGATTTCTAAAGCATCTTCCACTGTAACACCTTGGAAAACTAAACAAAGATGCTGCGTGCATATACCCTTATGCTGAGCCCAAATAATCAGGTTTTGTTCAGGTTTTCTAAGGCAATTTTGAAGCCAAAACGAGACAAGGATTAAAGGGAAGCCAACATCAGAAAATTGCCTACTGTTTAAATCAGGTTTTTGTGTTACGTGTATTTAAAAAAAAATGTCAATGTTTTATTTTTCATGTCGTGATCTATATATTTTTTTTAAAATATTAATCTTGCAGTTTTCACTCTGGCCACTATGACTTTTTAAGACTTAAGGGAACTTCACACATAGCGAGATCGCTGAAACGTCACAGGTTTTGTGACGCAACAGCGACCTCACCAGCGATCTCGCTACGTGTGACACATAGCGGCGACCGGCACCCCGCTGCGATATCACTGATCGTGCTGGAATGTCCTAGGCCATTTTTTGATCGTTGGTGTCCCGCTGGCCAGCATGCATCGCTGTGTTTGACGCCATAAAAACGACGAGCGACCTCGTTGGCGACTCAGAACTCAGCGACACAGGCGTGATTTTGCTTTGTCTTTGTCAGAATCGCTGCTGTGACAAGGTCCCAACAGCCGCCGAGATCGTTATACGGATCGCCGTATCGTTGCTGTGTCGTTGAGTAGATCTGCCTGTTTGACAACTTACTAGCGGCCATGTTGCGATGTACCAGCGATCCTTACCAGGTCGTATCGTTGTTGGGATCGCTGGAGCGTCGCTATGTGTAAGGGGGGGCCTTATACTTCATGTCATTTCAGGAATAGTTTACAGCAGGGCTCCTTATCAGCAGAGGAAGGATTACAATAACAAGCAAAACCTCATAAAACAGCTGATAACATTCCACCATCCACACAATAGATGATTGCACACCAGAACCTGTGCACCTCCTCCTCACAATGATCCTTGCACAGGCTCATTAGACACTTCAGTACAAAGTAGCCAAAACGGTCATAGTTATAAGAGTTCGAGCACACAGTCAGTAAACGCTACGGGTTGGACGCTTCACAAGTATGCTTCCAGTAAGTAAGTAAGCGTCCAGCTGTTACAGCAGAGTGGACGGGATTTCAAGAAATCCCATGCCCACTATGCGTCCACGGACACCCGCGGCGACAGACATGTGGCACATCTCTCCAGACTTCAGCCTGTCAATTTCTTTTGGGCAAGATATGAATTCCTCTTGCGGAGACGCTCAGTCTCCGCAAGATAAATTTCACCCGTACAATGAACTGGACACGGTGAATCAGCACGGTTCAGTGATCACATGCGGATTTACCTGCGTTCAATAGCCAGCAGCGCTTTGGACCCAGCGAACATGTGCTGCCAATTCCTGATCGTCTGCACATACCCTAAGAGTTCTAAATCACAGCAAAAAGCCCAAAAATAAAGAACTCCTCAAAGTATACATATGAGAAAAAGTAAATCTTTATAAAATAAATACAAACAACAATTTAAAAACCTATAAAATAGAGATATACTGCAGAGAATGATACGGTGGCTCTTAGGTCATCTTAGCACATATTCATGAAGTATAGTCTATTTAGATACTAATATCATAATGAACACACAATGAATCTTTTTTTTTAAATAACAAAATAATGGTCAATATGGGTAGGTATATAGCCCAGATAGAGTAATATATAAATAGAGGTTCCATTGAGGATAAAGGATCAAGCCATATGTACAGAAGTGAAGATTGGTCAACTGCTCAAATGGATATAACGCCCATTTCCATGAATATTTTGTTAGTATTGGACATATAATAGATTGTCTATTTAATCTATTGTATATTTAATAGATCTGAGAATCAGAAGCAATGAGGGGAATAAAAAAAGATCTTAATATGTTGGAAAACAGTATAGCGATCTCCCCCTAATGGAAGGTTGCACAAATTGCATGCACTGATAACACAGTCAATTAGGAAATATCTAATAAACGTGTAGCCTGGTGTTTAAATCTGTACAAAAAATCCATTTAGTATACCAATAATCTATGTGAATATTGCAAAAAAATATGACACCACATATAAATTTCGTATAATAATTACCACCAGTACCCTTGACTCGCGTTTCGCTCTATGGCTTCTTCAGAAAAGGTGTGAGTGGGGTATATTCTACAACCTTTTTATAAAGGGAACAGCCAATAGGATCATAATAATCATCATAATCATTCAGGGCAGCTGTTTGCTGCGCTCACTTGAGGCAAAGACGTCACTCGGGTCTCTCGTCGTGACGTCTGACAGCATTCCAGCACATCGCCCCCATGGAAACGTTTAGCACTGATGTGGCCATGACACAGTAGCAGTTCCCAATTTCATGGCTACTGTATCTGTGCCACCTCATCTGACCTGACCCTAATACAGGCATATACAATGTTTTCTTGTCCGAGGGCCACATTGTTATATTGAATGACTTCCAACGGCTGCAGTAAAACTTAGGGGTATTACTTATTGAGAGGTTAATAGCATATCAACAGTATATATGCCATAAATGTCACACTTGTGAGTGTGGTGCGAGTCTCTCGCATCATTACCCGGCACTTGGACCGGAACGTGTGGCTACATGTATTTCTATGCAGCTGAACGCTCCGGTCCGAGTGCCGGCGGCAGTGCCGGGTGTTGATGCGAGAGACTCGTGCGAGTTTCTCACATCACACTCGCAAGTGTGACACCGGCCTAGATGCAGACTCACCTTCCAGGACTCTCACATATCTGGGAATAGGGGTGCTCTTCTCTACCAATCAGTGCTCTAGAGTTACATATGTGTCAGGTCTCCTTCTCTGGGTGGAGGAGACCCGGCACACATGTAACTCTCTCCATTGAAGACTGTGTACCCAATTCATCAAGAACAGTGATTTTTTTTCTGTGTTTTGACAACGGCCATGTAGAAGTCAAACGTTCCTGAATAATTAATGGGCGTCTGACTAATGGCATGCACCTCCATGTGCTATACCAGAAATTTTACTCCAGTTCCGAACTAGAGTAAGATTTCTGGTGTAAGTAATGTCACAGCTTGAAGTGAATTAGACAAGCTGTAGCTTCTCAGCTCCACCCCAAGGGAGATGGGGCAAGTGGTGTGAAAACAGCAAAACTCGTGTAACACCCCTTCAGGGCTACCACGGTACGCTGGGTGTTATGGGGGGTCTCACCTCTTTAGGGCGCAGTGCCTCCACCCGAATCTTGATTGGAGCTCTCTCTAGGACTGCAGAAGGACTGTTATCTTCTGCCAGGGACTGATTCGGGAAACCCCTGCCTATAGCTCAGTACACACTCACCCAAAACAGGAGTAAAACAGTTTAACTGGTTTATGGATATGCAGCAGAAATGAAGTGTATTTAAAGAAACAACATGCAATACAGGTAACGGTGCTCTATAAAAATCATATACACATCACAACCTAATTCTTTCCCCACCCTGCAAATATAACGTAGCAGGGTTCCCCTTTTCTTGTATTAACCCAGTCCAAACGTTGGGGCCCAGTTGCCGCGGATGTTGGCGCGCAAATTTATAACCGTTGGTGCACTTAGATGCTCACGAAGGTAAATAGTCTGGGGCGTAGTGTACTCACTGTAACGGGCTGGTTGAACCACAAGTCTCGAAAAGGGGCACTCACGGTGCGTCTCCACCGGTGGTATGTTTTCCCTGGACCCCAACTGGGGGCGGCAGGATTTCAGGCCTTTATATGGTGGGAGTGCGGCAGAACTCTCCGAGTCTTAATGTTGCTTGCTTCACCTGATGACCGGGCTGCGCTCTCTCCAGATTCGCAGGTATATCAGAGGGGACTGGAACGCTCCGCTCTTTAGAGGAACAAGTCCACCAGCACTCCATCTTTTTACATGAACCATCCGCTCTCTCACTTTCTTTTTTTCTCCCCCCTCCCTCCCCAAGTTCCTCTCCCTCCTAGCTGTGTCATCTGACTGAAACAAGGGTCCAGGGAATTGTAGTCCCCCGCAGCTCAGGGAAAAAACATTAATGTCTGAAGGTTCCCTGTTTACAGCAGCTGCAAACTCTTCTTAGTGTCTGTAAATCCCAGATACAGTAGCTGCTCTGACTAGTTCCATGTGCAGGTGTTACATTCTCCCCCTGTGGTCATTGAAAGTGTCCCATCCGACATGAGGACTCACCACCTGAAACAGAATGGGGGTTAAGGCATCTGACTAACACCAAATTTACATGCATACAAAACCACCTCCTGGACCATGAAGAACCGAGAAATAAGGCCAAACAGAATTTGAATTGGGTGTATCAACCTGGGGACCTCAGTGGTATGTCCCATTCTGTCATAAGTCAACATCATGGGTGGCCTAATGTCCCGCTTGGGACGAGTGTGTACGAGGGGCCCACCTCCTCAGTCCCCGACTCTTGTCTCTCAAGAACGGGCTCACCAGGTGATCTCTTCATTCATAATTGTCCCTCTTCTGAACTTTCCTCCAATTGTGGGCGGGGTGCATCGCCTCCTGACAATGTCCCTTTTCTTTGTTTCTACTTCAGGGGTCTGGTTTAGGGTCTACGCCCATGGGGCATGGGTCCTCGATCCACCTGTAGCTCCATTGACAGTCAGGTCCCATTCATCCCCAGACTCGCTGTCACATCCTCTGAGGCAACTCCAGTCTGGGGTGGGTTTTTACACCTTGGACTTTCTATTGCACTGAAGAGTTGTATGACCTCCTTGAGTTGGCAATGGGGGTAAAGGGATGTTTTTCCCCAGGCAACAGATGATGTCGATGATAGGTTTTAACAGCCCACCCCCTTTTCGGGCTTCACTTGTAGGCCGAAACACCGGGCAACTTCTCATCACCACGTAAGGGTCAGGACACCACCGATCAGCAAGTTGTGCTTCCCAGGAAGGCCAAAAGCTGAATAAGAACTCGTCTCCAGGTAGTAAAACTTGTTTCTCGAACCCTACAGTCGTAGCGAGTCTTATTGCGCTTCCCTGACCGACAGAGGCTGCTCTGCAATTTGTAAGCTTTTTGTCAAATCTCTTTTAGCTGGGACACATATTTTAAGTAGGTTTCCTTAGAACGGTCAAATGGATGTCCAAAACTAATATCCACGGGTGTGGGCTTTTCTTCAAACATGAGGAAATAAGGAGAATCCAGTTGACTCATTTGTGGTGCAATTGTAGGCATGAACCAACTGGCTCACATGCCTGCTCCTGTCCTTCTTCCTGGGATCTAAAGTGCCTAATGTTCAGAAGGGTACGGTGAATCTCTCAGGTTGAGGATCCCCTTGGGGGTGATATGGGTGGTTCTGGATTTCTTGATCCCAAGAGAGCGCATAGCTT
>JARQOD010000001.1:585517271-585634334 GCA_033576555.1 Oophaga sylvatica | reverse complement strand
AGGTGGTTACACAGTTCTCTTGATGTATGGTGAGGTGGTTGCACAGTTCTCTTGATGTATGGTGAGGTGGTTACACAGTTCTCTTGATGTATGGTAAGGTGGTTACACAGTTCTCTTGATGTATGATGAGGTGGTTACACAGTTCTCTTGATGTATGGTGAGGTGGTTACACAGTTCTCTTGATGTTTGATGAGGTGGTTACACAGTTCTCTTGATGCATGATGAGGTGGTTACACAGTTCTCTTGATGTATGGTGAGGTGGTTACACAGTTCTCTTGATGTATGGTGAGGTGGTTGCACAGTTCTCTTGATGTATGATGAAGTGGTTACACAGTTCTCTTGACGTATGGTAAGGTGGTTACACAGTTTTCTTGATGTATGGTGAGGTGGTTACACAGTTCTCTTGATGTATGATGAGGTGGATACACAGTTCTCTTGATGTATGGTAAGATGGTTACACAGATCTCTTGATGTATGATGAGGTGGTTATGAGCCGCCCTCCCAGGGCCATGGGGGTACTCGGATCTGAGCCCATTAACTCCTATGGGGGATGTCACGGCAACACAGCTCAGTCCGTGGCCCTGGGCACCCACTTTTAATGGGGGATATTTACAGGGGAATAAATGTTTATAGGATGATTCATGACGCCACCTGTAGTACCTGGTCAGGGTGACCAGCGCTGCGGTGCAGATCCACTGAAGGGTTGGTATTGTGCAGCTATAGGTGTTAGGCCTCCCACAGGTGAGGCTGAGTCCTTCAGGGCAGGTAGATGTGGAGGGACGCAGGATGGAGGGGAACCCAGCAGTTAGGGGTAAGAAGATGGACACAGACACACAAGTCACTTTGGTACCTTTACTGAAGATGTTGCAGGCACGTCCCGGAGCACTGTAGGGTGAAAGGTGCACATCCAGATTCTCCCACTGAGTAGGTGTGTGGCCTCCTGTCCTTGCCTTTCTGTAATGAAGTCCTGGCCTGCATGTAGCTGGGCCTAACTTAGTCTCCGTCCTGCACCCGGCTGACCTTGTGGTTGGACCTTTTCTTGAAGTACACAGTCCCTGCTTGCAGTGCACTGCATGCCGGACTCCGTCCTCCTGGCCCGGTTACGTATCAGCTCTGTGGTGCTCCTGGGACCTGTAGTCCTCCAGGAACTCCGGTGTTCTCCTAATTGGTCATGGAGATCCCTATAGGCTCGGACCCCGGCTTCCGGTAAATACTTGTTGAGGTGAGCTGGAAAGGCTCCTCTGCCTCCTTTTACTACTCTTCCACTTGCCTTCGGCCTACTCGGGCCCTCACACAATTACACACACTGGCAGTTGGTGGGCTGCCTCTTCTGCCGCTCTCAGAGCGTCGGCACGCTCCTGGCTCTCAACTTGAGCTATGGAGTCCCTCACTGCAAACTCCATTCTGCTCTGCAGGCTTGTCTTGTCCGAGCTCTGACTAGACTGGACTGGACTAGGCTCAACTCTACTAGACTCCACTAAACTGAACGGACCTGAACTGCACTGCAGGCTGCAGATTTCAGAGACTGACTGACTGCTCTTTCCTGTCTTCACCCTTCTTTTATATGCCTATCCGGCTCCCTCTGGTGGTCTTAGGGGATGGGTGAAGGTGTGTGGATGCATTAGGACCTCTAGTGGGTAAATCTTTTAGTGCACCCTTCCAGGAGATGTGGGAATCCTAGCACAGCTGGGGCTCCACATTCCCCCCTAGTACAACTCAGCACTCCCGGGCTGAAAGACATTTTACAAAAACAAACATTAAACATTATACAACTGTATCTTCCCTCTACGGGAGGTGAGGACTTGAACTGTTGCATAAAAATTAAATAACTATATACATAGATAAGAACTATTAGGGAATGAGCAATCTGAAAAGTCCAAGTTTTTTTTTTTTGTAAAGATTGCTCTAAGGGTAATGGGAAAACAAGTAAAACAATGTCCATTTCACTTGAATTGGTGTCAAAAGCAAAACAAAATAATAAGCAACTGGTTAAGGCACAATTGAGAT
Source organism: Oophaga sylvatica (assembly GCA_033576555.1). Taxonomy (NCBI): domain Eukaryota; kingdom Metazoa; phylum Chordata; class Amphibia; order Anura; family Dendrobatidae; genus Oophaga; species Oophaga sylvatica. The sequence goes on along the minus strand of JARQOD010000001.1, from coordinate 585,632,327 downwards.
AACAATATATTACATTTATGTACAGTGGCTCTAGGTTAACTATCTACATCTGCCAAGGGTTGAACTAGTCTCTATACCTAGCAGGGATTTGTCCTTTTGTGCTACGGATCTACGTTGTGCAGTGACCTGTGAGGTAGCAGTTTCCCTGTTTGTTCTACATGCTGGTAGGTTACAGAATTGCCTTAATCTCTCTAGAGGACTGGCAAGTATACCATGGGCTGGGCCATTTGGCTTGACTTCTGCAGGGATTCTTCTTCCTGGGATTCTTCTTCCATAGGTTCTGCTTCTTGGGATTCTGCTGGAGCAGGTTCCTCTGGAACTGACTCTACTGCAGCAACAGGCTCAACTTGCTGTAGATGTTCTTCTTGTTGTTGATAGAATTGGAGTACAGGGATGATAACGGCTTCTCCGATTCTAGGCCAATCCGCTGGGAAATCTCCTAATTCCGTATGTATTACGTTTTATTCAGGTTCCTCCGAAAGGATGAAAGGCACTTCTTCTTGGGGCTTTAGCAGATCTGGACACAACTTTAGGTGATCTCTGGATACAGTTGTGGTTGTCCTTCCTCCATCTTTACTGATTAGACACGTTTTCTTGTTATCAAACCTTGAATTCAACACAGTGTAGGGCTCTTTTTCCCATTGATCGTCAAGTTTGTGCATCCTTCTCTTTCTTTTTAGCACAACTTCACCAGGTGTGAAAGGTTCTGCTGGTGCACACTTGTTGTAGCGAGTCTCTTGCTTGTCTCTCACCCTAGTGAGACTGTCTTCAACACAGGCCTGTACTTTTCTGTACTGCTCCTGTCTGGTCATATCCCAGTCTTCAGTAGTCACATCCGCTTCTGGTTCTACAATACCAAGCTCCAGATCCATGGGCAGCTTTCCTGGTCTTGCCCGCATTAGGTAAGCTGGGGTGCAATTGGTGGAACTCACAGGTATGTGATTGTACAGATCTACCAAGTCAGGTAGTAGGTCTGGCCACTGATTTCTCTCCTCAAGTGGTAAGGTCTTCAGCAGGTCAATGACGATGTGATTCATCTTTTCACAGAGACCATTGGTTTGTGGGTGGTACGGTGTGGTTCTTATCTTCTTACATCCATACAGATGGCAGAACTCTTTGAACAATTCGGCCTCGAAGGCTGGGCCTTGATCAGTTAGCACCTGCTCAGGATATCCATGTGGTCTGCAGAAATACGCTTGGAACGTCTTTGCGGCTGCTCTGCCGTCAGATCTTTGACAGGGGCGACCATCAGGAACCTGGAGTAGTGATCCACCATGGTCAGGGCATAGGAGTATCCCGACCGGCTGGGTGACAACTTGACATGGTCCAGGGCCACGATCTCTGAGGGTCGAGTCATCTTGATGGGTTGTAGGGGTGCCTTTTGACTGCTGTAGTCTTTTCTTCTGAGGCCACAGGGTCCACAGTTCTGGCACCTCCTCTCAATGGAGCTGCGCATTCCCACCCAGTAGAAACGACACTTCAACAGGGTCTCCAGCTTCTTCCAGCCAAAGTGCCCCGCTTGATCGTGGTAGGCTTCCAACACCATCTGTATGTCTTCTCTGGGGACTACTATCTGCCAAACCATCTCGTGGGTTCTTGGATAGACGTACCTCCGGCACAGCTTCTCACGATAGATAAACAGCCGGCTTCTCTCATTCCACAGCTGCTTTGCTTATGGAGACGCATCCTTCTCCAAGGAGGAACCTTCTTGAGTTATCAGCTCCTTGATACGGCTGACAACTGGATCACTGTCCTGAGTCTCCTTCCAGCTGTGGTGAGGTAAAGGATTTAACGTCCTACCACGCGGCCTCCTGCAGGGTCGTTGCTCGTGGATCATCCCATTCCTGTGAAAGGCAGGTAGTTCAATCTCTTCCAGGTCATCCACTTCTTCCTCTGTGTCTGACTCATGAGGCATCCTGGACAGGGCATCAGCGTTGGCATTCTTGCGGCCCGCTCGATACTTGATTGTGAATTGGTAGTTTGACAGCCGAGCCATCCATCGTTGCTCCATGGCTCCCAGTCTGGCTGTTTCCAGATGCGTTAAGGGGTTATTGTCGGTGTAGGCCGTAAACTTGCTGGAGGCTAGGTAGTGCTTGAACCTTTCAGTAATGGCCCAGACCAGTGCCAGGAACTCCAACTTGAAGCTGCTGTAGTTCTCTGGGTTCCTCTCGGTCGGGCGGAGCTTCCTGCTTGCATAGGTGATGACTTTTTCTAGGCCATTTTGCGTCTGACTGAGGACAGCTCCCAATCCTTCATTGCTGGCATCGGTATACAGCAGGAAAGGTTGGCTGTAGTCACGTTAGGCTAAGATCTCGTCACCTGTCAGGATCTCCTTCATTTCATTGAATGCCTCAGCCTGTTCTTTACCCCAGTGGAATGGAGAATTTCTGCTCTTGAGGGACTGTCCCACCAGGAGGTCTTGCAGAGGCGCTTCTTGGTGTAGTCCTTTACAAACCTCCGGTGATATCCGGTCAGTCCCAGGAACTGACGCACACCTCTTTGAGGTTCTTCGGCTCCGGCCATTTCTGGATGGTGGTGACCTTCTCGAGGTCAGGCGCTACTCCCTCTGAGCTGACAATGTGTCCCAGGTACTGTACCTTTTGTTTGAGCAGGTGGCACTTTGAAGGCTTCAGTTTCATCCCATAATGGGACAGTGACTCCAATACCTCTGCCAGGTGCTTCAAGTGGTCTTCATACGTTTTGGAATACACAATTACGTCGTCCAGGTACAGTAACACAGTCTTGAAATTGAGATGTCCCAGGCAGCACTCCATCACTCTCTGGAACGTTCCAGGGGCACTGCTGAGTCCAAATGGCATCCTGTCGAACTCACAGAGTCCCATCGGGGTGGTGAAAGCCGTCTTCTCCCGATCCTCCTCAGCCACAGCTACTTGCCAGTACCCACTAGTGAGGTCAAGGGTGGAAAAGTAATTAGCAGACTTCAAAGCAGCTAGGGATTCCTCAATGCGTGGTAAAGGCTATGCATCTTTATGTGTTATGCAATTTACTTGTCTATAATCTACACACATTCTCATGCTTCCATCCTTTTTCCTGACTAGGACTAGGGGAGCTGCCCAGGGACTACAACTATCCCTTATCACTCCTACTTCCTTCATGTCACGCAACATCTCCTTGGCTTTCTGGTAGTGTGCTGGTGGTATAGGCCTGTACCGTTCTTTAATGGGGGGATTGTTGCCTGTGGGGATGTGATGTTGGACCCCCTTAATCTTCCCAAAGTCAAGTGGGTGTTTGCTGAATACCTGTGCGTACTCCTGAACTACTCAATGTACTCCCTGTTTCTGGTGGACTGGAGTGCTGTCTGTCCCGACATGGAGCTGCTGACACCAATCCTCCACCTTGGTTGCCAGGCCGTTATCCTCCACTAGTTGTGGGGAAGTTAAGGGCTCCGTTGTGTGAATGGAGTTATTATCTACAGCATGTAACTTGGCAACAGTGGCATAACGTGGTAATTTGACTTCATCTTCCCCCAGTTGAGAAGACGCACTGGCACCCTCCCATTGCGAACCTCCACTACCCTCTGGCAGTCAAGAGTGTAGGTCTGTGTTCTGAACAATGGGGTTCTACTACTGCTTGGTAGTTCAGTCCTCTCAGACCTATTGCTGCTCTACACCAAATAAGCATTTCACTCCTTGGGGGTATCACAATGGGGTTCGGGTCTGTCACCCGTACGTTACCAAACTCACCACCGGTCAGTTTCACTTGCTGCACATCAGGGCCTGGATCTCCTTCTGGATCGCTCCCTTTTTTTTTGCTTTGGCCTGGCAACATCGGTGAGCTGTTGGAGTAAAAACACAACCTCCTCCAAACAGTTACTAATAATGAAAGTGCCTAAAACCACATTCATCCCATTTTTCTCATTAACAGTCTTCACTACAAGAAGTCCCTGATCCTTTAGCTCCACTCTCCCCAATTTTACATCTACGTTTTTAGCCCCCAGTAAGTCAAGAGGGAGGCCATTAGAGGCGTATACTGCAAAATCGGGGCTTGGGGGTTGGAGACTGTCCATGGACCAGTATCTATTATAATGGAGATCAGGTATGATGGTTACCTGAGATCCGGTGTCCAGCAGGGCAGGGATTGCGATCCCGTCCAGTATGATGGACAGGAAAGGTCGTCCTCCCACAAACCTGCGGTTTCAGTCTGAGGAGCCCGATGAGTCTATTCCTGGGTTCTGGCCCTCGGGCCCAGGATTTGCTCATTTAAAGGACACTGGTGTGCGATGTGACCTTCCTTCTGGCAGCGGTAGCAGACGATCCCTCGGTGAGGTTGGTGCTGGTCATTGGTCCTTCCTGGGGGTGGCGTTGTCCTCCTCTGTGGTGGCGATGTCCTCTTTCTCCTCCGGCTCATCCAGGGGACATCCTCAGGGCAGTCGGCTAGCAGGATCTTTCCTTCTGTTTCCGGTTCCGTCCGCAGTTGCATGGCACTCATTACAGTGGCCAGGTTTTTGGTCAGCTAACGCACTTATGAGCGTAGACAGTCCAGCTCAGTAGGGGGCGCCGCCTGCGTTTTGGCTTCAGCAACTAGCGGGGAAAAGGTGGATGCTGCTGGTGTTAGAGTGGCCTCACCCGGGTGACGCTGGGTTGCCATCTCGGGCGTTTCCAGGGGCCGCAGTCCTTTTATAGTCATATCCTTAAGGGCATCAAAAGTAGCATCAGGATGATCCAAGGACCACCAACGCACAGTCCTGCTTTCTGCTTGGGACCTCAGTCCCGTACAAATTGTTCTTTTAACATTTTATCTTCATTAGTGACGCTCATGGGATTAACCTGCCTGAGAGCTCGCAGGGCCCCTTGTAGTCGGCAGGCGTAGTCCTGAATGCTATCCTCCGGTTTTTGAGAACATTGGTAGAACCTCATTCGGAGGTCTGTTTTGGTGTGGTCCTCAAAGATAGTCTGTAGCTTTAAGAAAATTGCAAGCACTGACTCCTGGTCTGCAGCTGACCAAGTCTCTACCTCTCTTTCTGCAGCACCAGACAATTGTCCCACTACCACTGCAGCTTTCTGCTTCTCTGACATTGAGTACATGTCCAGTATGCTGCATATTTTTCGCTGGAACCCTGACAGGGTGTCTGGCTTGCCGCTGTACTGGGGAAGCCACTTTGCTCCGGGCATATATGGCAGTGTCAGCGTTACTATCGGGGCCACAGGCCCAGGTAAGGGGGCAGCGGTCCCAGCCTGCTCGGCAGCGCCCGTGGGTGAGTTATTGGGGCTGTCGGCCTGGGCCGCGCCGTCGGCCTGCTGCTGCCACATCTCTGCGCCCCCCTTAGTGAAACGTGGCCTACCTTCTCCTGTAGGCCGCAGCTCCGCAGGGCACAGTTGCTAGTAGGACCTGCGTTGCCGGCGCTCTTACGTCATAGCGTTCACTTAAGCTCTCTGCAGGACCTGCCACAGCGTTGGGGGCGTGTCCAGAGCTCAGCGCGCTTTTTGCAGGTACGCCTCCTCTTTTTTGCGCAGTAACGCTGTAAATGGCGGGCAATGGCGGGAAATCTTCACCACCATACGATACGCAGTCTTTTACTAAGGCACACAGTACCCGGTGGCAATGGGCACAAGTTACTCCGTTGCTGCAGGGCACGCGATCCTGTTCGTGACGCCAAGTTAGATGAGCCGCCCTCCCAGGGCCGTGGGGGTACTCGGATCCGAGCCCATTAACTCCTATGGGGGATGTCACGGCAACACAGCTCAGTCCGTGGCCCTGGGCGCTCACCTTTAACCCCTCTCTGACATTAGACGTACTATCCCGTCCATAAAACCCGTGCCATTCTGCCCATGGACGGGATGTACGTCTGGCGATCAGCTGCGCTCCTCCGGGAGCGCAGCTAATCGCCGCCGGGTGTCAGCTGATTATCACAGCTGACACCCGTGACTGTGTGTCAGGAGCGGTCACGGACCGCTCCCGGCACATTAACCCCTTGCACACCGCGATCAAACATGATCGCGGTGTACTGGGGGCACAGGGGAGGATCGCGCAGGGTGGGGGCTCCCTGCGCGCCCCCTGAGACCCTCAGAGCAGCGCGATGTGATCGCGCTGTTCTGAGGGCTTCCTCCCTCCCAGGACCCGGATCCAAGATGGCGCCGGGGTCCTGGAGATAGGCGGCTTCCTCAGTGCCTGCTGAGAGCAGGCGCTGAGGAAGCGTCCTGCACTGCCTGAGAGATCGCTGGTGTGACAGAGTGCTGTGCACACTGTCACACCAGCGATCTGATAAAATACAGTGATGTCCCACCCTGGGACAAAGTAAAAAAGTTAAAAAAAATAAAAATAAACATGTTTTAAAAAAAAATCCAAAATAAATAAAAAAAAAAAAAATATTCCCCAATAAATTCACTTTTTCCTGTAAATAAAAAAAACAAAGCAATAAAAGTATACATATTTGGTATCGCCGCGTCTGTAACGACCCCCCTATAAAATTGTCCCACTAGTTAACCCCTTTAGTGAACCCCTTAAAAAAAAAAAAAAACGAAGCAAAAAATCAGTGCTTTATCATCATACCGCCGAACAAAAAGTGGAATAACACGCGATCAAAAAGACCGATATAAAAAACATGGTACCGCTGAAAACGTCATCTTGTCCCGCAAAAAACGAGCCGTCACACAGCATCATCAGCGAAAAAATAAAAAAGTTATAGCTCGCAGAATAAAGCGATGCAAAAATAATTATTTTTTATATAAAATTGTTTTTATTCTATAAAAGCACCAAAACATAAAAAAAATGATATAAATGAGGTATCGCCATAATCGTACTGACCCGAAGAATAAAACCGCTTTATCAATTTTACCACACGCGGAACGGTATAAACGCCTCCCCCAAAAGAAATTCATGAATTGCTGATTTTTGTTCATTCTAACCTCCCAAAAATCGAAATAAAAAGCGATCAAAAAATGTCACGTGCTCAAAAATGGTACCAATGAAAACGTCAACTCGTACCGCAAAAAATAAGACCTCATATGACTCTGTGGGCCAAAATATGCAAAAATTATAGCTCTCAAAATGTGGTGATGCAAAAAACTATTTTTGCAATAAAAAGCGTCTTTTAGCGTGACAGCAGCCAATCATGAAAACCCGCTATAAATAGTAAATCAAACCCCCCTTTATCACCCCCTTAGTTAGGGAAAAATAAAATTAAAAAAATGTATTTATTTCCATTTTCCCATTAGGGTTAGGGTTGCGGCTAAAGTTAGGGTTAGGGTTGGCGCTAAAGTTAGGATTAGGGTTAGGGTTGGGATTAGGGGTGTGTTAGGGTTAGGTTTGTGGTTAGGGTTGGGACTAGGGTTAGGGGTGTGTTGAGGTTAGGGTTGGAGTTAGAATTGGGGGGTTTCCGCTGTTTAGGCAAATCAGGGGCTCTCCAAATGTGACATGGCGTCTGATCTCAATTCCAGCCAATTCTGCGTTGAAAAAGTCAAACGGTGCTCCTTCACTTCTGAGCTCTGCCATGCGTCCAAACAGTAGTTTATCCCCACATATGGAGTATCCGCGTACTCTGGACCCCAAGAGTGATTGTGCAATTTGTCCTATTTCTTCTGTTACCCTTGGGAAAATAAAAAACTGGGGGCGAAAATATCATTTTTGTACAAAAAAAAAATATTTTTTTGTTTTTACGGCTGTACATTATAAACTTCTGTGAAGCACTTGGGGCTTCATAGCGCTCACCACACATCTAGATAAGTTCCTTGTGGGGTCTATTTTCCAAAATGGGGTCACTTGTTGGGGATTTCCACTGTTTAGGCGCATCAGGGGCTCTCCAAATGCGACATGACGCCCCCAGACCATTCCATCAAAGTCTGCAATCCAAAACGTCACTACTTCCCTTCCGAGCCCCGACGTGTACCCATACAGTAGTTTTCTCCCACATATTGGGTATCAGCGTACTCAGGACAAATTGGACAACAACTTTTGGGATCCAATTTCTCCTGTTACCCTTGTAAAAATAAAATATTGGGGCAAAAAAATCATTTTTGCAAAAAAAAAAAAAGATTTTTTTATTTTTACGGCTGTGCGTTATAAACTTCTGTGAAGCACTTCGGGGTTCAAAGTGCTCACCACACATCTAGACAAGTTCCTTGTGGGGTCTATTTTCCAAAATGGGGTCACTTGTGGGGGGTTTCCACTGTTTAGGCGCATCAGGGGCTCTCCAAATGCGACATGACGCCCACAGACCATTCCATCAAAGTCTGCAATCCAAAACGTCACTACTTCCCTTCCGAGCCCTGACGTGCGCCCATACAGTAGTTTTCTCCCACATATTGGGTATCAGCATACTCAGGACAAATTGGACAACAACTTTTGGGGTCCAATTTCTCCTGTTACCCTTGTGAAAATAAAATATTGGGGGCGAAAAAATCATTTTTGTAAAAAAAAAAGATTTTTTATTTTTACGGCTGTACGTTATAAACTTCTGTGAAGCACTTCGGGGTTCAAAGTGCTCACCACACATCTAGATAAGTTCCTTGTGGGGTCTATTTGCCAAAATGGGGTCACTTGTGGGGGGTTTCCACTGTATAGGTGCATCAGGGGCTCTCCAAATGTGACATGACGCCCCCAGACCATTCCATCAAAGTCTGCAATCCAAAACGTCACTACTTCCCTTCCGAGCCCCGACGTGTGCCCATACAGTAGTTTTCGCCCACATATTGGGTATCAGCGTACTCAGGACAAATTGGACAACAACTTTTGGGTTCCAATTTCTTCTGTTACCCTTGTGAAAATAAAATATTGGCGGCGAAAAAAATCATTTTTGTTTAAAAAAAAAAGGATTTTTTTATTTTACGGCTGTACGTTATAAACTTTAGTGAAACACCTGGGGGTTCAAAGTTCTCACCACACATCTAGATAAGTTCCTTGAGGGGTCTAGTTTCCAAAATGGTGTCATTTATGGGGGTTTCCACTGTTTAGGCAGATCAGGAGCTCTCCAAACGACATGGCGTCCAGCCAATTCTGCGTTGAAAAAGTCAGACGGCGCTCCTTCCTTTCCAAACTCTGCCATGCACCCAAACAGTGGTTTACCCCCACATATGGGGTATCAGCGCACTCAGGACAAATTGCACAATAACTTTTGGAGTCTTGTTACCCTTGGAAAAATAAAAATTGGGGTGAAAAGATCATTTTTGTGGAAAAAAAAATGATTTTTAAATTTTACTGCTCTACGTTATAAACTTGTGTGAAGCACTTGGGGGTTCAAATTGCTCACCAAAGATCTAGATAAGTTCCTTAGGGGGTCTAGTTTCCCAAATGGGGTCATTTGTGGGGGGTTTCCACTGTTTAGGCACATCAGGGGCTCTCCAAATGCAACATGGCATCCAATCTCAATTCCAGCCAATTTTGGTTGGAAAAAGTCAAATGGTGCTCCTTCCATTCCGAGCTCTGCCGTGCGCCCAAACAGTGGTTCCCCCCACATATGGGGTATCAGCGTACTCAGGACAAATTGTACAACAACTTATGTGGTCCAATTTCTCCTGTTACCCTTGGGAAAATAAAAAATTAGTGACTAAAAGATAATTTTTGTGGGAAAAAAATAGGATTTTTTATTTTCATGCCCGGGCATTATAAACTTGTTGAAGCACTTGGGGGTTCAAAGTGCTCACCAAAGATTTAGATAAGTTCCTTAGGGGGGCTAGTTTCCAAAATGGGGTCACTTGTGGGGGGTTTCCACTGTTTAGGCTCATCTGGGGCACTGTAAACGGAACATGACCCCATCAACGTCTGCATTCCAAAACGTTACTACTTCCTTTCCAAGCCCTGCCGTGCACCCAAACAGTTTCCCCCCCCACATATGGGGTATCAGCGTACTCAGGACAAATTGGACAACAACTTTTGGGGTCCAATTTCCTTGGGAAAATTCAAAAATTTGGGACTAAAAAATCATTTTTGGGAAATTTTTTTTTTTTTTTCACACCCAGGCATTATAAACTTTTGTGAAACACTTGGGGGTTCAAAGTGCTCACAACAGATCTAGATAAGTACCTTAGGGGGTCTAGTTTCCAAAATGGTGTCACTTGTGGAGGTTTCCACTGTTTAGGTGCATCAGGGGCTCTCCAAACACGACATGGCGTCCAATCTCAATTCCAGACAATTTTAGTTTGAAAAAGTCAAACGGCGCTCCTTCCCTTACGAGCTCTGCCGTGTGCCCAAACAGTGGTTTTCCCCCACATATTGGGTATTGGCGTACTCAGGAGAAATTGCATAACAACCTTATCTGTCCATTTTCTCCTTTTACCCTTGTGAAAATAAAAAAAAAGTTTGTAAAAGATCATTTTTGTGGCTAAAAAGTTAAATATTCATTTTTTTCTTCCACGTTGCTTTAGTTCCTGTGAAGCACCTGAAGGGTTAATAATCTTCTTGAATGTGGTTTTGAGTACCTTGAGGGGTGCAGTTTTTAGAATGGTGTCACTTTTGGGTATTTTCTGCCATATAGACCCCTCAAAGTGACTTCAAATGAGAGGTGGTCCCTAAAAAAATGGCTTTGTAAATTTTGTTGTAAAAATGAGAAATCGCTGGTCAACTTTTAACCCTTATAACTTCCTAACAAAAAAAATTTGGTTCCAAAATTGTGCTGATGTAAAGTAGACATGTGGGAAATGTTATTTCTTAACTATTTTGTGTGATATATTTCTCTGTTTTAAGGGAATAAAAATTCAAAGTTTGAAAATTGCAAAATTTTAAAAATTTTCGCCATATTTGCGTTTTTTCAAAAATAAAACAAGTTATATCGATGAAATTTTACTTCTAACGTGAAGTACAATATGTCGCGAGAAAACAATCTCAGAATCGCGAATATCCGTTGAAGCGTTCCAGAGTTATAACCTCATAAAGAGACAGTGGTCAGAATTGTAAAAATTGGCCCTGTCATTAACGTGCAAACCACCCTTGGGGGTGAAGGGGTTAATGGGGGATATTTACAGGGAAATAAATGTTTATAGGATGATTCATGACTCCACCTGTAGTACCTGGTCAGGGTGACCAGCGCTGCGGTGCAGATCCACTGAAGGGTTGGTGTTGTGCAGCTATAGGTGTTAGGCCTCCCACACACGGTGAGGCTGAGTCCTTCAGGGCAGGTAGATGTGGAGGGACGCAGGATGGAGGGGAACCCGTCAGTTAGGGGTAAGAAGATGGACACACACACACAAGTCACTTTGGTACCTTTACTGAAGATGTTGCAGGCACGTCCTGGAGCACTGTAGGGTGAAAGGTGCACATCCAGATTCTCCCACTGAGTAGGTGTGTGGCCTCCTGTCCTTGCCTTTCTGTAATGAAGTCCTGGCTTGCATGTAGCTGGGCCTAACTTAGTCTCCGTCCTGCACCTGGCTGACCTTGTAGTTGGACCTTTTCTTGAAGTACACAGTCCCTGCTAGCAGTGCACTGCATGCCGGACTCCGACCTCCTGGCCCGGTTATGTATCAGCTCTGTGGTGCTCCTGGGACCTGTAGTCCTCCAGGAACTCCGGTGTTCTCCTAATGGGTCGTGGGAGATCCCTATAGGCTCGGACCCCGGTGTCCGGTAAATACTTGTTGAGGTGAGCTGGAAAGGCTCCTCTGCCTCCTTTTACTACTCTTACCACTTGCCTTCGGCCTACTCGGGCCCTCACACAATTACACACACTGGCAGTTGGTGGGCTGCCTCTTCTGCCGCTCTCAGAGCGTCGGCACGCTCCTGGCTCTCAACTTGAGCTATGGAGTCCCTCACTGCAAACTCCACTCTGCTCTGCAGGCTTGTTTTGTCCGAGCTCTGACTAGACTGGACTGGACTAGGCTCCACTCTACTAGACTCCACTAAACTGAACTGAACTGAACTGCACTGCAGGCTGCAGATTTCAGAGACTGACTGCTCTTTTTAGGCATGTCAATGATGTCCTAATGTAAAGAGTGTTGTCCTGATGACAGATACCATTCATTAGCCCCATACATTTGGGTAGTACTCATCAGGAACATACTTGAATATTTGTCACAAAGTTGGGACCTAGTTTGTGATGAAAAGATTACTGGTCTCTGTTGTGGCTATAAATATTGTTCACTCAGTGCTCACATATCTTTTGTGAATAGTAAAAAAAATATCATTGCAAATTGATTTCAATAACTAGCCATCCATGATAAAGTGCACAGAATACAGCAACAAAAGCTAACTCTATAATTCCTCTCATTCCAGGTCCTTGAGGCTGTCAGAGTAAATCGTAGGAAGAGTGCTCTGGCACTACGTTGGGAAGCAGGGATATATGCCAACCGTGAAGACGATGAATAAAAACTTTTTCATTGAAAATAAAAAAACCAAAAATGAATCATTTAACCACATATTTATTGAAAAATAAGCCGCCTCTGCAATCCATATAGCGATAACGAAGACGCATTTATGACAAAGACTACAAAATGCTTGAACTTATGGGCACTGGCAGTAATGTAAGGTTTGGACTCTCAGGAAATGGATATGGTTAACTAACATTAGGAAAGTAAGCTGACTCCACACTTTTAGGCTTAGCAATGATGATGCGCCAAGCCAAACATGCCATTCAATTGCTTCTTTCATAAATGCAGCTTTCAATTGCTTTTTGAAATCATATACCCTCCTCTTACCGCAGCATGTTGGGAGCACCACTGCCCTAATGAAGAACCGCCTGCTTTGTGGGTCACCCCTGCAAATCCGTGTACATACAGGGAACAACAAACCATTGCAACGTATATTCCGTTCGGTCCCAAAGTATTATTCATCTGTGGCTTTCTGCAGTACATGGTTGTGGCAAGTCACGCGGCTAAATGAAACAAAAGTATCCTTGAACCATATTAATATTATATATTTCGGCAGAAATGCTACATAATCAAATTGCTCCAAAAATATGGCTTTTTTGTGGTTATTTAATGCCAATATAACCTATAGATATGGATGGACAACAGCATGGGATCGACACAAGTGCAAGGGTCAAGGGTTCACATTTAAAGCACAACATTATCACAAACTGTGTGTAAGTTCACATTTGTGGCTCTCAGGGAGGAAAGGGTTATTTTTTTTAAATGTTAGCTTTAATGAAAAACGCATTGTCATTCAAATGACTAGATGTGTGTGTGTGTGTGTGTCTGTGTGTATATATATATATATATATATATATATATATATATATATATATAATATATATAATCCTGGCACTCCACTATGAAAAAATGGAATTAAAACGAAGATCTCCAAAGCAAGTTTCTTTTAATGATAACCAAACAACACTCTCTGGTGTGAGAGAGAGAGTGTTGTCTGGTTATCATTAAAAGAAACTTGCTTTGGAGATCTTCGTTTTAATTCCATTTTTTCATAGTGGAGTGCCAGGATTATATATATTATATGGACTCTAGTTTTCTCCTGTAGCACCCATCTTCTATTTTTAGTGAGCACCCCTTATCGACATATATATATATATATATATATATATATATATATATATATATATATACCTATATGTATGTAAAAAAGACCAAAAAACAATATATATAGGTGTATATATATATATATATATATATACACACACACACACACACACGAGTGTATTATTACACCAGAATCTAACTGACGTGTAAGGGCTCATTCAGACGTCCATGCCGACCCCGGACCGCAATGCATGGACTGGCTGCGGGTCAGCTTCATGTATTTCTACGGGGCTGTCATGCTTGTGTTGGGAGAGCTTGAACCGTTGTGCATGGATGTCTGCATGAGCCCTAATACTCGCAAAGTTGCACAGTTATATTGGACAGTTACTAACCCAATGAGGAGACATCACCACTCCAAATAAGTTTTTCATGTTTTCAGTGAATTACACAGCAAAGTAATGTTAATTGAAGTAACACCTTTCATTGAATATTTTTTAACACTTTCTAAAGATTTGCAACTTGGGCGGATGATATTGAGGATGTGATTTGTGGTAAATGTGTTTTATTGAAATATTACAGGATGGATACCAGCAGATTTCAGGAGCTACAATATTCATTTTATGTATCTATGAATAAAACTAAACAAACAGCAGCTTGGGGATGAGTTTTTCTCTGATATTAGTGCAATCCTAAATAGTGATGAGAATTAGACATGGTAGAAAACAGAAAAAGAAACTATGTTTTTACTTTGAGCAAAATTTATGAACCGTGTTTGCCATTTTGATGAATTTGGTCCAAAAAACATCAGCAAATACCACAAGATAAAAAAAAGACTTAAAAAATGCTACTGATGAATCGGTCTGTAAAATTAAAGACCCTTTTTGACTATGCACAAGATTCATGAACCATGTGCACCATTTTGAAGCATTTAGAGTAAAAAAAAAAAAACAAATACCGCAAGAGAAAAAAGGAAAATGAGTAAAAAAAAACGGATGATCAAGTTCTTAAGATCCAACCTTATATATTTAAAAAAAGCCCACATTGTGTGTGGCTGGGATTGTCACACAGATCAAATATAGGCCACCTTTATCAAAGCTGTCTAATATTAAGACTGTCTTTGTTGCCCATTGCAACCAATTGTAGTACAGATTTAAATTTTCCACAGTAGTGTAAGAAATGAAAGCTGAGCTCTGATTGGTTGTTATCAGCAACAAAGACAGATTACCTATTAGACAGTTTTTATAAATGAGGCCTATGTTGTTTTGAGCTTTGTCTTCTACCTGATTTCGTTCAATGACAATCCTCACACCCAGGGCCGGCTCCAGTTTTTCGTGGGCCCCGGGCCAAAGAGTCTTAAAGGGCCCCTTTTACACATACCATGATTCATGCGTCGACACCACCCGACACATCCGGGCAAGTGTCGGAGCCCTGGGCAAATGGGGGGGGCCCACTCTCCGTCATGGACACACACTCATTATGAATCGGGGGGCCCGGTATAATGGGCCCCATATATTTCTCCATGCATCATAATGGGCCCCATATAATGCTCTATACAGTATAATGGACCCCACATAATGCTCCATACAGTATAGTGGCCCCATATATTCCGTACAGTATAGTGACCCCATATATTGCTCCATACAGTATAATGGGCCCATATATTGCTCCATACAGTATAATGGGCTCCATACATTGCTTCCTACAGTATAATGGACTCCCAAATATAACTCCACACAGTATAATGGACCTATATATTATTCCATACAGTATAATGGGCCCATACATTGCTCCATACAAAACTAGAGACCCCATTTATTACTCCATACCATATAATGGACCCAATATAATGCTCCATACATTAAAAAAAAATATTTATACTCCCCTGTCCCTGTTCCCCCGCTTCCTCAGCCTCTTCTGACCCTCTGCATTGCTCGGCATAGAGATAAAGCTGTAATGATGTCATCGTACCCTCTAACGCTGAGATGTCACAGAGTTCAGATGCAGAGGGAAATGATGGGAAGGGAGTGTCAGCTGACGGCTCCCTTTCCCATCATTGTTTTCAACTGTATTGGCATCCATGATGCTGAAACCGTTGAAATATGATGTCAGGGGTCCCATAGCGTGCTGGTGTCCTCGACAGTGAGTGAGCCCCCCGTTGTCCATGGCCTCTGTCCAAGTGCATCGGGTGATGACGCCAGCCTGCTCACACTTTGTTTACTATCAATGTGGTTACCTGACGAGGGAGTCCGCAGGTGCTTGATGTCCAGTTATCAGGTCCTGTCTTTCCAAGGGCTGTATAACAGTCCGCTCAATGGCATGTACACCCTTGTGGGGAAATCACTTAGGTCATGATTTCTATAGTATATTCCTGTGTTCAATATTTGTAGTTAGCAGTTGTGATATCCTATTATTTGCAGTGTTCATTGGGATGGATATGCACAATGTAATAAATAAAGACTGAAAACAGTTGCGAGCCATGGATCAGCTTAAATTCAGGTGACTGTATTATTTGGGTTCACACTTGCACTAAACGAGATGGATACAAATGGCACCAGAAAGACCCTCATTATCTGTAATGGGGGTTGTTTGGTTTCCCTTTGGTGACTGTCATTTTACCAAAAATAATAGCCCAATATGCTTGTGCTTTTTCACCAGCAAAATGATGAAACTTGTTATGGAGTCTTCTATCTATACAATAACTATAGGAAAAATAAAATAACCTTAATTGCTTTCTTCAAGGGAATCATGACAGTGTGCGCACTGCACTGTTACAATTCGGCAAACCCCAGACACATAGTGATTGCAGAAATTTGTCTAGAGTCAAGAAAGTAGCAGATGCCAGATTATCATAAAGCTGGCATCTGCCTGTAACTGTAGTCATCATAGCAAGCTTAACCATTTAAATACCACTATCAATCTTTGATAGCGGCTTTTAAATTACATCATTACCATGCACCGGTTGTCATTGCCAACCACACCCCACAACCCGTGACACTATCGTGGGGAAGCAACGGGTTACCATGGAAGCCTGCTGTAGGTACCTGTAACTGCCATGTTAGTCCTCCTGTGAAGTTCAGCCACCGGCTGGACTTCATAAGAAAACCATTAAAGATATATGAAAAAATATATATATAAAAAATTAAAACAACCTCTTTTTCTATAGTAAAGATATTTAAAAAAGGTAAAAAAAAAAATATTTTGGTACCATCATGTCCCAAAACGCCGAATCTAGTAAAATATAAAATTATTTAAACTGTACATTAAAAGGCGAAAAGAAAAATAAAACCGAAACACCAGAATTGCCATTTTTCAGTCACCAGGCCTTAAAAAAATGTATACAATACAAAGCGATCAAAATAAGTAATCGAAAATTATCGCAATAAAAATGTCAGCTTAGCTTACAAAAGGAAGCCCTCACTCAGCTCCATGGACAGAAAATTAAAAAAAATTGCAAAACTCCAAAAATTGTGGCACAAAAAAAGTATTTTTTAACCACTAAAATATAAAAAAAAATTGTAAGTTTGGTATCACTGTAATCGTACTAACACTGGAGTATGATACTGCCAGGTCATTTTTACCACAAAAGGAATGCCATAAAAATAAAACCTAAAAAACAGTTGGTGAATTGCATTTTTTTTCACAATTTCATTCAAAAATTCAACATCGTCACGCAAAAAAAAGTAGTTAAATTGCTATGTTGATGGAAAAAATAAGAAAAATAAAAGTAAATGGAACTTGGAACAAAGGAAGAAAAAAAGGAAACCGGAAAAAAATAAAAATGTCTGCGTCCTTAAAGGGTTAAAATTCTATCGACTGTCTATAGGCTTCATCCCATCTATGCATTCAACTAAGGGCTTGATCACACTAGCATATTAAAAATCGGTCCCATTCTCATCCAGAAAAGAGGTATGATTTTTTTTCTCACTTGTTATC
Organism: Oophaga sylvatica; assembly: GCA_033576555.1. Classification (NCBI taxonomy): domain Eukaryota; kingdom Metazoa; phylum Chordata; class Amphibia; order Anura; family Dendrobatidae; genus Oophaga; species Oophaga sylvatica. The sequence goes on along the minus strand of JARQOD010000001.1, from coordinate 585,615,039 downwards.
AGTATGCAGTCCCTATACCATCTGTTTTTTTACAGCAGCAGTTATTAATCATTTACAAGGCTAATTACTGTTTCCTATCCTGCAGAATTGTAATGTATCTGTAAAAATCGGATGCCATACTGATGGTCTGTATGGCATGTGATTTTTTTTCTCTCGCACTGTCTGATTTCGGAGTGAAATCACAGAATGCTGCAATTTTTTTCTCATGCTGAATTCAGGTGATGAAAAATATGCAGATCTGCACGGCCTCATTGAATAACATTGGTTTGAGTGCAGTCTGATTTTTTTCTTGCATTGCACTCATCCGATTTATATGCTAGTGTGAGCGAACCCTAATAGTTATATAAAAATGTAAAACTAAAAGGAGTTGTCAACAAAATTTAATCAATAGATCTTGGAATAAAAATAGCTTCCACATTTTGGATGTTAAAAAATGTTCCTGTGCTGAGATAATCTTATAAATGTGTACTGTGTAATGGCCGTGTCTGACCGTGCAGGAACGTGGTCTGATCATACCGTAGGTCCTGGCCAGGAGAGGAAGAATAAGTGATTATACAGATCATATTGCAATGGCTTTCTGTGGAGTAAAACATTACGCTGCCTGTTTTATCACAGGAGTGAGTGTTTCTGATGAGTCTCCGGTCCCTGAGTTCATCATAAATCAAGTCCGTGGGGTAGGAGCTACGGCTGCCGCTTTACTTATATGTCACCGACTTGATTGCAATGCAAATCTATTTTTCTAATCCTGATCAGCCCCTTTATATCCAGGTGACTGCAAGCTGAAGGTCCACTTTATGTTTATGTAGGCTTATACATATAGCTGGAGGGGTTGACTATCTTTCCATATGTTTAGCACTATCTTACAGCTTTTGGATAGCCTTTGGCTGGCAATGGGTCCAAAGTGGCATATCTATTGGCTAATGTCAGTTGAGCCTTCTGATATTCTGTGTAATTTTCATGAATTAGCATCTATTCTTCTAAAATATTCTCTATAGGATTTGGTATCACAAACAGTCATCAAATGAGATTGTATAGGAGAAAACACTTCCCATACAATAAGCTTGTTGATCTATTAGCAGGAAATAGTCTGATAACATAAACCCATATTTTGGAGTGAATGGTTGCACAACATTGCTACTTCCTATGCCAGTATTTATTAGCATTAGGATGTGCGTTAATTTTCCAAATGGTCAGTAGGAAGTAAGAAGGAATATGCAAGTGCCATGAATATTTAACGAGCTTCTGCGCAGCGTGGAGGAGGCTGAAGAGAAGTGTTCACTGTTCATCACATGCTGCCGATCATTTCTTTACGATCCAGTGAACTCATTGAAGTGTTTAGTGTCCAGAGAGGATGGACTATCCTGTATATTTAAAATATCCATCTTTGCTGTGTGTTGGCGATAAACACGTGAAGTGTTTTCTTGTAATTCAGTATTTGGGATTACCCAACAAATGTTTCTGTATTTGCACATAAAAAAATATTTAGAAATGATCATATTTATCTTATGTTATTTAACCACATAGTTATTTAGACATCATTATACCTGTCAAATAAGAAATATGGTAGTTATGATATTTTTTGTGGAAAAGCAGTTCTTTTTTATGCACCTGTATTATGTATATTTATTTCTGTTGAAATAAAGTGCCCCCGGTGAATACATTTCTAGTTATAAAGATAATATTTGAGTAAGAAGAAAATCAATTTTAATGATAACTTGATTATATATGGTATTGTTTTAACAATACTCAAGACTAAATATTGATTACCTTGGATTGAAACCTGCTAAATAGGTCACTCAGGTCCTATGTGTTAAATAATTTTGCCCAAAGTAATGGCAATCTGTTTATCTGCTTGCAACATGTTTTTAATATGATTTCAGTATTGGTATGTAGTGTAACATTCATGTTTGTATTGGCCAATTAAATGTTTTTTTTCAGCCACCTAAGTCTTTACACATAGAATACTAAATGCCCATTTCCAAAGTTCCTGATGCTGTCCATTCCCTGTGCTTTTGGGTCATATATCACGTTACCATTGCTGCACTGCACTGGCCAAAGCAGCAAACTTTCTGGTTTCAACAGCCACAGTGGCATGTAAAAGTTTTGGGCACCCTCGGTCAAAATTACTGTTATTGAACAGTTAAGCAACTTAAAGATGAAATGATTTCTAAAATGCCTAAAGTTAAAGATCACACATTCCCTTGTATTTTAGGCAAAAAAAAATGTTTTTCATTTTAAAAATTACAAAAAAAGAAAGAGTTTCATAACTTAATTAGCCTGTTAGGGTTATGGCACATTCACTGTCATCATTAGGAAAGGCTTGACATGTAATTAAGAAATGGCAGTTAACAGGAACAGTGTAGGTCAAGATAAGGTCTGGAAGACCAAGCAAAATTTCAGTGAGAGCTGCTCATAGGATTGCTAGAGAGGCAAATCAGAACCCCCACTTGACTGCAAAAGACCTTCAGAAATATTTAGCAGACTGCAGTAGTGGTACATTGTTCTACTGTTCAGAGACACCTGCACAAATATGACCTTCATGGAAGAGTCATCAGAAGATAACCTCTCCTGCGTCCTCACCATAAAATTCAGCATCAGAAGTATGCAAAAGAACATCTAAACAAATTTGATGCATTTTAGATCATGCATCCAAGAAAAAAATGAACAGCAGCACTCACCAGGCATGTGATTCCCAAATCCTTTATTTCCAGTTCATTGGAACAAAGACTATCAAAGAGGAAGGCAGGGAGTGTGCAGGAGAGAAACAGAACGACGGCCATTTTGTGCAGCTGCGTTTCACTGGTTTAACTATTAGTTCAATGGGTTCAACTCTAGTTGAACCCGTTGAAGTGCAGCTGCGCAAAACTGCCGTTGTTCTGTTTTTCTCCTGAACACTTCCTGCCTTCTGCTTTGCTAGTCTTTGTTCCAATGAACTGGAGATAAAGGATCTATGAATCGCATACCAGGTGAGTGCCGCTTTAGTTTTTTTTTTTCTTGGATGCACAATTTGAAATTCTAATGTGAGCACTATCGACAAATGTGAGATACCCCATATTGCTCTGCAAGAGAGGATTCTGAAGATTATTTATATTGCCATATGCTGGAACTGGTGCCTTATCAGGTTCTCCGGATGTTTTCAATTGATGCATTTTTAAGAAACAAGTCATGGGGACCAATGAGGTTAAAATAAAACTCTTTGGCCACAATGATCAAAGGTATGTGTGGAGAAAAAAGGGCACAGAATTTCAGGAAAAGAGCATCTCAACAGCCAATAAGCATGGGAATGGAACAATCACGCTTTGCGGTTGTGTTGTAGCCAATGGCACGGGGTAGAGATAAGAATGGATGCAATGAAATTTCAACAAATTCTTGATGCCAACATAACACCATCTGTAATGTTCCTAAACAAATAACAAAATCCATAATAGACTGCCTTAAAAGGTACAAGCTGAAAGTTTTACAATGCCCTAAAGTTCCCTGATCTGAACATCAATGAAAATCTGTGGCTAGAGCTCAAAATAGCAGTGCACGCAAGACGACCCAGGAATCTCACCGAACTGGAAGAATTTTCCAAGGAAGAATGGATGAAAATCCCTCAAACAAGAATTCAAAAACTCTTGGCTGGCTACAAAAAGCGTTTACAAGCTTTGATACTTTCAAACGGGGGTGCTACTAGGTACTAACCATGCAGGGTGCACAAACTTTTGCATTGGCCCATTTTCCTTTTTGTAATTTTTCAAATTCAAAAGATGAAAATCTATATACTTTTTTGCCTAAAATACAAAGGAAATGTGTCTTCATTAACTTTAGGCCTTTTGAAGATCTCTTCATATTCAACTTGTCTAAAGGGTATGCCACACTAAACAATATCGCTAACGGGATCGCTAAAAAACGTCACTATTTAGCGATCCTGTTAGCGATGTTGTTCAGTGCGGCAGCTTCCAGCGACGAGCTTCCTGCTGTGATCTCGCTCGTCGCTGGAATCGCTCCGGACCCTATTTCTCGTCGGCGCTCCCACTGGGTAAGTATTAATCGCTGTGTGGCACCTTTTCTTAGCGATTTAGCGGTACTTTTGTACCGCTAAAGTCGTTAAGAAGATCGCTAACGGCGATAGCGTCGTTAACTATATCGCTAAATGTGGCCGCATTTAGCGATATAGAAACAATCCCGCTAGCGATCGCATTAGTATGCGTCGTTATCGTGATCGCTAGCGGGATTGTTTAGTGTGGCAGTACCTTAACTCTTCACAATAACAGTAATTTTGACCAGGGGTGCCCAAACTGTTACATGCCACTGTATAGCAAGTGACTGGCTGCAGTGATCATGTTATGTGATCCAGAAGAACAGAGACCAGAAGGATACTAGGAAAGCATTGTCATGGTTGCTGAATGGGATTGTTAAAGGGTATTAATTAATTTCTAATTTTATAGAAATCCTTATCAAGCTTGTTAAGGTTCTGCAAACTCTTGCATCTTTGATACTATCATGTGGAGATGTATATCAACGTAGCAGTAAACAATTGTTCTCTCTTTATCTTTACTTGATAGTTGTATCTGCAAAAAAATAGAGTAGTTTCTCTTTTAAGGACAGCTTTACAGTTTTTATATAACATTATAGACTTAAAAATTTGTTACAGTACTATTAATAAGGTACTGCCTATATTATTTTTTACCCAGAAAAAATTGCTATAACTTCTAAAAGAGACAATCTATCGTTCTGAAATTTGAACTGTAGATACCTTGGTTAATGAGAAACTGATGTTTTAAAGCAGTTGTTGAAAATGTCTTCCTACACATGAAGTTCCATATTGTTGAATTTACTCCACAGGAGGTCTGCGGTCATATCCTGAATTTTTCGCTGTATGTTCTCTCAGATTGTCTGTAATGTTCGTGACTTGTTGCTCTACACCCAACTCTTCAGATGGCCCCAAAGGAAAAAATGCAGCAATAACTAATTATTTTCATTTGATTGGGCTCTTTCAATTCCTGAATGAACACAACCTTTCTTAACCATTCCGTGACCTGTGGAATACAACATGCCCATCTCCTTGAAAAGCCTGTGCAACGAATTACATGGAGATGCGAGAAGTGGCTGTTTCACATATTTAATTGTTTCCTCAGACATCTTCAGACGGCCTCCATCATGCCTATTCAGTAATGTTCCTGTACGTTCCAGCTAATTCACCAATGAGAGAATACACTGTTTGGACGGCAGATTTCAACCTCCCAACGTCTTTAGAAACTCACTTTGGCACCTCTTTAAGGAATCCGTTTTCCAATAAATTTTCACAATGAAAACACGCTCCTCCAAATTGTATCTGTACAATGTTAACAAATGAAGTAGGAATTTGGCAGGAGTGAAATGCAAGCACCCCACATAAACTACAGCACAGAAAGGCGTGCCGCAAGTTTATCTGGTAGTATAGACAACCGGCGGGGCGACAAGTCAGCGAGACCACTTAGAGCGAGGATGTTTCTCCTTGCTGTCTCTGAGGTTCATTGCGGTCTCACTTCTCATGAACCAAAGTATGTACAGTCAAAATTTCAGTACGGTCGACCGTCTCTTTTAGTAGGTACAGCAATTTTTCAAGATAAAGTAGCAAATGAATCATCCTGTAATATAAAGCTGTTCAGTCAACTATTGTTTTGAGAGACTCAAACATCCAAAGGCTCCCATCCACATTATACTAACCTCGACCAAAACGGCCAATATTGATGGGATTGACTAACAGTCTAACTAACCCTCGACCCCTGAGTAGGCTCCGACAAGTCCGATTTCGGACTTCTGATCCTTTTGTTCTCTAAGAGATTAGCTGCCACCTGAGATGTCTTCCATCGACTCTCACAGAGAACACAAGAGCAATCAGCAGAGTGAGCGCTCCTATGTAAGGAGAGATAACTGCCAGTCAGACAATCATTTGATACCATCATTCAGCCATGAGGTATTTAAAGTTTATTGGGTGCTTTAGTCGAGCTTTTTTAAAGCGATTGTCTTGTTAAAATTAAAATTTATCACATACCTGCAGAATAGATGTTCACTTGCTGATTGGTGAGTGTCCCACCACTGGTACCTTCAGTGATTAAAAGATCAGGGAACTTTTATCCCTGATGAAACTTTTTCCCTGTTACAAGATGGTGCGGCAGTAGAGACACCATTCATTCCATTGCTGAAAAAAGTGCAGTGCTTGACAGATTCATAGGTAATTAATAGAGCACAGGTCGCACATGCACACAGTTGCCCCATTCTTAAAAACATTAAAGTTCCCTGTTCTGCCAATCTGTATGGGTTCCAGTAGTCAGACCCCCACTGATCCTGCAGATAGGTTACAGTTTCCTACATCAGGTTGTCCTTTGACACTTTTTGTAATACAAATTTCTAGGTAAAGCTCTGTGACAAAACTTGGTGAAACAAGCTCTGCTGAAACAGGAAATGCTGTAAGATTTCAGTTCTGAAGCCCACAGGATTGTAAAAGTGGCTGTATGTTACATTATATGCTCAGGATCAGTATAAGATTAGTAACATGATAGATTTCCAAAGTAACAACTTTTTATGTACAGCTGTGAGAAAGTGTTTGCCCCCTTCCTGATTTCCTATTCTTTTGCATGTTTGTCACACTTAAATGTTTCATATAACCAAACAAATTTAAATATTAGACAAAGATAACACAAGCAAACATGAAATGCAGTTTTTAAATGAAGGTCTTTATTAAGGGAAAAAGAAATCCAAACCTACAGGGCCCCGTGTGAAAGAGTGATTGCCCCCTAAACCTAATAACTGGTTGGGCCACCCTTAGGAGCAAAAACTGCAATGAAAAATTTTGACCCACTCATCTTTGCAGAATTGTTGTAATTCAGATTGTGATTCTATGACATTGGGGGGTTTCTGCATATGAACCACCTTTATAAAGTCATGCCACAGCATCTCAATCAGATTAAGGTCCGGACTTTGACTAGGCCACTCCAAAGTCTTAATTTTGTTTTTCTTAAGCCTTTCAGAGGTGGACTTGGTGGTATATATTGGATCATTTTCTTGCTGCATAACCCAAGTTCGCTTTAGCTTGAGGTCATGAACAGATGGATGGACATTCACCTTCAGGATTTTTTGGTAGAAAGCAGAATTCATGGTTCCATTTACCACAGCAAGTTTTCCAGGTCCTGAAGCAGCAAAATAGCCTCAGACCATCACATTACCAATACCATATTTTACTGTTGGTATGATGCTCCTTTTCTGAAATGCTGTGTTACTTCTACGCCAGATGTAATGGGACATAGAACTTCCAAAAATTTAAACTTTTGTCTCATCAGTCCACAGGGATCCCCAAAAGTCTTGGGGATCATCAAGATGTTTTCTGGCAAAATTGAGATGAGCCTTTATGTTCTTATTGCTCAACAGTAGTTTTTGTCTTGCAAATCTGACATGCAGGCCTTGTTGTCCTGTCTCTTTCTTATGGCAGAGTCATGAACACTGACCTTAACTGAGGCAAGTGATGCCTGCAGTTGTTTGGATTGTGGGGTCTTTTGTGACCTCTTGAATGAGTGGTCACTGCACTCTTGAAGTAATTTTAGTCAGCTGGCCACTACTGGGAAGGTTCACCACTGTTCCATATTTTTGCCATTTGTGGATAATGGCTTTTACTGTGGTTCGCTGAAGTCGCAAAGCTTTCAAAATGGCTTTACAACCTTTTCCAGACTGATAGATCTCAATTACTTTGCTTCTCATTTGTTCCAGAATTTCTTTGGATCGCAGCATGATGTATAGCTTTTGAGGACTTTTGGTCTACTTCACTTTGCTAGCTTGGTCCTAGTTAAGTGATTTCTTGATTGAGAACAGGTGTGGCAGTAATCAGGCCTGGGTGTGGCTAGGGAATTTGAACTTAGCTTCCCAAAGATGTGATAAACCGCACTTAATTTATGTTTTAAGAGGGGGGACATCACTTTTTCACACAGGACTCTGTAGGTTTGGATTTATTTTTCCTTTGATAATAAAGACCATCATTTAAAAACTGCACTTTGTGTTTATTTGTATAATCGTTGCCTAATATCTAAAAAATTTTTTGATCTGAAACATGTAAGTGTGACAAACATTTGAAATAATAGGAAATCAGGAAGGGGCAAACACTTTTTCACGCAACTGTGTACACATGCAAACATATATAGTAAATCATTTAAATTGACGGTATTTGGCAATCTATTAGACATAGCAGAAGTTGTATTCTTGTTTGGTAGTTAGGGTTATATACATTATTTGATTTGAAGTCATTTCGATATGACTCACCCAAATATTAAAACACTCTATGATCTGTGTATGGAGCTGCAGACTTTTTATTTTGTACATATATAATAGATTTAATATATCAATCAGTGTTTGATTTAATATAAATGGCCACACACCCGAGCTATACCATTAAAGAGAATCTGTCAGAATAATCCATCCCAAACTGTTTATATGGTCATGTTGCACTCTGAAAGATATGTTGCTCCCTGATTGAAATATCGCTGTTTAAATATATATTCAAATGAGGCTTAAGTGCTCTGGGAACATGAAATGGCTTCACCTTCCTGGATCTATTCCTTGCTCAGCACCTACTTGCTCTGCTTTATGGACAGCTCATTGGTTATGTAGTCATGCTGGTGGTTGGGTGAATCGAATTGACAAATGGCCTTTAAAAATCACCAAATATACTGTTTTTCTTTTTTTTTCAAATGTGGACACAAACATTACTCTATTGGATATATTATTCTTTTAATTGTATGAGTTTGAGAAAAATATACAATATTACATGACCCATGACTGCAGTATTAATGCTTCTTTGCCTGACTTACAGATTTTGGCTTCTAGCATTATGTTTAAAGAAAACATTTTTTACAGCATTGTATAAAAATGAACTGGTGGCTGTGTTTTAATGGCACAATCATATTGTATTTGGCTTTTTACATGTATCCTGCTTTTGTTTATAGTGTTTGTGAACAATATAATTATATCATTATTTTCTCATTAAAACTGAAACTGGAGTTTTGCCGTTTTAAAGGATGTTTCCTGTGCATCACTTCTGATGCTGTGGTGGAGTCGCTGACATACTCTGTGCTGCTGTGGCAGAGTCACTGACATACTCTGCTGCTGTGGCAGAGTCACCGACATACTCTGTGCTCCTGTGGCACAGTCACTTGCATACTCTATGCTGCTGTGACGGAGTCTCTGACATATTCTGTGCCGATGTGGCAGGGTCACTGGAGGGGCTGTGTACATATGAGTGGTTGATGTATAAGCGAGAGTCTGTCTCTCTGTCTCTGTCTTTCTCTCTCAGTGTGTCTCTTTTATATCACTCTGTGTCTGTCTCTATGATGAGGAACATGTTTGTGCTTCGGGTGGCCTGTGTGCATGTCTTTCCTTGGTTTCTCTGGCTTAGAGCAGGAAGATAAGACTCTGTCTACAGTCCAGCCCTGGAGCACAAGAATCTCATTAGCTGAAAACTTCACACAAACATTACACAAGAACCACAAAATGGATTTCTTCACCAAAATCCTGCTGACAGGTTCTCTTTAAATCTTTTACTGCATTATAGAAGGGTTTCTACTGAGGAACCATACAGAAGCTCCTATAGAACCTACTTTTGCCTTTTGAAGGGGTTATCCACTACTAGGACAATTTCTTTTCAATCTGAGTGTCTGGCCCTTATACTCACCTCCTGTACTGTTCCAGCTGTGTCAGCACTCGCGCTCATGTTAGGTTGTTACACGTGAGCCCGGCTCCCTATCAGCTTCAGATGTATACATAATTAACAGGAAGTGAGAGCTGCTGCTAGTGGCTCACTTCCTGTTAATGTTTATACATCGGATCACGGGGACAGTGACACCAGTGCTGATTGGACTCCGGGCTCTTGTGACATAATCTCATGTGAGCCCCATGAAAGCAAGTACTGACACCGCTGGAATGGCACCAGCATGGGAGGTGAGTGTAGGTTTTTATTTTTTTTATTTTTTTTTTAAAGGGGACAAACATGTTGAATGAGAAGGGGTTGCCCAAGTAGTGTACAACTTCTTTAACTTATGGTTTTGGAAGGTTATTGAATATATACAGGCCGCTGGAGTTCCAAGTTCTGTACTCAATTGTGAACCCTCAATGGACCTCTTGGACCTTGCCTTTCTGTGTGCAAGGATTATCGAAATAACGTAACATCTCAGTGATTACACTATTTAAGTCAAAGCCATTAGATTGAAGCTGATGGCCTACAGAAAGTATGAACACATTTTAACTTTGTAAAACAAGTCTTATTTACATTGTCTCATAGAAACTAAGAGAGGTAAACTTTACAGAAAATGTTCTAAAAATTGCATGCAATCTCACAGAAATCTGTGATTACAACTGCAGGCCTATCCCCTTTCTGACATCGGACGTAATATTCCATCCATGTGACCTGGGCCTATTTGTCTAGGCACGGAATATTACGTCATCGCGATTGTCCGTGCACACAGGGGAGGCTGATTCTGACAGCTGACACCCGGCACTTTAACCCCTAAATAGTGCTATCGAAAACAATCACAGCATTCCGGAAGCTGGCAGAGGACTGACAGCTCCTTTGCCTTTGGATCAGAGACCCCGCAGCATGACGCGGGGTCTCGATCGTTGCCATGGTGACCCGATGTCGTCATGGCGAGATCCTGGTCACCAGAGCTAGTAAATTTGCTGATCATGTGCAGTGCATGATCAGCAAGACTCTCTGTCAGTGCAGAGCTGACAGCATTTATAGCATGGCGATGCTGCTTCATCTGCATGCTATAGAAGGGATCAGCATGCAAAAAATGATTGTACCATAGTGGGACAAAGTAAAAAAGTTAGAAAAAAGTAAAAAAAAAAATGTAAACAATTATAAAATATATATAAAAAAAATTAAAAACAATAATAAAAAATCAATATATTCTATCTCTAAATAAATATTTGAATGAAAAAAAATCTAAACAATAAAAGTATACATAATTGGTATCACCGCATCTGCAATGACCCGACCTATAAAACTGTCCCAAAAGTTAACCCCTTTAGTGAATACCATAAAAAAATAAGAAACAAGACAAAAAGCAATGCTTTATCATCATACCACAGAGCAAAAAGTGGAATAACACATGATTAAAAAGACGGATATAAATAAACATGGTACCGCTGAAAACGTCATCTAGTCCCGCAAAAAACGAGGCACCATACAGCATCATCAGTGAGAAAATAAAAAAGTTATAGCTCGCAGAATAAAGCGATGCAAAAATAATTATTTTTTATATAAAATTGTTTTTATTGTATAAAAGCGCCAAAACATAAAAAATTATATAAATGAGGTATCGCTGTAATCATACTAACCCGAACAATATAAACCGCTTTATCAATATTACCACACGTGGAACGGTATAAACGCCCCCCCCAAAAGAAATTCATGAATTGTTGGTTTTTGTTCATTCTGCCTCCCAAAAATTGTAATAAAAAGCGATCTAAAAATGTGATGCGCCCAAAAATGGTACCAATAAAAACGTCAACTCGTCCCGCAAAAAGTAAGACCTCACATGACTCTGTGGGTCAAAATAATGAAAAATTATAGCTCTCAAAATGTGGTGATGCAAAAACTATTTTTTGCAATAAAAAGCATCTTTTAGCGTGTGACAGCTGCCAAACATAAAAACCAGCTATAAATAGTAAATCAAACCCCCCTTTATCACACCCTTAGTTAAGGAAAAATAATAAAATTAATAAAATGTATTTATTTCCATTTTCCCATTGGGGTACGGTTAACGTTAGGGCTAAAATTAGGGTTAGGGTTGGGGCTAAAATTAGGATTAGGGTTGGGATTAGGGTTGGAATTAGGGTTAGGGGTGTGTTAAAGTTATGGTTAGGGTTGGGATTGGGATTAGGGTTAGTGGTGTGTTGGAGTTAGGGTTGGAGTTAGAATTGGGGGGTTTCCACTGTTTAGGCACATCAGGGGCTCCCCAAACATGACATGGTGTCTGATCTCAATTCCAGCCAATTCTGCATTGAAAAAGTCAAATTGTGCTCCTTCCTTTCTGAGCTTTGCCATTCGCCCAAACAGTAGTTTACCCCCACATATGGGGTATCAGCGTACACAGGACAAATTGCACAATAACTTTTGGGGTCCAATTTCTTCTGTTACCCTTGGAAAAATAAAAAGTTGGGGGCGAAAATATCATTTTGTGGAAAAAAATATGATTTTTTAATTTTTCGTGGCTCTACGTTATAAACGTCTGTGAAGCACTTGGGAGTTGAAAGTTCTCACCACACATCTAGATAAGTTCCTTGGGGGGATCTAGTTTCCAAAATGGGGTCACTTGTGGGGGTTTCCACTGTTTAGGCACATCAGAGGCTTTCCAAATGCGAGGTGACGCCCACAGACAATTCCATCAAAGTCTGCAATCCAAAACATCACTACTTCCGTTCCGAGCCCCGACGTGTGCCCATACAGTAGTTTTCTCCCACATATTGGGTATCAGCGTACTCAGGACAAATTGAACAACAACTTTTGGTGTCCAATTTCTCCTGTTACCCTTGGGAAAATAAAAAACTGGGGACTAAAAGATCATGTTTGTGGAAAAAATATGATTTTATTATTTTCACGCTTGGGCATTATAAACTTTAGTGAAACACCTGGGGGTTCAAAGTTCTCACCACACATCTAGATAAGTTCCTGGAGGGGTCTAGTTTCCAAAATGGTGTCATTAGTGGGGGGGGGGTTTCCACTGTTTAGGCACATCAGGGGCTCTCCAAACGTGACATGGCGTCCAGCCAATTCTGCGTTGAAAAAGTCAAATGGCGCTGTCATGTATAGTGTACAGTTCCTATAGCGTCTTGTGCTTGGGTGCGAGGAAAACACAGGAGACATAGGTTGAAATGAAATGACTTGTATTACTTCATACAAGCATGCTGAAAAGTTCACACAGTTTGCAGGAACAGCGACAGGAGACAAAGCAGGCCAGAGTAACTTCAAGCACTACAATAAATCTCCAAAGCAGGTTCAGGATCTCTTCTCTGTACCGTAATTCCTCTGCAAACATGGATTCACCAAACAGCAGGTTTCCAGAGTCCAAAAGTGTTCCAAGGTTCCTCAGTAGGGAATAGCTGGAGTACAAGTCCAAGGCTTCCAGGAGTCAGGTCACAGACTGACTGAGGCTTGATTCAGGAGCACTGATTGTTCAGCTGAGGCTGCTTAAGAAGCAAGAGGAAAGAATCAGGGCGGGAACATGAAAACTGGAAACTCCATATCAACTGAGGGCAAGAGCTGCAGAAAGACAGAAAGCAAAATGGCCGACGGAAAACTGAGTTTCAAGGAACATGTCAACAGAGACAAAGAACCTTACATTACTCCCCCCTTAGGGACAACCTCCGGATGACCTCAGACCAGGCTTGTCAGGGTACCTCTGATGAAACTGGCGGAGCAGGCGAGGAGCATTTACATTATTGACTGGTTCCCATGAGTTGTCCTCCACTGGGTAGCCCTGCCATTTAATCAAATATTGCAACTGATTTCTGTACAACCTGGAATCTAGAATCCTTTCCACCATAAATTCTTCCTGACCATCGACCAGCACTGGGTCAGGGCAAGGAGAAGAACGTCCAGGAAACGTATTGGGTGTTGCAGCCTTTAGTAGGGATACATGAAAGACAGGGTGGATTCTCATAGTTCTGGGCAGTTGAAGACGACAAGCAACAGCACTTATAATCTTATTGATCTTATAAGGTCCAATGTACTTATGTCCCAATTTAGACGATGGAATCTTTAATTTAAGATTTCTGGTTGACAGCCAGACCAAATCTCCTACCTTGAAAGCTGGTGCAGGTTTACGAAATTTATCTGCTGCTTTCTTGTACCTTTCCTGAGCCAATTCTAGATTTTCCTTTAGAAGATCCATATTCTTTTGTAAAGAAGTGATTCTTTCAGCCACTGCCGGCAAGGGCGTATCTATGGGAAATCGAGGAAGAATGTTAGGATGATAACCTAGATTGGAGTAAAAAGGAGACTGCTTAGTGGAGGCGCTCTGAGAGTTGTTATAAGAGAACTCAGCCAGTGGAAGTAGATCCACCCAATCATCCTGTAGGTGGCAGATAAAACAGCGGAGATACTGCTCCAGGGTCTGATTGGTTCGTTCTGTCTGTCCATTAGTCTGGGGATGAAAAGCAGAAGAAAGGTTTACTTTAATGTCCAATGCTGCACAGAAATTTTGCCAAAACCTTGAAGTGAATTGCACCCCTCGATCCAAAATGACCTCATCCGGTACTCCATGTAAGCGAAACACATTCTTAATCATCAAGTCTGATGTCTGTTTTGCAGTGGGTAAGCCGACACAAGGGATAAAATGAGCTGCCTTTGTTAGACGGTCAACCACCACTAGAATGGTGTTCTTCCCTTGAGAGGTTGGTAACTCCACAATGAAGTCCATAGAAATGGATCCCCACGGGCGGGAAGGGGTGGGAAGAGGTTGCAACAGACCAGTTGGTGAGGAGCGAGGTGTTTTACATCTTGCACAGACTTCACATGAAGTGACATAGTTTAAGACATCTTTCCTGTAAGTGGGCCACCAAAAGAAACGAGAAAGAAATTCTTGTGTCTTTAGAATTCCCCTATGCCCGGCTATCTTGGAATCGTGGATGAGTTGCAATACTCTCAATCTGACTATTTCAGGTATATACAGACGTTGTCCCCGAATCCACACACCATTCTTAAAGACAAGACTTACGTCCCTTGGGGGTTGAGCCAACAAAGAATCCGCATGGTATGCTTCCTTGATGTCCTTAAGTAGGTCTTGATTATGAATCACTCCAAGGAATCTAGAGTCAGGAAGAATAGTCTTAGGAGGAGTAAGTGGACGTGTCTCTGCTGAATGAATCCTAGAGAGTGCATCAGCCTTTCCATTGCGCGATCCTGGTCTATAAGAAATGACAAAATTAAATTGGTTTAGGAAAAGATTCCAGCGAGCCTGGCGAGGAGTCAGGCACTTAGCCGACCTGATAAATTCAAGGTTACGATGGTCTGTCAGGATGACTATTTGCTGTGCAGCTCCTGAAGAAGGTGTCTCCATTCCTTGAAGGCGGCAATAATGGCCAACAATTCTCTATTGCCCACATCGTAGTTCCTCTCAGCCGAAGACAACTGCTGGAAAAGAAGGCACAGGGATGCAAGACATTCTTCTCACCTGTTCTCTGAGAGAGTATAGCTCCAACGGCACAGTCTGAAGCATCCACCTCTATTATGAAGGCAAGCTCAGGGTTGGGATGTACTAAGATAGGTGCGGTGGTAAATTTATCCTTTAAACAGGAAAATGCTTCCTGAGCTTGCGGGGTCCAGGAGAACCTAGACTGTTTCCGGGTAAGTTGGGTGATAGGTGACACTACCTCAGAAAAATTCTTAATGAAACGTCTATAGAAGTTGGCAAACCCGATGAAACGCTGCACCTCCTTCACATTTCTAGGAATTGGCCAATCCTTGATGGCTTGGGTCTTGCTTCCATCCATACTAATCCCTTGCGTAGATAGTACATACCCCAGAAATTGAATTTCGGTCCTATGGAATTCACATTTTTCAAGTTTGATGTAGAGATGGTTTTGTCTTAGGCGTTCTAAGACCATTCTCACATGTCCATGATGTTCCTCTGTGGAGTTAGAAAAAATTAGAATATCATCCAGATAAATCACCACAAATGTATCTAGGAGATCCCTGAAGATATCATTCACGAAGTGTTGGAAAGTGGCTGGGGCGGTACTCAGACCAAAAGGCATAACTAGATATTCAAAGTGTCCATAGCGTGACCTGAAAGCAGTCTTCCATTCATCCCCAGGTCTAATACGGACCAAGTTATAGGCCCCACGGAGATCCAGTTTAGAGAAAATTTTGGCATGCCGCACTCTCTCCAACAATTCAGGGATTAAAGGCAATGGATAACGGTTTCTAATAGTAACCTTATTGAGTTCCCTATAGTCTATGCAGGGTCTCAGAGATCCATCTTTCTTCTTCACAAAGAAGATGGGTGCACCTGCGGGAGATGAAGAGGGGCGTATGAAGCCCTTGGCTAAATTTTCGTCTATATAATCCTTCAAAGCTTTTAGCTCGGGCCCCGCTAGGGGGTAGATCTTACCAAAAGGTATCTCTGCTCCAGGCAATAATTCAATTGGACAATCATATGGACGGTGAGGAGGAAGCTGATCAGCGTTCTTCTTGTCACATAAATCCACATAGTCCTGGTATACAGCTGGTAGTTCAGGGACTGACATGGTTCCTTTAGGAACAGAGCAAGCTGAAACTCCTTGACTCATCTGTTTCTCCAGAAAGTGTAATTCCTTGGTCTCCCAGTTAATCGTAGGATTCTGCGCCTGCAGCCATGGTAGCCCTAGAATAATGGGAAAGTGGGGAGAAGAGATAAGCATAAAAGATATTTTCTCCTGATGATCTTTACCCATAAGGACCCTCAAAGGCTCTGTTTCTTGATCCACTGGTCCAGAAGTCAGTAGAGAGCCATCCACAGTCTCCATCTGTACTGGAGTAGCCTTCTTCACTGAACCTATCCCCTGTTTCAGAGCAAAGGAGATATCCATAAAATTTCCACTTGCTCCTGAGTCGATCATAGCAGAGCTAGACACCCAGACTGAGTCAACCCAGAGTTTGATGGAAAGGAAGCAATGAGAATTGTTTCTTTTACAACTCAGCTGGGACACCGCTGAGGAAACTTGAAAAATTGCAGCGTTTATACCGTCATCGTCCCCAAAACTAACAGAGTTTAAGTCCGAGAAATCAAGATCTCTTGCAGCAGATCTCTCTGGAGCCTGAGGCTCGGACATGACAGAGCTCCTCTCGCAACACTCACAGTGAATGACTGCTGCAGTAGTCTTACGAGAACGGCTGGGGCAGTTTATAATGAAGTGCCCTGACTTACCACAGTAGAAACATAGATTTTCCTTTATACGATGTTCTTTGCGTGCATCACTAACCCGTCTTTGTAAAGAGTCCACCTGCATGGGTTCAGGTTCTGGTTCCCTTGTGATCCTACTCAAAGGTTCCTTAGCTGAGGAGGGAGGTAGTAAAAGGTTAGTGCGATTATTTTCGAACCATCTCTCTTGTCTGCGTTCAGTCAGACGAGCATCAGTACGGATACAATAGTTAATAAAGTCACCTAACGCAGTGGGAGGGTCGGCACGAGCAAGTTCATCCTTAATCAGTGGAGACAACCCTTTCCGAAAAATAGATTTTTTAGCGGAAGTGTCCCAAGTGGTATCAAGAGCCCATCTCCTGAAATCCAGGGCATATTCGGCTACTGAACGCTTACCTTGGCGCAAAGTTAACATGGCTGCTTCAGCTGTTGCACCTCGACTGGGGTCATCAAACACCTGCCCCATGGCTGAAATAAAAGCATCAAGGTGATTCAAACAATCATCCTCAGTCTCAATCAGAGGGTTTGCCCACATCAAAGCCTTATTGGTAAGCAACATGATTATAGTAAGCACTTTGGATCGTTCAGTGGGAAATTGTGAAGCATGTGCAGAGAAAAATAAATTGCATTGATTAATAAATCCCCTGAATTTCTCATGTTCACCGCCAAAACGAAAAGGAGGTAATTTGGGGATCCCAGAACTTGGGGTTATGGCAGGAGCCTGGGCTCGTTCCTCTAGAGCCTCAATCCTGGCTCGCAATTCCTGGGTAGTCTGTCCAAACACTTGCAAATTATGATTAGTGAGGTCCTGTAGGCTTGCAAAACGGGTTTTTAAAGTCTGTACATCTGAAAGGATTGTATCAGTCACTCCGCAAAGTTCCTTTATGTGGGCCTCCATCTTCCAGATCTTTTAAGGCAGAAGTGCTGGAAGGAGAAGAGGAAAGGAAAAAAAAAAAAAAAAAAAAACAATAGTGTTTACCTGTGGTAACACTCCAGAGTAAAATTTTAAGGGAATGCGCTCACCTGGAATGGTTGTGAGAAGTCACAACCACTGTCATCACATAAGGTATTAAACGGACATCTGATATCCACAGTCACAGCAGACACGGCTTTCCCAGACCCAGCAGACACTAAGAATTGGCTCCTGAATCTTGTCATGTATAGTGTACAGTTCCTATAGCGTCTTGTGCTTGGGTGCGAGGAAAACACAGGAGACATAGGTTGAAATGAAATGACTTGTATTACTTCATACAAGCATGCTGAAAAGTTCACACAGTTTGCAGGAACAGCGACAGGAGACACAGCAGGCCAGAGTAACTTCAAGCACTACAATAAATCTCCAAAGCAGGTTCAGGATCTCTTCTCTGTACCGTAATTCCTCTGCAAACATGGATTCACCAAACAGCAGGTTTCCAGAGTCCAAAAGTGTTCCAAGGTTCCTCAGTAGGGAATAGCTGGAGTACAAGTCCAAGGCTTCCAGGAGTCAGGTCACAGACTGACTGAGGCTTGATTCAGGAGCACTGATTGTTCAGCTGAGGCTGCTTAAGAAGCAAGAGGGAAGAATCAGGGCGGGAACATGAAAACTGGAAACTCCATATTAACTGAGGGCAAGAGCTGCAGAAAGACAGAAAGCAAAATGGCCGACAGAAAACTGAGTTTCAAGGAACATGTCAACAGAGACAAAGAACCTTACAGGCGATCTTTCCCTTCCGAGCTCTGCCATGCACCCAAACAATGGTTTATCTCCACATATGGGGTATCAGCATACTCAGGACAAATTGCACAATAACTTTTGTGGTATTGCTACCCTTGGGGAAAGAAAAATAGGGGTGAAAAGATCATTTTTGTGGAAAAAATATGATTTTTTAATTTTATGACTCTACGTTATAAACTTGTGTGAAGGACTTGGGGGTTCAAAGTGCTCACCATAGATCTAGATAAGTTCCTTAGGGGATCTGGTTTCTAAAATGGGGTCACTTGTGGGGAATTTCCACTGTTTAGGCACATCAGAGGCTCTCCAAACACGACATGGTGTCCAATCTTGATTCCAGCCAATTTTGGTTTGAAAAAGTCAAATGGCGCTCCTTCCCTTCCGAGCTCTGCCGTGCGCCCAAACAGTGGTTCCTCCCCACATATGGGGTATCAGCGTACTCAGGACAAATTGGACAACAACTTTTGTGGTCCGATTTCTCCTGTTACCCTTGGGAAAATAAAATATTGGTGACTAAAATATTTTTTTGGTGGGAAAAATAAATAGGATTTTTTATTTTCATGCCCGGGCATTATAAACTTCTGTGAAGCACTTGGGGGTTCAAAGTGCTCACCACAGATCTAGATAAGTTCCTTAGGGGGTCTAGTTTCCAAAATGGGGTCACTTGTGTGGGGTTTCCACTGTTAGGCACATCAGGGGCTCTGCAAACTGAACATGACACCCATCAAAGTTTGCATTCCAAAACGTCATTACTTCCTTTCCGAGCCCTGCCGTGCGCCCAGTTCCCCCCCCACATATGGGGTATCAGCGTACTCAGGACAAATTGGACAACAACTTTTTGGGTCCAATTTCTTTGGGAAAAATCAAAAATTGGGGACTAAAAAATCATTTTTGTGAAATTTTTTTTTTTTTTCACAACCAGGCATTATAAACTTTAGTAAAACACTTGGGAGTTTAAAGTGCTCACAACAGATCTAGATAAGTTCCTTAGGGGGTCTAGTTTCCAAAATGGAGTCACTTGTGGGGGGTTTCCACTGTTTAGGCACATCAGGGGCTCTCCAAATGTGACATGGCGTCCAATCTCATTTCCAGCCAATTTTGGTTTGAAAAAGTCAAATGGCGCACCTTCCCTTCTGAGCCCTGTCTTGTGCCCAGACAGTGGTTTTCCCCCACATATGGGGTATCGGCGTACTCAGGAGAAATTGCACAATAACTTTATCTGTCCATTTTCTCTTTTTACTCTTGTGAAAATAAAAAAATTGCTTGCAAAAGATCATTTTTGTGACTAAAAAGTTAAATGTTCATTTTTTCCTTCCACGTTGCATGAGCTCCTGTGAAGCACCTAAAGGGTTAATAAAATTCTTGAATGTGGTTTTGAGTACCTTAAGGGCTGCAGTTTTTAGAATGATGTCACTTTGGGTATTTTCTGCCATATAGACCTCTCAAAGTGACTTCAAATGTGAGGTGGTCCCTAAAAAAAATGTTTTTGTAAATTTTGTTGTAAAAATGAAAAATCGCTGGTCAACTTTTAACCCTTATAACTTCCTAACAAAAAAAATTTTGGTTTCAAAATTGTGCTGATGTAAAGTAGACATGCGGGTAATGTTATTTAGTAACTATTTTGTGTGACATATCTCTCTGATTTAAGGGAATAAAAATTCAAAGTTTGAAAATTGCTAAATTTTGTAATCCTGCCTGAAGAAGGAGCCTGTGTGCTCAGAAAGCTTGCAAAAATATAATTTTCTGATTAGCCAATAAAGGTATCATTCTAAGAATACATTTGTCATCTTTGGATGGAAAAGTATTTACATCTAAATTTTCACCATATTTCCATTTTTTTCATAAATAAATGCAAGTTATATTGAAGAAATTTTACCACTATCATGAAGTACAATATGTCACGAGAAAACATTCTCAGAATTGCGAAGATCCGTTGAAGCATTTCAGAGTTATAACCTCATAGAGGAACAGTGGTCAACGTGCAAACCACCCTTGGTGTTTAAGGGGGATAAAGGTATAAAATGTGGTACACATGTTGTGAAAAAAAACAAATGTAAAGTGCTGAGGACTTTAAGTAAAAAACTAAATGCAAAAAAAGATATAATTCAAAGAAAATTAATGAAATCACACGTTGTTAGGGGTCGAGTTCCCGCTTCTGCACAAGGGGAATCTCAAACCATCCCTGCTGCGGTCTCCCATCCGTCTCTAGCCGCAGTGGACTCTGCTCAGCAGAGACATCGGTCCCAGCGTCTCGCCCAGTCTAACATTGTGCAGAGGTTTACTGCTGCCTCTCCAGGTTCTGCTGTTGTAGCCAGTACTGGTCAGCGGCGAGCAGACATCTTTAGGACTAAGTTCTGCGTTTCCCCTTCTGAGCATGCCCAGGGTAAGATCTCTCATTGGAGATCAGGGGTCACATGCTCAGGTACTGCAGCAGCTCCTATTGGTCAGCCAGGAAGGTCCTGAAACTACATGTGTTCTGGAACAGTTTCTCATTGGTCCTTTTTTGGCAGGTCCTGTAGTTGCTACTATAAAAGGGTTGCATGGCCCTGCGGCCATGCGCTAGTATCAATTGCATTAATGTGCTTTGCCCTAGTGTGATCATGCACGCATGTGGTTAGGGCTCTGCTGAAAAAAGCCCCTAGAATACCAGCACCTCCGGTGAGGAGATTTGTATGCACGTGTTCAGGGCCTGGCTGAAATAAGCCCCTAGAATACCGGCTTCCCTGGTGAGGAGTTGCTTGTTTGCGTTGCTGACTGCATGATCACGGACTGCTATCCACACAGCAGTTATCTGTGTATCCCTGTGGCGTTAACAGGACACAGTCTCTATTTCTGTGACTCTGTGGTGTAACAGAGTTCGCTTATACTGCCATATAGTGCTACAGCATCTATGTCTGCGACTCTGTGAAGTAACAGAGTTCGCTTTATACCGTCATCTTACTAGCAGCAGGCTCTGCCTGCACGGTGGACCCCGGGCTGCGAACGCACCTATTATTTATATTTATTTTGTGCGTTCCGCCAGCCCTAACACATGTGAGCATAGTGTATGTATATCATGCGGAA
The DNA here is from genome assembly GCA_033576555.1 of Oophaga sylvatica. Lineage (NCBI taxonomy): Eukaryota > Metazoa > Chordata > Amphibia > Anura > Dendrobatidae > Oophaga > Oophaga sylvatica. The sequence goes on along the minus strand of JARQOD010000001.1, from coordinate 585,593,355 downwards.
AACAAACATGGTATGTAAATGTATGAAAAAAAACAATATTGCATAGATGGAGAAAAGAGACAGCCTAAACATACAGAAGCACAGTCACAATGAAAGTTCAATCTGATTGTAACACAAAGTGCTTACAAAAATAATGGGGTCTCGCTCTCCAGGGATGGCGTGCCTCCCCAACGTGCGTTTTGGCTCGTTGCATTCATCAGGAGGTGGTACATAAAGAAGGAGGGGGGTTTAAAAACCAGCGTAAGTCAATAGAAGGTCGTGGAGGATTGAAGGTGTGTGAAATAATGGCCAATCATGTGAAAAAGGGGCATGAACGTATTTAAATACCTGCATAGACATAATGTCATTCAAGAAATCGCAACGCATAAACAGTCAGTGACGATGGACATGCAGAAAAAACTACATGTCCCGGCAATAACCGGGTGCGCAGGTATATGAAGTAAAGACTCATGTCCCACAAACACACCGTGTCACCAAAAGTGCCAGGAACATGCAGGAAACTACACATCCCGGCAGCACCCGGCACGCAGGCGCAGATGAAGGAAAGGTAAGTATAAGCTGAAAATTGGAGGGGGCGTGGAGTGACACATAGGGGACGGGACGACATGATACCAACAAGGAGACCACGTCATGCACCCATAGCAACCGGGAACACATGGGGGAACACGTGTTCCTTGTCCGTCTTGGAGATGGTGGTGCGCGCGTGTTGCGGTACTTCCTTGGTCTGCCTTGTGGACCGCATCTTTATGTTTCCTGGCTTTATTTAAACAAACATAGAAGGCTCTGGCCTTTCCTTTTCTGCATTCACACTATATGAATGCAGATTGCTGAATTGTAAATGGTGAAAGAGAGCGATGCTTCTCATCCACCAGATTGTTATCCTCTTTTCTCAGTGTTCTATTGAAGGAAACGGTTGTGAATTCAGTTATGTGACTGCAGATATTTAAAACGCATATTTGCGGTCAAGCGACTGCCCATTCATGCGGGGAATATATGTGGGGGAGCGCCAGGGCCATAGTCGTAGCTGATAATATCTGCTCTTGCATGCCCCATTGTTAGTGTACTTGCCTCTCTGCTCTCGGCATATTCAGGGTCTTCTCTATGTAGATTAAGACCCCTCCGGTCGTTTGCGCACAAACAGAGGCAAAGTCCAGTTGTAACATAAAATGTAGAACTTTACTTTTTGCAGCACATCCTTTTTAGATACAAAATCAGCATAGGTTTCTATACAGTTCACATTCTTCACTTTCCCTGCTCTCTTTCCTAGGTCCTTCAGCATATGCCCGGTCGTACCGTCTCATCCGGTACCGCAGCGTCCTCCCTGTTCAGACTCACTATGCTCAGGAGTTCCCGTTTCTCCCCAGACATGATGACATCTGCCCATGCAGTAAGCTGCCACATTTTAGAGCTACCTGCGTCCCTGTGCTGTTGTGACCTCTGCTGTAGCTTCTATTCCACCACTGCTGTCACCACTGCTGCCTCGGCTGCACTTCTGGCCCACTGGGCCCTGGACGGCTGGGTTCCTCACTTCTAATGTTTCGGGGTTGCTGTGCTGCCTGGGCTTTGAAGCCCACCCAAGCTGTCTGGGCGCCCTGGCCCTACAGACTATAAACAGGAAAACCTTCTATCTTATCTATGGCTGGCTCCTCCTAAGTATGTATATACACTATTGTGCCCCATCTAGTGCCTGATTCAGGGTACTACGCTTTCACTGTCTCACATATATATAACATATCACAGTATCAAATCAATATAAATACATTACATACAAACATATAGCAGAAATAGGTACATCAAAATACACACATCAACCGGGATGGGCTTAAAGGGGTAGGGACATATAACAATTTCTGTACCCCCTCTGTACCTATGAGGAACGATTACAGGATTTGGGAATGTTTAGCTTGCAAAAAAGAAGACTGAGAGGAGACTTAATAGCTGTATACAAATATCTCAAGGGCTGTCACATTGTAGAAGGATTATCTTTATTCTCATTTGCACACGGAAAGACTAGAAGCAATGGGATGAAACTGAATGGGAGGAGAGACAGATTAGATATTAGAAAAAACTTTTTGACAGTTAGAGTGATCAATGAGTGGAACAGGCTGCCTCGAGAGGTGGTGAGTTCTCCTTCAATGGAAGTCTTCAAACAGAGGCTGGACAGACATCTGTCTGGGATGATTTAGTGAATCCTGCTTTGAGTAGGGGGTTGGACCAGATGACCCAGGAGGTCCCTTCCAACTCTACCATTCTATGATTCTATGATATAGAGGTAACAGAACACTGTACGGATTGAACATTGACGCAATTCGGTAATCTGCATACACATAGAGTGACTGCAGAAATTTGTCCAAAAAGCGGAAAAACCCTTTTAGACTCTATTCTTAACACACCCTTAAAAAGGAGATGCAACAAAAAAACAGGATCTTTCAAATGTCAGCAGCCGCACCTTTTGGATTTTACCAGATCATGTTTCATTACAACTTGTTTGAAAACCAGTTTTTTTTGTCATTCTTATTACAATTTCCTCAAATTCTCAATATTCTAGCTTACCATTCTCTAAAGCACTCTTCAATTCTTTATGAATAGCACTAAACGGAGAGATCTAATTTTATGTTATAGTGCTTATAAAATTATCCCATTATTCAACCACAAGCAAAAACAAGAGATTGTACATGCTGCTTTGGAAATCTAATGTTCTGGCCAGCACTGTGAGAAAGTAAGCTCTAAAATTTTTAAGAACTAGAAGAAACCATCTTGTCCATTTAAGAACTTAAGAAAATGGCAAGTTGCAAAGTGATCTGAATAGGCTGGGTTCTCAAAATGAAGATTGGTGGAGCTGCGGACCTAGGGGATAAACTTTTTTAATATATCTCCAGTTTCTATCCAATCCCATTTTCAGCATCCAAGCTTTCTGGTCTGAACCCATTTATATTAAATACAATATAAATAATTGCAGAATTAGCCACTTAGATCTTTGCGAGTTCAAGTTGTATAGAGCCTTGATATAATTAAGTTGACAAAATATGACATCAACAGACTTTCATAGGGCCATACTTTATCTCCGAATGGCTCCGATTTGATCTAGAGGTAAAATTAGATTTTTTTTAATCTTGTATAATTAAAAATAATTAAAAAGGTTATCCAAGACGATTTTATTTTTCTCTTAGGGTGAGTTTCCACGATCAGTAAACGCTGCGTGTTTGGCGCTGTGCGCTGGCGCAGCGCCAAACACGCAGCGTCCAGATGTTACAGCATAGTGGAGGGGATTTCAAGAAATCCCGTCTCCACTATGCGTAACAACACGCAGGCGGGAGACCTGCGTAAACGGACATGCGGCGCGTCTTTTCAGACCGCAGCATGTCCTCGCGTGTTGCGGCGACGGTGCGTCGCCGCAACAGAATTTCACACAGGGCTATGTAGCCCTGCGTTCTTTCCGGAGGTGTTCCGGAGGTGTCCTGAACACCTCCGGAAAGAGCGTGCGTCAGAAAAGGGGCGGGGCTTAGACGGAGCGGAATTTCCACTCCGTCCAAAGCGCTGTGGTTCCGGACCGTGGAACCACAGCCTTATAGTTGTTCACTATTGTACCTAGAAAAAACACACAAATTGAGCTGAAGTCTGAGTTGGTATACATGCAACATATAAACACATGTTCACATTACCCATTAGACAAAACCTATAAGAAACAAAAATGAGAATAAACCCTGCTATAACTAAATAAATAAAACGCAAAAGTGCACTTAAGTGTAGGACCGGCTCGAACAGGGTCATCTTCTGCTGGTGGGATGGCTTTTATCCTTTTTTTTTTAATTAAAAACGGTGTTACTAAGAATCCTATGTTATTTAAATGTTTACCTTATTTAGTTAGAGCAGAGTTAATTGTTATTTTGTTTCTTGTAGGTTTTGTTTGTTTAATGGATAATGTGAATATGCGTTTATATGTTGCATGTATACCAACTCAAAGTCCAGCTCAATTTGTGTACTTTTTCTTGGATTTTGGCATTTTGTGCAAGTTAGGCCTCCCTAAAGTTAGGGTGGTTTGAATGTTAATGACCAGGCCAATTTTTACAATTCTGACCACTGTCCCCTTATGATGTTATAACTCTGGAACGCTTCAACGGATCTTGGCGATTCTGAGAATGTTTTTTCGAGATATATTGTACTTCACGTTAGTGGTAAAATTTCTTCGATATAACTTTTGCAATTTTCAAACTTTTAATTTTTATACCCTTAAATCAGAGAGTTATATCGCACAAAATAGTTAATAAATAACATTTTCCAAATGTCTGCTTTACATCAACACAATTTTGGAACCAAATATTTTTCTTTTTTAGGAAGTTATAAGGGTGAAAAGTTGACCAGCGATTTCTCATTTTTGCAACACCATTTTTTTTTAGGGACCACATCACATTTGAAGTCACTTTGAGGGGTTTATATGATAGAAAAAAAACTAAAGTGACACCATTCTAAAAACTGCACCCTGAAGGTGTTCAAAACCACATTCAAGAAGTTTTTTAACCCTTCAGGTGCTTCACAGGAATTTTTTGAATGTTTAAAAAAATGAACATTTAACTTTTTTTCACAAAAAATGTAATTTAGATTCAATTTTTTTTTACTTTGCCAAGGGTAACAGGAGAAATTGGACCTCAAAAGTTGTTCTGCAATTTTTCCTGAGTATGCTGATACCCCATACCCCATGCAGATAAACCACTGTTTGGGCGCATGGCAGAGCTCGGAAGGGAAGCAGCGCCACTTGACTTTTCAATGCAAAATTGACTGTAATTGAGATTGGACGCCATGTCGCGTTTAGAGAGCCCCTGATGTGCCTAAACAGTGTAAACCCCCCACAAGTGACACCATTTTGGAAGGTAAACACCCTAAGGAACTTATCTAGATGTATGGTGAGAACTTTGAACCCCCAAGTGCTTCACAGAAGTTTATAACGTAGAGTAATAAAAATAAAAAATCATATTTTTTTCACAAAAATTATATTTTCGGCCCCAATTTTTTATTTTTCCAAGGGTAACAGGAGAAATTGGACCCAAAAAGTTGTTGTGAAATTTGTCCTGAGTATGCTGATACCCATTATGTAGGGGTAAACCACTGTTTGGGCGCATGGCAGAGCTCGGAAGAGAAGGAGCACTGTTTGACTTTTTCAACGCAGAATTGGCTGGAATTGAGATCAGACGGCATGTCGTGTTTGGAGAGCCCCTGATGTGCCTAAACAGTGGAAACCCCCAATTCTAACTGCAACCCTAATCTAACACACCACTAACCCTAATCCCAACCCTAACCACAAACCTAACCCTAATCCCAACTCTAACCCTAATCCAAGCTCTAACCCCAACTCTAACCCTAACTTTAGCCCCAACCCTAACCCTAACTTTAGCGCTAACCCTAACTTTAGATCCAACCCTAACTTTAGCCCTAACCCTAATAGGAAAATGGAAAAAAATAAAAAATTTTTATTTTATTATTTTTCCCTAACTAAGAGGTTGATAAAGGGGGGTTTGGTTTACTATTTATAGCGGGTTTTTATGTTTGGCAGCTGCCACACACTAAAAGACTCTTTTTATTGCAAAAAATAGTTTTTGCATCACCACATTTTGAAAGCTATAATTTTTCCATATTTTGGCCCACAGAGTCATGTGAGGTCTTGTTTTTTGCGGGACGAGTTGACGTTTTTATTGGTACCATTTTCAGGCACTTGACAATTTTTGATCACTTTCTATTCCGATTTTTGTTAGACAGAATGAGCAAAAAACAGCAATTGATGAATTTCTTAGAAACATAGCTAGGAACATGGATAACCATCATCATGCATAAGAAAATATACCCTCCATAGGCAATATAAGCATAAGAGAAAGAAATGAGGGCTTAGATCTAATGGTGTATCAATAATATAATAAGTCACATCCTGGGAATATATTGAAAAATATATAAATCCATTTATTAGAGATTATTCATACAAAAAAGCCAGGACACAATGACATAGAAACAATCACAAACATATCGAAATACAACATGTAAAATACCAATTAGCAGCAGGAGGATAGTAATATACCCCCATAGGTCTCACGGGAGGTGTGGGGACGTGAACACACCACTGACAAGGTAACCTTATGACTACATATATATTTCTTCTAGTACTTACATTGGGTCTGGATATATAGCGCCATTAATTTGATCTCAATTGTGATTCGCTCATATTGAGCGTTACTAACTGGATCGCAATTGCGATGTATTTTGATAATATAGCTGGCGGATGTTAACCACAGATGCATAGTGGATCTGCCATGCGTTAGTTGTGATTGCAGCATTGTCTGCTACAAACTACATTCATTATTCAAATTTGTTGATCTTGGATTTCCAGACTCTCTGCATATACAGTATTTGGTTACCCTTGCCTGGGATTACTATTACTATTCTTACAACTATACTAAATTTTGTGTCCGCACCCACCCCATGTGGGTATATTACTATCCTCCTGCTGCTAATTGGTATTTTACATGTTGTATTTCGATATGTTTGTGATTGTTTCTATGTCAGTGTGTCCTGGCTTTTTTGTATGAATAATCTCTAATAAATGGTTTTATATATTTTTCAATATATTCCCAGGATGTGACTTATTATTAATATTGATACACCATTAGATCTAAGCCCTCATTTCTTTCTCTTATGCTTAAATTGATGAATTTCTGTTGGGGGGGCATTTACACCGTTCCACCGTGTGGTAAAATTGCTAAGGTAGTTTTATTCTACGGGTTGGTACGATTACAGCGATAACTCATTTATATCATTTTTTTATGTTTTGGCGCTTTTATATAATAAAAACTATTTTATAGAAAAAATAATTGTTTATGCATCACTTTATTCTGAAAGCTATAACTTTTTTATTTTTTCGCTCTTGATGCTATATGGTGGTACGTTTTTCACAGGACAAGATGACGTTTTCAGTTGTACCATGTTTACCATGGCAGTAAGGGGGCGCACGCATCACAGAAAGCAAAGCATCACGAAAGACAAGCATCGAATAAAAGGCAGTTATCCATGGCGAGGAATTAACATTCATCTTCTCTCTTCACACAGGTATGAACTGCATTCAGTGGAAGCAAACAGCTGAATGATAGAATCCCCACCTCTGCTATCTGTGTTGTATGCTGCACTATATATTAATGGTATGAACTGCATTCAGTGGAAGCAAACAGCTGAATGATAGAATCCCCACCTCTGCTATCTGTGTTGTATGCTGCACTATATATTAATGGTATGAACTGCATTCAGTGGAAGCAAACAGCTGAATGATAGAATCCCCACCTCTGCTATCTGTGTTGTATGCTGCACTATATATTAATGGTAGTGCACTCCATACTTCTGCTTGCTGCCAAGCACTGCTTTACCATCTTGCAACATAGTTTAATGTGCCTGGTAATAATGCTTTGGAATAATTCATTTTTGCACTGTGTTTAAAACACTTACTGCTTTATATCCCGGTGACTTGGCCTCTCTAGATCCTATCAGGTGGAAGGTGGTAAAGCATATAGATGTTGCCAGGTTGCCTTGATAATCTAACCACCCCCTGGTGTGCTGGCCCCAGCTGGCAAATTATCCCAAAACAGCTCCCACAATCCCACTTTCCTGACCCTGTAGTGTGGACTATATATTTAGGAGTAGTCTAAGGGGGCACGCAGTAAGGGGCGCACGCATCACAGAAAGCAAAGCATCACGAAAGACAAGCATCGAGTAAAAGGCAGTTATCCATGGCGAGGAATTAACATTCATCTTCTCTCTTCACACAGGTATGAACTGCATTCAGTGGAAGCAAACAGCTGAATGATAGAATCCCACCTCTGCTATCTGTGTTGTATGCTGCACTATATATTAATGGTATGAACTGCATTCAGTGGAAGCAAACAGCTGAATGATAGAATCCCCACCTCTGCTATCTGTGTTGTATGCTGCACTATATATTAATGGTATGAACTGCATTCAGTGGAAGCAAACAGCTGAATGATAGAATCCCACCTTGCTATCTGTGTTGTATGCTGCACTATATATTAATGGTATGAACTGCATTCAGTGGAAGCAAACAGCTGAAGATAAATCCCTACCTCTGCTATCTGTGTTGTATGCTGCACTATATATTAATGGTATGAACTGCATTCAGTGGAAGCAAACAGCTGAATGATAGAATCCCACCTCTGCTATCTGTGTTGTATGCTGCACTATATATTAATGGTATGAACTGCATTCAGTGGAAGCAAACAGCTGAATGATAGAATCCCCACCTCTGCTATCTGTGTTGTATGCTGCACTATATATTAATGGTATGAACTGCATTCAGTGGAAGCAAACAGCTGAATGATAGAATCTCCACCTCTGCTATCTGTGTTGTATGCTGCACTATATATTATGGTATGAACTGCATTCAGTGGAAGCAAACAGCTGAATGATAGAATCCCCACCTCTGCTATCTGTGTTGTATGCTGCACTATATATTAATGGTATGAACTGCATTCAGTGGAAGCAAACAGCTGAATGATAGAATCCCACCTCTGCTATCTGTGTTTATGCTGCACTATATATTAATGGTATGAACTGCATTCAGTGGAAGCAAACAGCTGAATGATAGAATCCCCACCTCTGCTATCTGTGTTGTATACTGCACTATATATTAATGGTGTGCACTCCTATTCTGCATGCTGCCAAGCAACTGCTTTACCCACTCTGCAACATAGTTTAATGTGCCTGTAATAATGCTTGGAATATTCATTTTGCACTGTTTAACCCTTCACCCCAAGGGTGGTTTGCACTATGACCGGGCCAATTTTTAATTCTGACCACTGTCTTTTATGAGGTTAAACTCTGGAAGCTTCAACGAATCTTGGCGATTCTGAGATTGTTTTCTCGTGACATATTGTACTTCATGTTGGTGGTAAAATTTCTTCGATATAACTTGCGATTATTTTGAAAAAAAACGCAAATATGGCGAAAATTTTTAAAATTTTGCAATTTTCAACTTTGAATTTTTATTCCCTTAAACAGAGAAATATATCACACAAAATAGTAGAAATAACATTTCCCCATGTCTACTTTACTCAGACAATTTTGGAACCAAAATTTTTTTTTGTTAGGAAGTTAAAGGGTTAAATTGACCGCAATTTCTCATTTTTACGCAAAATTTACAAAGCCATTTTTTTTAGGGACACCTCAATTTGAAGTCACTTTGAGGGTCTATATGCGAAATACCCAAAAGTGACACCATTCTAGAACTGCACCCCTCAAGGTACTCAAAACCACATTCAAGAAGTTTATTAACCCTTCAGGTGGTTCACAGTAACTAAAGCACGTGGAAGGAAAAAATGATTATTTTACTTTTTAGCCACAAAATTATCTTTTACAACTTTTTTTTTATTTTCACAAGGGTAAAAGGAGAAAATGGACAGATAAGGTTGTTATGCAATTTCTCCTGAGTACGCCAATACCCATATGTGGGGGAAAACCACTGTTTGGGCACACGGCAGAGCTCGTAAGGCAAGGAGCGCCGTTTGACTTTTTCAAACTAAAATTGGCTGGAATTTAGATTGGATGCCATGTCGCGTTTGGAGAGCCCCTGATGCGCCTAAAACAGTGGAAACCCCCATAAGTGACACCATTTTGGAAACTAGACCCCCTAAGGAACTTATCTAGATCTTTGGTGAGCACTTTGAACCCCAAGTGCTTCACACAAGTTTATAATGCCCGGGCATGAAAATAAAAAATCCTATTTTTTTCCCACAAAAATTATCTTTTAGTCACTAATTTTTTATTTTCCAAGGGTAACAGGAGAAATTGGACCACATAAGTTGTTGTACAATTTGTCCTGAGTACGCTGATACCCCATATGTGGGGGGAACCACTGTTTGGGCGCACGGCAGAGCTCGGAATGGAAGGAGCACCATTTGACTTTTTCCAACCAAAATTGGCTGGAATTGAGTTTGGATGCCATGTTGCATTTGGAGAGCCCCTGATGTGCCTAAACAGTGGAAACCCCCCACAAATGACCCCATTTGGGAAACTAGACCCCCTACGGAAGTTATCTAGACTTTTGATGAGCAATTTGAACCCCCAAGGCTTCACACAAGTTTATAACGTAGAGCCGTAACATTTAAAAATCATATTTTTTCCACAAAAATGATCTTTTCACCCCAATTTTTATTTTTCCAAGGGTAACAAGACTCCAAAAGTTATTGTGCAATTTGTCCTGAGTGCGCTGATACCCCATATGTGGGGGTAAACCACTGTTTGGGTGCATGGCAGAGTTTGGAAGGGAAGGAGCGCCGTCTGACTTTTTCAACGCAGAATTGGCTGGACGCCATGTCGTGTTTGGAGAGCTCCTGATCTGCCTAAACAGTGGAAACCCCCATAAATGACACCATTTTGGAAACTAGACCCCTCAAGGAACTTATCTAGATGTGTGGTGAGAACTTTGAACCCCCAGGTGTTTCACTAAAGTTTTAACGTACAGCCGTAAAATAAAAAATCCTTTTTTTTTTTACAAAAATGATTTTTTCACCCAATATTTTATTTTCACAAGGGTAACAGAAGAAATTGGAACCCAAAAGTTGTTGTCCAATTTGTCCTGAGTACACTGATACCCAATATGTGGGCGAAAACTACTGTATGGGCACACGTCGGGGCTCGGAAGGGAAGTAGTGACGTTTTGGATTGCAGACTTTGATGGAATGGTCTGGGGGCGTCATGTCACATTTGGAGAGCCCCTGATGCACCTAAACAGTGGAAACCCCCCACAAGTGACCCATTTTGGCAAATAGACCCCACAAGGAACTTATCTAGATGTGTGGTGAGCACTTTGAACCCGAAGTGCTTCACAGAAGTTTATAACGCACAGCCGTAAAAATAAAAAATCCTTTTTTTTTTACAAAAATGATTTTTTCGCCCCCAATATTTTATTTTCACAAGGGTAACAGGAGAAATTGGACCCCAAAAGTTGTTGTCCAATTTGTCCTGAGTACGCTGATACCCAATATGTGGGAGAAAACTACTGTATGGGTACACGTTGGGGCTCAGAAGGGAAGTAGTGACGTTTTGGATTGCAGACTTTGATGGAATGGTCTGGGGGCGTCATGTCGCATTTGGAGAGCCCCTGATGCGCCTAAACAGTGGAAATCCCCAACAAGTGACCCCATTTTGGAAAATAGACCCACAAGGAACTTATCTAGGTGTGTGGTGAGCGCTATGAAGCCCCAAGTGCTTCACAGAAATTTATAATGTACAGCCGTAAAAACAAAAAAATAATTTTTTTTGTACAAAAATGATATTTTCGCCCCAGTTTTTTATTTTCCCAAGGGTAACAGAAGAAATAGGACAAATTGCACAATAACTCTTGGGGTCCAGAGTACGCTGATACCCATATGTGGGGATAAACTACTGTTTGGACGCATGGCAGAGCTCAGAAGTGAAGGAGCACCGTTTGACTTTTTCAACACAGAATTGGCTGGAATTGAGATCAGACGCCATGTCACATTTGGAGAGCCCCTGATGTGCCTAAACAGCGGAAACCCCCCAATTCTAACTCCAACCCTAACCCCAACACACCCCTAACCCTAGTCCCAACCCTAACCACAAACCTAACCCTAACACACCCCTAATCCCAACCCTAACCCTAATCCTAACTTTAGCGCCAACCCTAACCCTAACTTTAGCCGCAACCCTAACCCTAACCCTAATGGGAAAATGGAAATAAATACATTTATTTAATTTTATTATTTTTCCCTAACTAAGGGGGTGATAAAGGGGGGTTTGATTTACTATTTATAGCGGGTTTTTATGATTGGCAGCTGTCACGCTAAAAGACGCTTTTTATTGCAAAAATAGTTTTTTGCATCGCCACATTTTGAGAGCTATAATTTTTGCATATTTTGGCCCACAGAGTCATGTGAGGTCTTATTTTTGCGGTACGAGTTGACGTTTTTATTTGTACCATTTTTGAGCAGGTGACATTTTTTGATCGCTTTTTATTTCGATTTTTGGGAGGTTAGAATGAACAAAAATCAGCAATTCATGAATTTCTTTTGGGGGAGGCGTTTTTATTGTTCCGCGTATGGTAAAATTGATAAAGCAGTTTTATTCATCGGATCAGTACGATTATGGCGATACCTCATTTATATCATTTTTTTATGTTTTGGCGCTTTTATAGAATAAAAACAATTTTATATAAAAAATAATTATTTTTGCATCGCTTTATTCTGCGAGCTATAACTTTTTTATTTTTTTGCTGATGATGCTGTAAGGTGGCTCATTTTTTGCGGGACAAGATGACGTTTTCAGCGGTACCATGTTTATTTATATCGGTCTTTTTGATCGCGCGTTATTCCACTTTTTGTTCGGCGGTATGATGATAAAGCATTGATTTTTTGTATTCGTTTTTTTTTTTTTTTAAGGGGTTCACTAAAGGGGTAAACTAGTGGGACAGTTTTATAGGGGGGGTCGTTACGGACGCGGCGATACCAAATATGTGTACTTTTATTGTTTTGTTTTTTTTATTTACAGGAAGAAATGAATTTATTGGGGAATATTTTTTTTTTTTATTATTTATTTTGGATTTTTTTTATAACATGTTTATTTTTATTTTTTTAACTTTTTTACTTTGTCCCAGGGTGGGACATCACTGTATTTTATCAAATCGCTGCTGTGACAGTGTGCACAGCACTCTGTCACACCAGCGATCGCTCAGGCATAGATGCAGGCTTCTCAGTGCCTGCTCTCAGCAGGCACTGAGGAAGCCGCCTCCCTCCAGGACCCCGGCGCCATCTTGGATCCGGGTCCTGGGAGGGAGGAAGCCCTCAGAACAGCGCGATCACATTGCGCTGGTCTGAGGGTTTCAGGGGGGCGCGCAGGGAGCCCCCACCCTGCGCGATCCTCCCCTGTGCCCCCAGTACACCGCGATCATGTTTGATCGCGGTGTGCCAGGGGTTAATGTGCCGGGAGCGGTCCGTGACTGCTCCTGACACAGTCACGGGTGTCAGCTGTGATAATCAGCTGACACCCGGCGGCGATTAGCTGCGCTCCCCTCAGGAGCGCAGCTGATCGCCTATGACGTACTATCCCGTCCATGGGCAGAATGGCACGGGTTTTATGGACGGGATAGTACGTCTAATGTCAGAGAGGGGTTAAAACACTTACTGCTTCATATCCTGTGACTTGGGCCTCTCTAGATCCTATCAGGTGGAAGGTGGTAAAGCATATAGATGTTGCCAGGTTACCTTTGATGATCTAACCACCCCCTGGTGTGCTGGCCCCAGCTGGCAAATTATCCCAAAACAGCTCCCACAATCCCACTTTCCTGACCCTGTAGTGTGGGCTATATATTTAGGAGTAGTCTAAGGGGCGCACGCAGTAAGGGGGCGCACGCATCACAGAAAGCAAAGCATCACGAAAGACAAGCATCGAGTAAAAGGCAGTTATCCATGGCGAGGAATTAACATTCATCTTCTCTCTTCACACAGGTATGAACTGCATTCAGTGGAAGCAAACAGCTGAATGATAGAATCCCCACCTCTGCTATCTGTGTTGTATGCTGCACTATATATTAATGGTATGAACTGCATTCAGTGGAAGCAAACAGCTGAATGATAGAATCCCCACCTCTGCTATCTGTGTTGTATGCTGCACTATATATTAATGGTGTGCACTCCATACTTCTGCTTGCTGCCAAGCACTGCTTTACCATCTTGCAACATAGTTTAATGTGCCTGGTAATAATGCTTTGGAATAATTCATTTTTGCACTGTGTTTAAAACACTTACTGCTTCATATCCTGTGACTTGGGCCTCTCTAGATCCTATCAGGTGGAAGGTGGTAAAGCATATAGATGTTGCCAGGTTGCCTTTGATGATCTAACCACCCCCTGGTGTGCTGGCCCCAGCTGGCAAATTATCCCAAAACAGCTCCCACAATCCCACTTTCCTGACCCTGTAGTGTGGGCTATATATTTAGGAGTAGTCTAAGGGGCGCACACAGTAAGGGGGCGCACGTATCACAGAAAGCAAAGCATCACGAAAGACAAGCATCGAGTAAAAGGCAGTTATCCATGGCGAGGAATTAACATTCATCTTCTCTCTTCACACAGGTATGAACTGCATTCAGTGGAAGCAAACAGCTGAATGATAGAATCCCCACCTCTGCTATCTGTGTTGTATGCTGCACTATATATTAATGGTATGAACTGCATTCATTGGAAGCAAACAGCTGAATGATAGAATCCCCCCCTCTGCTATCTGTGTTGTATGCTGCACTATATATTAATGGTGTGCACTCCATACTTCTGCTTGCTGCCAAGCACTGCTTTACCATCTTGCAACATAGTTTAATGTGCCTGGTAATAATGCTTTGGAATAATTCATTTTTGCACTGTGTTTAAAACACTTACTGCTTCATATCCTGTGACTTGGGCCTCTCTAGATCCTATCAGGTGGAAGGTGGTAAAGCATATAGATGTTGCCAGGTTGCCTTTGATGATCTAACCACCCCTGGTGTGCTGGCCCCAGCTGGCAAATTATCCCAAAACAGCTCCCACAATCCCACTTTCCTGACCCTGTAGTGTGGGCTATATATTTAGGAGTAGTCTAAGGGGCGCACGCAGTAAGGGGGCGCACGCATCACAGAAAGCAAAGCATCACGAAAGACAAGCATCGAGTAAAAGGCAGTTATCCATGGCGAGGAATTAACATTCATCTTCTCTCTTCACACAGGTATGAACTGCATTCAGTGGAAGCAAACAGCTGAATGATAGAATCCCCACCTCTGCTATCTGTGTTGTATGCTGCACTATATATTAATGGTATGAACTGCATTCAGTGGAAGCAAACAGCTGAATGATAGAATCCCACCTCTGCTATCTGTGTTGTATGCTGCACTATATATTAATGGTATGAACTGCATTCAGTGGAAGCAAACAGCTGAATGATAGAATCCCCACCTCTGCTATCTGTGTTGTATGCTGCACTATATATTAATGGTGTGCACTCCATACTTCTGCTTGCTGCCAAGCACTGCTTTACCATCTTGCAACATAGTTTAATGTGCCTGGTAATAATGCTTTCTAATAATTCATTTTTGCACTGTGTTTAAAACACTTACTGCTTCATATCCTGTGACTTGGGCCTCTCTAGATCCTATCAGGTGGAAGGTGGTAAAGCATATAGATGTTGCCAGGTTGCCTTTGATGATCTAACCACCCCCTGGTGTGCTGGCCCCAGCTGGCAAATTATCCCAAAACAGCTCCCACAATCCCACTTTCCTGACCCTGTAGTGTGGGCTATATATTTAGGAGTAGTCTAAGGGGCGCACGCAGTAAGGGGGCGCACGCATCACAGAAAGCAAAGCATCACGAAAGACAAGCATCGAGTAAAAGGCAGTTATCCATGGCGAGGAATTAACATTCATCTTCTCTCTTCACACAGGTATGAACTGCATTCAGTGGAAGCAAACAGCTGAATGATAGAATCCCCACCTCTGCTATCTGTGTTGTATGCTGCACTATATATTAATGGTATGAATTGCATTCAGTGGAAGCAAACAGCTGAATGATAGAATCCCCACCTCTGCTATCTGTGTTGTATGCTGCACTATATATTAATGGTGTGCACTCCATACTTCTGCTTGCTGCCAAGCACTGCTTTACCATCTTGCAACATAGTTTAATGTGCCTGGTAATAATGCTTTGGAATAATTCATTTTTGCACTGTGTTTAAAACACTTACTGCTTCATATCCTGTGACTTGGGCCTCTCTAGATCCTATCAGGTGGAAGGTGGTAAAGCATATAGATGTTGCCGGGTTGCCTTTGATGATCTAACCACCCCTGGTGTGCTGGCCCCAGCTGGCAAATTATCCCAAAACAGCTCCCACAATCCCACTTTCCTGACCCTGTAGTGTGGGCTATATTTTAGGAGTAGTCTAAGGGGCGCACGCAGTAAGGGGGCGCACGCATCACAGAAAGCAAAGCATCACGAAAGACAAGCATCGAGTAAAAGGCAGTTATCCATGGCGAGGAATTAACATTCATCTTCTCTCTTCACACAGGTATGAACTGCATTCAGTGGAAGCAAACAGCTGAATGATAGAATCCCCACCTCTGCTATCTGTGTTGTATGCTGCACTATATATTAATGGTATGAACTGCATTCAGTGGAAGCAAACAGCTGAATGATAGAATCCCCACCTCTGCTATCTGTGTTGTATGCTGCACTATATATTAATGGTATGAACTGCATTCAGTGGAAGCAAACAGCTGAATGATAGAATCCCCACCTCTGCTATCTGTGCTGTATGCCGCACTATATATTAATGGTATGAACTGCATTCAGTGGAAGCAAACAGCTGAATGATAGAATCCCCACCTCTGCTATCTGTGTTGTATGCTGCACTATATATTAATGGTATGAACTGCATTCAGTGGAAGCAAACAGCTGAATGATAGAATCCCCACCTCTGCTATCTGTGTTGTATGCTGCACTATATATTAATGGTGTGCACTCCATACTTCTGCTTGCTGCCAAGCACTGCTTTACCATCTTGCAACATAGTTTAATGTGCCTGGTAATAATGCTTTGGAATAATTCATTTTTGCACTGTGTTTAAAACACTTACTGCTTCATATCCTGTGACTTGGGCCTCTCTAGATCCTATCAGGTGGAAGGTGGTAAAGCATATAGATGTTGCCAGGTTGCCTTTGATGATCTAACCACCCCCTGGTGTGCTGGCCCCAGCTGGCAAATTATCCCAAAACAGCTCCCACAATCCCACTTTCCTGACCCTGTAGTGTGGGCTATATATTTAGGAGTAGTCTAAGGGGCGCACACAGTAAGGGGGCGCACGCATCACAGAAAGCAAAGCATCACGAAAGACAAGCATTGAGTAAAAGGCAGTTATCCATGGCAAGGAATTAACATTCATCTTCTCTCTTCACACAGGTATGAACTGCATTCAGTGGAAGCAAACAGCTGAATGATAGAATCCCCATCTCTGCTATCTGTGTTGTATGCTGCACTATATATTAATGGTATGAACTGCATTCAGTGGAAGCAAACAGCTGAATGATAGAATCCCCACCTCTGCTATCTGTGTTGTATGCTGCACTATATATTAATGGTGTGCACTCCATACTTCTGCTTGCTGCCAAGCACTGCTTTACCATCTTGCAACATAGTTTAATGTGCCTGGTAATAATGCTTTGGAATAATTCATTTTTGCACTGTGTTTAAAACACTTACTGCTTCATATCCTGTGACTTGGGCCTCTCTAGATCCTATCAGGTGGAAGGTGGTAAAGCATATAGATGTTGCCAGGTTGCCTTTGATGACCTAACCACCCCCTGGTGTTCTGGCCCCAGCTGGCAAATTATCCCAAAACAGCTCCCACAATCCCACTTTCCTGACCCTGTAGTGTGGGCTATATATTTAGGAGTAGTCTAAGGGGCGCACGCAGTAAGGGGGCGCACGCATCACAGAAAGCAAAGCATCACGAAAGACAAGCATCGAGTAAAAGGCAGTTATCCATGGCGAGGAATTAACATTCATCTTCTCTCTTCACACAGGTATGAACTGTATTCAGTGGAAGAAAACAGCTGAATGATAGAATCCCCACCTCTGCTATCTGTGTTGTATGCTGCACTATATATTAATGGTATGAACTGCATTCAGTGGAAGCAAACAGCTGAATGATAGAATCCCCACCTCTGCTATCTGTGTTGTATGCTGCACTATATATTAATGGTATGAACTGCATTCAGTGGAAGCAAACAGCTGAATGATAGAATCCCCACCTCTGCTATCTGTGTTGTATGCTGCACTATATATTAATGGTATGAACTGCATTCAGTGGAAGCAAACAGCTGAATGATAGAATCCCCACCTCTGCTATCTGTGTTGTATGCTGCACTATATATTAATGGTATGAACTGCATTCAGTGGAAGCAAACAGCTGAATGATAGAATCCCCACCTCTGCTATCTGTGTTGTATGCTGCACTATATATTAATGGTGTGCACTCCATACTTCTGCTTGCTGCCAAGCACTGCTTTACCATCTTGCAACATAGTTTAATGTGCCTGGTAATAATGCTTTGGAATAATTAATTTTTGCACTGTGTTTAAAACACTTACTGCTTCATATCCTGTGACTTGGGCCTCTCTAGATCCTATCAGGTGGAAGGTGGTAAAGCATATAGATGTTGCCAGGTTGCCTTTGATGATCTAACCACCCCCTGGTGTGCTGGCCCCAGCTGGCAAATTATCCCAAAACAGCTCCCACAATCCCACTTTCCTGACCCTGTAGTGTGGGCTATATATTTAGGAGTAGTCTAAGGGGCGCACGCAGTAAGGGGCGCGCACGCATCACAGAAAGCAAAGCATCACGAAAGACAAGCATCGAGTAAAAGGCAGTTATCCATGGCGAGGAATTAACATTCATCTTCTCTCTTCACACAGGTATGAACTGCATTCAGTGGAAGCAAACAGCTGAATGATAGAATCCCCACCTCTGCTATCTGTGTTGTATGCTGCACTATATATTAATGGTATGAACTGCATTCAGTGGAAGCAAACAGCTGAATGATAGAATCCCCACCTCTGCTATCTGTGTTGTATGCTGCACTATATATTAATGGTGTGCACTCCATACTTCTGCTTGCTGCCAAGCACTGCTTTACCATCTTGCAACATAGTTTAATGTGCCTGGTAATAATGCTTTGGAATAATTCATTTTTGCACTGTTTAAAACACTTACTGCTTCATATCCTGTGACTTGGGCCTCTCTAGATCCTATCAGGTGGAAGGTGGTAAAGCATATAGATGTTGCCAGGTTGCCTTTGATGATCTAACCACCCCTGGTGTGCTGGCCCCAGCTGGCAAATTATCCCAAAACAGCTCCCACAATCCCACTTTCCTGACCCTGTAGTGTGGGCTATATATTTAGGAGTAGTCTAAGGGGCGCACACAGTAAGGGGGCGCACGCATCACAGAAAGCAAAGCATCACGAAAGACAAGCATCGAGTAAAAGGCAGTTATCCATGGCAGTTAATCAGGGCAGGAATCAGGTAGCCCACACTTTGCTTTCTTTTAAATTATGTTCTTTATCTCTATCCTCCTGTGTTCCCTTGCCATCCACATTCACTGCCCCATCCCCCTCCATCACAACTCATATACATCAGCCCCTCCATACTTCCCTCTCCCATGTACAGTTCCCATGCACTCCTTACCTTCCTGAGAAACCTCAGCCCATATTGCCCAAACATATCACAGAAAAAACCTACTTACAACTCCAACAAGTACCTGCTCTTTATCTTCCTACTCCTACTGATTTCAGGGGACATCTCCCCCAACCCTGGTCCATCCCCCAACCTCAATCCCTACCCTACCTCATGTCGAAACCATAATAATCTTGTTAATATTACTTGCACTCCCTCATCTCCTTTTTTCAATTGTGCCCTCTGGAATCCACGGTCTGCATGCAACAAACTATCTTTCCTGCACAACTACTTTCTGAACAACTCTCTTTATCTGTTGGCCCTCACTGAAACCTGGATTCAGGATTCTGACACGGTCTCCCCTGCTGCCATTTCCTATGGTGGCTTACAGTTCTCCCATTCCCGAGACCCACAAACAGACATGGTGGTGGAGTTGGCATACTCCTGTCCCCACAATGCACTTTCCAGGTCATCCCCCCAATTCCATCACTCTCATTCCCTTCTTTTGAGGTCCACACCATCAGGCTCTTCCATCCCCTCTCCCTCAGAGTAGCGGTCATATATCGGCCCCCAGGCTCGCCCACCCAGTTCCTTGACCACTTCTCAGCCTGGCTGCCGCACTTCATGTCCTCAGAACTACCAACCCTTATCCTTGGAGACTTCAACATCCCCATTAACAGTCCTACTTCCACATCTGCATCTCAGCTTCTATCACTAACCACTTCTCTAGGCCTCTCACAGCTTTCAACCTCTGAGACACACAAGGATGGCAACACCCTTGACCTGGTCTTTGTCCGCCTCTGTTCAATCTCCCACCTAAATAACTCATCGCTTCCACTCTCTGACCACAACATTCTCTCCTTCACGCTCACAAATCCTCCACCACCCCAGCGAACTCCTACCTACCACACATTCAGAAATCTACAAGCCATTAACCCTCAGACACTCTCAGACTCCCTACACTCTTCGCTGTCCCCAATCTCCTCTTTTTCTTGTCCTGATCTGGCTGTTCATCACTACAATGACACTCTTAGAAGCACCCTTGACCAAGTAGCACCGCTCACCCTCAGAACTTCCAAACACACAGTAAAACAGCCCTGGCTCACATTGCAAACTCACCTTCTCCAGCGATGCTCTAGGAGTGCTGAACGCCTATGGAGAAAAACCCGCACACCAGAAGACTTCATCCACTTTAAATTCATGTTAAGAACTTATAATGCAGCCCTTCACCTCGCCAAACAGACCTACTTCACCACCCTGATCTCCTCACTAGCCAACAACCCCAAGAAATTTTTGACACTTTTCACTCCCTCCTCAGGCCAAAAGCACAAGCCCCTATCACTGACATTTGTGCTAACGACCTGGCCTCCCACTTTATAGAAAAAATAGATACTATCCGTCAGGAAATCTGCTCTCAACCACCAAGTGCTGTGACTCCCATCCCTCCCTGCATTTCCCCTGGCTCAATTTCCACATTTGATCCCATCACAGAAGAAGAAGTCTCCAGACTCCTCTCTTCCTCTCGTCCGACTACATGCACTACCGACCCCATTCCCTCACATCTCCTCCAGTCTCTCTCTCCTGTTGTCACAACTCACCTAACTACAATCTTCAATCTCTCACTCTCCTCTGGCATTTTCCCATCCTCCTTCAAACACTCCATCATTACTCCACTACTAAAGAAACCCGCTCTTGACCCTTCCTGCACAAACAACTACAGACCGGTCTCCAATCTCCCCTTCATCTCTAAACTTTTGGAGCGCCTAGTCTACTCCCGCCTCACCCGTTACCTCTCCACTCACTCCCTCCTAGACCCTTCACAGTCCGGCTTCCGACCCCTACATTCGACTGAAACTGCACTCATCAAAGTGACCAATGACCTTCTGACAGCAAAACGTAACGGCGACCACTCTCTGCTCATTCTACTCGACCTTTCTGCAGCTTTCGACACTGTTGACCACTGTCTCCTACTGTCTAGGCTCCAGTCACTAGGTATTAAGGACACTGTTCTCTCCTGGTTCTCCTCCTATCTTTCTGACTGCTCCTTCAGTGTTTCGTTCTCTGGCTCCACTTCATCTCCTCTTCCTCTCACTGTCGGTGTACCCCAGGGCTCAGTCCTTGGCCCCCTTCTCTTCTCTCTCTACACCACCCCAATTGGACAGACCATCAGCAGATTTGGCTTTCAGTACCATCTTTATGCTGATGACACACAATTATACACGTCATCCCCCGACCTTACCCCCGCTGTACTACAGAACGCCACCGACTGTCTGTCCGCAGTCTCCAACATCATGTCTGCTCTCTATCTGAAACTTAACCTCTCCAAAATTGAACTTCTTCTGCTCCCGCCGTCTACTAACCTCCCTAAATCTGACATTTCCCTCTCAGTGGGCGGCATCATAATAACACCCTGGCAGCAGGCTCGCTGTCTGGGTGTTATGTTTGACACCAATCTCTCCTTCACCTCCCATATACAATCTCTTGCCCGCTCTTGCCGCCTACACCTATAGAACATCTCTAGAATCCGCCCTTTTCTCACCATGGAAACAAAAAAAACCCCTCACTGTAGCATTGATCCACTCCCGCCTGGACTACTGCAACGCTCTATTACTTGGCCTCCCCATTACTCGACTATCCCCTCTCCAGTCCATCCTTAATGCAGCAGCCAGGGTCATCCATCTGGCTAATCGGTACTCGGACGCGTCCGCTCTTCGCCAGTCCTTACACTGGCTGCCCATTCATTATAGGATCCAATTCAAAGTACTTGTTCTCACCCACAAAGCTCTTCACACTGCAGCACCCCCCTACATCTCCTCCCTCATTTCTATCTATCGGCCTAACCGACTGCTGCGCTCTGCAAACGACTTTCGACTAACCTCTGCACTAATCCGTACCTCCCACTCCCGACTCCAAGACTTCTCCCGCGCTGCGCCAATCCTCTGGAATGCTCTACCCCAAGAAATTAGGACTATCCACAATTTGCATGGTTTCAGGCGCTCCCTCAAAACACATCTGTTCAGAGCGGCCTATCACATTCACTAATCAAAGTCATTCTCTGTGTGTGTGTGTGTGTGTGGTGTGTGTGTGTAGCCCATTCATCATCTCCATTCATCCCTCTCTCCCTCAAGATGGCTGGACCATCATTGTAAATGCACCATTGTATATACACACCTGTACTTTGTATCTCCCCCACCTCATTGTAGATTGTAAGCTCTCACGAGCAGGGCCGTCTTATTTTGCTTTAATTATTGTATTGTTAACGTTGTTACTTATGACTTGTGTTCTGAAACTGTTAAACTGTAAAGCGCTGCGGAATATGATGGCGCTATATAAATAAAGATTATTATTATTATTATTATTATTATTATTTATATCCTTCTTTTTGATCGAGTGTTATTCCACTTTTTGTTTGGTGGTATGATGATAAAGCATTGTTTTTTGCCTTGTTTTTTTATTTTTTTTAGTGTTCACTAAAGGGGTTAACTAGTGGGACAGTTTTATAGGTCAGGTCGTTACGGATGCAGTGATACCAAATTTGTGTCTTTTATTGTTTAGATTTTTTTTTATTCAAATATTTATTTAGTGATAGAATAAATATTGATTTTTTTATTATTATTTTTTAAAATATTTTTACAATTATTTAAAAAAAAAATTTTATTTCTTACTTTTACACTTTGTCCCACTATGGGACAATGATTTTGTGTAGGCTGATCGCTTCTATAGCATGCAGATAAAGCAGCATCTGCATGCTACAGAAGCAGTCAGCGCTGCAGCTTCTATACACAAACCTGTGAGACTTCCTGACATGCACTGAGCATGACAGGAAGTTTCACAGCTCTGGAGAACCGGATGTTGTCATGACAACTTCAGGTCTCCAGGGCAGCAATTGGTATCCCATGGCGTGCAGTGGGGTCTCCGATCCAAAGGCAGAGGGGCTGTCAGCCCCTGTGGTGGCTCCAGAGCGCTGCGATCATGTTTGAATGCAGCGTTGCGGGGGTTAAGGTGCCGGGAGTGGTCTGTGACCGCTCCTGGCACTTAGTGTGGCTGATCGCATATGACGTACTATTCTGTCCATGGGAGTTAAGTCCCTGGTCACATGGACGGAATAGTACGTCTAATGGCAGAAAGGGGTTAAAAAGCATCCCAAGGCTGAGGTGTCCAGAGTTCGGGACCCAGTCCATTGTCTGCCCTTATTTACACAGGTCACTTCTGATACATGGCAAGGTTTTAATTTTAGACTTTGTAGGACCATCCCAAATAGGGTCACATTGCCACTGGTGGAATGGCTTTTATGATTTTTTTTTTTAATCAAAAACAGTGTTACTAAGAACTCTATTTTATTGAAATGCACTTTTGCTTTTTACGTATTTAGTTACAGCAAGGTTTATGCTCATTTTGTTTCTTGTAGGTTTTAACTATTGTACCTGAATGTTCTGCTTGGTGCCAGCTCAGAGATCACAAACCGTTCCTGACAGTTATTCTACTGTTTCACATCAACAGAGCATCTCTACCTCTTCTGCGTTGCTCTGTTGACGGGGCATGACTGCTGACATCATGCTAATTTACAGCCAGGTCGGTTCCCTGCACTTATGCAGCTGGGAGCCGACTGTCAATTACCATGATATCAGCAGTGATTCCTTTCAACAGAGCAGAGCGGAAGAGAAGTAGCTGCTCTATCAATGTGATGTCACCAAAAGCAACAGAATCGCCAGCAAGAGTGGTCCAACACGCACAACAGAAGGTAGTGAGCAATTACCTGCCTGTCAAGTTTTAGGCCCATAAGGTAAAAACCCCTCAGCTAACCCCTTTAGTTAGAGTATGGAGTAGATCTGACACACTGAATCTGTCTAAAGCTGGCTCTATGGGGAATAATGCTTAATATATGTATTGTGTCCAAACATTATACATATAGCTTTCAACACAAAAGTTTTCTTCACCAGTTGTATAAATCTGGCATTGACGCCCAGATTTTATTTGGGAGCTGTATATCTCCTTTAATCTGACATTTGTTGAACAGTTTCCTCAATTTCTCCCCTGCCACTCCTGTATTGCTTAAACTGACGTGAAAAGTGCAAACAAAGCTTTGTTCCGCCTATACTACATGAGTAGTTCAGCAGAAATAAGGAAGTAGTTGCTGCTCGCTTCTCACTGTCATTCTGTCAGACACTTTGTTTTTAGATAACTAGATAGCCAATCTATTCAGTAACTTCTACCTGGTGACTGAGATTACAGCCGATAAAACTGCAGCATATCCTACTGCCAAGGCAGATCCTGCACAGCACCTAGAGCACCTAGTCGGGATTTTATTTTGAAGATAGATCCCAAACAGATCATACAGGAAGTCACTTCATTCAAAAGACAATTCTTCTTCGTAACCTGAAAGACTGATAATGGCACCTCCTACAACCATGGCACATGTGAGGACCTGGATAGAGCCAGTAGTTGCTGCAGCTCAGGTAGCCAGTTCCTTCTATGACACTGCACTACTTTTTGCGGTAAAAAATTACTATAACCATTCTATTGCATCTCTAAATACATCTGATAGCTATGTGCTTCAGAAATCTATATCAAACTTCTACATCATTCACAACCTGATCTTGGGACTAGCACCTTTGCTTTCTGCCTATATTTTGGCGAAAATTGGTGACCGACAAAGGAGGAAGGTTACTATAAGTGTGCCACTATTTGGATACCTAATATCGAGGAGCCTTTTGCTGCTGGTCATCCTTTTGGACTGGCCTATTGAAGTGATGTTTGGCTCTGCCGCTTTGAATGGTTTAACTGGATGGTTCACAACCTACTGGGCTGGAGTTATGGCCTGGGCTTCTGAAAGCTCCTCCGAACAAAACCGCTCTCTGAAGTTCATGGTCATTGAACTGGTATATGGAATTGCTGGTTTTATTGGTAGTTTGTCATCTGGACATATTTTTGTGAGCGTGAAAATTACAAACCATCAAGGTACAATCCTAGTAATATGTAGCCTTTCACTTTATGCATTTTGTTTATTGTATTCTATTTTTGTGCTAAAAGTGCCCCAGCATGAAAATACAGGAATAGTTAATCATGGACATGTATCCTCTGCGGAACCTACTGAAAGTTCAAAACTTCTCGGAGGAATAGGTAAAGAACCACCTCTGAGCACTACATCTGGGACACCATCACGAGGCTTTATCGCTCTTCTTTTCGCTAGTGCCATATTGTACAATGTTGCTGTTGACGGATGTATTGATGTACTTTCTTTATTTTTGCTAAACAAGCCACTTAACTTCAACCCTGAGTACATTGGTTATGCTAATGCGACAGGCTACATGATATTTGTCACCAGCTTCTTAGCCGTGTTTGTTTCATCCAGGTGGTTTAAGGACGTCACTCTGATTTTGATTGGCATAGCGTCTTTCACTGGTGGAATATTCATTATGGCATTTGTGCGATGGACATTCTTATTTTTCATAGGTAAGTAGAAGGGTATTGTAGTTAACTCTGCCTTCGGTACATTTCATTCTTATGTGAGTAAATTGTATAAAGGTAAATTTATAAAATATAATATTATCAGAATTATGACTTGTGTCCAACACAAAATTTCCCCATAAGTTTTAGGGATGCCTTCTTCTGTTAATTTCTACTAATTGGTAAGAGTCATTGGAGTAGTCTTTCAGTTACAAACATTACTCATTAAAGGTCCTGATTGACAATCCCTGTAAACAACCTTTTGCTTATAGTCAGGGGTGGATTAACGGTAGCCAGGGCCCCGGGCTGTTCAGACTCTGTGGGCCCCCCGGTCATGTGATGGGGTCATGTGACGGGTCATCATATACCTGAAACAGATTATTACAGGCGCCTCCACCCCTCGAACTGTCCACAGTCCCACCGCTCTCTCTTGGAAAAACTCCACTTCTCACCTATCACACATTAACAGTTCCCATCACCAGATCACATACATAGCCAGCAGCTTTTGTTTTGGCCAAAAGATTTTTTAAGCCGCCACCACAACACGGTAGACACTTTTGGCCGGGCCCTACTCTACTGTAACTTATTAAATATTTGTTAAAATATGCAATACAATTTAGGTATATTTTTATTTATTTTTCAATTTTTAAAATGACCAATAATATCACATACAAGGAACAAATACCACAACACAATGTCCAGACCACATATTACCACCACATAGTGACTGAATACTACAATACTGATCAGTAATAAAAAAACCCACAATACTATCACCATAAGTGCCATTATACACAGGAGATCTGTACTTAGTATGCAGTGTCTGTGTACAGGTAATACAGTAATCACTGGTGATATTATACACAGGAGCTCTGTATATAATGTATAGGTAATACAGTGATCACTGGTGACATTAACACAGGACTTCTGTATATAGTATACAGTGTATAGTGTCAGTGTATAGTTAACACACTGACTCACCAGTGACATCTCTAGGTGAAGTCCTTCATCTTTGTTTTTCATCTTTCATCCAGCACAGACCGCCATCACTTCTTCCAGCCAGGGCTTGTCTCTGCAGGAAATAACACAGTTATCTCGAGCTCCGCTTGCAGAACACATTACTTAATTTTTCCCAACTTCTACATTACACCACATGAAGAAAAAACGGAGACATAGTATCACTCAACACCGTAACAGGACCCCCCCCATTTAAAACAGTATCTTCAAAAAATAAAATAAATACATCACTGCAGTAATAATATTCCCTTAATTAGCCCCTATGGTAATAATATGCCCCATCCTGGCCCCCGTGTGTCTCATTCCTGGCTTCAGCCATATGTTCTCCCATCCAGCCCTCATGAGTATCCATTCTGCCCCATATGATCTCCCCATCTGTCTCCATCGTATCCATCCTGCCCCATGATCCTGCACGATCTGTCTCCAATCTTGCCCCCAGTGTCTCCAATCATGCCCCCATGTCTCCAATCATGCCCCATATCTCCATTCTGCCCTGTGTCTCCAATCATGCCCATATCTCCATTCTGTCTCCTATGTCTCCAATCATACCCCGTGTCTCCATTCTGCCACATCTGTCTCCAATCCAGCCCCATCTGTCTCCAATTCTGCCCCCAGTGTCTCAAGTCATGCCCCCAGTGTCTCCAGTCATGCCCCAGTATCTCCAGTCATGCCCCTATGTCTTTCATCCTGCCCACTGTGTCTGGCATTTTGCCCCAGTGTCTAGCATTCTGCCCCCATGTCCAGCATTCTGCCCCTTGTGTCCAGCATTCTGCCCCCATGTCCAGCATTCTGTCCCCAGTGTTTCGCATTCTGCCCCCGTGTCCAGCATTCTGTCCCCCGTGTCCAGCATTCTGCCCCGTGTCCAGCATTCCATCCCCGTGTCTCGCGTTCTGCCCCCATGTCCAGTATTCTGTCCCCATGTTCAGCATTCCGTCCCCGTGTCTCACATCCTGCCTGTGTCCAGAATTCTGTCCCCCGTGTCCAGAATTTTGCCCCGTGTCCAGCATTCCGCCCCCCGTGTCCAGCAATCCACCCCCTGTGTCCAGCATTCCGCCCCCTGTGTCCAGCATTTGCCCCCTGTGTCCAGCATTTTGCCCCGTGTCCAGATTTTGCCCCCGTGTCGCATTCTGCCCCCGTGCAGCATTCTGCCCCCCGTGTCCAGCATTCTGCCCCCATGTCCAGCATTCTGCCCCGTGTCTCGCATTCTGCCCCCGTGTCCAGCATTCTGTCCCACGTTTCCAGCATTCTGTCCCCTGTGTCCAGCAATCTGTTCTCTGTGTCCAGCATTCTGCCCCCATGTCCTCACAGTCTGCCCCGGGCCCCCCAGATCGCCGCTCTCAATAAAAAACAAAACAAAGAAAAAGTTCTTTTTACCTGGCCACGCTCCTGCGCGAAGCTCCCTCCATACAGCTGAAGCACGCACAGACGCCGGCGACGTGCGCGCTGTGGCTGACGTCAGCTGCCAGCCTCTGATTGGCTGGCGGCTGTTAACTATTGACTTGCGGGCGCGGGTCCGCACGTCAATAGTGTTAACCTGCCGCAGTGCCGCAGATGAGACGGTGCCGATGCGGACCCCCTCTGCCCTCCGGGCCCCATACGCCACTCAGGGCAGTAATGCTTGATGGCAGCCCTGCCGGGCCCCATACACCAGTCAGGGCGGTAATGCCCTGATGGCGGCCCTGTGGGTCCCCCCACACCACTGGGCCCTGGACTACCGGCCAGATTGACCCTATGATAATCCACCACTGCTTATAGTGAATGATTTGTCATTAGATGTGATGGTAAGGAGGAATTTATTTGAAATGTGATTTAATTATGAAGTTATCGGAGTACCAGAAAATATGGCTGCATGATCCAGATCTGGGTAACATGTATAAATCAATAACAATTAGTCCATAGCGTACTTGGTAGGTGCTTAGTGGAAAATAAATTGTAGTCTACCTGGGCATTTAGATTGTATTGACTTCCCAAGTCTACTTTTTGTTCCAGATGAAGTGAAGCTTAACTAGAACCCTGAGCTACACTTAAAAAAAAAATGTATAAAAGTGGTATATGTTGATCATTTTAATTTTTAAATGTTTTGCAGCTCGTACAGTAATGGTGTTTGCACTAATACCACTCCCAACTATAAGGTCTGTTTTATCCAAACATATACAAGGATCATCATATGGTAAGTAAAAAAAAACTAATACTTCCGCTCCAGTGACTTCCGGTGTGCGCTCCGATAAGGTGCTCTCCCCACTTCCTCCCTTCATAGTCATCACCATGTACACATGGTTCCTAGAGATGACTGTGCAGCGAGGAAGTGGGGAGAGCATATCAGGGCGCACATGTAGGAGAGAGAGCCCCCGCTGTGTAACCGTGCCGGAACTAAGGGGGCTTTTCACTTAGGTTCCCAGGGGGTATGTTCCAGGTGGAAGTAGTTACAGGCGACCCAGAGAGTCTTCTGGAAAGTACGGGGGCGGTGCGACTATAAAGGGAGCACAGGAGACCAGGAGGGGGCACTCGACAAGGAGGAAGACAAGAGGCAGGAAGGCGGAGCAGGGGTGGCGCTGGAGAGCCAGCGTCTTCAAGAGAGAAAGGACGAGGGCTCACCTAACCCAGGGAGAGGACGGCACCGAGCAACACGAGGAAGAGACACAGCGCTGACACACACAGCTGCCTCTACCACGCACCACACCGCAGCTGCGGCCTGTGCGCTGCCACCCGCAGCTGCCACTGCCCCGATCCACACCGCGGCTGCGGCCTGTATGTGGCTACCCGCTGCCGCCACTGCCCCCCTCCACACCTTGGCTGCGGCCTGTACGCTGCCACCCACGGCCGCCACTGCCCCGCTCCATCCTGCGGCCTGTAGGTGGCCTCCAGCAGCCGCCACGACCACGCTCCAAACCGCGGCTGTGGCCTGTACGTCAAGGTCCGTGACTGCCACCACCTTACCTCCGAGAGGGGCGGTCCCGACGCTGGGGAACTCTTCTAGGGCCTGTTGCTCCCCCTCTGCACCTAGGCGTAGGAACGCCCGAAGCCTCCGACAGCTTCTCGTCGGCTGGGCCCAGCGGCTGAGACGCCGAACGGACACCTCCCAGACAACAACTCTGCAGGACGTCAGAGGAGGATAAGTGACACTCCGTTAATTGTTCATTATAATTTAAGGACTTGTAGTCAGCCATATGGCGGCAATATAGTTGTCGTATATTGAGTTATTTGTGTATTATTGTCTAACTTCCCTGCGAGGAGAACTATTGTCAGCTTACTACTTATCCATATAACCCCTATATAAAGGTTGAATTTAAGCTTGCTCCATCTCCGGCTCGTCACTGCATCCTGCGTACCTGCGAGTACCACACACACCGGAGGTCACAGTGACTCGCCGGCACCTGTGCAGAAGATCCCTGAATACAGTGACCACAGAAGGGAGGATTAGGTACTGTATGTATTTCTAAAGAAGTGCAGGCGCAGTATTCCTGGCTTGTAACTGACGCTGATGGGAGGGGGTTGGTATTACAATGAAGACAGGAGGCCGGGATTTCTTACAGCACCGCATGACCAGGAGCCTGGAAGAAATCATTAACATAAAGACAGAATACAACATTTCTCAGTAACAAGACCATTAATATGAGACATACAGGTAGGACAAGTTTAAAATTTCTATTACCTGTATGCCCATATTAATAGGTCATATATGTCCCGGGGGGTGACAGATTCCCATTAACCCCTTCCCGACCTTTGACACAGCGTATGCGTCATGAAAGTCGGTGCCAATCCGACCTTTGGCGCATATGCTGTGTCATGAAAGGATCGCATTCCTGCGGGTCGGGTGACCGGGGTCACTGAAAGGTCACCCGACCCGCAGGCACAAGACCCTTTGTACTTCACCACAGGGGGGTGGCTTAACCTCCCCGTGGTTACGATCGCTCTGATTGACTGCTAAAAGTAAAACAGCCAATTAGAGCGATTTGTAATATTTCACCAATGAAATTTGGTGAAATATTACAATCCAGCCATGGCCGATGCTGCAATAGCATCGGCCATGGCTGGAGACCGAGATCCGACCCCCCACACACCGAGTGACGGGGGCGATCGGCCCCCGCCACCAATTGATGACGGCGAGCGGTCGCCGCCGTCACTATTTGCTCCACTCCCCCTTCCCTCCGCCTTCCGTTCCCCTCTCACCTCTCCCGATACCTGCGATGTCTCTTTGTCTGTCCCGGTGTCCCTCCCGGATACTTCATGGGCGCCTCCATCTTGCAAAATGGCGGGAGCATGCACAGTGCGCCCACCGGCCGGCAGATTCCATTCATTTATTTTGATCACTGTGATAAACTCTCACAGTGATCAAAATAAAAAAAAAGTAAATAAACTCCCCCTTTATCACCCTCATAGGTAGGGACATATAATAAAATAAAGAAAATATTTTTTATTTTTCCATTAGGGTTAGCATTAGGGTTAGGGTTAGCATTAGGGTTAGGCTTGTGGTTAGGGTTAGAGTTGGGATTAGGGTTAGGCTTGTGGTTAGGGTTATGGTTAGGGATGTGTTGGGGTTAGGGTTGTGGTTAGGGGTGTGTTGGGGTTAGGGTTAGAGTTAGAATTGAGTGGTTTCCACTATTTAGGCACATCAGGGGGTCTCCAAATGCGACATGGCGCCACCATTTATTCCAGCCAATTTTGCATTCAAAAAGTCAAACAGTGCTCCCTCCATTCCGAGCCCCGACGTGTGCCCAAACAGTAGTTTACCCCCACATATGGGGTATCAGCGTACTCAGGAAAAATTGCACAACAACTTTAGGTGTCTAATTTCTCCTGCTACCCTTGGAAAAATAAAAAATTGGGGACTAAAAAAATTATTTTTGTGGAAAAAAATTATTTTTCATTTTCACGGCTCTGTTATAAACTTCTGTGAAGAACTTGGAGATTCAAAAGCTCATCACACATCTACATGAGTTCCTTGGGGATCTAGTTTCCAAAATGGGGTCACTTTTGGGGAGTTTCTATTGTTTAGGCACATCATGAGCTCTGCAAACATAACATGACGCCCGCAGACCATTCCATCAAGTCGGCATTTCAAAACGTCACTACTTCCCTTCCGAGCCCCGACGTGTGCCCAAACAGTGGTTCCCCCCACATATGGGGTAACAGCGTACTCAGGACAAACAGGACAACAACTTTTGAGGTGCAATTTCTCCTGTTACCCTTGGGAAAATAAATAATTGCAGGCTAAAAAAATCATTTGTTAAGGAAAAAAAATGTTTTTTTATTTTCATGGCTCTGGGTTATAAACTTCTGTGAAGCACTTGGGGGTTCAAAGTGCTCACTACACATCTAGATAAGTTCCTTGGGTGGTCTAGTTTCCAAAATGGTGTCACTTGGGGGGGTTTCCATAGTTTAGGCACATCAGGAGCTCTGCAAACGTAACATGACGCCCGCAGACCAATTCCATCAAGTCGGCATTTCAAAACGTCACTACTTCCCTTCCGAGCCCCGACGTGTGCCCAAACAGTGGTTCCCCCCCACATATGGGGTAACAGAGTACTCAGGACAAACAGGACAACAACTTTTGGGGTGCAATTTCTCCTGTTACCCTTGGGAAAATAAAAAATTGCAGGCTAAAAAAATCATTTTTTAAGGAAAAAAAATGTTTTTTTTATTTTCATGGCTCTGGGTTATAAACTTCTGTGAAGCACTTGGGGGTTCAAAGTGCTCACTACACATCTAGATAAGTTCCTTGGGTGGTCTAGTTTCAAAAATGGTGTCACTTGGGGGGTTTCCATAGTTTAGGCACATCAGGAGCTCTGCAAACGTAACATGACGCCCGCAGACAATTCCATCAAAGTCGGCATTTCAAAACGTCACTACTTCCCTTCCGAGCCCGACGTGTGCCTGAACAGTGGTTCCCCCCACATATGGGATACCAGGGTACTCAGGACAAACTGTACAACAACTTTTGGGGTCCAATTTCTCCTGTTATTCTTATGAAAATAAAAAATTGTAGGCTAAAAAACCATTTTTGATGAAAAAATGATTTTTTTTATTTTCACTGCTCTGCGTTATAAACTTCTGTGAAGCACTTGGGGGTTCAGAGTGCTCACAACACATCTAGATAAGTTCGTTAAGGGGTCTAGTTTCCAAAATGGTGTCACTTATGTTTTTTTTTCACTGTTTAGGCACACAGGGGCTCTCCAAACGCGTCATGGTGTCCCCTAACGATTGGAGCTAATTTTCAGATCAAAAAGTCAAATGGAACTCCTTCCCTTCTGGGCCCTGCCGTGCGCCCATACAGTGGTTTATGACCACATATGAGGTATCGGTGTACTCAGGATAAATTGCCCAACAAATTTTAGGATCTATTTTATCCTGTTGCCCATGTGAAAATGAAAAATCTGAGGCTAAAATAAAATTTTTGTGAAAAAAAAGTACTTTCTTTTTTTTACGGATCAATTTGTGACTCTCCTGGGGCTTCAATGTGCTCACTATGAATCTAGATAAGTTCCTTGGGGGGTCTAGTTTCCAAAATGGGGTCACTTGTGGGGGAGCTCCAATGTTTAGGCACACAGGGACTCTCCAAGTGCAACATGGCAACTGCTAAATATTCCAGCATATTTTCCATTCAAAAAGTCAAATGGCGCTCCTTCCCTTCCGAGCCCTGCAGTGCGCCCAAACAGTGGTTTATGACCACATATGAGGTATCGGTGTACTCAGGATAAATTGGCCAAAAAAATTTTAGGATCCATTTTATCCTGTTGCCCATGTAAAAATGAAAAAA
The DNA here is from genome assembly GCA_033576555.1 of Oophaga sylvatica. NCBI lineage: Eukaryota > Metazoa > Chordata > Amphibia > Anura > Dendrobatidae > Oophaga > Oophaga sylvatica. The sequence goes on along the minus strand of JARQOD010000001.1, from coordinate 585,559,887 downwards.
TTGATGCTAAAAGAAAATTTTTGTTGGAAAAATTAAAATGTCCATTTTTTCCTTCCACGTTGCTTTAGTTCATGTGAAGCACCTGAAGGCTTAATAATCTTCTTGAATGTAGTTTTGAGTAGATTGAGGGGTGCAGTTTTTATAATGGTGTCACTTTTGGGTATTTTCTGCCATATAGACCCCTCAAAGTGACTTCAAATGTGAGGTGGTCCCTAAAAAAATGGTTTTGTAAATTTTCTTGTAAAAATGAGAAATCGCTGGTCAACTTTTAACGCTTATAACTTCCTAACAATAAAAAATTTTGTTTCCAAAATTGTGCTGATGTAAAGTAGACATGTGGGAAATGTTATTTATTAACTATTTTGTGTCACATAACTCTCTGGTTTAACAGAATAAAAATTCAAAATTTGAAAATTTGAAAATTTGAAAATTGCAAAATTTTCAAAATTTTCGCCAAATTTCTGTTTTTTTCACAAATAAACGCAAAACTTATTGACCCAAATTTACCACTAACATGAAGCCCAATATGTCACGAAAAACAATCAGAATTGCTAGGATCCGTTGAAGCGTTCCTGAGTTATTACCTCATAAAGGTACACTGGTCAGAATTGAAAAAAATGGCCAGTTCATTAAGGTCAAAATAGGCTGGGTCATGAAGGGGTTAAAGAGAATCAGCAGCATTTTACAAAGTAAAATACAGACTGGGCCATATTGGCGCTGTCATACTGATTAAAATGATAGCTCAGATGAAGAAATCTGTTTTCTTTAAGCTTTGCTTGAAGTTTCTTTTGTATTCTTCTCTTTGTGCATAGAGAAGGGACTATGAGTAGGGTGTCACGGGTGTGTCAGAGGCTGCAGACAGTCACACAGCATCTGGCTGCAGAAGGTCTCTGCAGTTGGCATTGCAGACACCTTCTTAATCCTTCTTAGGCTGTGTTTCCACGTTCCGGAAACACAGCGCTTTGGACGGAGTGGAAAGTCCGCTCCGCCCAAAGCCCCGCCCCCTACTGAACACGCGGTCAATTCGGATGTGTTCCATGAACACATCCGGAACACATCCGGAATGACCGCAGGGATACATAGCCCTGTGTTATTTCCCTTGTGGCGACGCAGCGTCGCCGCAAGGGAATAGGACATGTAGCGGTCTAAAAAGACGCGCCGAATGTCCGTAAACGCAGGTCTTCCGCCTGCGTGTTTTGAAGCATAGTGGAGACGGGATTTCTTGAAATCCCCTCCACTATGCTGTGACATCTGGACGCTGCGTGTTTGACGCTGCGCCAGCGCACAGCGTCAAACACGCAGCAATTCCTGACTGTTTCCGGACCGTGGAAACATACCCTTACCCCTTGAGCCAGTGGCAATCTGCAAATGGATGACTCAGACTAAATGCTACTACAGCTCTTCTTTCAAATATCTGACTCCTCTGATCTGCAGTATACGATTGGGTCAGTCTCCAGTGTTGCTCACCATTCTCTTTTACACCTTATGACCTCGCATTTTACCAGTAAGTTTTTTAATCATCCATACCAATGTCTATATATGGGAATAGGCAAAAAAGAAACAAATGGAGTCAGCTTACCCCAATCTTCACATTGCATGTGGATCTTCACTCCTCACACGGATATGGCAGAGCAACCAGGGCAGATGAGAACGAAAAAAAGAAAAATCCAGCGTAGAGTAGAAGTAATAAAAAGTTCAATTCTTTAATAAATGCGATAAAAAATAGCAAAATACAAGCAGTACAGGTCCACAAAAATGTAACAGAGCGATCAACGCGTTTCGACGTTAAGTCTTTCTCAAGATCTAACTCTGACTGAGGCTGAGCGTTATTTATAATAGTAACGCACTACACCGGGGGAAGAACTCCCGGTGTGGCCATCATGTGAAAACAATTAGATATAACTGCAAGAAATAGCTGCAGTGAATAAACTGATAAAAACGACATGAAAAACAATACATATACACACATTGACAAATGTTAACTCCACAACTAATAACACCCTACATAGTGAACTTATAAATTCAAATTAATATTGTTTAATTAAATCGCATCTGGCATTTAAGCCTGCTGGAGATCTAGTGCCTAAGGTGAAGATCCAAAAAGACTCTCTGTTGAGCAGTTTGCGTTTATGATCTCCACCTCGATGCGGTTGTGATACTTTTTCTATGCCATTAAATCTAAATGAACTAACATCACCTTTATGTTCCCGCAAAAAATGTTTCGACACAGCCGAGGATGAATGCGCTGAAGAATTAACCGCATCTGATAAATGCCGTCTGATGCGTATTTTTAGGGGACATGAAGTACATCCTACATATAATACATCGCATTTAGTGCAAGCGATTAAATAAACTACGTACGTAGTATTACAATTAATGTAGTTATTAATTTGGTATGTTTTGTCTCCTAGCACTGAGGTAAAGTTCTTAGTTCTATTTGCATATATACAGGCTTTGCATTTATTCGCACCACACTTGTAAAAGCCTTTTATATTTAACCAATTATCTGTATGAGATGTAGTATCCTTACTAGAAAAAAAACTAGGTGATAATAAGTTCTGAAGAGTAGGTGCTTTTTTAGCTGAAAAAAGAATATTATTGTTAGACATAATATCTTTAAGAAGGGGATCAGAATTTAATACCGGGAGATATTTTTTAATGATAGCAGTAATTTGCGAATATTCTTTGCTAAATTGCGTGGTAAAGGCTATGTGGTTCTTGCGCATTGTATTATCTTTGGCTTTCTGTGACAAAAGATCTTTCCTATTTAGATACTTGGCTTTATTAGTTGCTTTTTTTATGATCGAATGCGAATAACCGCGATTGAAAAATTTTTTCTCAGTTTTTGTCACTTCTTTAGCATAGGTAGCTTCTTCTGTGCAATTGCGTTTTAATCTAATTAATTCTCCATACGGTAAATTATTAATAACATGTCTGGGGTGGCAAGAGTCTGCTGCTAGGACAGAATTACATGCTGTAGGTTTTGAATAAGGTGAGACTATTATAGTCTTCTTGTTAGTGTCCCCTAATAAAGTCAGGTCGAGGAAATTAATCATGGATTTATCAAATTGATAGGTAAATCTCAGATTGAAATCATTATTATTAAAGTAAGTAAAACAATCTAGCATTTCCTCTTCACTACCTTCCCAAATAAACAGTAAATCGTCAATATAACGACCATACCACTTAATGTGTTTAGAATATGGATTATTATCATTGTATATGAAAAGTTCCTCCCAACAAAACATGACCAAATTAGCCAAAGAAGGAGAAAACTTAGCTCCCATACTAACTCCACTTATTTGTAAAAAATATTCATTATCAAATGCAAAATAATTGTGATTTAATAAAAATTCTATTGCCAGATACAAAAATTCTTTCATCACTACACTGTAAGGACCAAATTTGTCAAGGTAATATTTAAGACATTTTAAGGCAACTGTGTGCGGTATCGAGGGATATAGGCTGATTACGTCGCAAGAGAACCAATTGAAATTATCTTCCCACAAAAAACCATCCAACACCGATGCGACATATTTGGTGTCTCTAATAAAACTTGGCAAATTTTGTACCAACGGTTGTAGGTGGAAATCCACCCATGCTCCCAGATTTTCTCCCAAAGAATCAATTCCGGAAACTATAGGTCTAAGTGGTGGTGGAAATATTTCTTTATGGATTTTGGGAAAAGCATGATATAACGGTGTAACCGGGTGCTCTTTATACAGAAAGTCTGCTGTTTTTTTATCATAGATGTTCATCACAAAACCCTCCTGTATAACTTTAAAGATCTTTTGATTAAATTTAACAGTGGGATTATTAGATAATTTCACGTAAATATTATTGTCATTCAAGTTATGTAGGATTAGTTCTTTATAAAGTCCTGCATTCATCAATACTATTGACCCTCCTTTGTCTGATTTTCTAATAATTAAATCTTTGTTATTTTTCAGTTGTTCTAAGGCTGTTTTTTCTTTTATGGTAAGATTATTTTTATACTTTATTTCCGAATCTTTTTTTAAAGAAATCAGCTCCTTTTCTATCAGATCTTGGAATTGATCCAATACTGGAGGTCTAGCTTGTAAAGGATAAAACCTGGGATTATTAGTATTAAATTTATTGGAAACCAGATTATCATTAGATTCAACATTGAGTAACTGCAAATCTATCAATGTTTTATGTTCCTGGAGCGACATAGCTGTCTCAGGTGGGAAAACCTGGGAATCCACCGAGACAGCTGTGTAGCCACGAGACTCTATGGAATCTTCCTGAAAAAAATGACATTTTACTGTTAAATTACGTGCAAATCTATTAACATCTAATAAGGTATTGAACAAATTGAAATGTATAGTTGGAGAAAAACCCAATCCTTTACTCAAAAGTCTAATTTGGTCTTGGGAAATGATATAACTTAAATGCCAGATGCGATTTAATTAAACAATATTAATTTGAATTTATAAGTTCACTATGTAGGGTGTTATTAGTTGTGGAGTTAACATTTGTCAATGTGTGTATATGTATTGTTTTTCATGTCGTTTTTATCAGTTTATTCACTGCAGCTATTTCTTGCAGTTATATCTAATTGTTTTCACATGATGGCCACACCGGGAGTTCTTCCCCAGGTGTAGTGCGTTACTATTATAAATAACGCTCAGCCTCAGTCAGAGTTAGATCTTGAGAAAGACTTAACGTCGAAACGCGTTGATCGCTCTGTTACATTTTTGTGGACCTGTACTGCTTGTATTTTGCTGTCTATTTTTTATCGCATTTATTAAAGAATTGAACTTTTTTATTACTTCTACTCTACGCTGGATTTTTCTTTTTTTCGTTCTATATATGGGAATGTACTTTATAACGTATGACATTTTAAGCTTAGCAACTGGGGCTTTACATAATTTCAACATAATTTCTAACAAATGATCTTGTATTTTTATGCACTTTATACCCGTCAATAGGACTTACCTTTTTGCGCAGTAATTTTTGTTATCTGTACAGTATGTGTTCTCATCTTCTTTGTTACAGTGCTTTTATGATGCATATTTAATAAAGCTAAATAATTTTGTTTATTTCGTTGTATGTGGAGGATCTTTTTTTGCTCTTCATCGGTTTTCTGTTTTCACGGTCTTCCGTGCTACTGCTAAGGGCCTTGTAGGCTCTGATTTTAGTTCTGCTTAGGGGTCCCCACTACACCTTTCCTAGTGTTGGGTTCCCTTCCCCTCTCCCTTTGTGTTGCACTTAGTCTTCCCACACTGTGCGTGACATAGGGTCCTCAGCTTTGATCCGTCCCCTCCGCTGTGTCTGGGTGTATTTTCTTGTAATTTATTTAAAATTTCACTCTGGCGTCCTTCGAGTCGTGGCGGCGCCTTGAAGATTGAGCTCTTGGAAGTCTTCTTGAAAATGGTGTCGGTGGCTGTGCATTCGTAGATTGCTCAGTGCCACCAGTGCCATTTTACTGAAGCCCACCATTAGTCCTAGCCACGAGTGGCACTGGCGCAGATTGAGCTAATGGTGGGCTTCAGTAAAATGGTCCTTGTGGCACCGAGCAATCTATGCATGCACAGCTGCCAATGCCATTTTCCTGAAAACTTCCAAGAGCTCAATCTGCGCAAGCGCCGACCTCCGCTCTGAAGGAATGGGCGAACAATTTTTACATTAGAAGAAAATACATTCAGAAACAGCGGATGGGACATAACAAAGCTGAAAACCCTACCCACAGTCCCGCCCTGGTACACGAAGATATGAAAATCAGGAAACTTCAAACAATGATTAAAGAAAATCTACAAAACAGATTTCTTCACCTGAGGTATCATTTTAATCAGTGTGACAGCACCAATATAGCTTTGTCTGTACTTTACTAAGTAAAATGCTGCTGATAGGTAACAGGAATAGTCACATTGTACATCCCACCAAAACCTTAATACAGTCACATTGTACATCCCACCACAAAACCTTAATACTATCAATGCATAATGGTTTAATGCACCTGGATGCACGTTTCATAGCCTTTAATAAAAGAAAGGTATTCATAAGATGCCCTCTTTCTTAAAACGGCCGTACAAATAAGATCATCTTGTGACGCATTCACTTGGGTGCCGCAGACCTCAAGTTCCTTCTTTCAGAGGACGTCTGGCATCAGTACAACTTGATGTCTTCTGTCATGCTGTTTCTGACTACTTCCAGATCAGTGGGATGTAGCTCCCTACACATTTGTACCTAATTCACTACCTTAAGGCTGTGTTTCCACGATCCGGAACCACAGCGCTTTGGACAGAGCGGAAAGTCCGCCCTGCCCAAAGCCCCGCCCCCTTCTGAACGCGCGGTCAATCCGGATGTGTTCATGGAACACATACGGAACACATCCGGAATGACCGCAGGGCTACACAGCCCTGTGTTATTTCCCTTGCAGCGACGCAGCGTTGCCGCAAGGGAATAGGACAAGCTGAGGTCTAAAAAGACGCGCCGCATGTCCGTTAATGCAGGTGTGCCGCCTGCGTGTTTTTAAGCATAGTGGAGACGGGATTTCTTGAAATCCCCTCCACTATGCTGTAACATCTGGACGCTGCGTGTTTGACGCTGCGCCAGCGCACAGCGTCAAACACGCAGCAATTCCTGACTGTTTCCTGACCGTGGAAACATACCCGTAGGCCGGCGTCACACTGGCGACAGAATGGGACGACTGCAATACGATGAAATATCGTATTGCAGTCTGCCCTATGTTAACTATGTTAATCTATGGAGCAGCTCCCAGTATCCGATTTTTTGTGGTCCGTTTTAAACGTCCGTGTGCAATCGCAGCATGCTGCGATTGTCACCGATTGTGGGTCGACTATCGCCAATGCAAGTCTATGGGAGCGATGAAAAATCGGATTACAAACGGACCGCATGTGTGAGTTGCGATTAAATCGCATCGGTGTCCTTTAGAAAAGCCGGCAATTCATCCCCGGCTATACTGTAAAATCACACTGACAGCTTTAATAAAGAATAGAAAGAATAGATATATACACACATAGAATACATATATATATATATATATATTGTGAGACAGTGAAGGAATATGTGGTGAATGAGGTGTATATTTCACCTAAGTACCTTGCTGACTGGTATGAGCGAAATGTGTGGCTTTGTAAACCTGGTGGTAAAGAAAGGTCACTACACCTGCCATTCAGTACACGCTTGCAGCTCAGACCTGATTCCACTCAGGTGTTGATTAGGAAGCCAGAAGTAGGTGCTTGGGAGCACAGTCAAAGAGCTCATTCAGTCTGGACAAGGGGTCCAGACACAGAAGGTGTCTCCAAGAGTGTGGGAGCTGTCTTTAGCCCGGACACAGGGAGGTGTCCTGGCACAAGGAAGCAGTCTCTAAGAGTGTGAGCTATCTCAGTCTGGGTGCAGGAAGTACCCCGGACACAGGAGTAGTCGCAGTGAGAATCCGTGCGAATAGCGACTGAATAGGAGGTGACCTCTCTCAAGTCTGGACGTTGGAGTTGCCTTCGGACATAAAGAGGAGTGTCTGTGAAACTCCATACTGGTAACATATGTGATATGTGTTGTTTTGGGCACAGACTGGTAGAGTCTGGGTCCCGGATAGAGAGGGCCATCTATCTAAGTGTAATTTAGTGGCTAGACAAGCCCAGGTTTTCTGTTTATGATTTGTTTTTATCTGTGTGCTGTGGACTTTAATAAAACTGGTTGCGGCCAGTTTTCACCAAACTGCTGTCTGAATGAACTGTTTCCGTGCCATTCTGTCTACCCAGACAGCGATCCTAGAGCTAAACCCCCCGGAAGCTTACAATTGGCGGAGAATGCTGGGGCAGCGCAGGGCCTGGTACAGTTAGTGCTGGAGTGTGCATGCAGCACAGTGGCGAGAGACAGCATTAAAGGTGAAGTCTATTGAAATAGCAACAGAAAAAAAAAAAAGTGTGTGTCAGCAGAAACGTCTGTTTGGAGCAGTCTTGGAGAGACAGTGGCCCTGATAGGGTCTGCAGAGAGAAAATGTATGCACAGCAAAGCTGAACTTGTTGTGAAAATGACTGTGGAATGTGCAGCAGCAAAAGAAAAGTTTGTGGAGCAGTCTTAAAGAGACAGTAGCCCTAATAGACTTTGCAAAGGAAAAAAAAAAAAAAAAAAAAAAGTAGTTGCACAGCAAGGCTGAATTTTCTGTGGAAAAAAAAAGCTGTGTAGTGTGTATGTCTTGAGTGAAGACTGCCGTTGTTAAGACAGAGAAGTCTGACAGCATGGATGACAGCATGGAGGCGCTGTTTGAACAAATGGCACAAGTTAATGTGCAACATAAAACTGCCGTGGTTGAGACAGATAAGTCCGGCAGTATGGAGGAACTCGTTGAGTACCTGGTGCAGGCCCAGCGAAGCATGGAGCAGCAGCGCCTGCAGCACCAGCAGCACATGCAGCAGGCGCAGCAGCAATTCCTGCAGCAGCAGCAGGAGAATAACCGGTTATTTGTTGAGCAGATGACAGCACCAAAAAAGGATTTCGGTGCCGCGTCCCGAAGTAATGTTGTGAAGGCACCGGCGTTGTCCGCTATAAAGAAGGCGGTAAGACGGTCCTTGAGAAAAATGACACCTCGTGATGATGTGGAGGTATATCTTACTAGGTTTGAGAGACTGGCAGAGAAGGAGAATCTGCCACTATCTGAATGGGCCATGGTGGTCGTACCCTATCTGATTGGGGAACCCCAAAAAGTCTGGGCTGACCTGAGCAAGCAGGACAGCGAAGACTATGCAAAGTTGAAAGCGGCGATTCTTACCCGGCTGGGTGTTACGGTGACAGCCCGTGCCAGGAGAGTTCGTGACTGGAGATACAGTTGGGAGTCTGCAGTCAGCAGGCCTGATTATGGAGTTGAAAAGGTGATAATGGACCGCTACACCCAAGCACGTCCTCCTGAGGTACAGCCGTCTGAGAGGTCATCACTTCGGAGTTCCCGGACGCTGAACTCTCGCGGTAAGAGCGTTCCAGCTGTTGGGGACATGGGGTATGCTGATAAGCGGGTTCAGGCCCGAGGGGACATGTGGGTGGGAGAGTGTGATGGACAGTGTTGGAGCTGGCGTGAAATTGCAGCCAACTGTCCAATAGAGGGGGAGCCTATGTGTTGTGATGTTGGCAGATCCCTCTCTCCCTGCGCAGAGCCTGTGTGTGTGTCCACCTCAGCCGAAGAGACTGGACCACAGGGGTCCCCGGTGGTTGTAAGTGACTGCCCAGCACAGGCCCTCTTGGACTCAGAGAGTCCAGTGACTTCCGTATGTGACAGCCTGAGTGATAGGGACTTCATCCCTGATAAGCACCTGAGTGTGGTGTACATCCATGAAGACACCAAAGTCTACCCAGAGACTGCCGTGGACTTGGTCCCCAAACTCGGGGAGGTTTCATATGAAGTGGGGGTAGTGAAGACCCTGGTGCACCCTGTTATATTGGGTAATGACTTTCCCCGGTCTAAGGATCTCTGGGGGAAAAATGTTTCTGATGGACAGTGTGATGAAGCTCCTACTGAGGGTGCGCAGTCCCGAGGGGCGGAACACAATGCTAGTGGGCCGTTAAACTTATGTGATAATGATGATGACCATGATAATATTGATAATGATAATGATGATCATGATGATGATGACCATGATGAGGATGCTGATATTGATAATGATGATAATGCTAATCATAATAGTGATGATACTGATGATGACCGTGATAAAGATGACATTTCTTTGCAGGTGATGTTGGGAACGAGGATGGTGGTTCTCGGGAACCGAGTGTCCCTGACCTGCCTGGCTCCTGTGACAATTTTGGGAGTGAGTCGGTGCGAGACCCCACTCTTAAAACGGCACAGGAAAATATGATTGTTCTAAATGAGGTTTCCCAGGAGCCTGACTCTGAGGAGAGGTTCTCTCATGTTGCCATAAACACTGAAGTCCAGGGAGAGGTTGTGAGTCAGCTCCTGGTGCCTGAACTATATAGAGGTGTAGTGCTGGGGTTGTCACATAGTCACATACTTGAGGGACCAGATGGTGCAGTTAGTGTTGTGGATGACATGTTAACTCAGGTTCCAGATCAGGATGTGAATGAAAATGAATTGTATAACCCTGACAGTGAGCAGGATGTGAGTGAAAATGAATTGTGTGACACTGACAGTGAACAGGATATGAATGAAAATGAAGGGTATAGCCCTGACAGTGAGCCAGATGTGGCTGAGAAAAAGGGGTCAGATAGTGATAGTGAATTATCTGATGACAATAAAGCAACCAGTGCAAGTGAGGAAGGCATGGTAGCAGAGGAGATTGAGAGTCCTGAGAGGAAGGCTGAGGCTGACCTTGCAGTCGGACGGAGGATGGCATCTGAAGATGTTGTACCGTTGGTCGGTTCCCTGGCGAAGACTAAGGTGAAAGACAGGACTCGGAAACTGAACACAGCACAAGTGGATGCTGTTGAAAATGAGAAGTTATCAATGTATGGTGTGGATCTGCATCAGGCCAAGGACTCTGAAGGTGATGCTGCAGAGGTGGAAAAAGCCATGGAAGTGGTGGTCACCAAGCCAGATGCCTCATCAGAAGCTGAGGTTTCAAGTGAAGCTGTGAGGAGCAAGACTGAAGATATGGGGACTGACTCTGTCCAGGAATCTGTTTCTGCCGAAGACAGCGGCGTGGACGGGTTACGGTCCGGATCAGTAGCTGGCATTGGTGAGCTCAAGCGCACTTTCAGGGAGGCTACATCGGAGCCACGTCCCAACAAATGGGAAAAACGATGTGTCACTCCGTTGCCACTGCAGACACACGGGAGCCCAGATGGGATGCAGAACGTGGCTGAAGAGGTAAAGAAGACTGATGGTAGGGCTTCTGAGCATGTCCTACCAGAAGAGCCTGAAGAAAGGGCCGAAGACGTAAAGGACGTCCAACAACTACAGGAGAAGATGCGTAGCCATGAGGATCTCCTGGAGAAAGAAGTAAGAGCTCTGAGTCTTATGCAAAGTGAGCCTGTACCAGAAGAGGATAAATTATGTGTACCGACCAAGAAAAACGATCAGCTCCCTCTACAGTGCCAATCGTTTGAACAGTGTGGCTCGGAATGGTCAGAGACCATGACAGAGGCGCTTGGGTTCTGTGAGGTAGAATTTATGAATCAACTGATATTTAAGAAAGTAGATGTGCTAAAGAAAGTTCAGGGGGAATTAGAGAAAACCCCTATACCTCCTGTGACAGTTGGTGACACAGGGTCAGTGCCCCAAAAACAGAGGTACGAAAGTTTCTGAGGAAGAATCAGCAGAGCTGTTCTGACGTGCCTGGTCGTACTTATCTGGTGAGCCACTATACCGAGACTGAGGCTGGCACTAAAGTCAAGATGAAACCGTGCAGGATACCCGAGGCCCGCAGAGAGTATAGGCCTGGGAGGGTACAGGGTAGTGCGGATGCTTCAGATGAAGAGAAAACTGATGTTGGCTATGACAGTGGTGAGGATGAAGCTGATGAGGGCCATGACTGGTCCAGAGTTCACTGTCTCTGTTGGATTGTTGACCAGCCCTCCGGTCTGGATGACCAGCCCTCCGGTCTGGAGAAGAGGGAGGGGATATGTGAGACAGTGAAGGAATATGTGGTGAATGAGGTGTATATTTCACCTAAGTACCTTGCTGACTGGTATGAGCGAAATGTGTGGCTTTGTAAACCTGGTGGTAAAGAAAGGTCACTACACCTGCCATTCAGTACACGCTTGCAGCTCAGACCTGATTCCACTCAGGTGTTGATTAGGAAGCCAGAAGTAGGTGCTTGGGAGCACAGTCAAAGAGCTCATTCAGTCTGGACAAGGGGTCCAGACACAGAAGGTGTCTCCAAGAGTGTGGGAGCTGTCTTTAGCCCGGACACAGGGAGGTGTCCTGGCACAAGGAAGCAGTCTCTAAGAGTGTGAGCTATCTCAGTCTGGGTGCAGGAAGTACCCCGGACACAGGAGTAGTCGCAGTGAGAATCCGTGCGAATAGCGACTGAATAGGAGGTGACCTCTCTCAAGTCTGGACGTTGGAGTTGCCTTCGGACATAAAGAGGAGTGTCTGTGAAACTCCATACTGGTAACATATGTGATATGTGTTGTTTTGGGCACAGACTGGTAGAGTCTGGGTCCCGGATAGAGAGGGCCATCTATCTAAGTGTAATTTAGTGGCTAGACAAGCCCAGGTTTTCTGTTTATGATTTGTTTTTATCTGTGTGCTGTGGACTTTAATAAAACTGGTTGCGGCCAGTTTTCACCAAACTGCTGTCTGAATGAACTGTTTCCGTGCCATTCTGTCTACCCAGACAGCGATCCTAGAGCTAAACCCCCCGGAAGCTTACAATATATATAATATATATTATATATATATATGTCATTGTGACATGTATATAACATATATTTATAGTTCTTACACTTCTACATACTGTAATAGCCGCTAATTCAATTGCCGGCTTTTGTGAAATCACAGAAGCCGACATGAAATGATACATTGTTTAGACACAGTTAACCATGTCATTTCCTGTATTTTGATATATGGTTTGAACTTACAATTACAGAAGTGTATGTGTGCCAAATTTCAGATATGTAGGGGTTAATTAAAGGTGTAAATTTGTTGAAAAAAAATGCGTGGGCTCCAGCTGTATTTTCTCCACCAGACAGACAAAGCAAGCGAGTGGGGGCAGATAATAATAGCCTAGGGAGGGTACATTTTTTTTGTGCCCCCCCTGGCTACTAACATCTGCCCCCAGACACCCCAGAAAGGGCAAATCTATAATTAGATTTGCCCTTTCTGGCACTTTGCCCGTCTATTCCCATTGCCCTGTAGCGGTGGCGAATGGGTTAATAAGGGGTTACAGCCACCTTGCAATTGGAAGGTGACTGTGAGCCAGGTTAATAATTGAGAGCTGTCAATTAGACAACTATCAATTATTAATCCTATTGAAGTAAATAAAAAAACACACACACTTTAAGAATAAATAATTTTAATGAAATAAAAACACATTTTTTAGACCATCTTTTATTTTAAGGGTATGCCACACTAAACAATATCGCTAACGGGATCGCTAAAAAACGTCACTATTTAGCGATCCGTTAGCGATATTGTTCAGTGCGGCAGCTTCCAGCGACGAGCTTCCTGCTGTGATCTCGCTCGTCGCTGGAATCGCTCCGGACCCTATTTCATCGCTGGCGCTCCCGCTGGGTAAGTATCTTATCGCTGTGTGGCACCTTTTCTTAGCGATTTAGCGGTACTTTTGTACCGCTAAAGTCGTTAAGAAGATCGCTAACGGCGATAGCGTCGTTAACTATATCGCTAAATGTGGCCGCATTTAGCGATATAGAAAACAATCCCGCTAGCGATCGCATTAGTATGCGTCGTTATCGTGATCGCTAGCGGGATTGTTTAGTGTGGCAGTACCTTTACTCTTAATCCGTGCGAGGCCCTTGATCTCCTAAAATAAATATAAAATAATAAAACAACATTATTCTTACCTATCTGGCGATCTGTCACGTCCCACGATGTAATCCTTCACAAAGGGTTAACTAGCAATCAGCTAATCAGCGCAACTAATGCTGCGTGCTCAGCTGATAGCTCCTGAATGAATGAGCTTATCTCCTGCCGACAGGAGAGGATGTGATTAATGAATGAAGCTTAATTGATTGTGTCCCACTTTCACCTTAGGTCAGGTCACTGAAGTGAAAGTGGCAATAAATCAATTAAGCTCCATTCATTAATCTCTTCCTCTCCTTTCGCTAGTAGAGGAAGTTATTCATTCAGGAGGTTACAGCTCGGAGACAGCATTATAGCTCTCTGCTTACTGTAACCTGTTAACCCTTTCTGATGGATTACACCGTGGGACCTGACTGTACATCGGATTGGTAAGAATAATTTTGCTTTTTTATTTTATTTTTATTACAGGAAATGGTTTTAGCAGGAAAATAAAATATGGTCAAAAACTGTGTGATTATTTCATTAAACTTCTTTTTTATTAAACTGTGTGTGTTTGATTTTTCTTTCATACAATAGGATTAATAATTGATAGTTGTCTAATTGACAGCTCTCAATTATTAACCTGGCTCACAGTCACCTTCCAATTGCAAGGTGGCTGTAACCCCTTATTAACCCATTCGCCACCGCTACAGGGCAATGGGAATAGACGGGCAAAGTGCCAGAAAGGGCAAATCTAATTATAGATTTGCCCTTTCTGGGGTGTCTGGGGGCAGATGTTAGTAGCCAGGGGGGGCACAAAAAAATGTACCCTCCCTAGGCTATTATTATCTGCCCCCACTCGCTTGCTTTGTCTGTCTGGTGGAGAAAATACAGCGGGAGCCCACGCATTTTTTTTCAACGAATTTACACCTTTAATTAACCCCTACATGTCTGAAATTTGGCACACATACACTTCTGTAATTGTAAGTTCAAACCATATATCAAAATACAGGAAATGACATGGTTAACTGTGTCTAAACAATGTATCATTTCATGTCGGCTTCTGTGATTTCACAAAAGCCGGCAATTGAATTAGCGGCTATTACAGTATGTAGAAGTGTAAGAACTATAAATATATGTATATATATATGTCACAATGACATGTAATATATATATATATATATGTGTGTGTTCTATGTGTATATATCTATTCTTTCTTTTGTGATTTAAATACTATTCTTTTGGATCCATTATATGTCAGTTTTGCAAGCCTGCGAGAAATTCTCGCAAGTCGGATGAAAATCGGATGTTACAAGGTACACACACATGCGACTAAATCGCATCTTTGAAGGAAAATCGGATGCCAGGCGGATGTGTGATGTTTTCATTTTGTTCCGATAATCGACCGACTAAAACGGTCCGATTTTTTGTAGTTGTGTCTGACGCCGGCCTTAGAGTAGTATTCATCCTTGTACCATGAAGAAAAAATAATAATAGGAACATTCTGACTTTAAAGCCATGGGTCACTTTATTTGTTTTTTAACGTGTTGAGAACATGATTTTATGACATTTTCTAATATATACATATTACAGATTCTCCTCATTCCTCCCTGATGGCACAGCCCTTCTATTTTTAAATGTCAATTGATGACAGAGTATGTGGCCAGACCAGTCCATGAGCCTATTCCAATTGAAAGGCAACTTTCCTATGTGGAGTGTTTTACAATGATGGACAGACAGGTCTGGTCACATACTCCACCAGCAGCCATTTTTGGAACAGGAGAGCTCTGCAGTCTGTAATGAAGACTACACAGGCAAGTGCAGGAGGAGAACCTGTAATCCTTATATATTAGTCAGTGCCAAAAAAATCATGT
Organism: Oophaga sylvatica; assembly: GCA_033576555.1. Taxonomy (NCBI): domain Eukaryota; kingdom Metazoa; phylum Chordata; class Amphibia; order Anura; family Dendrobatidae; genus Oophaga; species Oophaga sylvatica. The sequence goes on along the minus strand of JARQOD010000001.1, from coordinate 585,544,614 downwards.
CTCCAATAAATTTGTTAACATTACGATAAAGTGGACAATCCTTTTAATTATACAGAAAAAACAATATAGTCAATGATAGAGAACAATGGTATTAGAGTAACCTCTAGACAGAAAGATCAGCATGGCTTCTGCTTTCATGGTGGATAGAAGTGAAGCCGGTCTGGTTAGGGGAATGCTAGGTAGCAGTGGGCTAGTGTATCCAAGCACAGAAAGGATTGGGGTCTGAGTAAGTGTTTTTGCTTTTTAAGTGATAAGGTTGGGTTGGAAAAACAGTACCATTTTTAAGGCTATGGTGACTGAATTGATTTAAAGTGTGCATCCATTTTTTATGATAATTATGACTATTGTTCGTGTATTTGTTTCATTTCAGGGAAATTATTTGCTGTTCTCCAGCTATCTTTAGGCATCTCAGCGGTGGTAACATCAGTCGTGTTCAATAAAATTTACCAATCCACTCTGGAGACATTCAACGGAACCTGTTTTATTATATCCGGAATTATAGCAATTTTCAGCCTCATTCCTATTAGGTATGTGAAGTATAGATGAAAAAAAAACGCTGTTTTATTAGTTCTGATACTATTGATATATTTTCTTATAAATCTGCCATATTATCTTTAGGAGTATCTTAAAATCTGCCTGTTTTTTCTGATGAAATGTAATATAAATGCACGGTCCAGTTTACCATCTGATACACTGGAAGCCCCTTTTTTAACCTTTTCTGAAGATGGGCACATGCACTGAGCTTGCTACACATTTACGATAAAGCCCTAAAATGCTAAGTACTGGTTACCGCGAATGTTTAAGATGGAGCACTGTAATAACACAACTTTCTCTGCAGAAAAAGAGTCAAAGATTGCTAAAGTATGATGAATCAGAATATTATACCTGTAATAATAACTGCATTTATCATATGTTTAATTCCCAAAAAATCCAATAATTGCAATATACACATAAAGCCATTACGAAATAATACTTAAAAAATGGAGCTCTTACCAAGAAGATATTATTGTTCAAGTATCAAATAAATTGTATAAAGCTGCTCCAAGATTTTGACCAAGGCTAATAAGTTAAAGAGGACATGTCACCAGGTCAAAAGTGGCCAGAGTTTAATATTATTTTATTCCCCTGCTTTCCTGAGTATTACGTTTTTTGTTTTCTATATACTGCAGAAAAGATGTGGATTCCAGTCCGCGCTGCCCAAATAATAAATTTCCAAGACGTAGTAGCAGTTAAGAAGTGGTTTAATCTACGCGTTTCAGGGTGAATACCACCCCTTCTTCAGGAAAATACCACATATAGCTTATAGTATAGGGAAGTTAATGTGGAATTTTCCTGAAGAAGGGGTAGTATTCACCCTGAAACGCGTAGATTAAACCACTTCTTAACTGTTACTACGTCTTGGAAATTTATTATTTGGGCAGCGCGGACTGGAATCCACATCTTTTCTGCAGTATATTGTATTGTCGGGTCGTCGACCGACCTGTGGATCTGCGGCAGCCTCTCCTACATGTGTTTTAACCACCTAATACAAGGTGAGCAGCTTCCTATTTAAAAAGTGCTAACTTTTTATCGGATAAGACCCTATTGCGCTTTGTGTCTCCCTTGCTTTATCTATTAGTTTTTTGTTTTCTAGAACATACGGTTCCAGAGATACGAGCCTTTTTATTTCGTGCTCATTTTTATGGTCTTTTCAAGGGGGTGTAGCGCTGAGGATTCTCAGAGGGCTTGTCTTTAGGCTGCTATGAGCTACGACTCTTGATAAAGACCATAAAAATGAACACTAAATAAAAAGGCTCCTATCTCTAGGGCCGTTTGGTGGATTAAAAAAAAAGCAGAATACTCAGGGGAGTGACAAGTCCTTTATAAATCCAATTGGTTAGTGGGTTCCAAGAATCCATCGATCTGTAGATTTCCATAATAATGGTTCCTAATGACTATGTGACTCCCAAATGTTGTGAACACTTTTAATCTGGCTTCTGAGTTAGGGCTCCCTCTGGTGGTTGCTGCTGGTATTGAAGCTGCTCTGGCTAACAGTAGTTAATCACCTGAGGGGGATGATTGGAGATCAGGTGTTACTGACTGGGGAGATTTAAGTGAGCAGCCTTCCCATGATCCTTGCCGGTGATTTGTTTTCTTCTTGAGTCATTTGGAAGTCTGCTTGCTCCCTGCTGTGTCCTGCATCTTTCAGATAATTTATTTGGCTGTTCATTTCTGTGTCATTTGTTTACCTTTTGCTTTTCTCAGTTTTCTGCCTTGCTGGAGTTAGTTCAGCCAGGTTCCCTGCGGGGCCTGTGCTGGACTCTGTTTCTCTTTTGCCACAGCTTATGTATTTCTGTTTCTCTGTTATATCAGTATCTGTCAATTTGCGTCCAGTTCACACCAGAGTTCTGATTTAGCGGGAGAGAGGTCATGTGGCCTCAGTATTTTTGCATATCAGACGTGTTGGAATTTTTCTTAGGGCTTTTGCTGGATTGCAGACAGTATCTTTTTCTGCCCTGTTCTATCCAGACAGTTTGGGCCCCAGCATTTGCTTATTCTATTTTCTGTCTGTGTTTGTGCTTCATCTGTCGAGGCGTCCAGGGCATCGTAGGTACGTCCCACGGCTAATTCTAGTTGTGTTGTCAGTTTAGGGGTCTGCAATCGCTAAGTTACCAACCTCTCTGGGTTGCCTAGCCTATTTTGCTATTAGAATCATAGAATGGTAGAGTTGGAAGGGACCTCCTGGGCCATCTGGTCCAATCCCCGCTCAAAGCAGGATTCTCTAAATCATCCCAGACAGATGTCTGTCCAGCCTCTGTTTGAAGACTTTCATTGAAGGAGAACTTACCACCTCTCGTGGCAGCCTGTTCCACTCCTTGATCACCCTAACTGTCAAAAAGTTTTTTCTAATATCTAATCTGTGTCTCCTCCCATTCAGTTTCATCCCATTGCTTCTAGTCTTTCCTTGTGCAAATGAGAATAAAGATGATCCTTCTACAATGTGACAGCCCTTGAGATATTTGTAGACAGCTATTAAGTCTCCTCTCAGTCTTCTTTTTTGCAAGCTAAACATTCCCAAATCCTGCAACCGTTCCTCATAGGACATGGTTTGCAGACCGGTCACCATTCTAGTGGCTCTTCTTTGAACTTGCTCCAGTTTGTTGATGTCTTTTTTAAAATGTGGTGCCCAAAACTGGACACAGTATTCCAGATGAGGTCTGACCAAAGAGGAGTAGAGGGCAATAATGACCTCACGTGATCTAGACTGTATGCTTCTGTTGATACATCCTAGAATTGCATTTGCCTTTTTTGCTGCTGCATCACACTGTTGACTCATGTTCAGTCTGTGATCAATTAGTATACCCAAGTCTTTTTCACATGTGCTGTTACTTAGCCCTATTCCTCCCATTTTGTATATGCTTTTTTCATTTTTATTGCCCAGATGTAGTACTTTGCATTTTTCCCTGTTAAAAACCATTCTGTTAGTTGCTGCCCACTGCTCCAGTTTATTTATATCTTTTTGAATCCTCTCTCTCTCTCTTCTCTAGTATTAGCTACCCCTCCTAGCTTTGTGTCATCAGCAAATTTGATCAGTTTACCCTCAATTCCTTCATCTAAATCATTGATAAAGATGTTGAACATTACAGGGCCCAAAACAGAGCCTTGTGGTACCCCACTTGAGACATTCTTCCAACTGGATGTACAGCCATTTACGACCACTCTTTGAGTCCGATCACTAAGCAGTTATGAATCCACCTAACAGTTGCCTTGTCCATTCCATACTTAGTCATTTTTTCAATAAGGATTGTGTGAGATACTTTGTCAAATTCTTTGCTGAAGTCAAGATATACTATATCTACAGCATTTCCCTGATCCACCCAGTCAGTGATTCTGTCATAGAAGGAAATTAAGTTAGTCTGACATGACTTATTAGTTACAAACCTATGCTGACTCTGTTTAATCACTTCATTCTTATGCAGGTACTTACATACATGTTCTTTAATAATTTGTTCAAAGATCTTTCCTGGTATAGAAGTCAGACTCACCGGCCTGTAGTTCCCTGGGTCCACCTTCTTCCCCTTTTTGAAGATAGGAACAACATTTGCTCTTCTCCAGTCTTCTGGGACTTCTCCTGTTCTCCAAGAATTTTCAAAGATTATGGACAGTGGTTCAAGAATTTCTTCTGCTATCTCCTTCAGTATTCTGGGGTGTAATTCATCTGGACCTGGAGACTTGAATTCATTTAGGTTAGCTAAGTGTTTCCTCACTGTCTTTCTGTTTATAGATATCCTGGATTCTTCTATTCCTTTAATAGGACAGTGAAGATCAGTTGATGTTACATTTCCTTTCTGAGAGAAAACAGATGCAAAATGGGAATTTAAAAGTTCAGCCTTCTCAACATCCTTTCTTACCATTTCATCATTTTCATCCTGTAAAAATCCTATAGCATCTTTGACTTTTTTTTTACTTTTGACGTATCCCCAAAATCCTTTTTTGTTGCTTTTGACATCTCTTGCAAGCCTTAATTCATTGTTAGCTTTAGATAATCTGATTTGTGCCCTGCAGGTTCTGCAGATGGCATTATATTCTTCTTTAGATATGCCTCCCTCTTTCCATTTGATAAACATTTCTTTCTTCCTCTTTAGCATGTGTTTAAGTTCTGTGTTCATCCATCCTGGTTTCCTTAAATGCTTCCCATTCTTCCCTCTTTTCGGAATTGTTAACGATTGTGCTTTGAGAATCTCATTTTTCAAGATGTCCCATCCTTCCTGGACATTTTTGTCCTTAAGGATATCTTGCCATTGGATCCCTCCAATTCTCTTTCTGAGTCCCTTAAAATCTGCCTTTCTGAAATCTAACCTTGACGTTTGAGTCTTCACAGGTCTTCCTCCTCTTGTTATCCAAAATTCTAAAATAGCATGGTCACTACCTCCTAGGGTCCCAGCCACTCTTACCTCCTCAACCATTTCCTCCCTGTTTATATGGATTAGATCCAAGGTAGCAGATCCCCTTGTTTTCTCCTCTACATTTTGAAAGATAAAGTTGTCAGCAAGAGAGGATAAGAATTTCCTGACCTGTTAGTTTTGCCTGAGAGAGATTCCCAACAAATGTCTGGATAGTTGAAATCTCCCATGACCACTATGTCATATTTTTTGGAGAACTTGGCCATTTGATGCATAAAGAGTTCATCCATATCTTCAGCTTGCATAGGTGGCCTGTAGTAAATGCCTACAATGGTGTCCTTTCCATTGTTCTGTCCTTGTATTCTTACCCAAACAGTTTCCACAGAACTACCAGTCTCTGAAGCATCAATCTCTGTGCAGATATACGCTTTTCTAACATACAATGCGACACCTCCTCCTCGTTTATCAAATCTATTTCTTGCAAATAAGTTGTATCCTTCTAGCCTTGTATTCCAATCATGTGTATCGTCCCACCAAGTTTCAGTGATTCCAATGACATCATACTTCTTCTCCTGCGTTAGTAGTTCCAATTCTCCTTGTTTGTTGCCCATGCTTTGTGCATTTGTATAAAAACATTTTAGTTTGTGATTGGTTTCTCTTCCTCCAATATTTTTATTATTTAGATTGTTTTGTCTTCGTTCTTCCTTTCCACTTCTAATAGCCGAGTTCTCAATAGCATTTGTCAGGTGTATGGATTTTTTCTGGCGTTTTGCTTCCCTTCCCACATTGTTCTAGTTTAAAGCTCTCCTGATGAGTGTAGCAAGGCGACTTCCAAATACATGTTTTCCAGTCTTCGTAAGGTGCACCCCATCTCTAGCAAGTAGTCCATCGTATAGGTATTGTCCTCCTCGGTTACCGAATCATAACACCCAACCAATGTATGGTCATTTACTGAAAGAAGATGCAAAAGATTTAATTAACAAAATATAAGTGCCCAGTGCCTAGATAAAGGGGCAAAATGGAAATAAAGTACATTAAGATGTAGAGATAAATCCACAAAGTAAAAGTGCTTAGTACATAATAATTAACTCAAGCAATGTAATAAGTTCACAGGGCAACTACACCATTGTCACATATTTAGCAACAAAACTTGTTTAAAATGAATAGTTTTACAAAAATTCTGTTCTATTACATAACTGTATCTGCGGAATGAACTAATTAGTAAAAATCAGTGTGTGCTATTGCTCCTAAGGGTTCGCTTACACTAACGTATAAAAAAATCGGCCTGATTCTCATTGAGCAGAGTGAGACCCATAACTTTTTTATTTTCTTTCAATGGAGCTGTGTGAAGGCTTGTTTTTTGGGGGTAGGGAGTTGTAGTTTTCATTGATAGTGTTTTGAGGTACATGGTTAATATTGATCACATTTTATTGCATTTTTGGGGGAAACTGCACTGAATGAAAAGCAAAAAATCCATGTAATGTTATAAATAAAGCTGCTTTGTTTTTGATATTTCCTGGGATTTGGCTTTCACAAAACTCTATTGTGGGGCATCACCACACATTACCAGTCCCTAATCAGAGGACAATAAAACTTTCACTCCTTATCTATGAACTATTCCAATATTTATGGCCATAACTGTCTATCACTCTTCCATAATGACAGTTCTGCTTCACGTCACTTGTCTTGCCTATTGCATTTTTTCTGTGCTGTGTTGTGTATAAATATGTGATTCTTCAGATTTTGTATTAGTCTTTGCCTGATGAAAAGACCTGAGTAGTCTCGAAAGCTTGCAATTTGTTACCATCTTTTCAGTTAGCCATTAAAAGGTATCAACCACTGAGGACTCTCAACTCTAAATATTTTTCTATCTACTGGCTAACACGGTACAAAGATACACATCTTTCCTGTATTAAAAGTACAGATGCATTTATTACTTGCAGATTTTCTGAATGTGATGCAATTCCATGGGGAAAATCTGTACATTAATCTCAGCATGCTTGCATGAAAAATTGTCATGTTGCTAATTTCAAACACACACCGCAGGTCAGTTTCCACTGCATAAATAAAAAGCAGTCAGCACGAGTTTTCTATGAATCCCATCCATTTTTCTGGAGCTGTAAGATGGAGCAGTATATGCAGTTTCAAAAACTCACCCAAAACTCATCACCCTACCTACCATGTCTGAAGCCCAAGGAGCCTACCTCACTTTTTTTTTATACTTTTGTACAATCCACTTAAGCTGGTAACTATAAAAGTTTCTTTAGATAAGAGGTATCAAATCCAGCTTTCCCCTTCACTGTTTTTCCAGAGAAACCCTACAAAGATAAATTATGCCTTTCTAAGGTTGGGTACATGCACATGGGTCAGACACACAGCATATTTTCCAGGTGGAAAATCCTCTGTGTATTACAGTACCAGCATTATGGATGCGATTATATGGAATCCTAGTCACACGCTGCAGAAGAAAGCCCAGCGTAAATTAAATGGAGTTGTGAATTTGACATCTGCAGCCTATAAATTTATACCGCAAATATTCACAGAAGAAGCATTTGTATGGCGGAAACTGCTGTGGTATATGCACAATTTAGTGCAGATATTGCCAATGTCGAGAATCCCCAGCAAAAACATCACAAGTAAAATATAGTACCGTATTTTTTTTTTCCTCAGAGAAATATTCTCTTTATACCAGCGTAATGTGAAACATCTATATTGTTACAACATGTAAGTAATTATATCTATCCTTTTCTTCTAGTGTTTCTACATATAAATATCCAGTGCTCCAGGCCATCAGAAGAGGGTGACCACAATGGCTTAAATTATAAAAAAAATACTATGACCGTTAATAATTGTTACATGCGTAAACTAGTGTATAAAAATGGAAATAAAAAATATTTGTATAATTCCATGCAAGTCTGATAATTTGAAAAATATTGAAGTGACTATATACAATCATCACAATGGTATATAAAATCACACTGTATATAAAAGTGCCATTACTGCATATAATAGTTTAATCTTCAAAATTGTACCAGTTATGGTCGGTGGTAATATAATGCAGATAACATAAGTGCCATAGTGCTCTATGAATTAATACCAGATTTAATTGCAATATTATATTAAACCGTCTATACAATTGTATCGACTACAGTGTCTAGTACATAGAGTCTAGCTCTTTCCATTGTGCAAATGAAGACTAACTATTCAAGATTTTCAGCACTAAAGTCTCCAGAAAAAAAAACTTATTAAAGGAAGCCTATCAACCCCAAAACGTTAATTAAACCACTTATCTAGGTATGTATGTGACTTAACCACAATGAAAATAATTCCTGTAAGTATATATTTAGTGGCTTAATTGCCAGAAAAAAAAAAATTACATATGCGTATGAGCGGGCTGTGATGCATCTCTGGTATGGCCAAGTGCATCGTTCATTACGCCAATTCAGTTTGGATACTGCACAATTAGTCATATCTTGAGTGCTCAAGGCTCCCGCCTGCGGCCACTGCTCGGTATTGTACTGCAAGCAGGAGCCAGTTATGAAACCAAATCTGTTATAACTGGTAATTAATTACCAATCCAGTAAAGCCCCCGTCTCACATAGCGATATCGCTAGCGAGATCGGTGCTGAGTCACTAGTTTTGTGACGCAGCAGCGAGCTCACCAGCGATATCGCTGTGTGTGACATTCAGCGACGATCAGCGCCCCTGCTGGGTATCGCTGATCGTCGCTGAAAGGCCAGGACATTTTTTTGATCGCTGGTCTCCCGCTGACAGGCACGCATCGCTGCGTGTGACAGGCGGGAGACCAGCGATCCGTTGGTAACCAAGGTACACAGCGGGTTTCCAGGCGCGGGGCTGTGCCTAGAAACCCGCTGTGTACCTTGGATACCAGCTCCCTGAAGCAGGGAGCTGGTAACCAAGGTACACAGCGGGTTTCCAGGCACCGCGCAGCGCCTGGAAACCCGATGTGTACCTTGGTTACCAGCTCCCTGCATCAGGGCGCTGGTATCCAAGGTACACTGCAGGTAACTAAGCGATGTTACCCGCAGTGTCGCTTGTACTGATCGCTGCCTGAGCTGCCTGTTTGGCAGCTCAGCAGCGATAATGTAGCGATACACCAGCGATCCTGATCGTTGTCGGGATCGCTGGTGTATCGCTATGTGAGACCCAGCCTTAAGGCAAGGTTGCCCCCTGTCGCTGTTGATCTTTAACCCCTTCCCGACCCATGACGCCACGTAGGCGTCATGAAAATCAGTGCCAATCCGACCCATGACGCCTATGTGGCGTCATGAAAGGATCGCGTCCCTGCGGGTCGGGTGACCGGGGTCACTGAAAGGTCACCCGACCCGCCGGCACAGGACCCTTTGTGCTTCACCACAGGGGGGTTGGCTTAACCCCCCCGTGGCCACGATCGCTCTGATTGGCTGTTAAAAGTGAAACAGCCAATCAGAGCAATCTGTAATATTTCACCAATATAATTGGTGAAATATTACAATCCAGCCATGGCCGATGCTGCAATAGCATCTGCCATGGCTGGACACCGAGCCCTGACCCCCCCCACACGGATTCACGGCGGCGATCGGCCGCCGCCACCGAAAGATGGCAGCGGTCGGTCACCGCCGTCACTAAAAGCTCCCCTCGTCCTGGCCTCCGCTGCCCCCACCTTCCGATCCCCCCCCCCTCACTTCCGACCCCCATACTCACCTCTCCCGGTCCACCGATGTCCCTGGATCCTTCCCGGTGGCTGCCCGGGATTCTTCATGGGCGCCGCCATCTTGGAAAATGGCGGGCGCATGCGCAGTGCGCCCGCCTGCCGGCGCATGCGCAGTGCGCCCTGCATAGTCAAAAAATGTATTTTGATCACTGTGATAAACTGTCACAGTGATCAAAATAAAAAAAAGTAAGTGAACCCCCCCTGTCATAGGTAGGGAAAAATAATAAAGATTTTTTTTTTTTCCTATTAGGCCCTGTGCACACGTTGCGGATTTTGCTGCGGATCCGCAGCTGATTTCTCTGCTGATCCGCAGCTGATTTCTCTGCTGATCCGCAGCGGATTTCGCTGCTGATCCGCAGCGGATTTCGCTGCTGATCCGCAGCTGATTTCGCTGCTGATCCGCAGCTGATTTCGCTGCTGATCCGCAACTGATTTCGCTGCTGATCCGCAGCTGATTTCTCTGCTGATCCGCAGCTGATTTCTCTGCTGATCCGCAGCGGATTTAGCTGCTGATCCGCAGCGGATTTCGCTGCTGATCCGCAGCGGATTTCGCTGCTGATCCGCAGCTGATTTCGCTGCTGATCCGCAGCTGATTTCGCTGCTGATCCGCAGCTGATTTCTCTGCTGATCCGCAGCTGATTTTGCTGCTGATCCGCAGCTGATTTCGATGCTGATCCGCAGCTGATTTCGCTGCTGATCCGCAGCTGATTTCGCTGCTGATCCGCAGCTGATTTCTCTGCTGATCCGCAGCTGATTTCTCTGCTGATCCGCAGCGGATTTCGCTGCTGATCCGCAGCTGATTTCGCTGCTGATCCGCAGCGGATTTCGCTGCTAATCCGCAGCTGATTTCGCTGCTGATCCGCAGCTGATTTCGCTGCTGATCCGCAGCGGATTTCGCTGCTGATCCGCAGCGGATTTTGCTGCGGATCAGCAGCGGATTTTGCTGCGGATCAGCAGCGGATTTGGCGCTGCGGATCCACAGCAGATCCAGAAACCATGTACAGTACAATGCAAATAAATGGTAAAAAAAAACGCTGTGCACATGCTGCAGATTTTTCAGCGCGGATTTGCTGCGGTTTTAAATCCGCAGCATGTCAATTCTTTGTGCGGATTCCGCAGCGATTTTACACCTATTCCATTATAGGCGTAAAACCGCAGAGAAAAAACGCAGCAAATCCGCGCTAAATACGCAGGTAAAAGGCAGGTCGTTTTACCTGCGGATTTTAGAAAAATCCGCAAGTGAATCCGCAACGTGTGCACGGGGCCTTAGGGTCAGGCTGGGTTCATATTGCATTATGGCATCGTTAGATGACTGCGTTTCACCGCGGTATAACGGTGTAACGCATCCGTTAACGCGCCATTCACCCCATTTGTGTGCGCATCGCAACGCATGCCATGAAGCGGCATGCGTTCGCGACGTGTCGTCATTCATCGCTGATTCCTCTGCACTAGCGGGTATAGCATAACGCGATCGCGTTATGCTATACCGTTACCAGCCCGTCAACGCTACGTGTTGAACGGGCTGGTAAAACGCAATATGAACCCAGCCTTAGGATTAGAACTAGGGTTAGGGTTAGAACTCGGGTAAGGGTTAGAACTAGGGTAAGGGTTAGAACTAGGGTTAGGGTTGGAATTAGGGTTAGGGTTGGAATTAGGGTTAAGGTTGGGATTAGGGTTAGGGTTGGGATAAGCGTTAGGGGTGTTTTGGGGTTAGGGTTGGGATTAGGGTTAGGCTTGTGGTTAGGTTTATGGTTAGAGTTGGGATTAGGGTTAGGGGTGTGTTGGGGTTAGGGTTATGGTTAGGGTTTGTATTAGGGTTAGGGGTGTGTAGGGGTTAGGGTTGGGGTTAGGGGTGTGTTGGGGTTAGGGTTGGAGTTAGAATTGAGGGGTTTCCACTATTTAGGTACATCAGGGGATCTCCATACGCGACATGGCGCCACCATTGATTCCTGCAAATTTTGCGTTCAAAAAGTCAAACAGTGCTCCCTTTATACCAAGCCCCGACGTGTGCCAAAACAGTGGTTTACCCCCACATATGGGGTATCAGCGTACTCGGGAAAAATTGCACAACAACTTTGGGGGTCTAATTTCTCCTGTTACTGTTGGGAAAAAAAATTGGGGACTAAAAAAGTTATTTTTGTGGAAAAAAATGATTTTTTATTTTCACGGCTCTGCGTTATAAACTTCTGTGAAGAACTTGGGGGTTCAAAGTGCTCACCACACATCTAGATAAGTTCCTTGCGGGGTCTAGTTTCCAAAATGGGGTCAGTTGTGGGGAGTTTATACTGTTTAGGCACATCAGGGACTCTGCAAACGTAACATGACGCCCGCAGACCATTCCATCAAGTCGGCAATTCAAAACGTCACTACTTCCCTTCCGAGCCCCGAAGTGTGCCCATACAGTAGTTTTCTCCCACATATGGGATATCAGCGTAGTCAGGACAAATTGGACAACAACTTTTGAGGTCTAATTTCTCCTGTTACCCTTGGGAAAATAAAAAAATTGGGGACTAAAAGATCATGTTTGTGGAAAAAATATGATTTTTTTATTTTCATGGCCCGGCGTTATAAACTTCTGTGTAGCCCTTGGGGGTTCAAAGTGCTCACTACACATCTAGATAAGCTCCTTGGGGGGTCTAGTTTCCAAAATGGGGTCACTTGTGGGGGTTTCTACTGTTTAGGCACATCAGGGGCTCTGCAAAGGCAACATGACGCCCACAGAACATTCCATCAAGTCTGCATTCCAAAATGGCGCTCCTTCCCTTCTGTGCTCTCCCATGCGCCAAAACAGTGGTTCCCCCCCACATATGGGGTACCAGTGTACTCAGGACAAACTGTACAACAACTTTTATGGTCCAATTTCTCCTGTTACCCTTGTGAAAATAAAAAATTGCGGGTTAAAAAAAATCAGTTTTTGAGGAAAAAAATGATTTTTTATTTTCACGGCTCTGCATTACAAACTTCTGTGAAGCACGTGGGGTTCAAGGTGCTCACCACACATCTAGTTAAGTTCCTTGAGGGGTCTAGTTTACAAAATGTGGTCACTTGTGGGGGGTTTCTACTGTTTAGGCACATCAGGGGCTCTGCCCGCCCGCAGACCATTCCATCACGTCGGCATTTCAAAGCGTCACTACATCCCTTCCAAGCCCTGACGTGTGCCCAAACAGTGGTTCTTCCCCACATGTGAGGTACTAGCGTACTTAGAACAAATTAGACAACAACTTTTGGGGTCCAATTTCTCCTGTAACCATTGTGAAAATAAAAAATATGGGGCTAAATAATAATTTTTTGAGAAAAAAAATGATTTTTTATTTTCACGGCTCTGCGTTATAAAGTTTTGTGAAGCACCTGGGGGTTCAAAGTGCTCACTGTGCATCTGCATAAGTTTCTTAGGGGGTCTAGTTTCCAAAATGGGGTCATTTGTGGGGGAGCTCCAAAGTTTAGGCATACAGGGGCTCTCCAAACATGACATGGTGTCCGCTAACGACTGGAGCTAATTTTCCATTCAAAAAGTCAAATGGCGCTCCTTCCCTTCTGAGCCCTGCCGTGCGCCCAAACAGTGGTTTATGACCACATATGAGGTATCTGTGTACTCAGGAGAAATTGCCCAACAAATTTTAGGATCCAATTTATACTGTTGCCCATGTGAAAATAAAAAAACTGAGGCTAAAACAAAATTTTTGTGAAAAAAAAAGTACTTTCTTTTTTTTACGGATCAATTTGTGAAGCACTTGGGAGTTCAAAGTGCTCACTCTGCATCTAGATAAGTTCCTTGGGGGGTCTAGTTTCCAAAATGGGGTCACTTGTGGGGGAGCTCCAATGTTTAGGCACACAGGGACTCTCCAAATGCGACATGGCAACCGCTAAATATTCCAGCATATTTTCCATTCAAAAAGTCAAATGGCGCTCCTTACCTTCTGAGCCCTGCCGTGCGCCCAAACAGTGGTTTATGACCACATATGAGGTATCGGTGTACTCAGGAGAAATTGCCCAACAAATTTTAGGATCCATTTTATCCTGTTGCCCATGTGAAAATGAAAAACTGAGGCTAAAAGAAAATTTTTGTGAAAAAAAAAGTACTTTCTTTTTTTACGGATCAATTTGTGAAGCACCTGGGGGTTCAAAGTGCTCACTCTGCATCTAGATAAGTTCCTTAGGGTGTCTAGTTTCCAAAATGGGGTCACTTGTGGGGGAGCTCCAATGTTTAGGCACACAGGGACTCTCCAAATGCGACATGGCAACCGCTAAATATTCCAGCATATTTTCCATTCAAAAAGTCAAATGGCGCTCCTTCCCTTCTGAGCCCTGCCGTGCGCCCAAACAGTGGTTTATGACCACATATGAGGTATATGTATACTCAGGAGAAATTTCCCAACAAATTTTAGGGTCCATTTTATCCTGATGCTCATGCAAAAATGAAAAAATTGATGCTAAAAGAAAAATTTTGTTGGAAAAATTAAAATGTCCATTTTTTCCTTCCACGTTGCTTTAGTTCCTGTGAAGCACCTGAAGGGTTAATAATCTTCTTGAATGTAGTTTTGAGTAGCTTGAGGGGTGCAGTTTTTATAATGGTGTCACTTTTGGGTATTTTCTGCCATATAGACCCCTCAAAGTGACTTCAAATGTGAGGTGGTCCCTAAAAAAAATGGTTTTGTAAATTTTGCTGTAAAAATGAGAAATCGCTGGTCAACTTTTAACCCTTATAACTTCCTAACAAAAAAAAAATGTTGTTCCCAAAATTGTGCTGATGTAAAGTAGACATGTGGGAAATGTTATTTATTAACTATTTTGTGTCACATAACTCTCTGGTTTAACAGAATAAAAATTCAAAATTTGAAAATTGCGAAATTTTCAAAATTTTGGCCAAAGTTCCATTTTTTTCACAAATAAACGCAAAAATTATCGACCTAAATTTACCACTAACATGAAGCCCAATATGTCACGAAAAAACAATCTCAGAATCGCTAGGATCTGTTGAAGCGTTCCTGAGTTATTACCTCATAAAGGGACACTGGTCAGAATTGCAAAAAATGGCCAGGTCATTTAGGTCAAAATAGGCTGGGTCATGAAGGGGTTAATGTAGTCATGACACCCTTAGTGAAAATGATAACAACTAATTTGCAAATAGCAGGGATTAACCTCTAAATGACCTCCTTTTTAACTCAGTCTTTAAGGGATCTTAATAGTCAGTGAGGATTAAAATACACCCTGCTAACCCCTAGATATCACTGTCAATTGCAACAGCAGCATCTGGATGTTTAAGTTAAGCCTTTTTTTTTTTTTACACGTCTTGATATTCCAGTAATGGAAAAACCAGTACTGGAGTCCGTGTGTACGTGTGTGTAATACTTATGGCATACGTGTGGCAACGGTATACCGCCAGTGTGCCACATCAGTATCACATGTACTGGCGCCTGGGGAGCAGCGGACAGTTTGTGCTGTTCCCCTGGTGCCAGGTGCTGAAGACAGCTCTCATCATTTTCCTCTGCTGGTGCTGCAATCAGCGCTATCAGGGGACAATGTTGAGAGTTGTATTCAGCTGATAACAGCGGAAGCAGGGGGCCGCTGATGAGAGTATTCATCAGCCACTGCCTGTGCTATAAATAAATGAAAAAAAACAGCATGGGTTCCCCTCTATTTTTGATAACCAGGCAAAACTCTCAGCTGTCAGCATCAGCAAGGCTGGTTATCAAGAATAGAGGGGTCCCCATGCTGTTTTTTAAATTATTTAAATAAATCATTTTCAATAATGATGTGGGCTCCTCCCATCTTTGACAACAAGCCTTGCTAAAGCAGACATCTGGGGACTGGTAGTCTCAGGCTGGTAAGGGGCCATGGATATCGGCCCCTCCAGCCTAATAATAGCAGCTCACAGCCACCCAGAAAAAGGCACATCTATTAGATGCACCAATTCTGATGCTTTGCCTGGCTCTTCCCACTTGTCATGTGGTGGCAAGTAGGGTAATATTTGTGGGGTTGATGTCACCTTTGTATTGTCTGGTGGCATCAAGCCCACGGCTTAGTAATGGAGAGGCGTCTATAAGACGCCTCTCCATTACTAATCCTATAGTTGTATAGTAAATAAACAGCAAGTATAATAGATGTGCCCTTTGTGGGGGTATCAATATCCATGACCCCTTACCAGCCTGAGAATAACAGTACCCGGCAGTCTGCTTTAGCAAGGCTGGTTCTCAAAAGTGTGAGGGACCCCAAGCCGTGTTTTAAAAATGATTTATTTAAATAATTAAATAAAACAGCGTGGGGACCCCTCTACTCTTGATAACCAGCGCTGGCATCTGAGGGTTGCAGCCCACTTCTGTCAGGTTTGCCTGGCTGGTTATCAAAAATACAGGGGAACTCACGCCATTTTTTAAATTTATTTTTAGCGCAGGCAGCGGCTGCCGATGAATACTCTCATCAGCCACCGCCACCGCTTTTTAACGACGCTGAGGAAAAAGGGTATAGCGCCCACCAGAGTTGGAATTTCTCCAGAGTCTCGGCTACCGGGATTAGCTGAGAACCCAGAGAACATGATTCGGGTCATTTTTTTACCGACCCCAGTGTTGCGATCACCGTTATTAGGCCGGCGTCACACTGGCGACAGAATCGGACGACTGCAATACGATGAAATATCGTATTGCAGTCTGCCCTATGTTAATCTATGGAGCAGCTCCCAGTATCAGATTTTTTGTGGTCCGTTTTAAACGTCCGTGTGCAATCGCAGCATGCTGCGATTGTCACCGATTGTGGGTCGACTATCGCCAATGCAAGTCTATGGGAGCGATGAAAATCGGATTACAAATGGACCGCACGTGTGACTTGCGATTAAATCGCATCGGTGTCCTTTAGAAAAGCCGGCAATTCATCCCCGGCTATACTGTAAAATCACACTGACAGCTTTAATAAAGAATAGAAAGAATAGATATATACACATAGAACACATATATATATATATATATATATATATATATATGTAATTGTGACATATATATATATATATTTATAGTTCCTAGACTTCTACATACTGTAATAGGCGCTAATTCAATTGCCGGCTTTTGTGAACTCACAGAAGCCGACATGAAATGATACATTGTTTAGACACAGTTAACCATGTAATTTCCTGTATTTTGATATATGGTTTGAACTTACAATTACATAAGTATATGTGTGCCAAATTTCAGACATGTAGGGGTTAATTAAAGGTGTAAATTCGTTGAAAAAAAATGCGTGGGCTCACGCTGTATTTTCTCCACCAGGCAGACAAAGCAAGCGAGTGGGGCAGATAATAATAGCCTAGGGAGGGTACATTTTTTGTGCCCCCCCTGGCTAATAACATCTGCCCCCAGACACCCCAGAAAGGGCAAATCTATAATTAGATTTGCCCTTTCTGGCACTTTGCCCGTCTATTCCCATTGCCCTGTAGCGGTGGCGAATGGGTTAATAAGGAGTTAAAATGACCTTGCAATTGAAAGGTCACTTTAAGCCAGGTTAATAATTGAGAGCTGTCAATTAGACAACTATCAATTATTAATCCTATTGAAGTAAATAAAAAAACACACACACTTTAAGAATAAATAATTTTAATGAAATAAAAACACATTTTTTTGACCATCTTTTATTTTACTCTTAATCCGTGCTACGCCCTTGATCTCCTAAAATAAATATAAAATAATAAAACAACATTATTCTTACCTATCTGGCGATCTGTCACGTCCCACGATGTAATCCTTCACAAAGGGTTAACTAGCAATCAGCTAGGCAGCGCAACTAATGCTGCGTGCTCAGCTGATAGCTCCTGAATGAATGAGCTTATCTCCTGCCGACAGGAGAGGATGTGATTAATGAATGAAGCTTAATTGATTGTATCCCACTTTCACCTTAGGTCAGGTCACTCAAGTGAAAGTGGCAATAAATCAATTAAGCTTCATTCATGAATCTATTCCTCTCCTTTCGCTGGGAGAGTAAGTTATTCATTCAGGGGTAAGAGCTCAGCAGACAGCATTATAGCTCTCTGCTTACTGTAACCTGTTAACCCTTTCTGATGGATTACACCGTGGGACCTGACTGTACATCGGATTGGTAAGAATAATTTTGCTTTTTATTTTATTTTTATTACAGGAAATGGTTTTAGCAGGAAAATAAAATATGGTCAAAAACTGTGTGATTATTTCATTAAACTTCTTTTTTATTAAACTGTGTGTGTTTGATTTTTCTTTCATACAATAGGATTAATAATTGATAGTTGTCTAATTGACAGCTCTCAATTATTAACCTGGCTTAAAGTGACCTTTCAATTGCAAGGTCATTTTAACCCCTTATTAACCCATTCGCCACCGCTACAGGGCAATGGGAATAGACGGGCAAAGTGCCAGAAAGGGCAAATCTAATTAGAGATTTGCCCTTTCGGGGTGTCTGGGGGCAGATGTTATTAGCCAGGGGGGGCACAAAAAAATGTACCCTCCCTAGGCTATTATTATCTGCCCCCACTCGCTTGCTTTGTCTGTCTGGTGGAGAAAATACAGCGTGAGCCCACGCATTTTTTTTCAACGAATTTACACCTTTAATTAACCCCTACATGTCTGAAATTTGGCACACATACACTTCTGTAATTGTAAGTTCAAACCATATATCAAAATACAGGAAATGACATGGTTAACTGTGTCTAAACAATGTATCATTTCATGTCCGCTTCTGTGATTTCACAAAAGCCGGCAATTGAATTAGCGGCTATTACAGTATGTAGAAGTGTAAGAACTATAAATATATGTATATATATATGTCACAATGACATGTGTATATATATTATTCTTTCTTTTGTGATTTAAATACTATTTCTTTTGGATCCATTATTTGTCAGTTTTGCAAGCCTGCGAGAAATTCTCGCAAGTCGGATGAAAATCGGATGTTACAAGGTACACACACATGCGACTAAATCGCATCTTTGAAGGAAAATCGGATGCCAGGCGGATGTGTGATGTTTTCATTTTGTTCCGATAATCGACCGACTAAAACGGTCCGATTTTTTGTAGTTGTGTCTGACGCCGGCCTTAATGGTATAATGGCGACCACAAAAAAAGTCCAATTTTTTATTTAATTTCTCTCTCCTCTGATGTGATCGCACATCACAGAAGAGAGAAATATGGTCCCCTGATTGCCCCCCAGTACCTCCGCTGTCCTTGCAACCCCCATGAAGTCCCCGGGCAGCCGGTGTCTTCTTCCTGGAGAAAATGGCGAGCGTATGCACAGTGCGCCCGCCGAGATCTGCCGCCCGCCACCCAGGACTAGGAAATTTTTCCTTTGGTTCATTTTGATCACTGGGATAGACTCTATCACAGTGATCAAAATAAAAAAATAGTTAATCAAAACCCCCTTTATCACCCCTTAGTTAGCTAAAAATCATAAAATAAAAAAAGTATTTGTTTCAATTTTTCCATTAGGGTTAGAGTTGGGCTAAAGTGAGTTGAGCCTAAAGTGAGGCTTAGGGCTAAAGTGAGGGTTAGGGCTAAAGTGAGGGTTAGGGTTAGGGGTGTGTTGGGGTTAGGGTTGTGGTTACGGTTCTGTTTAGGGTTGGGATTAGGGTTAGGGTGTGTTGGGGCTAGGATTGTTTTTAGAATTAGGGGTTACCACTGTTTAGGTATATCAGGGGGTCTCCAAATGCGACATGGCGCCACCGTTGACTTTTTGAACCCAAAATTGTCTGGAATCAAATGGTGCACCCAAACAGGGGCTTTTCCCCACATATGGGATATTGGTGTACTCAGGAGAAATTGCCCAACAAATTTTGTGGTCCACCTTCTGATACCCCTGTGAAAATAAAAAAATGAGTTCCAAAGTAAATTTTTTGTGAAAAAAGTAAAATGTTCATTTTTTCCTTCCACATTGCTTTAGTTCTCGTGAAACACCTGAATGGTTAATAAACTTATTGAATGTGGTTTTGGGCACCTTGAGGGGTGCAGTTTTTAGAATTTTTAGAATGGTGTCACTTTTGGGTATTTTCTGTTATATTGACCCCCCCCAAACTCGCTTCAAATGTGAGGTGGTCCCTAAAAAAAAAAAATGTTTTTGTAAATTTTGTTGGAAAAATAAGAAATCGCTGGTCAACTTTTAACCCTTATCACTTCCTAACAAAAATTGCAAAATTTTCGAAATTTTTGCCAAATTTCCATTTTTTCATAAATAATATCGAAGAAATTTTACCACTAACATGACGTACAATATGTCTCGAAAAAACAGAATCAGTGGGATACGTTGAAGCGTTCCAGAGCTATAACCTCGTAAAGTGACAGTGGTCAGAATTGTAAAAATTGGCTTGGTCATTAAGTACCAAATTGGCTCTGTCATTAAGAGGTTAATTATATATACAGAGATACATTAGTTAATGCACAGCATGAGATATGCCTTCAATGGTAGTTCAGGATTTATGGTCAACTTTTTTTTGACATGGAAGTGACAAGAGCTGTATTGGGTTGAAAGATCACTAAGGCTGCAACTATCCAGCCCCTGACAAAGTCTGCTGCTTCAGCTCACTAGCCGCACGTTTTCCTGACAAAGTCTATCAACTCTCTCTGGGCCGCTCTAGCGTCAGCCGAACCCCATTGGCCTGCAGTCTTATTTCTGCCCACGCAGGTACTGTAAGTCTCTGTTGAATGTGACGGCCCATCTCACACGTAGCCTCCAATCACCAGCCCAGGCTCGGATCCTGGCTGGATGTTCTCAGGGCCTCTTTGGTTCTTGGCCGCTAATGAATGTCTCCTTGGTCCGTATAAATTGGGGCTGGTCCTTGGCTGTTGACTGGCTTTGTCTGGGTCAGAAGCCTTGTCCGTCATCGTTCGGGTCTTGACCGTCGACAGGGGAAGTTGGACCTTGCCTGGCATAGCTCTGGTCTTCGGTGCTTGACCGTCGTCATCTGCTTCTGGGCTTTGCTGGTACACATGGCTGCAGCCAACTGTCAAGGCCAGGGCCGCCATCAGGGCATTACTGCTCTTACTGCTGTATGGGGCCCGGTCAGCAGCAGTACACTGAGGGGCCCACAGGTTCGGGGCCCCACTCTTGTGCTTCTGCTGATCGGGCCCCATCCTGCACTAAAATACTGGGCACTGCGGTGCCCACGTCGGCGCTGGGGCCCGGGAGCCTTTTTGGAGCTGTTCACGGCCGTCTTCCTAGTCAGCTGCGAAGCTCCTGCTCGGCTGTAGTTAGAATGTATGGGTTCCCTGCAGGTCCTGACTACAGGCCATACATTCTAACTGCTTCACTGCAGAAAACACACTAGACGCCCCGGGAACGACTGAGGTAAGTATAAAAAAAGTTTTTGTTTTTTTAAATGGATTGAGGTGGGGGGAGTGAGACTGCAGATGATGAAGTGTGTTTGAGGGGGGACAGCACATGATGAAATGATAGGGGGTTTCAAATGATGAAGTAAGGGGGACTGCAAATGATGATGTGGGGAGATGGGGACTGCAAGTGATGATGTGGGGTGATGGGGACTGCAAATGATGAAGTGGGGTGATGGGGACTGCAAATGATGATGCGGGGGTGATGGGGACTGCAAATGATGATGTGGGGGTGATGTGGACTGCAAATGATGAAGTGGGGGTGATGTGGACTGCAAATGATGATTGCGGGGGTGATGGGGACTGCAAATGATGATGTGGGGGTGATGGAGACTGCAAATGATGAAGTGTGTTTGAGGGGGACAGCACATGATGAAATGATAGGGGGCTGCAAATGATGAAGTAAGGGGGACTTCAAATGATGAAGTGGGGAGATGGGGACTGCAAATGATGAAGTGGGGGTGATGGGGACTGCAAATGATGTTGTGGGGGTGATGGGGACTGCAAATGATGATGTGGGGGTGATGGGGACTGCAAATGATGATGTGGGGGTGTTGGGGACTGCAAGTGATGATGTGGGGTGATGGGGACTGCAAATGATGAAGTGGGGGTGATGGGGACTGCAAATGATGCGGGGGTGATGGGGACTGCAAATGATGATGTGGGGGTGATGGAGACTGCAAATGATGAAGTGTGTTTGAGGGGGGACAGCACATGATGAAATGATAGGGGGCTGCAAATGATGAAGTAAGGGGGACTGCAAATGATGAAGTGGGGAGATGGGGACTGCAAATGATGAAGTGGGGGTGATGGGGACTGCAAATGATGTTGTGGGGGTGATGGGGACTGCAAATGATGATGTGGGGGTGATGGGGACTGCAAATGATGATGCAGTGGTGATGGGGACTGCAAATGATGTGGGAGTGATGGGGACTGCAAATGATGAAGTGAGGGTGATGGGTACTGCAGATGATGAAGTGTGTTTGAGGGGGTGCTGCACATGATGAAATGATAGGGGGCTGCAAATCATAAAGTAAGGGGGACTGCAGATGTAGTGAAGGGGGATAGGGGGCTGCAAATCATGAAGTATGGGGGACTGCAAATGATGAAGTGGGGGTGATGGGGACTGCAAATTAAGTGAGTGTGAGGGACGGGGACAGCAATTGAATTGAAGGTGGGCGTGGGGAGGCAAATGGTGAATTGAAGGTGGGGAGTGGGGAGAGCAAATAATGATGAATTTTGAGGGTGGGGGAGTAAATGATGTATTGAATGTGGGGAAGAGCAGTTGATAATGAATAGAGGGTGGGAGAGAGAAGACATGACAATGAACTTGGACAGAAGAGCATGTAACTATAATGAATTGGGGTAAGGGTTAGTGCGGGAGGTACATAGTGGGGGGCGTTGAGGATAAAGTGACAGGTAATGAATTAGGGGAAGAATACAGGTGCTAATTAATTTATATATTAAATGGGGAAAGTGGCTATGTACAGATAGTGGGGGCACAGTGGCGGATTATAATTTATATATGGAATGGTGGGTTGCATAATAGCAAATTATATATTAATGGTGGGTGAACCTCTGTATTCAGATGTGCAGTGTAGAAGAAAGGGAAAAAGTGGGGAATGTGCTCTGGAAGTGGTGCTCTAGATAACGGTGTTATTTTATGCAGAGATGAGTCCTGGCTGAAAGAAGTGATGGCGGTCTGCGCTGGATTAAAAAGAAACGCAAAGATGAAGGACTTCAGCTAGAGATGTCACTGGTGAGTCAGTGTGTTACCTGTGCACTGACACTATACATTGTATACTGTATACAGAGGTCCTGTGTATAATGTCACTGGGATCACTGTATTGCCTATACACTGACACAATATACAGAGCTCCTGTATATAATGGCACTGGTGATCACTGTATTACCTGTACACAGACACTGCATACTAAGTACAGATCTCCTGTGTATAATGGTGGATCACCCGCCAGGGCAGTGGGGTACTAGGTAACGGGCCGGTGTATTGAAGGGATGTGTCACAGCGGCGGTGACTCGGTCCGTGGCCCTGGGCGTCCAATGAAAGGGTAATATTTACAGGGGATGATAGAGTTTGTAGTAAGGTATTCGTGACGCCACCTGTGGTATCTGGTCAATGGTGACCAGCGCTGCGGTGCAGATCCTCTGGGATAGGTGGTGAGATGCAGCAGAGTTGGTACAGCCTCCCATAGGTGAGGTTATGAGATCCCAGGGCAGGTAGATGTAGTAAAAGGTGGTAATGATGCTGGGAGATGTAGCTGAGTGTAATAGATGACGCAGGAAGAAACTGAGAAACAATCAGTGAGTTGCAGTTTCCAAAGTTTTACTCACAGTTCTGGTGGCCAACAGTACAGATGCTCACTTGGTACAGTATCCTCCAGGTGAGGGGCTCAGCAAACCCTTAGGTAGATTGAGAAACACCTTTCCAGGACTCCATTCTTGTCACGCGGTCTTATGATATGTGTACGATGTCAGTAAACTATTCTTAAAAGAACAACACTCTATACAACATATAGATTAGCAACATCAGCATGTAAATATAGAATAGATTTACCTGACACGATATCCGTTGAACTCAGGGTTAATCTTGAGGACTTGATACACTGTCACAGGAAAGAGGAGGACCGGGGGTCTAACCTGACCCTAAACTGGGGTCCTAACTAATCCCTCACCTTGGAGGTACTGATAATGGTTCAGAGGTCCAAGTCTCCAGCCTAACCCTGTTTCCTATCAGTCCCTGAACCCTGTAATCAGTCCTAAGGGTGAGTTTCCACGGTCAGGAAACGCTGCGTGTTTGGCGCTGTGCGCTGGCGCAGCGCCAAACACGCAGCGTCCAGATGTTACAGCATAGTGGAGGGGATTTCAAGAAATCCCGTCTCCACTATGCGTAACAATACGCAGGTGGCAAACCTGCGTAAACGGACATGCGGCGCGTCTTTTTAGACCGCAGCATGTCCTCGCGTATTGCGGCGACGGTGCGTCGCCGCAACATAATTAACACAGGGCTATGTAGCCCTGCGCTCTTTCCGGAGGTGTTCCGGAGGTGTCCTGAACACCTCCGGAAAGATCGCGCGTCAGAAAGGGGGCGGGGCTTAGACGAGCGGAATTTCCGCTCCGTCCAAAGCGCTATGGTTCCGGACCGTGGAACCATAGCCTAAGAAGGATTCTGATTACCACCAAAGGGATATGGGCTGATCTCTGCTAAATACACAGATTAGACATATAAGATAGACTGGAGAAAACACAGACTTGCATACACACTCAAACACAGAAGGAACATAAATGATCTGGGATATTAAACTCTAAGCAAGGTGAGCTTAAAACAACTAAGGAGCTCTTTAACTTAAGTCTATACAGATACAATCCTATCTGTGGTCTGCATGAAGAATTTCACTGGCAACTCCCAACACAGACAACCAGAGATTTAAAGGAAACCAATCAACAAATAATTAATTGCAGCCGGGAGAAAACTGCACCCAGTCCCAGAACTGAGCACAGACAGAATTAACTCCCTAACTGCCAAACACAAAGAAACAGCAACTCAGCTGTGAGAAGTCAGAATGTGCAACCGCGACGATCTTCGTGGCGATGCACACATGACAGTACCCCCCCTTCTACGAGGGGCCTCCGGACCCTCAGGGCCAGGTTTGCCCGGGTGAGTTCTGTGGAAGGTCCGCACCAAACGATCTGCGTTAATGTCAGACGCAGGAACCCACGTCCTCTCCTCTGGACCATACCCCTTCCAATGCACCAAGTACTGAAGGGACCGGCGATTCAGACGTGAGTCAATGATCTTTGACACTTGAAACTCCAAGTTACCATTGACCACCACTGGAGGAGGAGGTAGAGGTGATGGTATGACTGGTGCCACGTACCTCTTAAGTAATGACTTGTGGAACACATTATGAATTTTAAACGTAGGAGGGAGGTCCAGACGAAATGCCACAGGATTAATTATGGAACTGATCCTGTACGGCCCGATGAATCTGGGGCCCAGCTTCCAGGAGGGAACTTTAAGTTTTATATTCCTGGTAGACAACCATACCAGATCGTTCACATTAAGATCTGGACCAGAAACTCTCCTCCTATCAGCCATACGTTTATAACGGTTCCCCATAGCACTCAGATTATTCAATACACCTCTCCACACTGAAGCAAGTGACGACGAGAAACGCTCCTCCTCAGGAACCCCAGAAGGGCCCCCCCCCATTGAATGTACAAAACTGGGGATGAAAACCATATGCCCCAAAAAACGGGGACTTACCAGTGGACTCGCTCCGCCTGTTGTTAAGAGCGAACTCTGCCAGAGGCAAGAAAGAAGACCAGTCCTCCTGGTTCTCTGAGACAAAACACCGAAGATAAGTCTCTAGGCTTTGATTCAGACGCTCTGTCTGACCATTGGTCTGCGGATGAAAAGCCGAGGAAAATGACAATTGCATCCCCCGACGTAAACAAAATGCCCTCCAAAACTTGGACACAAACTGAGACCCCCTATCTGACACCACATCAGAAGGCAACCCATGAAGTCTCACAATCTCCCCAATGAACACCTGCGCCAGAGTTTTAGCATTAGGGAGGGCAGGAAGAGCAATGAAATGTGCCATCTTACTGAACCTGTCAACAACCACCAGTATGACAGTCTTCCCTGACGACTGAGGAAGGTCCGTGATGAAGTCCATAGACAAATGAGTCCATGGACGCTCCGGAAGTTTCAAGGGTAAGAGGGTCCCAGACGGACGGGTATGAGGGGTCTTAGAGCGAGCACAAACCCCACAGGACGCGACAAAAGTTAAAACATCTTTATTAACGTTAGGCCACCAAAACCGGCGAGAAAGGAGATCTAAAGTAGCCTTACTCCCTGGATGTCCTGCTAAAGCAGAATTATGATGTGCCTCAATAACCTTTTGTCTCAACTGATTTGGGACAAACAGTCTCCCTGGAGGTCCTGCAGGGGCGTCCCCCTGAGCCTCTAACACCTCCTCCTCAAGCTCAGAACATACAGCCGACACTACCACCCCCTCCTGAAGGATGGGAATCGGGTCATCCATTTTCCCGGCCCCTGGGAAACTGCGAGACAAGGCATCCGCCTTAACATTCTTAGATCCAGGGCGATAAGTGACAACAAAATTAAACCTGGTAAAAAACAACGACCATCGAGCTTGTCTGGAATTCAGACGCTTAGCAGATTCCAAATACAGCAGGTTCTTGTGATCAGTAATGACGGTGACCGGGTGGACTGCCCCCTCCAAAAAGTGACGCCATTCTTCAAAAGCCAACTTAATGGCCAAAAGTTCCCTATTGCCGATATCATAATTCCTTTCGGCGGACGACAATTTTTTAGAAAAGAAAGCGCACGGATGCCATTTACCAGGGACGGACCCTGGGACAATATTGCACCCACCCCTACGTCAGACGCGTCCACCTCCACAACGAACGGCTGTGATGCATCTGGTTGGATGAGAACGGGTGCCGAAGCAAAACATTTTTTCAAAGAGGAAAAAGCTTGGCAAGCTTTGTCCGACCATTTAGAAAAATCCGTCCCTTTTCTTGTCATGTCAGTGAGAGGTTTGACAACAGATGAGAAATTACAAATAAATTTCCGGTAGTAGTTAGCAAACCCCAGAAAAACGCTGCAGAGCCTTAAGATCCTCTGACTGATCCCATTCAAGCACTGCTCTCACCTTTTCAGGGTCCATACAGAAACCGGAGGCTGACACCAAGAAACCCAAAAACTGAAGTTCCTGTACGGCGAATACACACTTTTCCAGTTTGGCGTATAGTTTATTGTCTCGCAAGATCTGCAACACCTGTCTCACATGCTCCTGGTGAGACACAAGATCTGGTGAGTAAATTAAAATGTCATCCAAATATACGACCACAAACAGCCCCACCAGATGACGAAAAATGTCATTAACAAAATGTTGGAATACTGCTGGTGCAGTAGTCAGACCAAAAGGCATGACAAGGTTCTCATAATGTCCCTCCGGCATGTTAAAACGCCGTTTTCCACTCATCCCCCTCTTTTATCCTAATCAGATTATACGCCCCCCTGAGATCCAATTTAGAGAACCATTTGGCGCCAACAATTTGATTGAAGAGATCAGGAATCAGAGGGAGTGGATACGGATCTCGAACAGTAATCCGATTAAGTTCGCGGAAATCCAAGCAAGGGCGTAGGCCTCCATCTTTTTTCTTCACAAAGAAGAACCCCGCGGCCACTGGGGAAGATGAAGGTCTAATATGTCCTTTGGCCAGACTTTCCAAATATAATCTTTCATAGCCTGCCTCTCAGGACCAGAAAGGTTATATAACCTAGCTTTAGGTAACTTAGCATCAGAAGTAAATTAATAGAGCAGTCATACACGCGATAAGGAGGCAACTCCTGACACCCCCTC